>ML737121.1:0-624957 GCA_009193545.1 Aspergillus arachidicola
AAATTACAGAAAAGAGTCCGATATAATGGGCCACTAACTGTATATAATGCAAAACGCCATATTGCGGATCGTACAGAGGATGAAAGACTGCAGGGCCTCAGGCAGATTAGGAAAGCGGGGACTTTAGGACACGATAAACCACCACAACAGGGAGATATAGGAGATCTGCCTCGTACAGAGGCTAGCCAGATGGATAAGGAAGGTCCTAGATTACCCTTTTGGATAGATACTCAAGGCGATGTTGTATAGGAGATTGAATAGCTTCAAATTTTGCGTTGAAGTGGGAATTTGCGTTGAGGTGAGGCAGACCAACACGCCGAAGGCGGGTGGGGTCTGCTGACCTAAGAGACGGCTATCATCAATATCTATTTGCGACTATAAAAGCAATATCGGCAGGTTCCCGACAACTGTAAAGACAATCGGTAGCTTACCGATACAATTAACTCCGATGAGGCTGACCGCTGGGCCGGAAATGCCCCAGATTATTGTGGGGAAATGCAATAAAATGGGGTTAATGGGGCAATAGAAAACCTGATCCCTTCCTATCCAACCAAGGAATGAGATTGAGATCGCTGTTCTAGTCTCAAACTTGGGGTTTGACGCGTCACAGGACCACGGACGGTCTCATCCATATTGACGATCATTAAACCGGTCCATCAATAGTATTGTACCTACTCTATAGTAACTACCTCACACCATTCCTATTATGTAACGACTCGGATATAATGTTTATGTTCTGCAGCCGAAGCAAAGGATATAAAAGAGGTTGAACTTCAATTGAGAAAGACTCCATCAAGTCAAACACAATAGCAAGCAAATTTTTCCATTATCCTTCGAACAACCACTCAACCAAACCTCTAAACAATAATCACCAAAATGCGTTTCTTCAGCATCTTCGCCGCCGTCGCCGCCCTCACTCCCGCCGTCATGGCAGCCGGCCAGAACCCCGTGAACTGTCTTGAAAAATGTCATCCCAGCAGTGCTGGCTCCGCTCAGTACTGTGATGCCGCTCACCAGGTATGTCTCCACGTTACCGAGGATAGATATATGAATGCCTGGCCACTAACAAAACATATAGGCTCTTTACCGGGAAGGCCCTGTATATATACCTTTTCCTTTCTCATCGAGGCCAAGATAGCGTGGTATAGTAGGTAGACAAATTTCTGACAATGATTATAGGGTTGCTTCAAGTGCTGTGAGTCCGTTTAGACGGATCAAGAAAAGCCGAGACCGCAAGTTTGGTAGTCTCCCGGGGTGAGAATATCTGGGTTAAGGATTTTTGAGTTGAGGATTTAATGTTTCGCAATTAGCCTTCTGGCGACATGTGGAGCAGTCAGCTTTTTGGGGAAAAGTGGTGTCTTGTTTATATATTGCTCGATTATCTGGCTGTACAATACAATCAGTTTATTCGAGTGTCTTTGAAATGCTCAGAAGTCCTGGTAGAACTCTTGTCTCAAATATTAGATCTTTCAAAGCTATATGCAAGTGCCCAAAGAAAAGAAAAACAGAAGGGCAAAACGACGATAAGCTGTCGGGGTGCACCCAAGTTAAGATGTCCTATACCTTGAGCTCTGAAGTTATGTGGTCGAGTCTAGATTAACAATAGAAACAATTCTGGAATTGAGGAGCAGATCTAACAGAATTAACTAGCATGGTGGGTAGCTTATACAGTATAGACAATATATTCGTAGTACTAGTACGAACTTACCAGTACTAGAGTTGATACTATCTAAAAAGAAAGGTTTACTCAGTAGGATCTGGTGTATCAACTGCATATTGAAACTTAAACTGTATATGGCACACGGTTGAACCCTGCGAATTATACTATACTGGGTACTAGTTCTAAAGTATTATGTGATATGCACTAGATAGTACTAATTGGTATGCCCATGTCCCGGGTTTGGCCACTTTTTTACATGGTAAGCACTAGCTTCGGGGGTCAGGAGTCAGGAAATAGTACACTCTAGGATTGCGCTATTATACTGCAGTACTAGTAGGTAGGAATAAAACTGCTAAATAGAGGGGGTTCTGGCAGAGGGAGAAAGAAATGCAAACAAAGACGCACACAAAGAGGGTGTACTTGCTGCCTTTCTGTATATTGTCAGTTATGGATATATATAGCTAGACGGAATATACCAGAGACTAGTATACTACAATGGTAAGACTAACTAGAGTGGTACGGGTTTAAACGCTAAACCCGACCCGAACCGAACCCCCCCCCCCTAAACGGGTTCCCCGGTTTGGGGCGGGTTTTTCGGGGCGCCCGGCACACTCTATACAATAGGAAACAAAACTATAGTTACTTTGGTAAATTCTGTGAGTTTGCACTATAGCAGACTAGAGATCAGTTAGATCTTAATAATTGTATAATTGTATAACACTGATCTGTAGAGGTAGCAAGAATTAGAGAGTATAGAAGAGAATATCGGGGTTATTAAGGTTGGGTCAATACTAATAAGATATACAAAATTCTGCAAATAGAGTATTAGCGTAGACCACTTCCTGAAGGCGGGCTCTCACTATTGATCTCTAGTTAACACAAAGTTCCTATTTTACTTTTCTAGAAATTCTGTCTTCCTTTTGCTGCTGTCTTACCGTTACGTATCAATAATAAGATTACATTTGATCTAGTCGTACTTTAGTCGAATTGTGTTGACTTTATTCTTGTGTAGAAGGCAAAGTGTAATAAGACCTTGCAATGGAGAACTGTCCACAGAATATCGGTAGGTTTGATCAGATCTGCCGCGGGATATACAAAAAGATCAGGAATTTGGTGGCCACGCTAGCGCCTCCGGAATTTAGGCTACTGGCTCACTGATCCACAATTACTTTTTCCAACTGGAACGGAATATGTGAGCCACAGAGTTGGAAGTGAGACTTGAGCTCTAAGCGGTCAGCATTCTGGTAACCTGTTTTACTTATAATGATGCTTGATGACACCATAGGCCCACAAATTCATTAGCGTAAATGGTCCAGGCGGCGGATCTTAATACAGTCCAATCACCATTACCCCTTCTTTGGACAAACGGCCTTCCATTGGCTGGGGGTTACTGCCCCCCATGAGTATGGCAAGAGTTCCACTGTCTGAGCTGCCTGCCATATGCGGGAAACTTCTGTCCAAACTGCTGAATTGGAAACCCCTCTGCATGCCTTAAAACAGAGCATTTGTTATGTAGTTGTCTACGCGCCGACCTTGGATTGTAATTCATTGTTTCCATCACTGGTATCTCGCACAAAGATCCGAAAGGAAACTATTTTGTCAACCTTACTACATTACCAGTGAGCTAATCATGGGATCCAGAGAATGGCGTTGGGCATTGGAAACAGATCCTACCATGAGCTCGTCGATGCGGCTACCACCAGAGCAACCGGAGAAGACCAGACACCCTTTATCGGGGTCGAGATCGAATATATCGTCGCAACATCCTTCTCCCTGCGTTTCACGTCCTCCCAAAATTCCTATCCCGAGATTGTCAATCCATAACGAGGTTGTGGTTAGACCACGCACTAAGAAGGCATGTAAGGAGTGCAGACACCTGAAGACCAAGTGCGATGGATACCAACCGTGCGGCCGATGCGTGGGGTTGGGAATAGACTGTATCTATGTTTATGGGAAGAAAGAGTGTCAGGAAAGGTGCGTTTTGACGGTCGTTGTATTGAACAACACGGATTGACCATCAGATCCCAGGCGACTTCAAGACCTCGAAAGGCAGATTCAGGTCTACGAAAAACTGCTTCGCCAACTGCAGTGGAAAGTGATGCCGGAGGATGAGGAACTTGTCGCTCGAGCTTTAGCTGAAGTACACTACCCTTCGATGGACTACTCCTAGTATCCAGCCTGTTAATATGCTTCAAGTTTTCGCCCGAATCCACCGATACGGTGACAGATCACGGCTATTCCCAAACTGTGAGAGGGGATCTCCGTTCGGGGGTAGAGTACGTACAAGAAGACTTCCACAGTAACAGACGTTTGCAACCCATTGGATTTATTGGTGGTCCTTCTGAGATGTCTTGGGTTCGCGACCTAAACCGGGCAGTGGAGAAGGACACTGGAATCCTTAATGCAAACACTCCAAACCAACCTCCAAGCGACGACTCCCAAGGTCTGAGTAAGGTGAGTTATTTCCTAGACGACCAGGAGATGACTATTGATGATGGCATTGATGTTCACATTCGGCCTTCTCCAGATATTGCAGAGAGGCTAGTCCGTCTATATTTCCATACTGTACATCCTTCATTCCCCATCATTAGCAAATTATCCATCACCCAGCAGTTGGAAAGCTATTACACAAAACCTTATTTGCGGCCAACAAAAAAGTGGCTCGCAATTTTGAATCTAGTTTTCGCTGGGGCGGCCAAGTTCGCACATTTAGTACCTCAACATCTGATGCAAGGCATGGAAGCCCCTATGGTGTACTTCTCCCGGGCTCAGAGACTTATCTTTACAGGCAGTCAATTGATTGACCATCCCGATCTTCAGCAAGTCCAAGTCGAAGGTCTCACCGCGTTTCTATGCATGACGTTTGGCCATATCAATAGGTACGAGGGTGATTCCAGTCTTTGCCGTTGGTTGATTACGCGGTAGACTCTAGCTTATAATGTTACAGATCATGGAGAGCATGTGGCGTCGCGATCAGGTCGGCCATTGCTATGGGGATTAACCTTCGCAGTGAGAGTAAAGAAACTTCAAATATCTCGAAAGAGATCCGATACCGCGTTTGGTGGTCACTCTATACATTGGAGAATACGCTATCGATCATGACTGGCCGGCCTACTGCAACCGCAGATAAGTTCTGTACTACGCCACTCCCGCTTCCTTTCGAAGAGGAGCAGTTCCATGTACAAGTTGCAGTCCGCCTCTTAGCTGACTTTGATTTCCGTACCGAGTATATGCGAGCCTTGACAGTCACCAGGCATAGATTCCCGGCCACCCCTGATCCACCTGCCGGAAAAGCTAGCGGACAGAATTTAGCTTCAGACTTAGCGGAGATTGTTCCTAACACTTCCCTGTATTTTGTCTACTTTGTCCAGCTTAACAAAATCATGCGTCGCGCGATAGATTTATTATACAGTCCAGGATTCGCTACTCGACCTTGGCTTACTATCAATACAGCAATGCTGGGCCTGGTAGATGAGACAGACGAGTGGCTTGCCGGCCTTCCCGCAGTATTTCAGTTTACCTGTCACCGAACAGCACATCAGTTTCAGAGGCAGAGATGGAGTCTTGCCTTCCGATTTCATAGTGTGAGAATTACGGTTTGTCGGCCTTCGCTTTGCCGTTCAGCGAGACAGGAACCAGGCACAGAGCTTTGCACGGAAGTCCAGAAGACAGCAGAGCTTTGTATCGGTTCCGCATGCCAGATTCTTGACCTTTTACCTAATGAGCCTGATATCATCTGGTTGAACCAAGTGTCTCCATGGTGGTGTGTTTTACACTACCTGATGCAATCAATAACCGTGCTATTCATAGAATCGGAGTACTGCGGCCGAGTTAGAAGCAATAATACCGTGAGAGTTAACACACTGATTGAAAAGGCACTAGTGTGGCTTTCTGCATTGGCGATCGATAGTCTTGCTGCGCAACGTGCTTCAGAAGTCTGCCATGACCTCTATCGCCGGCTTTTTCTACGCTCCGCCGTGGAACAGAGCAGGCAGCCTGAACTTGGCACGATTGCACTCCCTACTACTGGGCTAGAAAGTTCATCTTCCCAACCCACACAGTATCCATTTAACCACATATGCTCTGTGCCACATGGCACGGGCGGGCTATCATCCACGGTCTCAGCGTCATTGCATAACATGTTTTATCACCCCGAATTTCAGACCCCGTACGATGAATTCATGCCATGCAATTTTGGCAGGATGTGAAGCTTTATCTTGTTTTTAAATAGTGTCTGCTAGGTTAGGGCTAGACTTTAGCTGTTTTTAGTATACCATAAGTGTCGCACGGCTGATCCAGGCCCAACAGCTCAGGAAATCTGGTTCAAAGCGAAGACAATAGTACCTCGTCAGGCTCCATTCCTAGTGTCTGCCGTTTAGCAAATCTGTTACAATCAGGCAATGCTATGTCTTAGAAGCTTGCCACGTATTAGGAGCTTGTACTTGCGTTGTGTATGTGGTTTGCTATCTCTTCAGCGAGAGGATATAAAAGCTCATAGAATTTTGGGGGGCCCCAATATTATAGCGGTTATGACACCAAGGATCCTCGGTGTTAGGACGGTAACGCCAACCAACGGGCTGACCGGGGAATATAAATATACTGTCAAATCCTTATGGAGATAGAGATTATTGATTATTCTATATATTAGATCTTAGCTATATAACTATCTAATAAAGTTATATATAGGCGCTAGACCAAATTAGAAATCTATAGTCAATATTAGAGTGAGCCGGGTCCCCGCATACCCCAACCCGAACCCGCCCTGAACCCGCAAATTTAGGGGGTGGGTTCTAGATCTAGCACCCGCTCCGGGTTTTGGGTTCCAGAGCTAAACCCGCCCCGAACCCGGTAACCTGCTAGGGTTGGGGCGGATTGGGTCCAGCAGGTCGGGTCTAATCTGTCCTAATCCTAGCGGGTTACCGGGTTCGGGGCGAGTTCGAGGCGGGGTATGCGGGTTCCCCTACCCACTCTAAAAGCGGCCCTAAGCTAGTCCTGTTCTGAAAAGGGAAAGTTGTAAAGTTTCTAAACAAGAACCGTTCACTGGTATTATATTAGATGAGGAGGGCTTCTACCTAGTATAGGAGTTTGATATTCATATTTATCTTTTAAAGAGAAGGTTTCATTGAAATGTGCAAGGATACTTGATTGACAACGAATAGACTAGGTAATATCTTCATAATTCTATGGGCATTCTCAGATCCAGACTCGAGATTTCCTTTATGCTCCACCACCCCTCAATTAACAATTTCTTTTTGTTCTTTTGCCCTTTTGCTACAGTGGTTATGGGGTGCAATCGAATCTTATTAGCTTTCCCAAATGTGTCAATATCAGCATAAAAGATAAAAAGAAAAATAATAGAAAACCAATAAACTAAATGGTGTCTTCCATAGACCTCATTAACTTCTCAAGAATAGGCCTACTTTCCGCGATGTCCTCCTTTCTTATAAGCTCTCCAGGTGCAAGTTGGTATAACTCTCCAGCTCGCAGTACCCATCGGGTAGTTAGACCCTCTTCCCCTTCTGAGATTGAAGGGAAAGTGAAACCCTCACCGAGGTCTGCGACTAAGCCTGGGAGGGCTTTTCGCTCACTGCGGGAAACAAGGTCTTCGTCAAAGGAGGACCGAAGGCGATACTCATAGACGAACGCCATACGCTCTTGCCCAAGTCGACTTACTCTTCCAATAGCCTGGTTAACAACCGACTTGGACAAGCCCATCGAGAGGATATGAACGTTGCGGCAGAGATTTTGTAGATTCATGCCAGCAGCATTGACATTATATGCACATATCAATACCATGCATTCGTCATGCTTCTGTGTAAACCGCTCGACGAGGTTCATCCTCTCATCACGAGTCAGTCCAGCATGGAAAACCTCCGCATCAATATTGGCCTCTTTAAGAACTGCTGCAACATAGATCTGTTCAGCAGGGAACTGGGTCCATACCATTGCCTTTTCGCCATGAACAATTACCTGATCACGCAAGACGGGAAGCATAGCCCGCATCTTGGGCGAACCCTTTAGGAGAAACTCGAGAACCCAGGTTCTCCGCGTCTCTACTATCGATTCGATGCTCTGGTAGATAGACGCCTGGCATTGAGGCTTCATTTCCCCCACAATGGTTCGTGCGAAGACGGCTCCTAAAGTCCCCTTTTCCAAATCCTTGCAGGCTCTAGGTATCTTGGGCGCGTGGAGTACATGCTCGAGATAATGGAAACCTAGCCATGAGGTCAAAAGACAAAGTTTGCGGAGTTTGCTCATGTTCCAAACTATTTTGGTCGGATCTCTCGGATCTTCCATGAATAGCCCATCATGATGAATAGCAGAAAGCCTAGTATACATATCATGTTCTTTTCGACTGTATACCGCAGTGCAAACTCTGCGATGGGTTGGTGGTATATCGCTTCCTATCATCCTTGAACCGAATGACTCCATACGAGATGATAACGTTCTCCTAACCATGATCTGGCCAAATATGACACGTAAACGCTCCCCTGCTGCCACTGGTGTCACTTTATTGTCAAGAATGTACTCTTCCACTGCCCTTTTCGTACAGCAAACGTTTCTCGCAGGGTCCTCAGGGGGCAATTTGAAAATGTCTCTTCCTAACTTCTTCAACGTATGCATATCCCCCTGAGAGGGTGGGCGAAACAGTAGTGGAATATATCCGCGCACGTCTTCACGAGAGTTGTAAATGGGGGTGGCAGTCAATAGCAGATAGAAGTTCGCCTTCAACCAGTGGACTGCCCTGGACTGTGAGGTATCCGAATTTCGAAGTGTATGACCCTCATCAACAATCACATCTGAAAAACAACCGTCAAGGAGGTGCGGAAAATCATTTGGTGGAGTTGGTATATCCTCCATATAAACCTGATTTGTTCTTCTGCACCATGTCTTCACGGCGGCGGGCCCATGGCGGTTGCTAAGTGTTTGATAAGAGGTAATAACTACTTTTCGACCATTGACTGGTGAGCCATCAAATAGCTCATCTTCCTTGTGCAGTATAGTCTTCACTGGCCGTATGCCCTCTTTGGATGTCTTGTGGCCATAATACAACACAAGTTGTAATTTGTCTGTAACCCGAGTGATCTCTGCACACCACTGCATGATAAGTGATGGAGGCATGACGACTAGGAATGGTTTACCTGGCGGGAGTTCCTTTCCTTCACTCATTGCCTTTTTCACAGATTGGTTATAATCTTCCCATATCTATAGCATATGATTAGTCTTATTGATTAGCTTATTTTGTGAACAGGTTTGAGGCAGTGCAGACCTTAAGCATTACGGCAATAGCCACCCACGTCTTACCTAGCCCCACAGAATCGCCGAGGATAGCACCTCGAACCTTAGTATTTGCACGAATATCAAGCAAGCGGGCTATGGCAACCGGTTGCCAGAACTTCAGAACGACTGATCGGTTCATAGATCTCATTCGCGGTGTTCTAGGATTTGCGATTTTGAGAACCTGACAGGCCTCTTCGTGATTGTTTATCTGATATTCATAATTATCCAGCATCCTTCGATGCTGTTCAAATCGCTCCAATGATTCTTCCGTTGGAATGATCAACGTGGAGGACTCAAAGTCACTCGCGTCAATCTCGGCAGCCATACTTGCTTCTAGATCTGCCGTCGCTGCTATTTTTATTGGGTCAAAATGATCAACTTGGCTGTTCACTGGAGGATCTAAATCATCAACGGAATGGTCCAAAGTAGGTTCCCAAGCGATATTCTGCTCGGTTGACAAATCCCCTAGATCTTCAATCTGTTCATCCACAGACGACATTTCGGCCCGCTTTAGGGCTTCCGATATAAGTTGGAACTGCCAGTATTTTTCGTGTGGATTGAAATCCGGAGAATATTTGGTCAAGATAATCCGTTCTCTTGGATGAATCATCTCCTCGCGCCATTTCTCTATCGTAAGATCTATCGGCTCAGGCTCTCCGATGCTTAGCTGATCCGATACCTGCTCGTCTGCTTCTAAATCCACGCAGAATAGTGGCTCTTCTTTGGTCTCGTTAGAACATGGACGCTTGCCTAAAATGGAGCTTCCGTCAGTGCTCCTCATGTAGTTCAGAAGAGCCCAGACAATGGCTTCCATGAATGACTCGGGAAAGTTCTTCCTAAAGAAAACGCCCTGATTGGACCTGTGATTCTCGGTCTTAACCATATAAACAAAGCGTGCCAGATGGTCAGCAAAGTCCCATTCATCCTTTTCAGGAAAGCGCGCGCTATATCTTGTTTCTCCATTTGCCTCCCCGCGAGTCAGCCTTTCTAAAACCACTTTCTGACTAACTTTGGCGGGCTTTCCTGATTTTGACTTAGATAAACAGTCGCTGTGTAGTTCTTTCCACCAGGGGGCAACTAGTGCACTTTTTAGCCATCCGAGCCATTCACTATGGGTCTCAAGCTTGAGAATTCTTTGGAGCTCTTTTTTTCCTCTTCTTGGGGTGAGCTTCTTGGGGGGTCCGTCATGTTTCTCTACCCTTTTTTAGCATATGAAAAGGTTATGAACGCCCTTTCTCAGGGAGTCTTACCATGCCTAGCATGATCAAGATCATGGTCGGAATCCGGGTCAGACATCGTGGTGTGATTTTGAATCTGGTGGACACTCGCTAGTAAGTGTAGGTGTAGTTCAGGATAGTAAGAAAGGATAGATGCGAGCATTTGATGGGAACAGTAGTGTATCTGTCACGGCTTTGGAAAGGTGATCGAGTAGCTAGGGGAGGGCATCAATAGAATCAAGCCGGCGCGTTGGAATGTGAGGCCTTAGATGTCACATGTGTATGGATTCTATGGAATGATAAGTGTAGAGATATAAGATCACAGGTGAATGTGGTGACAGGTGAGATTACGGGGATATCAGCAATGCATGATTGAAGAAGGAGGCTAAGGAAGGGACTTGGAAAAGTTGTGACAAGGTAGAGTAAGAGGATGATGTCTGTGAGAACAGAAATTCATAGAATAGCTGAAAGATTAGTTACTATTGAAGAGTGGTTGAGCATAAAATAAGTGTAAGGTGATGAAGTGAGGATGAACTAGCGAAAGAGAAGAGAAAAGTGAGAGATCACAGGATACCACCGAGACAATCTAGAAATGTATGTTATACAAAGAATAGTAAGGGGTATGAGTGGAAGATATTAGGAAGTGATGACTTGTGGTGGTGAAGAAGAACCGACAAAGCAAAGTGAGGTTGTAAGTTATTAGAACAGATATTAAAGGATTGAGTAATTGAGCAGCTGAAAGAGCAGAGAAGAGAGATAGGAACAGTTTGGATGTAAGACTTTGTCAAATGCTTGAATGGCTTTTCCACCTCGTCATTTGATAAGTTCTCTTCTTCGACTAGGCTCGACATATCATATAAAACTACGAGGCATTCTGAGAGGGTTTCTACATGGAAACCGCCTGGGGCTGACTGCCATATGCGATGATTCTAACCATATGTCGGCGGTCACCATCCTTGAAGTCTGGAACAGCTGAGTGTGCAACTGCTCTCTAATACAAAAGTTAGCATGATCTTCACGATTAGACATAAAGCTGCGGTACACACTTGATCCCATACGACAACAGTCCCTTTCTCCCATGAAACCCGACAACTGAAATCCAATGACCGAATGTGATTATGGAGGAACGATAGCAAGTTGTCCGACTCCTCGGGCTTATAGCCAACGACCTGTCTTGCAATCGCGGGGTTCACAAATAACACAGGATCATGGGTGACAGGATGTTCAATAACAAGCGGATGTTCCGTTTGTACTGCTTCCTTCATTGCTCTTTCCTGCCCAATACGCGCAACCTCCCCCACACTGGCACTGGTGTGAAGGAGTTTTAGCCGATGTAGGCCTTCACGAAAAGTGGGCGAGAGAGCTTGATAGGCAGCTGTCAGTGAGGTGAAGGCTGTATCCCCGCCGCCAGACGCAGGTGTCTCAAGAACCCAGAAGAATGTTACGCCAGGTGTGTTGGGCGTAAATGTTTGATCTATATGCCAAAGGTCATAGCTTGTACGTGTTCCAAGTAAACTGCGAAGATTTCCACTATATACCAATGAGCTGACAGGGGATACAGTGCGGAGGGCAGACTATCATACACTTTTTCGTCTGCGTACACGACCTGAAACTCAGGACTAGTCCCTTTTGGGTATCCCATCGTTGGATGCTATGCAACTAGGTCATTAGTTTATGTAAATTGTCAGTCATTACGAAGCTTAACACAGGCGAACCTGATGGAGGGGTCCATAGTGAGCTGCGATATCCCGCTGACGGCCTGTCCCAATGTCGGCAAAATCTTGGTCTCTCTGCCCGAGTCGTCAGTCAATATTCGGCTGATAGGAAGAGAGGCGGGCTATATTATGGAAGGGATCAAAGTTAGGTCATCCATACAAATACGAGCACACCTCTCTGAGCAGCCAACAGTGCTAGTTGATCCAAACCATCCGTACTCAATTGACTTAGCTGAACTCCTCGTATTTCCGTTCCAATCCGTGGGGTTATGCTCTTAAGCTGACTGTCTTTAGTATAGATCTCTGGTAGGGAGGGATCTGCGCGACGTCCTGCTTCAGGAATATCTTGGAGTGGAACTTTCAGAGTTGGAGTGAAGCCTTCTGGACGGACAGGGAGGTAAGCGGGGTAGAGAGGGGCAGAAGCGTCGTTAGGCATGATATCTAAAATTTATTAGATACTGATATTACAGACTTGGTTACTAGATAACAGTAGCAACGATTGATGTTGCAGTCTATGCCGATCGGGAGGGGACCGTGTTATATAGACGGTTACATGCTTAAGTGTCGCTACACATGAAGGCTGGACAGTTCCCAACAATGGCAACAATTATACCCCTCCATTCTCCATGACCCTAGTTAGATCCTTGTCGCTTCTAAAGAGATTTGGTGAAACTAAAACCGGAGAAGCTCCGAATAAAATTACCTGTTGTGGTCACAACCTTGGAACATGTGTCAACGATTCAATGATATGACACGATGATGCCTTTCAAGCCAAGAAATACACCATCAACACCCATTCACATATGCAGTATTGCATACACTCAAACTCTTTTAAACACTAAATGAGGACTTGCATCTTGATTTTTGAAATAAAATTCTTAGCCATCTTAAATCTTTTGCCTTTTACGAAGATCCAATCAGATTTTGTATCTAATACTTGGCTACAGGCCAACGTCGCAGACCATCGATGATAACTATCGCGCAATCCACAAATGAGAGATTCCTTCCAGCATATAAACCTTCAGTCTGCAAGCGAAAAGCAACTTTTTGTCTTCGATGAAGGAATTTAGTTCCAACTGGGTACGACGTACTACACTAAAGGCTCATATGCCCAGTTGAAGGATGGCGACGACCAAAAACAGTGTGGTTATTGAACAACGCCCTTCGAATGATGAGAGCCCACGAGCTACAAGAAGTCGAGTATGGGACAACCCAATTTTATCGAAACTCTACAAGAGCAGAGAGCGTTTGGTGGTCCTTAAAATTGATTTTTTGTTGTTGACATGGGCATTTGTTTCTGGCTTGACCAAGGTCGGTTTCTCTTGTTACTCGGCGTAGTCCAGACAAATGTGTTCTTCTGCAATTGAAATTAACTAGATGAACTGTAGGACATGGACCAGTCTGCAACTACCCAAGCATACGTTTCAGGAATGAAGGAATCCCTCGGCCTTTATGGAAACGAACTGGTGGAATTCACGACATTCTTTTCTATCGGATACGCTATAGCAATTGTGCCGTCGCAACTGACGCAAACCAAGATCAGGCCATCTGTATGGCTGCCGACCTGTGAAATCATTTGGGGTGCATTGAATTTGGCGTATGAGTCCCTCTAAGCTGTCTATAGCATGCTAATGCTTATTGTAGCACATTTGCCGCAAAGAATGCAAGGACTGTATATGCACTGAGATTCTTTTTGGGGGTTTTCGAGTCCGTAAGTACAACCTCACCATTGTTAAGATAAAAATATAGACACTGAAAAAGGCAGACATCTTGGCCAGGTCTTGCTAGTCTATTGTTCAACTGGTGTAAGTCAACGGATATCGCATTCTTGTCCCTGTTTCAAGCTAACGAGAGCTCTAGATACTCCCGAAGAACTGGGAACACGTCTGGCAATCTTCGGTGTCAGTGGCACGGCAGGTAATATGTTCCTCGGTATTCTACAAGCCGCCTTATACAAGAACCTGGATGGCGCAGGCGGACTACAAGGATGGCAATGGCTGTTCATAGTCACAGGTTGTATAACGATGGCATGGGGCATGCTTGGCCTATTCATTATCCCCGATTCTCCAAGCATCACCCGGGCGCTGTGGTTAACAAAAAGCGAACGCAAAATTGCTGTGGACCGCATGGCGAGCTATGGGATTAAGACAAACGAACTTGTCAATCGGCAAGTTGTCCTGAAGAAGATCCGTGCTCTTCTGAAAAGCCCATTGAGCTGGCTCTATATCGCTGCGTATCTTCAATATGCATGGAGTCAGAGGTGCAACTCATATTTTCTATTATACCTCAAGGTATATCCCAATTACTTGTCGTGTCAAGGTTGAATACTGATCCGTGTCAGGGCCTGAAAAATGACAACGGTGAACAGCTATATAGGTAAGATACATTATTCGTCATTAGCTGTAAAGGCCCTTTCTAACGGGAATAGCACCTACACTGTCAACCTCATCCCCTTGGGCGGATACGCAATTTCGATCGTCACCAATGTAGGTCTCAATTATCTGAGTGACAAGAAGCAGTGGCGATGGCAAGTGGCCGTCTCTACAGCGGTAAGTGGATTTACACTCCGATAAACATACTATAATGTAATTGCACTCGCAGTTTGTCTAACAAAACCAAAGCTGCTGCAAGTCCTCTGCTGTTCTGTTTTGTCCGCCTGGCCCGATTCCACACCCACAGTCATGGCCTTTTACTTCATGACCTTCGCTACCAGTGGATGGGGGTATGTCATGTCCTCCTAGCCCCCAGCTTACGCATTGTATTCAGCTAAAACTACTTATTAGATACGCACTACTAGCTTGGATCGGCGAGATCCTTCGCAAAGAGCCCGAAGTCCGGTCAATCCTCGTAGCCCTAACTGTTACGCTTGTGTGTATGTTTTTCTTACGGAATTTCTTGATATTCTTTTTATTTCTTCTTCTTCTTCTTCTTTCTTCCTTGCTGTCACTAAATACGACGAACAGGATTTGCTAATTTTATTTTAAAAACAGACGTTGGCCATGCGACAATTCCACTTCGTATTTGGAGAACGTCGGATAGTCCACGGTATCCTATCGGATTTCCATTGTCCGCTGCTTGGGCTGCCGGAAGTATTGTTTCAATGCTGGGGATTGAATTTTACATCAGGAGGCAAGCAGTCCATATCTAAGTCACCTTGGGAGGTTGAAAGTCTTGTCACTAACCTATAGATTGATCAGACACAAGGAAATTCTGGAGAATGGTCTTAGCGGGGTTCCATTAGAAGAGGGTGAGAGATCAGCTACAGATATTTTAAAGGACACTTGATGGTATGAATGGATAGTGAATGCACTTCAGAAGTTTGAGTATGACTTCATATCCGGCTTGTATAGGTACATCTATGCAAATGCAGTGCAATTCAAATATTCTCCGGCGTTTGACGCGTGTTTCCAAATCATATAGGTTTATATTGCAAATTATAAAATGCCAGTAATGAAGAACATGGTACTTGACATTTTCTATTATCATATTCTAATTTCTTTGATCTACCGCAAGTATGCGATCTCCGTTCTTGCAGAGCCAGTGAGATCTTGGCTTGAATCTGACGAGATCAATGAGCACCCTCAGCCGCCTGGAGATGACAAGGTCGCAGACGCTGTGAACACGAGATGTATCTATATAAAGTGGAATGGGAGCGGGCTTATGACAGTTTAAAAGCCGGAAAAGAGTAACTACTCGGAAGATGATGATATACCGATTCATAATTTCATTTCATTACAGTTGCCCACCTCGAGAGAGAACCTGTCAAAGTTCCCAGTGCGCAACCGCATCACAGCGTATACATCTCGCTACAGCTTCGCACCCCATCGAAGATGCACGTGTTATCCAATGGTACATACTGCCTTGTGATAACCTTGAGTGCCTCCTGTGCGACCAAACCACCAGTGAGTGATGAAATATTATGCAGCTCCCCGCCTTCTGTCCGGCGTAGTTCATGGATGGCTTCCGAAATATGCTCTCGAGCGTCCTCGTCAATTGTAGATTGGTCGTCGGCCGTGAGCGCAGAGAGCACACGATCAATCTGAGAGCCCCACGCCACCTCGTCGTCAATCGATCCACTTGGAATTCTTCCTTCTTGAAGGTCGGTCACAACATTGTCCAAGACCTGGAAGGCAACGAATACAGGAATAAGAGAATCAGGGATGCTTATACTGTTGCGGATGGCCTTAAGAGTCTGTGCTTCTCCATCAATTTCAGGGATACTGCGTCCACGAATAACCTTGATGTGAGCGGCGTTTTTGCAGAATATTTCGATATCCTTCTCTGGGATATCACCCGACCGAGATCCTATTTGCGACTCGATTCTTCTGACTATATTTGTGACTTCTTCTACATCTTTTTTCGCCTTTGACTTGTAGATGTTCTGAAGAGAGACATAGTCTGCGGACTGAGCTTTCATATCGGGCAGTGAGCCGGGCAGAGGTAGCACATTATGCTGTTGGAAGAACTCCCGAACTGCAGATGCGATAATCCAGAAATCAGCCGAATCTGCTCGGGGGTTTTCGCACTCTTCCATCTCAAAGATCTCGCGAGTCGAACTGCGTAAGCTAAAGGGGTTCAACGATTTCAATACTGCCGCAACAGCCTCGTCGTAGTTCTCTTCGCCGCCTTCGGGATTACTCGTCCTTGCGCTAGAGCGCACCATCTCCCTAAACTCAGACTTCTCCTTGTAATTCGGTGGAACGTTGCCGTTGTGTGCCTCCTTCCATTTCTCAAGGTAGTGGAGAAGTAGTAATAGGTATGGAACATGACCGTGTTGGTGGTCATCCAAGGTCTCCAAATCATCAATTCGAGAAGCAGCTTCTGCCAACTCCGGCCAAGGGTTGAGCAGACGGAGATCCTGTGTTGTCTCCGGATCTGGATGGGTCTCTACTATAGGAAACAAGGGCGGCAGTTGAAGCGAGAAACTGGAGTAGAATCCAACAGAGCGTGTATACAAGACTGGAATGTTTAGCTCACTGGCAGCCTTGCAAAGGGCATCTAAAGAGGGCCGCTTCATAGGACCAGAAACTAACACCAGTCTATACTGTGCAAGGAACCCTGGATCCTGTCTCAGAAGTTCCGTAATTGACTAAAGATACTTGATCAGCATATAAATGTATTTAAAGACAAGCCCCACTATCCCATACCTTTGATTGGAAGCTTCCTTCTACGTCTGGGTTCAATTCTTTTAACAATCGGCAGGTCTCTGCGGCCCTCGGCTTCCCCAGGCTCTGTTCTTCAAGGAAGAAATTGACTCCAAGATCTGCCTCGGTGACAGTAGCAGGATCCACGATAGTAAACCCTCCAATTCCAGGAAGGACAAGGTTCTTCAGTGTTTCGACACCCACTACGCCTGATACGCCCGTGCTCTGGTTGCTCCATGGGCCATCAGAGTTGACCAAAAGTACACGAGACTCTTCTAGAGCCTTCTGACCACTTGCAGCCCATAACCGCAGTTGTCGATCATATTTCCTTTCTTTGGAAGATGGCCCAGTCAGGGCGCTTGGGAAAGCATCAGTCATGAGGGGCGGGGAAGTGAAAGAGGAATGATAAGGAGTAGCTGGGAGTAGCGGAGAGACGATATAAAGTAACTAGTACAACCGTGATACTAGTACCTGCCTCGGACAGGGGACAGAATGACAAGCATCTGACTATCGTTGAAAACTCGTAGTAGTTGTTGACAATGGTTCTGCAGTAATCCGTAGTAGAACGCTGCATGCCCACGTGACGGGTACACAGCGCAACAGAGGCCCGTGCATTGCATGTGGCCTGAGGCTGTAACGGTGTGATGACGACACAACCCCACCAATAGCAATCGTCCATCTCATAATCCATACGCTACTATATGAAATCCTTTGCATACAACAAAGTTATCGATACTTTATCAAAGTCGCGACGAGCCTAGAGTCTCTCAAGCTTGGACCATTCAATGGCATAGTCCGCATTTGGAGATCCTAGGAGCATATTCGACTTAGATTACTGATTACCATTCGTATGCATGGGTCCTACCAGTATGATCTTTCACATTAGAGCACCATTCAAAGGCATGTTGATGTTCTTGTATCTCAAAGATATTAACACTCAGAACACAACTTAGGAACTCTAGGAATCCTTGAGTCTACGTAGGAAAAGCGACTCCTGTCTGTGAGAATCATAGTGCTAGGTCAGTAAATTTCCTACCCTTTTTGTTGGGGCCAGTAACCCTGGCTCCCCATTCATGGATGGTCTCCCGCCATGTTAGATGGCCCAAGGTGATAGCCCTCCTCTTTCGCTCATTGAGAAGCCTATCGTACAGAAGGGTGGAGGGTAATATTGTTTTTGGGTTCCAACGGATGGCGAAGGCTCGCTACTTTAAGGCTGGAGATGAATGAAAACAAAGATGCAGTTCCAGAATCGAGTGGGAAGGAGCGAAGAGCATCTAGGCATAAAAGTTGCTCAGTTATCTCAGCAACAGAACTCGCTGTTCCCCAAGAGTGCACAGTAAAAGTTTTCCCTATCATATTGAGAAATGAGGGTCATCTCATAAACAGATCTAACTAGGAGGACATTATCAAGATGGATAGGACGTTTGGGGAATCTCGTACCTGAAGTTTACCTATCCGCATAATAAAGAATATAATCGATGAATTTTAGTATATAACTTCCTGTTACTGGCCATGCTTAGCACATATATTGCATGTATACCAATGTTTGTGTATGATCAGCGGAGCCGGCTAGGGCAATGACTCCCTGAATCTTTGCAGTGGACTTGATCTCTAATAAAAGCCAGCAGAGTCCACTGAAGTGCAAATGTCATCTCGTAGGTACCTGTAAAGCACTCCTTACTCACTATATGCAACGGGCAAAGAGAAGCGATGAAACTTTGTGTAAACTGATTCTCACTCGAACGGGCAAATCCTTGTTGAACACTTAATGCTAAATAAAAGTTGTTGTCTACTTCTACTAATAATCCTGTCACTCGAAGCACATGGCTCCAAGTTTAGTGTTTTTGTCTGTCTGGTCGTTGCCATTACCATTTCGTCAGAGGCGCCACTACAAGGCGCATAATATTAAACTGTAAAGCTCAATTAGTGGTATCCTCTTTTCAAGTTGGGCTGATGGTAAACTGTACGTAGTAATGCAATGTGTCGCTCTTCAAGGGAAGACTTCCACGCCTGTTTCTGACGCGGAGCATATGCTCTGATATCCGGATCATCCTGTGGGTAACTGATATCCCCACCCGTAACTGAATTGGGGGAAGGCTTTCCATGTTGATGGTGGCCTGCAGTAGTGCTAAAGGGGGATTACTGTACTCGGCAATTCTAAACGCTGACAGCTAAGGCCGTGCACGGCGGCCTGAGGCCGTCAAAAGTACTATGACGACACAACCCCACCACTGGACAGAAGTCACTTTTACCATCGCGACAATCATAAACTCTGCAATTTGCGTGAACGCTATCATTAGGTGTGTTTCGTACAGGCGTTAGATATCCACTGAGCCTCAATTGCTCTGCCATGTTCCTAATAATACCACGTGGCCGCCAATTCACCGTGTAAGTCCAGATCACGGGGACGTTCCTTGGGATCGCATTTTGGATCCCCACCTTCAGGGCAACTGCGGTTCTTTTCCCCCAGTTAACTCCTGCCGCTAGAGCACTTTAAACTCCGACATAGCCCGCCTAATAATATTTATACAGATTCAGATCCTCGTTCCCCTCATCCTTCTCCGCTCACCCTCGTCTACGTCTATATTCTTTCCGTTCCTCCTCTCCCACAGTCTCTCCTGCAAACTTTCGTCTTAGATCCACAATGGCCGATCTTATCGAATCCGCAAAGCGCGCAGCCGGTCAGGCTGCTGTGAAGAACCACTATCCTAAGGATGCCAAGTATGTGGGCATTGGCAGTGGTTCCACCATTGTCTACGTTGTTGAGGCCATCAAGGAGTCCGGTGTCGACACCTCTCAAACCAAATACGTACCTACAGGCTATCTTTCCAAGCAGCTCATCCTCTCCAATGGCTTGACAGCCGTTGACTTCGACTCTCTCCCCGAAGGAACCGTGCTGGACATTGCCTTCGATGGAGCGGATGAGGTCGATGACGACCTCAACCTGATCAAGGGAGGTGGTGCCTGTTTGTTCCAGGAGAAGATTGTCGCCCTCCAGGCCAAAAAATTCGTTTGCGTTGCTGGTTAGTGAGGCTGATACTAAGAAATGTCCAAAAGAGGCTTACCAAGACTGACCACAAACAGACTCCCGCAAACTTCAATCTCGTCTCCTTTCGAACTGGAAGTACATTCCCATCGAAGTGGCCCCCATCGCTGCCAGCCGTGTCCTTGGAGAGCTCAGGGAACTCGGTAGCATCTCGCCTGCTCTTCGCTTGAATACTACTGCTCCGGAAGGCGCACCCAAGCCAACCCCTTTGAAGACCGACCAGGCCTTCAACATCATTGACGCTCCCTTCAAGACTCTTCTTACCAAGGCAGATATTGCAGCCGGACAAGATGGTACTGGAAAGGATGGAATTTGGGAAGTCGAAGCCCTTTCTCGGGCCATCAAGCAGATTCCCGGTGTCTTGGATGTTGGTATCTTCTCCGGTGAAACTGGCCCCCAGGCGCAGGCTCGTGGAGGTACTGGTGGTCAGAAGCCTATCGCCGCATACTTCGGTATGCCTGACGGCTCCGTGTCCATTAGAAAAGCTTCTGCTTAACCACTTATTGACCGAGACGATCTTGACATGTATACATAAAAGTGGAACTATAAATGATACCATTTGATGCTAGCGTGAATTGGATTCCTTACGCTGTCTACCTAGATAAGGTTGAAATTCCATTTCCAGTCGTGATAATTAGATGTTCATAGTAAAGCTACGTAGTTCTATTTCGCACCCTTTCCCTTGGCCTCTGTCTCGCCAAGCTCACGCACATAAATCTTCACCGTCCCCTCAACAACGTCATCTTTTCCATCTTCAAACCCTGGGCTGACAGCAATCGCCAGATATTTCCCATTACCACTGAAATCCACGGCAGCAACACTAGATTGGTACTTCTGATACTGCCTGATTCTTCTCTTCGCAATGCCATCCCAGAGAGCAACCACACCGTCACCACCTCCAGATGCAAAGGTTCCATGTACAGGGTGGAAGGCAAGGGTGTTTACGGGGTATACCACATCGACATCATCAGCCGTCTGGCGATGGCACTTGAAAGCGTATTTTCGCGCTTGCGATTCAGGTGAAGGATCAAACCATTCGACAGCGACTCGACCCTCAATGCTCGAAGAAGCGTAACCCGCATCGTCAGGCATGCATGCTACGCACCGTGTCATAAACTTAAGACTGCTTTCTCTCCGCTGCCATGGCTCGACCTCAACCTTGTTCGGAACGGTACCATCCAACTGAGCTGTGAGGAGAGACAGCGCCTTCAGATCATAGATATGCAACGCGCGTGAAGCCATTGCTACGACTAGCTTCGTAGCAGTGAGAGACATGGAGAAGGGCTTGGAAGGGAGAGGAATGATCGACGGTATAGAGTCTGGGGCATCGATGCGATGTACGTGTAATGTAGAGTCCCAGGATGCCGATATCACCAGTTGGTGTTCCTTGCTGTAAACGACGCTTCGAACTCCTCCTTCATGGCTGCTAAGCACGGTCTGGGTTGATGTTGCTATGTCGATCCTGCATATTTTTAGCACTGCATCATATTTTCCAAGCTCTCGGTATTTTATCAGAGAAGGGGAAATGCAGCCGGACTCACTTCCTAACGTCCCAATCCAAGCCGGCCGTGTAGATCTCGTCCTCAGTTGCGCCGAAACACACATCAAGTACCGGAGCACGGTGCTCGAATTTCTGTAACAGTTTGCCTTCTCCTACATTCCCATTTTCATCGCGCAGCTCGTAAAGGTACACATTCTTGTCCCAGGAGGATACAACAATTCGTGTGGAATTAGGGTCGGGAGAGAACTTCAAGGCGGAAATGGCATCGGTGGGTGGAGACGCGACGATAAACTGGTCTAAAGTGCATTAGTCAGGAATGTAAAGTATACCATAGGAAATATATACTTACTCGACGCCATGATTGCGCAAAGTCACTGGGAAAAGCCAATTGAAGCAGCAACGGCAGATAGTTGTTGATCGGCCAGCGTCATCGAAGCTTCGGTCCTTCAGATCATTTTCTGCCGCATAATACCGCCCTATAATATTCTCCCCGCCATTATCAATGAATGCAATCGATAAGTCTCACAACTTATCCAACGTAGGTACTTTTCCGTTTACCTTACATCTCCATCATAGGCGGGTCATCATGCCGTTTGCGCAGCTAGTGATTGGGCCTCCCGGCGCGGGAAAGTCGACATATTGCAATGGCATGCATCAGTTCCTCGGGGCAATTGGCCGCAAATGTTCGATCGTGAATCTGGACCCCGCAAATGATAAAACGTCCTACCCATGTGCGCTGGATGTTCGCGACCTGGTCACACTCGAGGAGGTAATGAGCGAGGACCACCTGGGTCCTAATGGCGGTATACTGTATGCACTAGAAGAACTGGAAGAGAACTTTGACTGGCTGGAGGAGGGGATGAAGGAACTCGGAGGTAAGCATCGGAACTGGTGCGGCAAGCTTAGTATAATATACTGATTGTGAGCCGTTGCTAGATGACTATGTTCTATTTGACTGCCCGGGTCAGGTCGAGATTTTCACGCATCACTCTTCATTACGGAACATTTTCTTCAAGCTCCAAAAGATGGGATATAGAGTATGTCTCTTTCCATTGCGTTCTTGGTCTAATCACGATATACATGGAGCTAACTATTACTTTAGTTAATCGTAATACACCTAATTGACTCCTATAACCTCACTCTACCTTCTATGTACATATCCGCCCTCATCCTCTCCCTTCGAGCCATGCTCCAAATGGACCTTCCCCACCTCAACGTCCTCACTAAGATCGACAATCTCTCGAACTACGCTCCGCTCCCTTTCAATCTAGACTATTACACAGAGGTCCAAGACCTTTCATATTTGCTGCCGCACCTGGAAGCGGAATCGTCTCGGCTTTCGCATGATAAGTTCGGGGCCCTCAATCAAGCCATTATAGACCTCGTTGAGGATTTCGGACTCGTTGCATTCGAAACGCTAGCTGTCGAAGACAAGAAGAGCATGATGAGTCTATTGCACGTCATTGACCGGGCAAGCGGGTATGTGTTCGGACCTGCTGAAGGTGCAAACGATACCGTCTGGCAGGTTGCTGTCCGGGACGGCCTAGGAACTATGGACGTTCGAGACGTACAGGAACGCTGGTTAGATGCTAAAGATGAGCACGATGAACTTGAAAGACAACAACTGGAAGCAGAGGCCAAAGCACGAGACGAAGCAGCCGGCCCTGCCAAACCCAGCGCCGGTTACGAGGACGACGATGAGTACGACGATCTTGGCAGGGGATTCATACCAGACGGCGGAGTGAAAGTTGTACGAAAGTCATGACATGAAATTTACCATCCTCTACTATACATGTATCATAGGGTATCTCTGATGAATGAAAAAGAAAAACCTCGCCAACAACGGCGAACGCACCCAAAAAACCAAACACCTTCATCCTATAGAAGACCATCAATCCTCCCCATCACTCCCCATATCAACATCCTCCATTTCATCCCCCATCACATCCTCAGCAACACCAGAGCCCTCCTCATATTCCAATCCACCAACCAAACCCCCTAGCACCCCAACCTCCTCCGCGCCTCTCAACCGCACAATCTCCTTCCTCGCCCGCCGAATCGCCTCTTCCTCCGCCTTCCGCATCGTACCAGAAACCCTAATAACCCGAAAAACACAAGGCCTCGTCAATGGAACATCCGACCGCCTCGACCGGTTCGAGTCCCCATACTCCGGCACCCGAGACATATAAGTAAGCGCGGTCCAAACAAGCCGGAACGACGCGCGCGGACAACGAATAATAGCCGTCGAAGTCGCAGGCGACAAATATTTAACTATCCCAATCAAACATAAGATTAGTCACCATTTTAACCCGGCATAAGAACCATCTACCAAGATAGGGCTAGCCATAAAGAAAAAAGGGCACTATACATACCACTAACACCTCCAGCGGTAACACCACCCAGTCTCCCCACGCCCCAATCACCAAATATCTCCGCGACTTCCTCCCTCACCATCTTCGCGAGTAAGCTCGGCGTCAGGGCGTCGGATGTAGGCGAGTGGATCCGCAATTGGGATTGTGCGTTTAGTGGTGCATTTTTGGGCGCTGTTGAGGAAGGCCATGAGGTGGGATCTGGGTAGAGGATGTCGAGGAGGAGGTAGCGGTGTTTGACGCGGACCATATTGGATTCCTTCTATTTTATTTTTCCTTCTTTTTCTTTTTCTGGGTTTTCGTTTCTATTGGTGTATAAAGTCGATTGGTGTGCTGAGTGTTCTAATTCTGGGTGAGATTTTCTTGCGCGGTAATTTGGTGCGCGAATTGGGTAACAATGAGCGATTCCGAGCAGCTGAGAGCCCGCTTGTGAGAAGGAAATTTTGAGAATTCTTGGGGTTGGCGAAGTATGACGCGGTTGGAGTTGGGCCGTAGATTTAATGGATGTAAGGATATATTTTATCGATTCAAGAATTGCAGAAGCTCACTGCACTCAGTTAGTCTTGCCTATAGCGGTTAGTTTCACTACTTCCAAAGTTTGATAAAGGGCAATGTGGGGTCGGAGGAACTGCTATCTCGGACAGTTCATAGACCAATTGGACTGAAAGACAGTCGGAAAGTGACTTCATCTGGAATGAACTTTCCTCTCTTATTTATGTAATTCTATTACTTTTGTTTTTTGCTCAACTCCCAGATCCGCAATTGACATGAGCAAAGCGGGCAGGACCCCGACATCTTTCAGCTGACGTCGACCAAGAAGGCACCAAGGGACCTGGTTATAAGTATATAGACAAAGATTACTCAAGTTTGAAGCTATATGGAATATCATTGAAATTATAACCCATTGGATTGTAAATCAGGCTGTCGTAATTCTAACTCTTCTAAACAGATTCTGCCTTTTCTGCCCTTGCATAGAATTCATCAACCCTATCAGCTAGTCATGCCACATGTGCGCACTACAGATTGTGAAGTGAAATAAAATGATATAAGAATCGAAACAATGCAACGCAAGCCATCATAACTCCAACGTCAAGAACATGACGGGATTTTATGAGATTACCAGTATCCCACACTGGCCACTTCCACGAGTGTAAAGATATAGAGAAAATGAAAAGGTAAGAAATTAATAAGGATATATAAAAGATTAGAGGTTGACCTCGACACGGCCTTCCGATCCACCCTTCTGCAGGGCAGGGAGCAAGTAGGTGATATCGTCCCAAGGGTGTCTGTAGAGACCGGTACGCAGGCGCTTCTGGTCGAGGTAGTGGGCAATCAGACCGATACTGCGACCCAAGACGAAGAGACCGTTAAGGACACCCATCTTCATGTAGTCCTCAACTTCCTCGGGGGAGAAGGCACCGGAGTTGCGCATGAGGTCAACGAAGCAGACAGCAACGCAACCGTCGACGTTCAGGATCAGGTTGTCCTTCTTAGAGGTGGTGACAGTCTCAACAGCGATGGCGTAGTCAAGCAGCTTGGTGCTGGGGAAGTGCTTCTTGGCGAACTCCTTGACCAGCTCGACACGAAGATCGGGGTTGTTACGGGACTTGACACGGTGACCAATACCAGGAACTATGCGCGGTTAGTGATGCGTCTTCAATTGAAGATCTAGTGGAAGCAATGGTAGGGTGACATACTGAGCTTGTTCTCCTTCCTCATAGTATCAACGAAGTCACGGGGGCTCAGACCCTTGTCGAAGGCCTTGGTGAACTCCTCAGCAGCACCGTCAAGGGCACCACCGAAACGAGAACCAATGGTCAGAAGACCAGAAACGAGAGCACTGATCAGATCCTTGCCGGCACGGGTGGTGATGATGGTGTTCATGGCACCGGACACGGCAGGGCCGTGATCAGCGGTAAGCATGAGAACCATCTCCAAGAACTTGCTAGCATAGGGGGGAAGGCGGCGGCGGAACCAAAGAAGAGACATGACACCACCAATGCCAATGTCCTCCCGGAAGACATCGGAGATGGGCATACCGGCGTAAAGGAGCTCCTGACCACGGTCGTCGGAGATAGTGGAGATGAAGGCAGCGGGCTTACGGACGAGACCGAGCTCCTGGGCCCAGGAGTAGTCGATAGGGATCTTAGGGGGAACAGGCTCGGGCTGAGGCTGGATGTTGCCCTTGCTGACCTCCTGGTCGTAGACCTGCTTGAGCACGCCGGGCATGTCCTCAAAGGTCTCAGGAACGTGGATACCAGCCTCCCTCATGGCCTTGTTCTTAGCAACAGCGGTCTCCAGGTCGGAGTTGGCCGAAGCACCAGCGTGACCGAACTGGACCTCCGTCTTGAACATGCTGGCGCAGGTACCAATAGCCCAGGCAACAATGGGCTTGGTGATGGTGCCGTTCTTGACGGCCTCGATGACACGGTACTCCTCAACACCACCGACTTCGCCGAGCAACACAAGGATCTTGCACTCCGGCTCGTTCTGGTAACGCAGCAAGTGGTCGATGAAAGTGGTACCAGGGTAACGATCACCACCAATAGCAACACCCTCGTAGACACCATCGGTATTTTGAGAGACAATGTTGTTCAATTCGTTGGACATACCACCGGACTTGGAGACGTAGCCGACAGAGCCCTTACGGTAGAGCTTGGAAGCCACAATGTTGTCCATCATACCACCAGTGTTACCAATCTTGAAAGCACCAGGCTTGATACCTCCGACGGTAGCGGGTCCAATGATGGTGATGCCCTTCTCCTTGGCAGTGACGAGAATCTCACGAGCGCGCTATTACCACTGTTAGTCGGAGTCTAGCTTGGCAGAGATCAGGGACCTACTCTTTCTGGGACACCCTCGGCAATGATGGCAATGGACTTAATCTGGGGGCAGTTCATCAACTCCATGGTAGAGCTGTACACGGAACGGGAGGAGGCGAAGTTCACAACAGTGTCAACATCGGGGTGCTTGGCCATGGCCTTGGAAACGTCCTGGTAGACAGGGAGCAAAGTCTCGCTGGTACCCCAGTACATCTTGCTCACAAATTGACCACCGAAAGTGTAGATGATACCGGCGACTGAGGGTGTGCTGCGCTTGCAGATGAAATCGAAGTCGAGCATGCCCTGCACGGCCTTGGGCTGCATACCACTATTACAACGGTCAATATATGACGTTGACCTCCAGAAGACAGGAAGTACTCACTATACGAAACATCTGGTCTTGTTGTGGAAGAGGGCATGGTTGAGAGGAGAGAGCACACGGCTGGGGGGTGCGAAGCGGGTGATGTTGTCGTTGGCAGAGCCGCCATTGGCGGTGTTGACAAGAGGAGCAGTAGAAGACATAATGGCTAATTACTCTGTCAATCCGGTTAACATTAGCAAAGTGTTCACAAATTCAGGACTGGCGGGAATAATAGGTCAAGAGAAAGGGAAGTGTATGATATCAGTATCCGAACTGGTTTTCGAGGAAGCATACCTGTCAACAGAGCTCCAAACGTAAAACAATCAAAGGAAACAAGAAGGTATTATTAGGTGGGTATGTAGGTGAGTTAAATGATATAGAGGAGTAAGTCGCAACAAGTAAGAGCGACCTGGGAGGGAAGGAGAAGATAGATGGGAGAGAAGGATAAGGACGATAACCAAGGAAGGAGGATGGAGAAATTGGAATTGGAGGGGGAATGAAGTGGATTAATCGATGAGTTAAGACGGAGTGGGAGAAGAAAAAAAAATAACAGAGGGGAACGATATCGGGTTAAGATTGGGGGTTGGTACGGAGTAAAGAAATTATGGAGCTGCTAATAATAATTTTTGAGGTGAAGTACAGAAGCCCGGAGTCTGAAGTATGTACGGCGTATGGTTGGTATGTATCAGACAGGTAATCGTATGGGTGGGCGGTATGGGCCGGTACTATACGGTCTTGAGAAAACGGCGTGGGGCGCAATGCGGGACCAGTTGGGAAAATAGTAGTCTGGCCTGAGGCGATGTTTGGATTTCGGGACTTGAAAGGTCCCTAATAATAACCTCCCGATGAGAATTTCTTATTGGAAAATCTAGTCTAGTTAATCGGGACTCGGGAAAGCCACAGGAACCATCTAGAAGAAAAGCTACGGTGGTGGAATGAAAGAGCTAGCTAGGGCTGGTGTGACGGCGTACAGAATACTGCTGATGGAGTGTGGAGGATGCGACAAGCTTAACCTACAGTGTATTATTTTGGGGGGTGGTTGATAATGTTGCTCAACAAACTCAAGTCTTGTTTTTTTTCCTGCCTGGGCGGTGATCTGAAGTACACCGTATAAACTGGTCTGACTCCAGTGGTGACCCGAAGTACACGGTATTCATAATACTGACCCCAAGAGTGATCTGAAGTACACCGTATATACAATACTGACTACGGTCAAAAAGGGTAATGAGCAGGATAATCGGGCCATCTTCAAGCAAGTCTCGACTCCGTAAAGTTAAGGCCCAAGGCACTAATTCTGTAAGATGATCTGGTCGCGACTAAAGGTGGGGTCGATGAACGTCTGATATTTTTTTTTCTTGTTGGCCCAGGGATGCCAATGTACCTTCCCACTAGTAGTATACAAAGTACACTGTAAACCGGAGTACACCTCATCCATCTCCTGCATCCTACTACGTAAAGATGCCGCCCAAGAAAATATTTTGATTCCTACCTGCTGCTAACGGGCGCACATGACGATGCTCACCGACTAAACATCATGCAACCCCGACAAGATGCATTGGAACCGACTCTTTCCTTTTACGCTCAGTGTGTTAAGAAAAGGTAGTATCAATGACTTCATGACAAGGGATCTGTAACTACGTCAGGTAATAGAAGGTGGTAGTACTACGGAGTAGTACCTTGATAGTAGACCACTTGAAGTATATCCATGGTAATATTCTAACCTTCTAGAATATTATCTAAAGGCGGTGAACTAGTTAACTAAAGGGGATCGATGGGTACCTGAGCAGTCAGGCACTAAGATCATTACGGATCTACCTGGATTGGGATAGCCATCCAGTAGACCGAGTACTGTACGGAGTAGGTAGATCGTCTCAGTCAACGCAGTACCCTGTCCCTGGATATTATTCCGATTTAGACAGTGGTCCACGTGTACGCTGCACCTCCTACGTATCAAACTCTCTAGTACTCCTGAGGGGGTTCACCAACAAAACCTACCCAAAACCCAACAAAACCGATAATGAGAAACTAAAATTACAGATAAATCTACGATGAAGTGCGACTTCCGGAGGGAACCGTCCGAAGTGCGCCAGAAGTTGCCTATCATTTGGCTGTACAGTATTGGGGCTACAGCGTAGGGCAGATACTGCGTACTAAATACCCCTTCCCGAAGAACCCCAACAGAGTGGAAAGCGAAGCTCCCAACCCGTAGGAATTAAGGCCGCTTAACACAGTGGGTCCTTGTAGGATCCACATCATCTGCTGATCCCCACCGTATCTCAACACCTCTCCCGAGCTCGGCCTTTTTTGGTGTGTTTTGGTATTCCCGTATCGTGCTGGTATGGTTGCTTCGGAGGGGCCAGAGTACAGTTTAACCAGCAGAAAAATTCCCCTCCCCCTCCAACTTGTCATCCAGAAGAGTAATAATAATTTCCAGGAGCTGAAATTATTATCATCGCCGAACCCGACGTACTCTTTTTTTTCTTCTTTTTACTGCGCCCCCCGTTTGAAATTGTCCTCCTATACCTCCAATACTCCTCTCTGGTAATTTTTGCCAAGCCAGAAACAACTTATTTTGTTTTCTTTCCTCACTTTTCCCTCTCTCACTCCAATCTATCCTCACATACTTCCCACACCTCTATACTCTTAATCTGGGGTTGGCTTCCCTTCCTCTTAACATTTTTATTCCCCCCTATACTATCAGTCTATAGCTCCTCATTCCCCCCTTGATCCTCTCCTCCATATCTCTTTCTAGTCCTTTACCCCTCCAATATGTCCGCCAAGTCGATTCTCGAGGCTGATGGCAAGGCCATCCTCAACTACCACCTCACTCGTGCCCCCGTCATCAAGCCGACTCCTCTTCCTCCTTCCTCCACTCACAACCCTCCCGCTCGTCTCGCCTCTCTCTACTTCCCTGAAGACCGTGCCGTCAAGGATGTCCTCGACCAGGCCGAAGTGACCTACCCGTGGCTGTTGGCCTCCGGTGCTAAGTTCGTTGCTAAGCCCGACCAATTGATCAAGAGACGTGGCAAGAGCGGTCTCCTTGCTCTGAACAAGACCTGGGCTGAGGCTAGGGAATGGATTGAGGCTCGCGCCGCTAAGGACGTCCAGGTTGAGACCGTCACTGGCGTTCTCCGTCAGTTCCTGGTTGAGCCTTTCGTTCCTCACCCTCAGGAAACTGAGTACTACATCAACATCCACTCCGTGCGTGAGGTAAGAAGCATTGTAGATCCATGGGTAACGGCAGAGGATACCGACTAACATTTGGCAGGGTGACTGGATCCTCTTTACCCACGAGGGTGGTGTCGATGTTGGTGATGTTGACGCCAAGGCCGAGAAGCTTCTTATTCCTGTCAACCTGAAGAACTACCCCTCGAATGAGGAGATCGCTGCCACTCTCTTGAAGAAGGTGCCCAGCGGTGTCCACAATGTCCTCGTGGACTTCATCTCTCGTCTGTACGCCGTCTATGTCGACTGCCAGTTCACCTACCTCGAGATCAACCCTCTCGTGGTCATCCCTAACGCTGATGCCACCTCCGCTGAGGTCCACTTCCTGGATTTGGCTGCCAAGCTGGACCAGACCGCTGAGTTCGAGTGCGGCACCAAGTGGGCTATTGCGCGTAGCCCCGCCAACCTGGGTATTGCCGTTGCTCCTCAGGAGGGCAAGGTCAACATTGACGCTGGCCCGCCCATGGAGTTCCCCGCTCCTTTCGGCCGTGAGATGAGCAAGGAGGAGAAGTTCATCGCCGAGTTGGATGCCAAGACCGGTGCCTCTCTCAAGCTCACCGTTCTCAACCCCAAGGGCCGTGTCTGGACCCTGGTTGCTGGTGGTGGTGCCTCCGTCGTGTACGCCGATGCTATTGCCTCCGCTGGCTTCGTCAGTGAGCTTGCCAACTACGGTGAGTACTCCGGTGCTCCCACCGAGACTCAGACCTACAACTACGCTCACACCGTCCTGGACCTGATGCTGCGTGCTCCTATCCACCCCGAAGGCAAGGTCCTCTTCATTGGTGGTGGTATTGCCAACTTCACCAACGTTGCTTCGACCTTCAAGGGTGTCATCCGTGCCCTGCGTGAGGTCGCCCCTGTTCTGAACGAGCACAAGGTCCAGATCTGGGTCCGTCGTGCTGGTCCTAACTACCAGGAGGGTCTCCGTAACATCAAGTCCGTTGGTGAGGAACTGGGTCTCAACATGCACGTCTACGGCCCTGAGATGCACGTCAGTGGTATCGTTCCTCTTGCTCTTCTGGGCAAGAAGTCCGATATCAAGGAGTTCTCTGCTTAAAGAATTACCCTTTTCCTTTTTCTTTGATTCTACTTAATTTAATCTTACGTGTGCATTTCGTTTCTGAACGCATGGCATGATATGGTTTCATTTTTTTATATTTTCTCCTGTGGGCAAAGAGCGAGCAGTTGGACAAAACCTCGACCTGATTTTCGGGCCAAGGAGACGGGATATCCATTGTATGGAGTTGAAATTTAGACTTGGTCTTGCAGGGCATGAGATACATGATTCTGCGATGTTAGTCGTTAATAAGATACGATTACCAACGTTACGATATTTGTTCCTATGTAAAAGAATACAAAAAATAGTAATCCAAAACTCACATTATAAGCGAAGGAAACAAGAATCCTTGGGTAAAAAGAAAAACAAGAAAGAGAAGAGATCCCACAAAGCCTCAAACGCACACCATAACCCGACCTACTAGTAGTTATGTATAAGAAGTCTGTAAACTCAATACCCATAAATACAAGGCACATACAGTAAGCCCAAAACAGTAGTCAAAATAAACTACATTATAAATTACGACTAAGAAATAACCTCATGACAAACCCCAGATGATCCAGCGATCTCGATCCATGCAGAAAATAGAATAGACTCGTAGGATAAGATCTGTGTGGTGGAATCGGGCTGTTCTGTTGGAGTATCTTCCGCACGTCCGAGATGGGGACGTCCCGGATGGACGGAGGGACCACTATCTTGGTAATGGTAATAAGGTATGGCTTGAGAACGGAGCCGACGGGACGGGCCTTTGCAGGTGGATGGAGCCTGGTTGTGGATTTGAGGGGCCATTGAGATTGGATTCTTATCTTTCTTTTTCTCTAATTCCTTGACTTTTTCGGATTGTTTTGGTTTGTGGTGGTGGTGGTGGTTTTGATATTAGGGCTTTGGGGAAGGGACGTGCTGGTAAGTTGATTGTGTGTATTGGGTGCTAGGCGGTAGGCTTTGGGGTTTCACATCTAGGGTTACTGATTTAACTGATTTATGTTTTCTACGCTCTTGTATATGTTAACAGCGTACTCAAGTGTTGAATTGGGTGATATTGAAGTGAGGGTATAGATTACGTCGGACGAATGGAAGCGCTTTAATTTATCGCCGGTTAATAGCATCACGCTGGCACTTGGGACCTTTTCGTGTTTCTGAAGGTAGTTTCAATTTCTTGATTTCGATATGAATAATTCTTTGAGTACTTTGATTTAGGATATTGAATTTTTCGTTTTCTTTTTTTTTTTTTTTTTGAAAATAGTCGGCTCTCTTACTGGATTCCGAAGCCGGGTAACATGCCTATATATATCGTTAGTGAAAAGCCAAAAAAGGAAGGTCTGCTTGGCTTGCATCCGTATCATCATCCGGTCTGCAAATCTATATTATCGTGCTATCGAAAAAGGTTCTCGTTCCTGGAGGGCCGCTGCCCGTCTGACCACGAGTTTGTAATTGTGGCCTCCCGCCATTCATCGAAAGATGGTTAGTAGCAAGAGACCCAGTTGCAATAGGCTCATCCCGGAATCGATCAAGCACGACGCTGTTTGGTGGTAAGTGTGGCATTCCTGTAGAAGGAAGTGATTGGCCTGTGAGGCGTGTTCGGTGCTGAGGAGTCATGGGCACCTCCTCTATACGAATATTAGACAATACATTAAAGCCACAATAACATACTCACGATGTCTTGGATTTCCTGGAAGACTTGGAGGCGGCATTGCTGAGGTATCCGTTCTTTTCTTTGTCCCCTTTGAGCTTCCAGTACCGCTGCGTTGATATCGATGTAATTGCTCCACTCCCTCCTGGTCAATAGGGAAGATGTTCTTTTGACGATGAGATGGTGTTTGCAGCGGCATTAGTGGACCCAATGGTCTGTTTGATGCCGAAGCTGAAGGGTCATTTCGCGACGCTCCTAAAGAGTTCAGTGCCTGGGAAACTGAGTCCGATGCAGCGGTCTGCATATGGGAGCGCATTGCCCGAGATTTCAGCAAATTATAGAGATTCGTGATTTGGGAGAACTTCTTGCACTTTTCTCGGTATAAGTCAACAAGCTCCTGATTCTTTTTCTGAAGTTGCTCATGTGTCGCCTGCATATCTGGTCTTTACTCAGGTGAAAGTTCGGGCAGATGAGTAGGACGGCACGAACCTGATAGCCTGGCCTGTAGAGTCGAAATTTCCGTGTTGGCATTATGAATAACTTTATCCATCTGTGTATTTAAACCCGTATACCTGTCTGTGAGTGTCTTTGCGAGAAATTCCTGGTAATAGCTGTTGTCCGTCAGTACGCAATAGTGTCGAGCAGCGGCCAGAACGACGCACATTTCTTGAGTTGTTTGGTAGGTCCAAAAAAGCAACGCGCGTCCAGCACATTCCATTATAGTGTTTGGGTCTAACCCGCTCAGAACGCTGGTTTTGTAATCCTCCGTTGGGTTCAAGACAGTGATCACGACATCATCAGGGTTGACGAGGATTGTCTGACATGCCGGACAATGACGTTCGCTAGTGGTGGAACTCGAAAGGCTAAGGGTGCTTGCGCAAGTGGGACAGAAAATGTGTCTAATAAGTCAATGCTTAGCATCCGCAGAGACAATAGGACAATAAACGTACAATTCAAGAGGAGGGGTACGACTTACGAACAAGTCGTAACAACCGCTTGTTCCTTCAACTGACATCGACATTTAAGTGCATTGCATCGGAGGTAGAAGTCCATATCGAAACTGTGTGAACATAAAGTAGTCTTGAACGTTGGAAACAAAGGAGATGTATGTGGGAGGCGTATGGTATGGGTAACCGACGGTAGCCATACGCACATATGGCAAAGATCACAAAATAACATTCGCAGAATACCTGGGGACTACAAAAAGCCAGTTCCGTCTTCTCTCTTATATAGTTTCTAGTCATATTTGTTGGGTATCTTAATATACAGAGTTCAAAGAATAACGCACACTCTATAGCAATATATTCATCTTTCCATCATGTCTTTAGCCGTTTAATCAAAAGAAGAAGGTATTCCCTGAAGCATCACGTCGTGTCGTGCGCATCTTCTCCTCAAATTCTGGTCCTGGCTCGTATTCTCGCCATAGACTAGCAGGGTAAATATGCTTATTCCGCTCATACCACCGTCTGTCAACGACCTTTGTCGATGCAGGATCCTTATCAGCACCCTCAAGTTGATCTGTATTCGATCCCAGTAGGGGATCATCATTGGTAGGAGCTGTTTCAGGGGGCTTGTTGGAATAGTCGAACAGCAATCCTCCAGCACTTGAGAAGCTGGGTACTCGATTGGCAATAAAGTAGTACAGTTCATAATGCTTGAGGACGGTTAGCACCTTGGTCACGATAGAATAGGGAAGAAAACAATCACTCACATGTGGGACGATTACATCCCCCTTCACTAGCATCAAATCATCGACACTGACCCTTGCCCATTCGCGCCGATTATCTTTCCGACCCTTTGAGGCACCACTGTTACCGCCAACTCCTAGTTCTGCGCCCACCTTTCGGCATCGGTCTAAAAATAACCAGACTGGGTCGCCTTTTTTAACCTTGACCGTCCCGGCGGGAATATTCGTTCCATCATAGAAGATAAATGGTATTAAGATTTCCGTGTTCTTGACGGCTTCCTGCATCGCCAGGAATTCCTTGCGCAAGGCATCCCGCGCTTCAGCTTCAGCCTTCAGCGCAGCTTTTGTCATGGCTTTGGGTGGGGGTGGAGCGTTTGGATTTGGGGTAATCCGACGTGGCGGCGGTAAAGAGCTTTTATCTACCGGCGTTCGTGAAGCGGAACGAGGTATACTGGCCGCGGAATCTTCTCCGGTATTATCACCCTCTTCCTCGTCATCTCCAAAAGAGAGTTTGCTCTTCGCAAGCGGCTTCTTCTTCTTCTTTTTCGGGGGTCCATCGCTTCGTGTCGAGGCGCTAGTACGTCGCGATTAGTCTAAGAGCCTTCCAAAAGTGCGCTTAACTTACCTGTCGGTCACATCGCCACCTGATGGAGTTGCGCTTCTCGAGTTACCAGAGGTGAACCTCCCCAGCGACTTATCATGTGCTTCTCGTTCTTTCTGCTCGAGAACCTCTGCGCGACGCTTGCGAAAATCAGAAAGATGGACTAGACCGACGGTCTGTGACTTGAGAAGTTCTTCTGCAGAGACCGTCTGGCTTGTGAAAGATCTAGGTGTCGAGCTATGGCTCGGCTGTTCTGATTGCGACATTATGCTGGATTAACTGTGCAAAGCAGGATACCTGACGTAGATCGAAACCGAAGATCTCATAAGTAATCAATGTACTATCGCACGTGACCGCGGAAATCGAGACTCAAGATTTAAAATGAGACTGAAAGAGATTGTCAAATATATGATAAGTTTGAATTAGACTGACACAGTCGCCATGCAGTTAGGCTGATTATAATTTCTATTCAGTTTTCCCGATGGTAATTTGTGCATATCATTCATTGACTGTAGCTCTACCACGCCACTTCATTTATATATATTGTGGTTATGGGTATACAAGAGATATAGCACTGTACACTAAGTTGTGTTTTATATGTGAAGGGTATCGATATCTCTCCGTTTGTACGCACTGTATGAAATACTAAGGGCAGTTGTAAAAGGCATGTATAGACCAGGTAAAATATTCCATTAAGGTCAAAGTCGATCTGGACGTCCATATAAACGGCGCAATATCCGGACCGGAGCAAACAAGACAAACTCGGCCTTAAGATACGATATCTGCCGTAAACAGTCTGCACCTTGCTCTCGTTAGCTACTTCACCCATTGCTCAATTACTAAGATGCAGAATCAGGCCATTTTGGACGATGATGACGATGATCTTTATGATCCCGCCGATGCAGTGCCGGTAGCTGCATCTCAGAATACAGCCCATCACGCCCAAGCGAACCTCAACCAAGAGCCAGATGACGTCGAGGAAGAAGAGATAGAGGTTGAAGAAGATGATGTATGTCCGTATTGATTATTCTATTTATGACTTATGCTAAATGAGAAACTTGCTAGGATGATTTTAATATTATCACGGAAGCCCCTCCTGATGCGCCTCCCCCTGAAGTGTAAGTTTGTCTTCAACAACGCGACAGAGTCGTCTTTTGTCTAACATTACGTCAAGCCCACACCCCCGCCATGCTAGCCTACGAGCTGAGTCGCAACGACCTGCATCTGGAGATTCTTCTCCCGTATCGAAGTCAATTACGCCTTCTGTGACACCGAAAGTTGAGCATGCAACTCCGGTTCCAGTCACAGCACGCCCCGCCGTACCGCAGAAACCAGGTTCAGCATATCCCCCTGTCCACGCTTCAGATATAGACGTCCATGCAAACCCAACTCATCCAGCTACCGGTAAACCGATTCTGTCGACTGATATGGATGCGGACTTCCCAGAAGACGATAAGCCATGGAGACGGCCGGGTTCTGACATCTCGGACTACTTCAACTACGGATTCGATGAATTTACATGGGCAAGCTACGTTTTGAAACAGCAAGAGTTACGGAAGGAAGTTGGCGATCAGAAGAGACAATTGGATGACATGCAGAGTTTCTTGACCATGGGGCTTCCACCGATGCCCGGTGGCCCTCAACCTGGTCCCGGAGGTCCCGGAGGTGCACCGCCGCCGATGCCTGGCATGCCTGGTATGCCAGACATGTCTCCAGATATGATGCAGGGAATGCTCGCCAGTATGATGGCGCAGGGCTTGGACCCGTCATCTATGGATCCAATGTCTTTCATGCAGCACGCCCAAGCAATGATGGGAGGCCAATCCGGCGCAGGCGGCGGACAACAAGGCCAGCCTGGTTACGGCAATCAAGGCGGTGGCCAACCTCAGATGGGCTATGGTGGTGGATTTGGAGGTGGACGGGGACGGGGCCGGAGATGGTAAAAAAGCTACTGGGTTCGTGTTTTGGTCACGTTGTAATTTGTATAATGCGCTGTGTAGCATCCTGGGACGGTTCGGTCTGGTGGAGTTCAATGTGTAACACTTAAAGATACGCCAATAGTTATACCACGACTTTCTTGAGCTCGTGTCTTTTGCGTTCATCTAGGTTATCATGCTCGGTGGAAAGGAGCTCTTATTTGACGATATCTAGCGGAAAGCAGTCAAATAGTTACAAGTCGAGACGGAAAGAACCTTCAAAACAGACCTCTGCGATTTCTATAAACGAATGCGACCGCACCTACCCACAACTGAGTTAATTATATCGGACGGGAAAGTAAGGTGGTAAATAGAAAGTTGAAGCTATACCCTCGGCAGCGGCAATCCGATGGGGAAGTGAAGCTGACGGTCTTGGCATTCTGGAAATTTCTCGTGTCGGCTTGAGTCGAGATCTTCTTTCTTCCCTTCCCCGGTCTTCTTCCTCTTCTTTCCTTTCTTGCTCTCCACACTTCAGCCTCCCCGTCCTTGACACATTCTGCATCCTTCAATCTCTTTCTCATCCACTCACATCTCTCCCGTCAAAATGGTACGTCTTCGCAATGGTTACGTGTTATGGGAAGCTCCGGCTGGAACTTTTCCCGCCATGCATCGACTTCATCGCCCCCTGTCACCTCGCATAACTAGGCCGCTGGAGCTGCCATGAAGATCAATGACTAACGTAATAATATCGATTAGTCTCTCCTCCGCAACATCAAGGGTCTTGCTCCCCTTCTCGACCGCGTCCTGGTCCAGCGCATCAAGCCCGAGACCAAGACCGCCTCCGGTATCTTCCTCCCCGAGAGCAGCGTCAAGGAGCAGAACGAGGCCAAGGTCCTCGCCGTTGGCCCCGGTGCCGTCGACAAGAACGGTTCTCGCCTTCCCATGAGCGTTGCTCCCGGTGACCACGTCTTGATCCCTCAGGTACGTTGCGGGTTTGGGTCCTTCTAATTTGCTTCCGGAACCATCCGGGACAATAGAAGCAACCAATTCGTTTGACGAAATCAGTGGAACTTTTTTGTTTGGTACTAACGGTGGTCTTGGATAGTTCGGTGGTAGCGCCGTCAAGGTTGGCGAGGAAGAGTACACCCTTTTCCGGGACCATGAGTAAGTTCTCCGTCTTTCATCCCTCAGCCCGAAGCAATCGATTCTAATATGACTGTAGGCTCCTTGCCAAGATCAAGGAGAACTAGATGATCCATCTTGTTCTTCCGTTTTCCGACTGGTTGAAATAATCCAATCGGAGTCTTGTATTATATCACGCAAATCATGAGCTTCTGTCATGCACTTTAAATAATTTAAAAAAGAGCCATCTACGAAGTGAGGACGGGGTGTAGGATTCTGTTCCTCGATCTCCGGGCTAATATTTCCTTTTTCTTATCTTGCATCTGCTATCTAAAGCGTGAAATGTGTCTTGGTTCCTTTGCATACTATGCGATGTACTTTAGCAATCGTTGTCTCCTGCGCTGTCTGCGGGATCAACACGGGTAATCTGATACGAATGTCTCCTCTCTACTTCGTTTTTACCGTCTGGCCTGAGTACTCTCCGTGTTTATGCATTTATCACAAGCGACCATATTGCAGCTCTTAGACCACGCCGGACCTGGATTAAGGAATATAACATCGACTGCCCGAGGTGTTAGGGCATATAGGAGGGCTGTTAATTGCAAGTGATCCACGCTCGTTCAAAATTCATACTCATTGTATACCTCCCATGGGCTGGCGACAAATTACATTTGAACTAAATCGCACAGAAATGTCAAACATGGACGGAGTTCACATAATATCTTTCCTTATAAGCACAGCTTATCAGTCAAAATTTAATGCCCAGTCACATTGCCAGTCCTTTTCAAGAATTGCATCACTCCTCTCCCCAATCAAGTCTGGAAAGAGTTCTCGTCGACGCTCCGGTGACATCTCGATAAAGCTGGAGAGGGCGCCCATCTCTTTCTCGACATCATTTGACGTGCTGACATTATCGTTGCGTTTGGGTATGTCTCGTTCGTGTCTCAAAACAGTCAATATAATTTGTGCCGCGTAGGGATTCAACCCTACTCGGCGGAGAAATACTTCCCAGCGAGTTTCATTTTCCATAGCATCTATATCAAATTTGGTCTTCGGTGTCGGTTTCACGGGCGTAAACGCCCTGGTTTGCGGTAAATCAACAGTATCAGTAGGTAATTGGAAAGCGTGCTTGTGAGCCAGTGCCAGAATCCATTTTATAAGTATATCAGGCGATGGAGAAATCAGTATCGGAGAGATAGTTGAATTCGTTGACATCGAATCACAGAAAGCTGTTAGTGATGTGAAGGACGCTAACAACCGTCTATCTGCTGTCCATCGTGGAGCGTTGCCTTGTCCACTGCTTAGGGAACTTGTGCCGTGAGTAACGAATACGTAGAGGTGTTTGTATCGCGAAGCTAGGAGGAAGATACGTTCGCGGAGCGGCGAGTTGATGCACTTGGCACCGTTTGTATGTGGGTTAGGCTTATGGCCAGGGAGGTATAGTTGCGTAGTAGCTTGTAGAGTTGTTAGTATGGTCCCAGCTGTTGGTGAGACGATGATGTCTGCCTCTTTGGGGAGATCGTGCTTGATGCTTGCTTGAGATGGAATCCAGATGCCAGGAACGGGCTGATTTTGGATGGGAACATCATAGTCTCTGTATATCATAGCTGGAGGGCTCTTTGATCTTTCGAGACCTTGAATAAGCGAGAGGTGGCTTTTGAGAAGTCCAGTTGATAAGAAGAGCAGCGGTCGCTCGTGGTGTTGGGCCTGTAGTTGAGGGTATTGAGGATACTGTTGTTCTGTAAGCTCTAACTTGAGAGGTTGTACCTCCTCTAGCACATCTTTCGGTTTTTCGTATTCGTGGAGGCTCCTACCATCTATAGCTAGGTCCTGATATTCCACAATATCCTCAGCCGGCATATTGTTGGTAAAGTATGAACTGACGGCCGTTATTTGTCGCCTTTCGGCCCGGCCTCTAGTCTCCATGAAGGTAGACAAGGAGCCTAATATCGATGACTGCGAGGGTAGCGTGTACTTGCATTTGTTGTTAGCGAGGGATGCAGTTAAATATTGGACAAATCTGCGGTCTTTCCGCGAAATATCCTGCGTCTCCTCGTGTTTTCGCTTTTGTCTCCCCAAAGCTGTGTCTGCTGGAATACCGCAGTCTATTGAATTAGAAACTGTATTCAGGGAAGAATAGGTGGCAGGTACAACAGCATCTGGGGACGTATACATGACCGTCTTGTCACTTTCATGTTGAGGAGCTACAGTGCCATGCTCAGTCAGTTGTTCTCCTGCAGGTCCCTTGTCACCAATATTATCAAGAAAAAGTCCCTTGTCAAACCCTGTTTCGACAACTTCCTCCACGCTGTCGTAGTCTCCAACTGAATGTAGACAACTATCAGCATAGTCTTCCGGCTTCGAATGCTGTGAGGAAGGCATGCATGACATGGGATATTGCCGAGTATCTCGACACAGCGTAGAATCCGGATTGGGCGAGTTCATTACCGAAGGGGAACTGAAGGACGAAATATAATTTGTCGGCTTGCTTCCGGTCTGACATTTCCCCTCCTTAATTATCCCACTAGGTGATCGACATAATCGCTCCTGCGTTGAAGTGCACACAGTTGGCATGCACTCGCTCTCTTGCATAATAGAGATGACTGAAAGATCTGAATGAATGGAGTTGATAGCGTCACTAATCTGTGGAGAAATGTCCGGAACACATTGCTCTTCACTTGTTTTATACTTGTGGCCTGAAGGAGCCTGAGCGGCACTATCGGCTCCAACTGTTTGTATTTCTGCGCTGTTTCGGTCAAATATTAATTTATGCTCTAGTTGAATTCGTTCGTCGCTTGTAGAACTACCTTCTCCCTGGTTTGGCGCCACCGCACAACCTGATGTCTTTGAGTCCGAACTACGGGCTGATCTTCTGTTGCACTGCAGCTCAAGCTCAAAAGGGTCAGACGAAGCGGGACTGGGCAGCATCAATGACATAGAAGCCGGCGAGGGACTCCGATAGTACGTTTCATCGATATCCGACAGAAGTAACGGAGGAGATTTCGAAGAATTATGCTCTTCCTGTAAGCTCGCAGAACGTATAAGTCTAAGTTCCAATGACATGTCTTCCGCATTCATACCTGATCGGAAATTATCATTTCGTCCAAAAGACCTTCTAAATCTGCGAAAGGAAGACCTCCACAGTCTCTAGCCTTTTGTATCAACAATATCGACTCTCTGCTACACTTTAGCTTCTCTGGCATAATATCCTTCAGAACCTGGTCAGCCTTGGTTAAAAGGTCGGCCGTGATATCTTCATCCTTAAGTTTCTGGCACGATTCGTCGAGAGGACGGATTTCGATCTTGTTCTCGTCGTAACGCAACGGACTTGTATATCGCAACGTATTCATGATGCTGTCGTTGTCAAGGATTGGAAGTTGCACTTTAAGCTCATCAACTTGACTGGATTTAGGTAGAAGTTCATCCCAATTTATGTCTAATTTTTCTGCTCTTGCATCTTGAATCACCGATGCTAGCAACCGAGCGCTTTCTTTCCTGACATTGAGCTTTTCTTTGCGAAGACTATCCTCAACGTTCCTCTGTGTCTCGTAGATATAATCTTGAAATTCCGATAGAGCATCCCGGGGTAGTGGTGTTTCATATGCGGTCTCGTCGATGTTTGTGATGGGATCGACGGCCGTGAAATCCCGGGCAATACCGTAGAACCGGGCATACTCCAGAAGAGAAGGATCCTTGGGAGTTTCCATTGAGTTATCCGTTTCGTGGTGCGCCACGAATTTATCTGATGTTTCCAGTTCTATGTACCTAGAACAAAGTGTGAGAAGTTGGTCGGAGGTCCGCACGTGGCTTGACAGGCTGCTAGAGCTTTAGATCTTTTGATTGTACCTATTGTTACAACCTACAGATGGTATGTGAGCGGCTACCTTGTCCATTATGAAACCATCCAGTAAACAGTCTTATTAGCGATATGCAAATAGCAGTAGGTACAAATCAATTTCCCGGGTATGTGTAACGCCATATCTTCAGAATGCTCGCAAGTGTTTCGCTCAGCAGTGAACAAGAAAAAGTAAGAGAACCAAAGGCTTAGTCATTGTAGTTTGACTGGCGAGCACCATTCTTGTTTACCGGTGGCAGGTTGTAAAGCGCAATGTGCTCCTCCTCTTGTGATTTGCCGGCTGGGTCTAGGTAGGGCCGTTCAGCCTGAGCAGCGACTCGGACCGCATGACGGCGGTGAGGTGCAAATCCATAAGACGCTGTGTGGTTCTGTTAAGTTCATTAGAGACGTCCACTATTTAGTACAGCGTCTTTACTTACCGTAGTCCGATTGTCCCAGATGGCTAGATCATCCTTGTTCCACTGAAACCGTGCATGCATCTCTTGTGTGGTTGCAATCACATCGGTAAGATATTTGATAATAGCGTCGCTCTCTGTCTTAGGGATTCCAACAATCTTTGTCACAAAACCTGGGTTGAAGAAAAGACTGTTCCAGCCAGTCACCGGGTTGGTGCGGATCAGAGGGTGCTCTGTGGTGACAGGCTCGCGACGAACTGGTCGGCCGAGGGCTCGCGAATCAGAAGCTTGCATGTCCGCTGAGTGGATCGCAGTCAAGCCCTTCAGATATGTTTGCATATGAGAGGAGAGAGCATCGTATGCTGCATACTGAGAGGTCCAAAGTGTATCGCCACCCCCTCCACGAGGAGGCCCTGTGAGAACCTTCAACATTGTGTATGATGGTGGCTGTACCTCGTAGGTCACATCCGAGTGCCACAAAAAGCTGGGCGTGAACAATGCCCGCTGGTCACCAGAATTGTCTCCACTGTAAACTACATGAACATCCTCCAAGCCTTGCTTCCTCGGAACAGACGTAGTTGCGTGCTGCATGTTATTAGATTAACCCACGAGCAGGTAAACCCAGATGGCTTCGTACCTTATGTAGTCTCCCGAAATGTCTTCCTAGTTCTCTTTGGGCATCAATGTCCAAGTCCTTTTGGTCACGGAAGAACACCACCCCACGGACAGCGACTAGGCGAGCCAAGTCGTCCTTCTGTGCTTCATCTAACTTGGCCAAATTCACACCGTGAATTTCAGTCCCGATCTTGGGTGTATAGTCAAAAACATCGGTTGCATCCCGCAGTAGGTTACGGAATTTAGGATCCCCACGAAGCCCTCTGTCTTCATATGGAATCTCTTCTAGCGGATCCCAATGAATATCAGGGAATGAAGGTAGAAGGTCTTCATAAGCGTAGTTATCGTGACGCTCGACGACTGTGCGTCCCGGTGTGTACTGAAACTTGTTGTCGCCGTTGACCTCTTTCTTTGGAAGAATAACATGATCCAAGGCTGGAGCCAAGGTCGGATCCTCGAGTGAAGGGGCCATGTTTTGAGCTGGACGAGCAGTATAGAGAACCAAGTGTAGAAAAAATGGGTTTGAGTGAGCAGTTCCTAGGAAGCGTCTATGTAGCTTATTTATCGAGCTCGAAGCTCCAGTGGAGGTAGTAGTAGACCGCCATTTTCAAACCTGCCGTTATCATTCCACATCATTATCAATGCCGGGGATCGCGGATATGGCACCATCGCTGGCGAAAATCACCCAAGAGGCCGATGGTCAGTACGGATTAGGGGGAGTGATCCACGGGACTACGTTTCCACAGGTCTTCTGGAATGGAAGATGACAAAACGAGCTGCACATCACGTCATTTTTGCCCTGCGGCATTTTTGCTATGACTATATGTAAGCATGAGCTTGAGGGTAATATTCCTCAGAAGATGTGGAAGGTAGAAGGAGACTACTGGCTCTTCTGCTTGTCTTTGGAATCTTTTTTTTTCCCCCGCCCTTTTAACATAAATAGATATCGCAAACTTGAGATAGGGAGGTCAGTGACTTGAAACGTCAACCATCTCTAAGCCAGGTGTAGATCATGGAAAGTGTGGAAACCCGGGGTTGGAAGCGATTAGGTGCGATCACGCAAGCCGGCAAAGCTCTTGCGTGCGGCAACCTGGTTGGCCTAACGGGAGGTACCCGCGACCAGCAACTACGTAGTCAGTTACAATTTAGTCAGTCGGCTCGGCAGACCGAGTATGGGGTATATGCATCGTAAGCGAACTTGTCAATAATATATTCTAGACCACGTACTTCGTCACACCGTATTTCGTCATGTTTATCATTGAAGAAAAATGGATACTTGAGTCAAACGAGACTAATGGAATGGGAATAGCGCCGGTTAACTGATCTACCGCAGAACGCCTGACCTCGAAAATCATGCTCAAGCCATAACATCCAAGCCCTCTCCTTCCGTCTCAGAGTAAACTAGGGAAAGCTTCATTATATTATACATAACCAGAAAACAATTGATTCATTACAGGTTCAGTCTACCTTCGCCGAGAGATGGCGGCCCCAGCACCACTTCTTGAACTTGTTCGGTAACTCCCCCGAGACGACTGGCAACGCCCAGAATACCAGCCTCAACGTCCCCAAGCACAACGGCAAGATCATTAAGCACCGACTTGGGTGTCCCTGCAGCGGCTCCATCGCGGCTGCGAGATGTCACGAATTCGTGGATCTGCCGCTCCAGGGTAGCCTCAACTCCATGAAGGTGGTCTTCGATCTCTTTCAAGTTCTGCTTGTAACGTTCCAGGACGGTCCCCATCTCGTCAGAACGCTGAGAGAAATAATCGACAAGGTTGACAGGTACTCCATTGACGGTTGTAGAAGAGTCGCCTTCGACATCTTCGGGAAGGGCCAAAGTGTTCTTGCGTGTTGACCGCAACGATTGTCGATCAGACAATTTCTGGTCTTGAACAGACCACCATCCAGAGCCCGCTGCAGGCTGGAACTGCAAAGGTAGCTTGAGAGTATCAATCGCCCGGAAGCCCACCTGTGCTTCAGCCGCATCACGAGCCACAAGATTTCGTAACTGATCAATATCGCTGGCATCGTTCTCGAGTGCATGTTGCATTGTTTCCAACTTCCCTTGGACAAACTCCACGTCGTTCGGAATGGTTTCTCCCTGGGCAGCAATGCTAGGGATCATGTTTCCCACTTCGTTACACATCTTGATTTGCGTAAGAACGTAATTGTCGAATACTTCTAGCTCCTTCTTGATCTCGTCGGCACAGCTCTCATACTTTGTTGTCGGTAAAAGGTTGCTTAAGTCCACTTTGACTCCTGGAACTACTGTTCCAGCTGCTGCAGTGGGCTGCGCTGGTTGCTGTGTTGTGGTGTTTTGGTTTCCAAACAAAGATAATGTAGGTTTTTGAGCTTGCTGCTGTTGTTGCGTGTTGTTTTGGTTCGCACCGCCGCTATATCCGCCCGACGGTTAGCTCAAAATTCCGAGGGTATAGGAAATAGATATACCACACTCACAATAGCGATCCACCAGTGTTGTTGGACGTTCCCATGCCACCAAATAGGGGTTTTGATTGAGTCTGTGCGGTAGAAGCACCCCCGAACAAACCTCCGCCAGTTGTGCCACTCTGCGTTGTGGTTGCGTTTGCGGTTCCTGAGAAAAGACCTCCGGATTGTGGCTGGGAGGTAGTCGCTGTGGAGTTTCCAAACAATCCGCCGCCCCCAGTATTACTTTGTTGTCCGCCTAAGCCTGAGAACATGTTTGTCCCGGAAGATTGGTTTTGCTGTGTAGTTCCACTAGTCGCGTTGCCGAACAGACCGGTCGCAGGCTTGGATTGTGCTGTAGAACTTCCAAGGTTACCGAAAAGGCCCGATGTCGTGCTCGTCGTTCCTGGTGTAGTTGTGGAGGAAGTTGTCTGTGTATTGGCCCCGCCACTAATTGATGCGACTAGTCATTAGCTTTTCTGGAACACGCTATTTCTGAGTATGAATATTTCTTGATAAACAGCGGCAGCACTTTATCTCTAAAAAGACCAAAACAAGAATGGGACAAAGACATAACAGGGGAAAAGTGCGTGCGGTAAAGTGAAAGAGAAGAGTGGACGACCGGCTTCTTTGTAACACAAGAAACAAGTAATCAATGTCAAAACAGAAAGCAGAAACATAATTGTCCGGCATTAAGGAGATAAGAAAATCAAGGCCTTACAATAGAGAATTCGCAGAATTGGTGTTTATGGAAAGGCCGCCGCCCGCAGGTTTTGCGGAGAACATTATGGAACGGAATGAGTGCTGCTTGAGGAGAGGGATAGGTCGGAAGGCGGATTATTGTAGGGAACCGAAAAGTCCCAGTCGTTCTCAATACAGGATCCAGCTCCCCCAGAATTAGTTAAAGGAAAATAGCTTAATGAACCTGTTCATGCTGTGGTGAAAACAAAGTGAAGCGGTCCGAAACAACATTCTAAGCTAGTGATCAATGGAGTAAGATTTTCCGATGCCGGTGCACAGCAGCTTTAAACTTATTTTGAACATCAATGTTTAGACCAGCATAAGTTTTTATTGGACGTTAAATCCACTGCATATATCTTGCAGAGTGGGTTCATGATTTAGTCATTTACTGAGACTTTCTGCTGATATCTCACATCTAAATATGCTCTCTGTGTGATTATCAACATTGCCCTGGGATATTTTCTTCGTAGCCAGGAGACGCTTCATACTGTAGTTCCTCTCCGCGCTACCCCATAACAACTATTTAGGCTTAATATGTCGGATATCTTCTGCTGAACTCATTGATGGCATTATATGAAAGTTCAAAGTGATTTGCCAAAAAGAGAGATCCCCCGCATTTTGAGCTACTGGTATCGTATTTGGATATCAAGTATAAGGTCAACTTCATCCGCAACATTCTTTTTACTCCTGTCATATTGGTCTGTCATGTCTCTTGATTAGCGTTCTTGGTGTTTTCAGAGCGATTTGAGCGAGTGTATACTGCCAAGACTTATATTGTCAATCTTACGATTCCAGCGCATCATGACTGCAAGCAGTGTTACCAGCTCTGCACCTATATGTGTGGCTTCAACTCAACGAGGTGATGAGGCGGGTGATGCATCTCTAGACAGCCATAGCCAGGGTACTCCGAGCACCGCACGTTGCACCGATGAAAGCGCTTCCGACACAAATTATGTCAAAAGCGTAGAATGGTATACTCATGACGGCTTTACCTTCTTTGAATTGCTTTGACTGACTAGAATGCTGCATGTAGGACTCCCGATGGCACCACCCTGCTAACGAGCTCTGCAGATCATCATATAAGGACTTACATCTTGTTAGTTTATGTTATAATCCTCACTTCTTGCTGTGCTAATAGCTCGCTCAGGCCCCCTGATCTTTTAGAAGAAAGACCGTCACCGCATCAGTTGTCTCCTTACTCTGTGCTACCTTCAGCAGAGCCAACCTATGCAACTGCTATTTATCCTTACTATTCTCTTCAGGATCCATCTACTACACTTTTCTTATCATCGGTCCGAGATCATCCAATCAGACTGGCTTCAACTCTTTCCCCAACCTTGTTGGCGACTTATTCCTTGATACACCCAACTACGGAAGCGTTTATAACCCCGCATTCAATTATATATCCGCACGCCCTCGGTGGAACACATTTTCTCACTGGGTCAGATAGCCTTATATGTCTTTTTGACGTTTCCCGACCTGGTAACGATGGACCTGTTTCTTGGATGCCTACTATACCCAGTAAGCGTAAACAGACAGTGGGTGGAGGCGTTGGAATGAAGGGTATCATTTCCGCTATGGCTATCAATTCGACAGGAGATGGTATATTAGCAGCTGGCACATTCTCAAGACAGGTGGGACTATATGACTCAAACGGAACCGGACAGTCCCTAGGCACGTTTAGCATTGCAAAGACCGACGCTAGTCGTCATATTGGAGGTCGAGGTATTACTCAGCTGCTTTGGAGTCCTTGTGGACGATACCTATACATCGCTGAAAGAAAGAGTGACGGTGTTATGATATATGACATCCGAGTAACCGGTCAATTACTTGGCTGGTTAGAAGGCCGCAAGGCTATCACTAACCAACGGATGAAGGTTGACATTGTCTCTACCAATCAAGGTACATCGCATGAGATCTGGGCTGGAGGAACTGACGGCTGCATGAGGGTATGGCGTGACCCGTCACATACTGCTGGAGGACAGGAACCAGAATGGGAATGGAAGATCCATGATGGTACGTATTATCTATCTGGTCTACTGTAATGCAATCGCTGACCTTAGTCCTCGTAGACTCGGTGAGCAGTACTGTACTGCATCCAATGGGCAATGTTGTTGCTACGTGCTCTGGGCAAAGACACTATTTAGACGACGATGGCTCGTCCTCTGCAGAACAGCTTGATAATAGCGTGAAAGTATGGTCTATGCCATTTCTGGAGACCTGCTGAATATGAGTCAGTTTCTTCCAACTTCATTCACTCCAACTCTATCCGGGCCGGGTCACATATTTTGAAATTGGAAACCACTGCTACGAGCCATTATCATGGGTGGGATGGTGGGGAAGGGAAAGGGGGCCATCAAAGAAAAGTCACCGAAACTTCTCGGACGTCTATCTCGGAGCAGTGAGGGAATTGATAGTAGGCTACCATTAGCTCCGAGTCAGATGGACCTAGAGGGTCTTTTCAGGTGAAAGGAACTCTTCAAGGCATTATATGGTTCCCAATGGGGTCACAGGATCAGGCAAGTTGACTTCTCAATATGTGTCCGTTTTCTGAATAACCAAGTAACTTTTGCCCACTGGATCCTATCAGCAAGGTTAATGCAGCTCGATCGATTTATATAGCGACGGGAATAGGGTTGACGCAGCTTAGAGGCGTTTATATGCCAGTCAACAAGTTCATTGTTTCTGGATATCTCAATGCAACAGTGCCATTGTCGGCTGAAGACAATCGACTTGTGGGCTGTTAAGACTAGGGACCAATACATACTTCCTGTTCTTCACTGTTTTGGTACTGGATAACATTGACCCTTTTGGTTGACATGGTGAATTCTGTTAGCCCTGAATAAGGACCCCTGGACCCTATTGTCCCTGCATTGACGTGAAACGAGGGGTTGTTGACAGTCACTCTGATTGTTTTCCCCTTTGGGAATATCATCAGTTTCCAGACCAACAGCAACGCGGCATCTTCCCCGTGTGCAATTCACATTTTCGCTTAAATACAAGTTCTTTGATGAATGGCCTCCCCATTCGCACCTTGATCCCCACCTCCATTCCTAGACATTCCTATTCATTTTCTATTCCCTCTCAATGAGGCTAATGCTTCACAGACACTGTCTTCACTGGTTCTATACTATCTCACTCATTTGATGTATGGATGTCTTCCTTCTATTCTACTAAATTCAGATGATTCTCTTCTTCCCACAGCCTCTTCCTCTCTTTGCTTCTTTCTTCCTTCCAACCTCGTGAATTTCCCACCATTCCTGGAATTCTGTGCTGAGCTTCTTTTCGCTGGAATTGGGTGGCTGTAAACATCTATCGTCCTTTGATAAACTTCACGATGGCTCATTTTACGGAGTGGTACTACCAAGATTGGGAGCAGCAGCTATTGCGCCTGGATCAACCGCACACTTCAAACCCTGCCTTGAATGCTGACCTTGGCTATAATGGCTTTCTCATGAGCAATGACACGTAAGTTTGCAGTGACGTCAGGGCGCCAGTGGCTATAGACTAATATTTGCATAGCAACTGGGCATCTGGCGGGTTCGTGAATGGAGCGTCTGTGGAAGATACGTTGGAGGTCTCTCCTGACATTTTCAACGGTGCTCATAGCATGCCTACGAGAAGTCGCTCGACCGCTATGATGCCGATGACTGGTATACCTCAGCATGCTGGAAACAGGATCTCGCGTATTGGTGGTGGTGGTGCAGAGTATGTTGTATCCATCGTATATCATAGCGATGTGTGTTTCTTGCTTATACATCTAGCAGTGCTGAGGACTTCGCAATCAGCTCAGGTGCTTCTGCATCTGGTCCTGAACTCGGTTCTAGCCCTCCCTCTATGCCTCTAGGCATTATGACAGGCGGTGCAAGTTACGACAGTTCTAACAATAGCCCCGCGAGCAGAACGTATGTCGACCTGCCATCCTACGGTAACACCCATTTCCCTCGCAATTTGTCCGCTCCTGCCCTGGGCAACAATGTCGGCGGCGGTGAGCTTGGGGGTGGTGCACGCCCTTCTTCACTACCCACCTCTGCACCCCTGAACAGCGGTCACGAACCAGAAGCAACGTTCACCAATGTAAATGTACCACCAATTATTCGGGACTATCAAAAGCTCATGGATCCTCTGAACAACGTCGACGTCGACACATATTACGCATCTCTGGAAGAGGCCAATGAATCTCAGCGCCCCAGCGTCCAACTTCCAGAAGATCCCACCATTCCCCGTACTCAGGTACAGAAGCGGGCAATCGTCAAACAGATGTGTAACGCTATGGCAAGTACCCATCGTGCGCAGGACAACAAACCTATGATCAAGCCTTTCAAAGAAGGTAGATACAGCGATCGGCGAATGGAAGCTGCATGCTGGCAGGTCTTGGTAAGTGAGAAATCCGCACCCATGCGATATTGCTAATGTACTTCAAGGAAACTGCCATTGAACGACACACTTTTGGTCCATTGTTGATTGCCTTTGATGTCAAACCGAAGAACCATGAGATAGTGACATTTGCTACTAGGATTGACAAGATCATCGAATGTCTCATGCTTCACAAGACAATATGCAAGCATCTCCTTGACCCGCTTTACGTCTACCATTTTGTGGATGATCCTGTTCAGGCGGAGAAACGCGTGGTTGCAAACAGGCTGTTGAACAAGCGCAAAGGAGAAGTGATGAATGCAGGAAAGCAAGTCCTCGGTACCAGAAAGCCTGGTGCCAAGAAGAGGTCTGGCAAAGCTGCTAAAGCCGTGACCCCACCCACAGATGAAGCTCCTTCAGATACCCCAGCAAGCTCGAGCACTGGTGTTGAAGTTGGAACACTCACCCCTGACGGCCTCTCTCGGATGGTGAAACCCGAGCAAATGAGCTCCTCTCCCATTCTTAGCATTGGTACGCCGACTCCAACATATACAGCAGCTGCCCAGCAGTATTCGTCTACCCCTATGATGGGAAACGTTGCTATGTCGCACCTCCACAATCGCCGGATGACTGCGCCTACTTCCCACCCGAGGCCTATAATGATGAATCCAAACATGCCTTACCACACTCGTGGCAGCTCTAACAACCTTGGTACCAGCCGGAAGCGTCCCATGGGTGACTACGAGGCCTCTTCTCCTGAGAAGCGCCAGCGCTAGACCGATATTGTTCCCAAGAAAGGCTCGCCTCGAAGAACGTATGAAGCTAATCATTCCCTAGTTTTGTAATTCCCCTCGTGCTAACTATTTATCTTCTCTTTTACGTTTCTTTTGTTGCTTTTTTTGCCTGTCCGTTCCTAAGTCCGTTCCTGCGGATCAACTCCCCGGCAACATTTGCTATTTTCCTTTGCTGCCTGTTGTCTCTTTGCATTCTGTTTTGGAAACTGGCCTTACGAAAATGAATATCAAGTTGGGTGCCACGGACTTCAGGATGGACTTCAGGACCTCTTTGACGGAATGGCCTTGATACGCCGACTGGAATTCATCATTAACTATGTCCCTTTCTCTCAGCGGACTTTCTTGCCTAGTAGTTGGGAACCATATGATCTGCATCATCTTGTCATCTGCCGGTCGGTTAGTGTGACAACCTGGCTGTTGTTGATTCAACTCTTCCCAGGGTCGTCTTACTATTGTGACGATATCAATTTGACGATACTCCTACTGAAGCCATGCTTTCTTTTATTTCGTTTGGTATCCTCTGGAAATAACTATGATTCATGCAACACCACATGGGTATCTTGGATTTCATGTACAGTTTCAAGTCCTAGTAATCAAGTTAGTCCTTCTATCCACTAGTCTATGCAGGTTGAATGCCATATTTCTCGTAAGGGAAGTCTTCCAAAGTAGGAACCAAATCCCCAAGCCCATCGTTAAGCTGGCCAGGTTTCCCCGAGCTCCGCCCCATTCTACCGGCAACGAGCTCATCCGCCTCATGTTCAGCCGCAGACTTCTCCTCCTCTTTATGTTCACCAGTCAAACCAGCCAAAACCTCGGCCTCCCGGCCTTTATAAGCCCCCAGCAAGCCAGGATGAGGGCACCAAACGACTCTCATACCAGCTCTTCTTCCCGCCTCAACCCCGGGAACGGCGTCCTCAAAAACAAGGCACTCCTCGGGCGTGATTTCCTTCTCCCCCTTCTGCCGTAAATTAGAATTAATAGTCTCCAACGCAATCAAGTAAATATCCGGCAAGGGCTTGCCCCTTCCCTTCCCAATCCGGGGATCATCACCCAGAACACGCTGGGACTCGGGAAACGCGGCGAAGAGATCCTGCAGGTGGTCCGATTTCAGCTTGTAGTTCCTGCTGTGTGACGAGGTAGCCAATGCGATGTAAACGGGCTTATCGGTTTTCTGCGTTGAGAGAAGTTTGTTCAGGAGTTCGCGCACACCGGGCAGAGGTTGCGATTCGGGGAAGTATTTGCTCTGCAGGGCGGCTTGTTTCGCGGCATATTCTTCCGGTGAGATGGGGAGTTGCGCCCAGTCGTAGAAGATTTTGAATGCCTGGTTGTTCCCAAGGTATTAGCTAGAGTAATATTGGTATAGTTTTGCGGAAATTCTGGGGTAATCCGTGCGATTGAAGGCGTCGCATGTGATGATTCAACGTACCTCAGGTTGCGGGCGGCCCTGAAGCTGAGCCTTGATGGACCATGGGAGTGAGGGCTTTCCGTATTCGTGAAGAATGGAGTTTGTAATGGCGGTGTATTTGTCCTCCGAGTCAATTAGGAGTCCGTCCATGTCGAAGAGACATGCCCGCACGGGAGGCAGACTTGCGTTTGTTAGTTTCGGTTGTCTGTTTACTTAACGATGGTAGAACTTACCTTGGGGTAGAAATAGTCATTTTGCGACCGGGACACACTGTCTATATGCGAAGTGCGACGTGGATGTAAAGTGTGGTAGATCAATTGTCTCTACTCCGCACTTTGATAGAAGGATTCTTGACAATGGCGGGGCAAGGATGGAGGGGATAACAAATGGACTGTGATGCCTGAGGCTAAAGACCGATATGACCGAGCCAATCGGTGAACGGGTTATCGTCCCGCTCCGAAGCCTATCTCATTATAAGCTGCGGGAATGGCAGCGGTGTAGTTGATCTACTAACACTTCCGAACACCCATCTCAAGGGTTGTGCGAATAGCTGTATACACCCAAAATGTCAAGAAATACACCTAAGGAACGCGCGGATAATGCAGGGAGCGATAGTGAAGAAGAGGATGTCTTTCATGATGCTAGATTTCCTGCCGAGGAAGAAGCTGTGAGTTTACTGTGTCTTTTCGTCATGGAGAAGCTATCATGCTTACATATGATCGTTAATAGCAACTCCTGGAGGAATCTCACTCTATAAAAGCTGAAGCTAATAAACTATTTACCGCGGCTTGTTACGACCAAGCGATATCCTGCTACGATCGTGCCCTTGCCTCGTGCCCGAACTACCTCGATTACGAAGTCGCCGTGCTACGGAGTAATATGGCTGCGTGCTACCTGAAGCTGGAAGACTGGAAAGCCTCTGTTGATTCAGCAACAGCATGTCTCGACTGTCTAGAGAAAGTGGTCCCATCGGCGACTGAGAGTACGGATGCTCCCCAAGAAAAGCAGCAAGAGTCGGGCTCGACAGATTCCGTGGTGGAGATAACAGGTGATGACGAAGAGGCAGAACAAGAAGAGCTCAAGCGGTTGCAGAAGGTTGACGAAAGGAAAAATGACGTTATGCGGATTCGGGCAAAGGCACTTATGCGACGTGCACGAGCAAAGTCGCAGCTTAGCGGATGGGGGAACCTGCAAGGAGCTGAAGAAGACTACAAGTTACTGGCCAGTATGGATAATCTACCGCCCGATGATAGGCGCATTGTGCAAAAGGCTCTCCGGGAGCTTCCGGATAAGATAGCTAAGGCAAGAGAAAAAGAAATGGCGGAGATGATGGGCAAATTGAAAGATGTGAGCCTGACCTTCCTCGGATTAAAATCGGTATCATCACGCTAACCAATGCTCTAGCTGGGTAATGGAATACTCAAGCCATTTGGGCTTTCGACCGATAATTTCAAATTCACCCAGGATCCGAATACGGGTGGATATAGCATGAACTTCCAATCTTAAACTAGCGTTTCATCCCTGCATCTCTTCCCCAGAAATTATAAGCGTTCTGCATTGAATAAGGCGTTTATTTTCTACAGCATCGTTGGCGGCACCGAGGGAAATAGAAGATGGACCTTATTGAATTATCGAAGAGTCTTGTCTACATCAGATGAACTTTGGCTTTTTTTTTTTCTCTTTTTTAAATATTCTGAGACATTTAACCTTCACAGTGAGCGTCATCTATGATCAGCCTGGCGCCACATGCGGATACTGAATTCTTAACTCCAATATCAAACTTCACTCGCGGATTTGGTTGCATGGCAGGTCACAAGGTACAGGTATAGGTGACAAACGCCACTGTCATCCTACGGTCTCCCGAGAACTTACGGCCGAAATTCCATCCGATGGTTTTACTATCACACTCATGTCTATCGAATGTATCCCTTGTGAATTATTACACGGAAGATAGGGTGCCTTCCAATTTGTCGGATATCTTCTCCAGAAAAAGGCTAACTAACCTACCTGGTGAATTAGCAGCTAACGCAACATCAGTAATGCCTGCACTTCTACGTTTTACAACCTGTATACAGGAAATCAATGAGTGACTGAAATAACTGGATACATACGACCGTTCCGTACCTTCGGCCGAGTCTTTTCAGTGCTTGATACCCATGCCAGCGATAGCCTGCGTACCTTCGCGATTTCCCTAACCTTTCGGGCCAAGGCATTTGCCTAAATCCGCCCATTGAATAGGTGGTTGGAAAGAGAAACATTAACCAAATTAATAGATGGTGTCCCAGCGAGTCTGTAGAGCTACAAGTATCATGAAAATCACCACGTCAACCCCCCGCCTTTTTCCTCCCACATAATCCCCACATTTTGATTGCCCGAGGTTGGAGTGCCGAACGGTAGTTGTTAGCGGATACGCCGATTCGGTCACTAATAAATTGGGTGTTTGACGAACGTGTCATCCATACTAGTAGCCTTTGTTCCTGCTTGAAACCTCTTGAAAATTAAAGCATCATATACCCTGTACAAATAAGCTTAATTCCATCTCCCGGGGTAATTGACATGGAAACTTAGTAATCGGAAGACCGGAACATGGGGTATGGTTTAGTTTCCGATGTGGTCTCAAAGGTGCATAAGTAGTTCTAAGTTGATTAGATCCATACTACTTATTTAGCTCTGCACCAAGTATTTAAACCTGGACTGACCTTGAACCCCCGCTTCACCTACTTTTTCTAAAGTTACTCATCCCACTATAATTGTTCAAAAATGGCTACAACAACCATCCAAACGAAGCATTTGGGGCAGATCCGGGGCAAGACCGCCGAAGGCGTAACACAATTCCTGGGGATCAAATACGCTACCCTAGAAGATAGACTTGCCGATGCGCAACTCGTGGAGAAACGCGATGGCGGTATTCTCGATGCGACAAAGGACGGGTACGAGAATCAAATAGAAATCTACATCCTCTTTTCCTTCCCTGATGTTAACGTGAGATAACCTTACGCAGACCAACAGCTATCTCACCTTCGTTTGGATGTGATGTAGAGCTGGCCGCCATACAGCATAAATTACCCACCAAAGAGCTTACGCAGTCGGGTATCGACTGCCTCAATTTAAACATCGCTGTTCCCGAGGGCACTACCGCATCGTCAAAACTTCCGGTGTTTTTCTTTATTCATGGCGGAGGTCTGCAGCTTGGAGCTAATTCATGGCCGCAACTTGAGTTTAAGCGTTTTGTAAAACTGTCCGCTGAAAAGAACTTGCCCGTTATCGCGGTCTCGATCAAGTAAGGCTAAAACACTTTCTTGAGAACATTCTGGACTAACTCAACTCGATAAGCTATCGGCTGGGGGTGTTTGGATTCTTGACTTCCGACGAGCTTCGAAAGGCCGGTTATAAAGCTAACAACGGTCTCCGGGACCAAAGAGTCGCACTTGAATGGGTGCGAAGGCACATCGAAGATTTTGGCGGAGATCCAGACAATGTTACAGCGGCTGGAGAAAGCGCTGGTGCAGGTATGGCTAGCTGTGTACTTCGGCTTAGATTCTAGGACTAACACTTGATAGCATCGGTGACATATCATCTAAAGTCCGAAGTTGCTCTTTTTAAGAGAGCTATTGCAATGAGTGGCAGTTACCTCTTCACTCAAGCTTTACCGTATGATATTCATGAGCAGAATTATCAGCAAGCAATATCGGCACTGGGTTTGGAAAGTGCGAGCACAGAGGAGAGGATCCAGACTCTGCTGGAAAAGCCAGCACAAGAGCTGATTGCCTCATTGCCTCCCTCACTTCTGGCTACCCCCGCGGTGGACGGTGATTTGGTAGCATCGGCCGCTACACATGCTCAAACAGCTGATAGGGCTTCTGATTTGCCAAAGAGAGGAGATTGGTGCACTGAACTGATGATTGGTGACTGTCAGATGGATGTGAGTTTGTTTCATTGAGAAGTCACGATATGCTTATCACAAACTGACACTGTTATGCAATTTAGGCCAGCATTGTAGGATTGATCATGCCAAACCTAAAGGAAAACTGTGCAGAGAAGTTTACCACAGCGATGAACAATGTACTAGCATCACAGCCTGATGTGGCGCAACGCATCCTGAGCGAATATGGTATCAGCAGGGGCATGTCCGACGACGAGGCATTACCTGCAGTACTTAATTACATCAATGATATCTGTTTCTTTGCGCCTGTTCTGACTCTCACACGGGGTTGGAGGGGGAACTCTCACGTTTACTACTTCAATGAAGGAAATCCATGGGAAGGACCCTGGAAAGGAAGGGCAACCCACATCCTTGACGTTGCCTGTCTAACCCAAAACTTTCAAGAGTTCATGACACCCTCCCAACAACGTGTTGCGACTGCATTTGCAGAAGACTTCTTCAAGTTTTGTCACGGCACCCACCCGTGGCCAGCAGTCACAGACGGTGATATTACTACCAACTTCACGGCTAGGGTATATGGGCCTAGCTCCGAGGGGCATGACATTAGGCTAGTGAGTGAGCCGTGCAAGGGGGAGAGCCATCGCAGAAGTATTTTGTTTGACTGCAACAACACAGTCTCGCTCGACGAGCTGGCTGGAGTATTCGGTGTTTTCAGGACCATGTGATGGTTGTGAAGTGGACTGATGTGTAATTTAGTCGTAGAGACCAAATATCTACTCTGGTACTCAAGGGTTCTAAATCATGAATCTGCACTCCTGTTCGTTCATCTCAGAGAAGAGTTAAATCCATGCAAATCTTACTATGCAAGCCATAACGTGCAAAATGTCTAGCTATTCTGACTTGAAACCTAATTGGAAGATCATTGGCGGAGCTGAGAGGCTTTACTAAGAAATATGGTCAGGAATGGAATACACTAATGAGAACTTTGGCAACTTCTTTGAGTGTTCTGATGTTGCGGGTGCACGAGAAGCGAAGAGACATTTGAGACCCTCTCATTTCCACACCTCTACTTCCCATCCGCCTCGAAGAATAGCAACCCTGCTGACCGTAAGATATTCAAGCTACTTTCAAGTGATTGTACACATCACCATTAGAGAATCTGTCACATCTTCATAAGGAAAGATTGTATGAACATGATACTCATGAGCGAAGCCTGAGCTCAATCCAGATAAACTGGTAGAAAGTTAGCCTGAGGTACATTTCCTAATAAATATTACTACATGTAATTGACGTGGCATCGATGTCTATGGTTACAAGACCTAAACCATAAAAATTCCATTTGGAAGCTTCGTGGTTTCCGATAAGTGTAGTATCTGTGATATCTATATAGTCAACTTGGACTTTGTGACATTATAATTACTTTGGACAACTGTATTAGAATTATAATTGAACCATATTTGTTGTAGATAGATGCACAAATAGATACTAATTCTTCTTTTAATAGTATGATAATTTAATATCTACCGAGCTAGAAGCTATAGTTATTTCAAGGAAAATAGATTATTCCTACGTGTGATACTATAAGTTTACGCCCGGTTGTAGTTAATCTTTGGCTAATCTATACATCAGCTCCTGACTAAACATATCACACTATAATAATTGGGGTTGTCTATTCTGACAGGGCACCCACCTACTGCCTTTCTACATAGATTTTTTGTCTAGCAAAATAAAACCTCAGCATAATAATTCTAATTCTATTTTATTTCTATAAGAAGAAGCGCCCTCGAGTGTAGGGGGGTAGAGTCCCCCCGATGTCTCCGAAGGGGATTGAGGAGCCAATGAAATGAGCCCCCCGGAGCGACAGGCAAGAAATCTATAGAAATCTATGTAGTTAAACTCTATATAGGCAGGTGGTAACTGGGTGCCCTGTCAGAATAGACAGCCCCTAATTTTTCCGAAAGGTTATATACATGTAATGTTATACACGAAGAAGGCCTAGAATTCTGTGTCATTACAGTGATAAAACGGGTACCAAACCACGGATTCCCAAATTCTGAGTTGAAGTTCAAGAATGATCCACCTGGCACCGAGCAGGGGCTTATACTTCCGGTTCGGGTTAGTTTTACTATTTCCGACATGAAACTATATTGCCCTGCTATGTAGGATTTGCATTTCTCACGTAAGGTGCAAAAGACGCGTGTATGTCTTACAATTCATAGCAAATGTTAAGATAAAGTGTGGAGCAAGCTTTGGTTCCATAAATTTAATTCAAATGTTAGAAATTAATTCCGCTTGTTCTGTTCTCCGTAACGGGAATTTAGACGATTTCAGACCACCGGTTGCAGAATGTCACATTGTCCATTATACTGGTTCGTATGGTCTATTCCAATACCAATCAATACCCTGACAGAGATATGGAGCCCTCCGAAAGCTTTACAACAACTCCCACACCGTCTTTAGAGAACGAGTTGAGTTGAGTTACGCAATTCAAATGGAGATATGCTTGTGTAGATGTATGACCTAAAAAGACTTAGAGAGTTGCTGGACCTGTCTTTCGACCTCGGATAACAAATCGAAGCTTTTTGCTTGTCATCTTGACGTATGGAAGGCAGAATGCCCACTAATCCCATAACACACAACCCCACAAGATACATGTAGTATGTCAAATCTAATTTTTGAAAACGTTGAAGTGATGCATTGACTGGTAACCCGTACACCTGACAGTGTTCAAGAATGCAGAATCCGTATAAGTCTCTATCTATCAATCTTGCTGACCTTAAGTTGGATTCCGTCTCGTGGTTTTAGAATGATCCGATATCTTTTTAACTCCTCCGGATCTTGGACGGCAGGGTCAGGAGAAAACTCGAATTTGCTCAAGAGGCAACAAAGCATTATCTTCACCTCTGTGTCAGCGAATTTGCGGCCTATGCAACCACGAGGGCCGTGGATGAATGGTATGAAGGCGTTGTTGGTGTAAGATGCTGGAAGACAGTCCCATCTGTCTGGATCAAATGCATTGGGGTTAGGTCCCCAATATTCGGGCATCCGGTGGATTGTATTGACGGGGATACAGATTGAGGTGCCGTTCGGAATGAAATATTCCCCTATCCTTTCATCCGTTACCGCCTCGCGTGGCACGATGGGCACAGGAGGGATGTATCTCAAGGACTCGCGACAGACATTATTAAGATATGGTAGACGATCCACATTGGCTTCAGTGACATTGGCATCCTTCCACGTGGCGCTTTCGAATAGGAAGGGGAAATAAGAACGTATCTCCTCACGCAGTTTAACCTGTATGTGTTGGTGCTTGCTAAGAAGATGGAGAGTCCAAGACAACCAGGTAGCACTTGTATCTTGGCCTGCTCCAAGAAAAGTGGCAATTTGAGCGCACTTTATCTTCATGTCTTCGTCCACGTCCACATCTTGAAGCTTCTTGTCATCACGGACAAGTTGAGACAATATGCTAGTACTGGTCAAACCAGCAATAGCCTCTTTATCCTTGATCAGGGATGACGCAAATTCGTAAAGGGTGCGCTTGGCTGCATCGACATCCCGATTTGCTCCTGTGGGAAGGTACTGAGCAAGCGGGGACAGAATATGGAGCACAGTTATGAGTCCTGTGGCCACATTGAATTTAAAAATTTGGCGGAATGCCTGTAGCACAGGCGAACCTGGGTTGTGAAGTGTGTTGATCTTGGCCCCAAAGCCAACGGCGGCAATGATATCGAGACTAGCTCGCGAGGTCCAGTCCGAAATATTCAGAGAAACAATCTCGTCCCTGCTCTCATTGATTTCCTGCTCCCAGTAGCTAATCATAGAGTAAGAATGATGCCAGAAGGCGGGGACAAGTGCTTTAATTGCGCTTATAGAGAAAGCAGGGTTGAGTGCCTTTCGCTGTTGGGCATGTACTTTTCCCGCTGCGGACAAAATGCCATCGCCAAATATCCGAGCAAATGCTACTCTAGCGCTGATGGTTTTTTCATAGTTGTATGGAGCTTCGAGCATGATATGCCTGAGTGCAGAGTCGTCCACGACAGACAATACCTCCTTTCCAAGGAGGTAAAAGTATCGGACAATAGGGCCATGTTTTTTATGCCACTCCCTATGGACTGTGCCAGCTTCGGTTGTGCTGATCTGGAAGAGTTGGCCCCACAGTGGACATCCTGATACTGTAGGCACATTTCGGAGGGGAGACAGATAGTAGGGGTAAATGTACGACCAGTACAGCACATAGACGGTAAGGGTAATTGTATATATCCATGCCCTGGTGCTTTCTTTTTCGAAGTTCATAAACCGTGATAATATATAGATTGCAATGGTTGCAGTAGAAACGAGGGGCAAAAACCGCAATGTAAAAAGCGCCATGATGGGTTTCTCACAGGTCAAGAAAGATGATTAGTTGAAGACCGGCAAAAGAGGAATACTATGCCTATCTTAATTATGTACTACGGCCCTAAGCTTATACGGATTTTAGAATCCTCGGCTCCGTACCATTTTTTAAGATATGTCTTTCCAATTGGTACTATATGTCATTACTTTTCAAGCTTTACTCTGACCAGTCACTCATGGCAACGGTATCCGACAGATTAGTTGAAACGGTTGCAGGGACCAACTACGGTAAGGGCCTGTCGCGTATCCCACGTAATCTGGTGAATGGAGTATACACATATTCAAGGTTGCAAGCGGGACTTTAGTGTGGGAACATACTTTTACTTTTTTCAAACATTAAAAGTGTAGGTATCTAGACCACGCGCGAGGGCAAGTCGGTGCCGGATAGTAGTGGGCTTCAATGCTACCCTAGGAAGGAAAGGTCCACGTAACCACTCATTTTTTATTTTATTTTATATTCTTTTTTTTTTTCCCTCTCTTTTACCCCTGGATACTTATTCTACACAGCTGAACTCAAACCCAAAGCGAAAAGTTCCTGTTCGGATGCAAACAGGTTCATTTTGAGCTGCACGACTGGCAAAATTCTCAAAGAGGAAAGGATATACCAACACCCACACCAGTTTCCACAGCGCTTCTAGAAATCGCTCCTTCGAATAAAATGAATTAGACTATGGATTAGAAAAATCTGCTCCTTTACTTTAATACTGCCTTAGAGGGTAAATACACATACTACTTCCATGGTAGTGCGGTAGAGTACCAGGCCGGAAAGAGTAAAGCTCCATGGTAGATGATCATGGATAACTTATCCCTGGATGGGAACGTCCTCAGGCAATGGATGTTGACGTATGACTTCCACAGATTCCCTAAATACCCTAACTAACTAAGAATAGGGTTAATCGACTCTAACAATGAGTATAGTCTAATCCCCAAATATTGCAAGCCCTTTCACATCAATACCATCATAATCCAAAGAGTCGCAATGGTTTCTACAGACGCACCCCCACCTTACTCAATTAACAATGGTACTCCGACTCATAAGACTGAGGCTTCATCTTTTGAGTGTATTGGCTCAGCGGGAGGCAACCTAGAATCACAAGGATCGGCTGTACAGCCCGTAGGGGAAGAAAACGAGCCTTTGTGGAAACCACGACTTGTGGACTGGTTGACTATCGTCATGCTATTGCTGCTCTCTATGATGGTCACTATAGATGGCACAATCTTGGCGTCCATATTACCGGTTTGTCAAAGATTCTGCATCAACACTTAGACATTATCTGACGAAAATAAAGACCCTGACGGCGTCACTCAAGATGAGCGCAGCGGATGCATTTTGGTGTGGAACGGGATACCTGCTTTCATGTGCCATCACGCAGCCATACTTCACCGCACTGTCTGGCTTCGTACAACGGCGGTACCAAATGCTTCTGGCATTGGGTTTGTTTACTGCTGGGACTCTGATATGCTGTCTTTCGAAGAATTTCGCGCAAATGATCGCCGGTCGTGTGATTCAAGGTATCGGTGCAGGCGGTGTAGCGTCGGGGTCTTTCATCTTACTAGCAGACCTCATACCACTCAGAGAGCGTCCTATGTACAGTGGTATTATGATTCTATTTGGTGCAATTGGAGCAGTGATAGGACCGCTTCTTGGGGGGTTATTTATTGACCATCTAAACTGGCGGTGGGCGTTCTATATCAACTTTCCGTTTCTCCTTGTGATATTCGGGCAACTAATTTTCTTACCTCTACCCCTACAACATCCGCAGGAATCTACCCATTGGATTCGGTCTATTGATTGGGGTGGTGGCATACTATTTCTCGCAAGCGCGGGAAGCTTTCTTGTCGGTTTAAGCTGGGGTGGTGTCCAATATCCATGGAACAGCTGGAAAACTTATGTTCCAATTGTTCTGGGAGGTCTGGGACTCATTGCAACTATGTTCTGGGAAAGATATATGACCCCTAACCCAATTATTCATGTCCATCTATTCAAAAGCGTCCGGCAAGTTGCCGCCTATATATTGATCTTCTTACACGGGTTTCTGGTAGGTTCCTGTACGGTTGCCGTATATTAAGACCGTTCGCTAATAATGTCAGAACTTGGGCGAGCTATATTGCATTCCAATCTACTTTCAATCAGCCAAGCTTCTCAGTGCAACCAGCGCCAGTATTACGTTAATACCTATTACCGCGGCAATTCTCCCAGCAGCAGCCGTTACAGGAATTTTAATCACAAGGTTTGGCTGCATTCACTGGCCACTGTGGCTCTCGTGGATAATCACCGCTATAGCTACCGGTTGCCTTATCTCATGGGATACAACTACAACTACAGTGCAATGGGCTTTCAACCTTGTAGCTGTTGGTGTCGGCCATGGTATCACCCTCTCTTCCCTGAATTCATGTGTACAAGTGCTGGCAGACCCAAAAGACACGAGCTATGCCTTCGCGATGTACGCTTTTGTCCGTACCATAGGAATGTGCGTCGGAGTGCCAGTGGGCGGTACGATATTCAGCAATAGATTGAAGTTCCACGCTCACACCCTGGGACTCCCTGCTGAGGTAGGAGAGAATGTGGTGGGAGGTATTGAAGCTTTTAAGAATATTACGGCTACTGCAGAGCAGGTGGAGGCTTTCAAACTTGCATATGCCAGGGCGTTTCGCAACGTCGCCGAGGTACTGACAGGACTTGCTGTACTGGGTCTCATTATTTCCATGTTTGTTCGACGTGTCAGGCTGTAACTTAGTCTGGTAGTATGAAGGAAGCCTGAACTCAAGTTTTTGGAGTCCCCGTCTATGAAGGTAGTTATCTTCTGTCTCTATGAAAGACTAGCTATTACCTTGCAGGCCATGGTATCTGATCTATTTCTATGTATAGTCACTTTCTCAGCACTTGTAAATTTGATCACGATGTTGTTTTCCTCGCCCAGGGTCCAAAAGATCAAATTTCACAAGAAGAAGCACGAAAAGCTCGAAGAATGTTCTCAAGGATTAGAAAATTCACCATTGGACCAATCGTAAATCATTTCCTGGCGAAAATTTGTCCATCCCCAAAGGCCAATAATGCATCCGTACAAAGGAGCCAAAATCATAAATTAACCTATGTTGGTGGCACACTGAAGTCAAGACAACCAAGGAACGCCTGATATTGGATAGCTCGGAAGACTTTTCCAGTTAACCATGCTTATCATTGTACGAATTCGTGGCGCCCATGAGTGTGGCCTAAGTGGAGATGATGTGGGGTGGTAGAGAGAAATTGGTAGCACAAGAACAGCAAGATACTACTCCGTACTTTGAGGCATTAAATACCAATAGAAAGCTAAAGGTTAGTCCCCCTAAGCAAATCTTCCTCAGTTTTGGCAGAGAGACTGTGGCAAGCTGATCAACATTCCGCAATAGCCTCGCCAAGATGGATGTAACCTCCTTCTGCATGCGGCGATATCATCAAAAAAAAGAAAAGAAAGAAAAAAAAGGTACACTAAAATAACCATTTAGAATAAACACCGTAGGCATTAGTCGTATAAGACGTGGTGTAAATCCTCAATAGCTCGCCTGGGAGGTATCACCTATTCCACTTTAGCCGTCACACGCTGCCATGTCCATCCAGCATCTTTCAACTCATCTTAAGTTGCCAGCTCTAGGAGTGTGGTCCATTCCTCCAAGCGATCCTCGGACCGCGATATTACAGCACACCGAAAAACATTCGACTCTAGGTGTGCCGTTTAAACTGAACCATGATCTTTTGGGCCTCACCCTCGATGTCAGGTTCCCTATAACAGTTGCGGCTGTGTATATGGCAGTCATTACGTTTCTCAACGGGGCAAACCGCAGACGACACAACAAACCATGGAAATTCAGCCAAACACACTTCTTCAGGGCGCTAGTCATCCTGCATAACTCCTTTCTGGCAATATTCTCCGCATGGGTGCTTATTGGAACATGCCAGGCTGTATGGCGCGCCTGGCCGGCTTGGGGACATCCGAACTATGGGGCTCACGTGGCACGTGCAATGTGCCAAACAGATATTTCGGTCGATCCGCCAGGTGAGATACTCTATTAATGGGGCAGTGTGTGTGTATTGGATACTTACCGCGTATACAACTAGTTCCGATGTATGAAAACACTCTCTGGAACCAAGGAATGGGGTATATCGGATGGGTCATGTACCTGTCAAAGTTCTATGAGGTAGTTGATACCTTGATCATCCTTGCTAAGGGAAAGGAAAGTTCGACTCTACAAACTTATCACCATGCCGGAGTGATGATTTGCGCATGGTCGGGGGTTAGATATAAGTGCCCAGCTATGATAGTTGGTGTGTTTCTCAACTCTGGTGTACACACTCTGATGGTAGGGGAGCTCTTCAAAGACCATTATTATGAGATGTCATTAACAGTTGTTTTCCCTCCCAGTACACATATTTCGCTCTGGCCGCCGCTGCCATACCAGTCGCTATTCGTGTTAAACGTGCTCTCACGTCTATCCAGATTATTCAGTTTATCCTGGGTCTTGGGCTCTCCTGTAGCTATCTATTTGCTGCGTACGATGTTTTGTTGCCCGAGCACAACGATCTCAAGAACAGCAGACCAGCAGGTTCCTCCTCTCAAATGGAAAATGGCCAATTCACAACAAGTACACCCACGAAACTAACTGCAGAAGTTGTGTCGCAAGGCATGGCCACTTATACTACAATGCACTGCATACCTGACAGCGGCAAAGCTTTTGGTATCCTGATCAGTTCTGCCTATCTATTACCCCTTACATATCTGTTCGGCCGTTTTTTCGTTCGGACATATTTGACACAGCACAAGAAAGCAACATAAGGCATCATCAACATCGACTGCGAAATGAGAAACGTACATTCGTTTGTGCCGCTTACGATTGCGTACCGAAGTCGAGTTGAGGAACATGTCATTGCCATCGTTATGGGTAACTACAGTCAGTCCCTATCAAAAGTTGATGTTAAAGGCTGTTCTAGAACCAAATTCTGGTGGTCTGAATTGGTTTTAATTTCAATTCTCCTTTTATAGATCAATAGCACTAGAGAATGATTATATTATATAAAGCTACCGAGAAGTCTTTGGTCTAAAACGCCGAGCCTGACGTAAAACCGTAGACCTCTTAGAAACCGACATATCTTGTTAACAGAAGCGTGGCAATAGACTTCTTCAATCTTCGAGTAGAGGCATATCCCCGGATTAATAGCTTGTGATCAGGGGGATCCTAATCACGCAGGTGGGAGGACTACGCTCGCATGTGTCTGTTCTGGTTGCCATTCAGGTAAGAGGGGCTAATGTTACAACGTTTGACTAGGAGAGGACTGCTATATTTAGAAGTTTGTGGAATAAACGTCCAGGAACCAAATCTAACATTCGAAATGAGAATCCATAACCTTTTGACGTCACAATGTTCGGAAATGTTGACTATACGTAGTAGCTAGTCTGATATCGTTGCATTGATAGTTTGGAATGTAGATCACAGCAGATCTTGGATTCAGATCCACCCCAAGGCTTCTCCTGACACCCACAGTCATTCAAATTTCTCTTAATCGCTATGCCTGTTTACGGAACAGTGTCGTCGATGGAATTATGGACCCTCTTCCTATTGCGTTCTCCTGTCCACTTGAGAATGACTCTTAAACTTTCTTTTCTCATTTCCCATCACCCCCACCCTTCTTTCTTTCGTTCTTTTTTTTTTTAAAAAAAAAAAAAAAAAAAAAAAAAAAAAAAGGCTGCATCCGGCAATCGTTATAGCTAGGTAAAAGGCTCAATATCCTGAAGTCATGACTACGCAAATGCTCCATAAGGTCTCCATTTTAAATGCCACCACAGGCAATACGTATATGCTTTAGAACACGAAAGGTCAACATCTATTTTAAAGAAGCAAAGTTCGCATACTAGGCAAACGAAGGTGTTTGGAGAGATAATCTTGTAGCATAAACTAGGATATCAGGATTCATACGACGTGAGCTTCGGTTGGCAAGCTATCCAGTGCCACAATGATCTTGCTCTTGTGTACTAGTCTTTTGGTTGTTTCCTATGTTCGTAACACCGTCTACCCTTCATGCTATCTGCGCTTGGCTAACCTACAGCCACCAACCTCTAGCTTGTCTCACTTATCGTGTATCGGATATATTTTCACCCATTGTCCAAGATCCCTGGGCCATTACTACCAAAGATAACTGACTGGTACCCCGCCTGGTATGTATGGAGAGGTTCTTCTCATACCGCACTTTGGGAAGGACATCAGAGATATGGTGAGCTTCTCGATATGACTTCTAGCTATGTTGTTATCCCTAGTTAAATCCCAATGCAGGAAGTATCGGTAGATGCGGCCCTAATTCAGTATCCGTGTGCTCTCAGACGGGGCTGATGGAGATATACTCAACAAAGGCCAACGTGTGTAAGGATGAGTCTTACGTGGTGATGAGTGTTGGAAGCCATGCGCCCAATACATTTAGCTTCATAGACAAGAAGACACATGCGTTCAGGCGGAAGATTCTCTTCCAAGCTTTTACAGATAATGCGCTGAATGGAGTGCAGGATCAAATTCTCTCCCACGTAAGTGAGTTTTGTGCCATGCTCAATCCTCCTCCTTCCAACGGAGCAGGCCAAAACTCTGTCTGGGGGCCTAGTGTGGACATCGCGCCCCTATGTGACTACCTTGCATTTGATGTCATTAGCGACCTCAGCTATGGTCGAAGCTTTGACATGCTGAAAAGCGATAGATATCGCTATGTACCGAAGTTAACCAGAAGGTTAGCTCGTCGGAATGCAACGGTAAGCTATACATCGGCTGGAACAAGAGCGTAGTATCTTGGCACTAACAGTCAAATAACATCGACTATACAGTGCATGACCCAATCAAAGCTGTGGCGTTATAAGCTCGATCGTTTATTTTTCGCTGGTTTCTTAAACGCCCTAAGGGATTTTGGTCTTTGGATTCGTCACCAGGGCAAGGAAAGGATTCGTCTAGGGAATAATGGCCCTCGGAAAGATTGCTTCCACTATTTGCTGAATGGATCAGATCCCAAGACCGGACAAGGATTAACGGAGAGGGAATTACGAGTTGAATCGTTGCTCTTAATCGTTGCGGGTATGTTAATCCTGATTCTAACCCTTGGTGGAGACTCCCACCGGCATAGAGCTAATGAACACTATAGGGTCAGATACCGTCGCCACCAGCCTGAGTGCAGTTCTCTTTAACCTTGCGCATAGCCAGCAAGCCCTGCAAAATGCCACAGCGGAGATCCGCTCGTGCTTCGAACGGGAGGAAGATATCCGCTTAGGTACTCAGTTGAAATCGTGTAGCTATCTACATGCATGCATATCAGAGTCCTTGCGCATTTCGCCCGCAGTCTCAAATATGCCTCCTCGCCGTGTATTACCTGGAGGCATAACGGTAGACGGGTATTACATACCAGAAGGAACCATAATCGGGACCCCAATCTATGCCCTGCACCATAATGAGGAATACTTTCCGAGACCATTCAAATATGAGCCGGAACGCTGGTTAGAGGATCAGGCCAATGGCGATAATCCGTCCACGGATGATGGGCTCAAGCGAGCACGGGCCGCATTTTGTCCCTTTAGTATAGGGCCAAGATCGTGCGTGGCTAAGAACCTGGCGTGGGCCGAGCTCACTCTGACACTCGCCCGGGTCCTATTCTCGTACGACATCCGACTACCGCCTGATCATTGTGAGATTGAACCAGATTGTTGCAGCTCGGTGCCTAGTGATCAGAGTCCTGAGTATAAACTGCGCACATGGATCGTGTCCGCACGAGAAGGTCCATCCCTACAATTTCGTCCCAGGAATGTTAAGGTACCATAGATGTCGCCCTAAAGTTGTTTATTTCCCAATACATAATGCTCCTATACACTTACGGGAAAAGAAATTGGTATATAATGCTTTCTTTATTTATTAGATAGCTGAATGAACAATTGTCTTTCACACATCTGACCTCCAAAGCCCTGTCAATATGGCAAAGTAAGCAAGGAAGACATCTGTTGATGCGGTAAATGTCTCTTCCAAAAATCCCAACATATACGCAATGCTAATTTGTGAAAATATATATACATAGTCAGAATATCCCATCAGTATAATAGAACACTCAACCCTAATTGAAAAAGTTTCACATCTCCAGGAGTAACTGATCTATATACAATCTGGTCTACTATATTACCAAGGTTGGTAATGTTTGTTTTGGCCCCATGAGTTGTACCAATTTGTTTTACACCCAATATACATACTATTACCCCCTATATAGTCCTAGAGCATTCTACATAAAATCAAAGAAAGGTGGAAAGTCTCTGTCGATACGATTCCATCATGTAGTTTATTAAATCAGCTATCGCAGACATAGTATAATCCATTGCCGTCAGTTGAGACATCTCTACCAGTTTATGACTGACAACCACCCAACCCCGAAGCCGACAGCTTTTCCGCAATTAGAAGAATAGGGCCTTATATTACTGGCTTCTGAATCATCTTTCTTTAACTGTTCTTCCCCTCCAATGTAGCATGAATTGAATGTCGCGGCTTCGATTCGTCGGGATTGCTGGAGCATTTCGTTATATGCCAGCCCTTTAGCTGCTGAATGGTCCATGTCTTCTCAGCCAAGGAATATGTGTGTTCAAGTAGTAGCTCTCAGCGAACGAGATATCGGGCCCGTGTGCATACAAAACAAGGGCAGTGGCTGGCATAGCTTTATGGTATGAGGACCTTCTTGCTAGCATTGGGTAACATGAGAAAAGGTATTCCCCTATCAACCTTGGCTATTATCACACTTTTACCTACAATCTCTTGGTTGTATCTTGTTTATACTCGGGGTTACAGAGGAAGCGGACATCTTGAGATTTCTAAGCCATAAGGCCGTACTAAAGATTTAGTGGATTGGGGGCCAAACACCTAGTCTAGAATGACACCAGTAGGCGTAGGTTCCTTGCTTGTAGATAAAGGATTCTTCAAAGAGTGTCTCAGTGTTTCCGTTAGTCTCCACAGGTCTAAATCCTACGGAGTCTAGACAAGGATATAGCGGATTTAATTATCGGATTCACGAATGCTTAGTTCCAGCATTGGTCGTCGCTCCACGATATATCAACACCATATACCCACTACCTGCTCTTGTTCTAGGGAAGGATTGCAGTGGCTTTGGCAAATATGAGTAAGCAAGATCCCGAGAAGAGTGTCGGCCATGGAGAGGAGTTCCTGGTGGAATGGTCCAAAGATGATCCTTCCAACCCTCGCAACTTGAGTCCGGCACGGCGATGACTTATCGTGCTGATCTTATCGATGGGATCCCTCTGTGTGTATGTGCTGGACGGATATGCTCTTCGAGAAGCTCTGATCCTAACATGGCTGTAGGACCTGCACTTCATCAATATACACTACCACGTACCATCAGATGACAAAAGAATTAGGTTGCTCGACACTAGTAGCAACTGTGGGTGTTTCTATATTTGTTTGCGGCCTAGGTCGGCTTCATCTACCTTTCCTAGACACCTGAAGGTATTTACTAATAGAATTAAATGCTAGCCGTTGGCCCATTGGTCCTGGGGCCGCTTTCCGAGATTGGTTATACTGAAGCTATTTCTCAACTAACCAAGTGGGCTGAACTAGTATTTATGCAGTTGACGGGTGTTTTATCTTCAAGAATTCAAGGGAGAAAGTCATCACGGGAAGCATCATTACACTCACCACATCTGATCCAGTCAGAGTTCCATTGGCAGGTTTTGATTTGCTTGAAGTGGCCAGGCCCCTTGCCGGTGTCATTTCTATGAGTGCCTTATGGTTTACTCAGTGACCAGAAGTCCCGCTCGGAGGGTCATATCGACGATATAAGACCTGTGTCAGTACCAAGGCGTGTCCTAGAATGGATTCCACCTCCAAAAACACTGTCAGCGTAGGCATTGAGCATCGAGGCCGAAGAATCTCCGATGACCTCCGCAAATCAGTCACCTCAGAAGATTGTGACTGCTGGGCAGAAAGTAACAATCACTACACGAAATGGCTAAACCCTTGAACATGGCGCCGTCATGATTGAATCTACAGGGTAGTATGATCATATCTCTTTCAACCTTTCGTCGTTTGGAATATGTGATGCCGAAATCAAGGTATATTGAGTATGGAGTGGGCGGCCCTTTCGCCCCCCTTCGATGAGATATTTGACAAAAGCCAATTTTGCTTGTTGAATTGACGATTTCTTGACAGCGAAAGGCATACCCAGGGATCCTAACAGTCTGGAAACCAGATCATATTTCTATCTATATTCGGACTTTGGGAGTATAGGCATGCAACTAACAGTACAATATAAGTCCTCGCCTGAGGATACTCTATTTCTATTTCTCAGTCACATCATCCCATCCTTTCGTATATATTCTCGTACAAGTGGCTGGAGTAGCTGCGTGTGCTTGGTGAGTAGATGGTCAGCAATTTGAAGCGCTCACAGAACATTTGTAAGGCTTAAAGAAAAACAATTAATATATTCCGTACACTAGTTATATCTAACGGGGCCCGCGGGTCCCGAGGCCGAAGGAATATTTTTGAACTGCCTTTTCCTTGACCTTTCCTCCTGAACAAAACACTAAGACAAGTTCTTATCAGATCCTTGGCCTTTCTTAACTTCCTGCCTAACTGCTCCATAAGTTCCCATTATAATTTTATTTCGATCGCCGTATGACGTCATATGAAAGCAAGATCAAGTCTGCTTTCCGGTATAATCAACGTGGTACTCCGTACAAAAATGCGCCTATGGCCGTCTGGTGACGGAACATCCGAGCCACCGGTGTTCCTGGAATGGAGATCTTCGAAGTCTTTCATTATCTTTGTGGTGGTGTTTGCAGTTTTCACGGTACGACTATCGATCAAGCCATATCAAACAAACTCAAACGGAGTATGCTAATAAGCACGATCATAGGACATCTTACTATATGGACTTGTATGTGATATGATCATTTTTTTATGACCTTCAATATCATATGATCCCTGACATAATTCATAGATAGTTCCTGTGACCCCAACTGCTCTTCATGAGAGAGTTGGCCTATCGGAAGATAATGGTATGTTAGTTTCTTTGCCTACTTTTTGGCACCTATTCAAGGCGAACTAACAGTTACGCCGCATTTTAGAGCAGAGCTGGACATCTATCTTGCTGGCGCTCTACGGAGCTGCTCTGCTGGCGTTCTCACGTAAGTACTATTCTGGTTCTAGCACGATGAAATAACGTTCTGACACGCATGACAAATTTCAGCTATTGCTGGATACATAGCTGATCGAATTGAGTCACGGTGGTGGCCTCTAATAATCGGCTTGATTGCCTTGGGTGCCGCTACAGCGTTGCTTTGTGTCGGTACCCATATCGGCCTTTGGATCGCTGGCCGCCTGTTCCAGGGAGCATCAGCGGCAGTTGTCTGGACAGTAGGATGTGCACTCCTAGTCGATACAGTTGAAAAGGACGAGCTTGGACAAGCGTTAGGATATATCGGCATGGGGATGACCCTTGGAGTAATGGGAGGTCCCCTCCTCGGCGGTGTTATTTACGAACACGGAGGTTATTATGCTGTTTTTGCGTTAGCTTTCGCGTTGATTGGACTGGACATCTTGTTCCGGATTATCATGATTGAGAAAAAGTATGCCGCAAAATGGCTCCCTCCTACAGAGGCATCCTCCGATGGCGAGAAATTGAATAACGAAGCTGCCTCGCAAGATACCACTGAGTCCGTGGGCCCCTCTACGCGGAAAAGCGATCACAATCGAGAAGGGAGCCCGCAGGCCGTAGCACCTGCATTGTCAGAAAGCTCACAAATCATCGAGAAATTGAGTGACCAAGGCCTCAATGATCCCAATCACTCGACAACCACGGGGCCCCACCCAGCGAGGGCCATACTCACTCTACTAGCGTCGCATCGCATGCTAGTCACTATATGGGCATATTTTATCCTCTCGCTCGCCCTGACCTCTCTTGACAGTGTGCTTCCCCTTTATGTGCAAGACACTTTTCACTGGGGGCAGACAGGGCAGGGATTGATCTTCGTCCCTCTATCCATCCCACACCTCATAGACCCCATAGTGGGGTTCCTCAACGACAAATTCCCGGATGCACGGCGCTACCTTGCAGCAGGCGCACTGTTCGCCACTGTCCCAGTCATTGTCTGTTTTCGATTCGTCACGGAGGACTCAATCAGACAAAAAGTACTGCTCTGCGCCCTACTAGCGCTTCTGGGGGTTTGTCTAGCTTTCCTCATGCCCCCCATCCTGGTGGAAGCTTCATATGTTGTACAAGAGAAAGAAGAGAAGAATCCCAATATATTTGGCAAGGGGGGAGCCATGGCTCTTTCATATGGGATTTTGAATGCCGCCTTCGCCGCAGGCAGTATTGTCGGGCCGTTTTTTGCGGGCTTTATTCGAGAAAGTGCCGGTTGGGCGACGATGTCGTGGGCCCTTGCACTATTGACGGGCGTGTCGGCCGTACCAGTACTACTGTTCTTGGGTGGATTCCTTTTCAAAAGCCAGAAGAATGTGGAACCTCAGTCTGCTGCGTGATTCGCGAGGGCTGGTCATGTATATAGGGCATATACCATCGTAGTACAGTACATACTTTAGATAGAAAGATCTCCACTGAGGTTAATATTATACCATACTCTAATTCGATGTGTGAATTTTTATTGAATCCTTAAAACAATACAAAAGCCTTCTCATCCGTCCTCATCAGCCGAGCACGAAGGATCCTCCACAGGCCAACTCTCAGCGGTGGAACTCCCCGCAATGGCCCCACATGCTAAGATGATGACCATCGGCAATACATTGAAGGCTATCAGCCGGGCCTGAGGGAATACAAAAGAGTGGGGGGTCGGATCATATCAGAAGATCATTGGCATCGTTATCGGTTTTCTCCTTGATACACTATCGCCTTCGTCTTCTTCAGCCGTCACGAACCATGAGCGCACCGCAAGTTTCTCATCAAACCCTAAACGCAGAGTTCAAGGGCACTGCGCGCAAGATTGGGGGAACTGATATCCACCAATTCCGAGGAATTAAATATGCCAATGTTCCCGCCAGGTTTGAGCGTGCCGAACCTGTAGATAACTTCAATGGAGCATCTGTCGATGCCACTCAATATGGGTATGTGCACTTGCTGTTGCCATCGAAGGTTTTGAGTTTATAGGTAATTTGTTAATGCATGATGCAGGCCGAGATGCCCTCAGGCAGCTGTAGACGTTCGCCACTTGCTGCGGATTCCTGAAGATTTTGAGATTCTGGATGAGCCTGAGGACGAATTCGAATGTCTTAATCTGGACATCACATGTCCGCCTTTGTCAGCCAATTCGGGGCCCCTTCCCGTTTTGATCTGGATTCATGGTACAGACCTGATGACATTGACCTCAGTGTTCAGACACTCACGGCTGACTATCATCCAGGCGGTTCTCAAGTTGTCACCTTCTGCTCGGGAGCATCCAAGATCTGTGGTCAGTAGACACCTGAGTCTGCGATGCTATTAAATGTCTAATCATTGACTTGGTCACAGATCCGGCCAAGATTGTGGCTGATTCGATTGAGGCCAAACAGCCCATTATTGTTGTTTCCATCAATTATCGACTCAACATCCTCAGCTTCGGAGATGGAAAAGAGAGGAACCTCGCACTGAAGGACCAGAGACTGGGAATTGATTGGGTGCGGAGGAATATCGCCGCTTTTGGGGGCAATCCGGTATGTGTCAAGCCGTGGCAGATCTCGCTCATGGCCGATCTTATATTAAGTTCGCAACGGCTTCTAGGACAATATCACTCTCTCCGGTGAAAGTGCAGGTGCTGTTTATGTTCATGCTCATCTGATCACTGGCCCCCCTGTAAAGAGAGCAGTTTTAGCATCTGGATCCCTTTACCTCTCGTCTCCGTTGCCCGTGGAGCGCGGCAATGGACTTATCCAGGCCTTGCAGACGAAGGTGAAGGAGCTTGGGCAGGTATCTCTTCGTGAGGCCTCCGTCTCTTCTCTCATACAAGCACTGAAGGAGTGCAATGTGAACACGATGTGGATCCAGGAGGAGCCAGAGCTTGAGAACTGGGAAACGAAGCCGGAACAGGTCGACGAGCTTATGATAGGTGACACAGAATATGAGGTGCGTTTGATAGACATTCTATTCCAGCCATTGGATGTACCTTCCTAACCATGTTTAGTCCGTCATCTGGAGAAACGGAGTAGAAACACTGGACGGGGAGACGATTACTGCTGCCTTTGAACAAGAGAAGGAATGGGGTACCAAACTGCGAAAGCTGTACCAAGTGGTCACCGACCGCCCTACAGCCTGTAAGCTGGGTGCCTTAGATCTAGTCAATGACATTCGCTATACACTCCCTGTTGAGGTCATTTCTGAAAAGCTTGCGGCAGCCAACAAGAGAGTGTATAGGTATGTGTTTGACCAAGCCAACCCGTGGCAAGCTTCCAGCCGCGCTCATCATGCTGTTGACCTTCTCTATCTGTTCGAGGGTGTTGATCTGTCCTTTAACCCGACTGCGAAAATGGTGGGTCAAGAGACAAGAAAACGTTGGATTCGGTTTGTCAGTGGCAGTAGCCCCTGGTCTTCAGAGCAAAGATTCGCCTTCGGACCAGTTGGGGATTGCAAAGAAATATCGGAGGCGCAGTTTGCGGGTCGGAGACGAGTAAATCATCTCAAGGTGCTGAGAGAGGCTGGTGTGGGTGCGTATATGCCTATCGCTACTGCCTTAACAGCAGGGAAGATTAGTCTCTTGAATTGAGTAAAGAAAGAATCAATAACGAAGGCGTTGGTACGTAATTGGCATGTGGGGAATGCAGCATCGCTCGTGGCGATGCTTTCTTAGAGCGCTAATGACGAATTGGCTGTTGGTATAAACTCTTTCAATGGAATGATAGGATCAGGGGCCAGAGATGTATGCAGGCACTTGCTACCCAAAATTATTTCATTTGATGGCAGGGAGAATCTTTTGCAGCCTTGTGCTGATGGGTGTTCTGTTTGTTGCGCAGGCAACCTGCGTCAATCAGTGCCCGCCAATTTATTCACCATCTTCTCATTGCCAATCATTTTGAGGCCGCCTGTTTGCACTGCCTTCGTTTGAACTTCCCCTTAGACATAAATTGATGCTTCAGGCCAACCTCCTATCCACAACTCAACAACTCGGCCTTTTCCCTTCCGTTTCCTGTTCCATCCGACTTTTCTTTTCTGTCTTTCAGCTCTCTCCTTGTATACTTTCAAATAGAACATACCTTTGCATATCGCTTTAACCCCTTCTCATCATGGAGAAAGAGGCGCCCAAAGACTCAATGCTAGCCGACCCTACACTACTGGACAAGATTGACAAGCTGTTCGCTTGCAACGTGGGTCAGCACATTGCTCTCCCACAACTAGTAGTTGTGGGCGATCAGTCCAGTGGAAAGTCCTCGGTCCTTGAAGGCCTTACCCAGCTCCCCTTTCCACGCGATAGCGGACTGTGCACTCGGTTTGCCACACAAATTGTTTTTCGCAGAGATAGAGGCTTATCGACTCGCAAAGTCAATGCCTCTATCATCCCAGCATCCGACTCAGATCCCGACCGTACTGCTAGACTGAGAGCATGGCACACTGAGAGTATCGGCGGCTTGGAGCCAAGTCACTTCTCCAAAGTCATGCAAGAAGTAAGCTAGCAGTTTTTAGCCCATCCTAAGCCTTAAGCTAACTGTACAAAAGGTCCACGAATTGATGGGAGTCGCTGGAACCTGTGCTCTGTCGACATTCTCTAAAGATGTCCTCTGCTTGGAGATCAGCGGGCCAGGGGAGGATCATCTGAGTGTGATCGACGTGCCTGGAATCTTCAAAAATACTACTCCGGGTCTAACTTCTAAATCTGATATTTCTGTGGTCAGAGATATGGTGGAAACATACATGAAGAACCCTCGGTCTATCATGCTTACTGTCGTTCCTGCCAACGTTGATATCGCTACGCAGGAAATCATCGAGATGGCGCGCGAGTATGACGCAGAAGGGGAAAGGAGCATTGGAGTTCTCACAAAACCAGACTTGGTAGATAGAGGTGCTGAAGATAAGGTCCTTGATCTTGTTGCGGGGAACAAGTTATTTCATCGGCATGGTTGGATAGTAGTCCGCAACTTAAACCAACAAGAGCTGACGGACAGGGAAACCAACCGTGATGAGGCAGAAGAGGCTTTCAGTCGGCAGGCACCTTGGAGCACTATTGCTAAAGATAAATTTGGCATCAAGTCCTTGAGATCTCGTCTTCAAGAAATTGTTACTGAGAATGCACGACGGGAGTTTCCTTCGGTATATCTTACTTGCACTCTCATTTAAAGGATACATACTAATTCATACTAGGTCCGGTCGGAAATCAGCAAAAGGCTGAAGGAAGCCAAGAGCTCCTTAAAGGCTCTTGGTAACGAGAGGGAGACGCCAGAACAGCAAGCAGGTTTTCTGTTAGACATTATGAACAAATTTCAGGAAATCACTTCCCAAGCGCTGAGCACGAGCTACGGCGAGAACGATATCTTCGACGAACATATGGACCTTCGACTTGCCACTAGGGTTGTCACCCGAGACACGGCCTTTGCCAAAGACCTCGAGCGATATGGCCATGAGTACAACTTCGATACTAGTGACAAAGAGAATCCGGAATCATCTAACGCAAAGTCTACGACAGCGCCTTCAGACGATTCGGTGGATATGAACGAATTCCACACTCGAAAGACCGGTAGCATACCAGAGCTTGAGGATGTCGTTACCGAGCAAACCTGGGAATCTTTTCCTTCTGACAGTGATATCTACGAGTGGCTAAAGGAGCTATACCAATCATCTCGTGGTTTCGAGATTGGCACATTCAGCGCATCGTTGCTTGCTACTAGCATGAAAAAGCAATCAGCAAAATGGCCTGACTTTGCTAAGGGGTACATCAGCGATGTGATTACAATTGTCCATGGATTTATCGTTAAGGCACTAGAGATTGTCTGTGTGGACAAACGCGTATTCAACCACCTTCTTTCAATCATGATGGATAATCTTTTGGACAAGTACCAGCGTGCCCTGGCACAGGTGGACTTTCTGCTCCATGTGGAACGTAACCAGGCACCCAAGACACTCAATCATTATTTCAATGAAAATCTCCAAAGATGGTACGTTAGTTCGGACATGGCTTAGGTATAAAATGCATCTACTGACAGGTCTTTAGCCGCCAGGAACGCCAGCGTTCTAAGCTTGAAAGTAAAGTCATCAACGACAGCTATGGTGGAGAGGTCGTTCGACTGGAAGACCTTACTGTGCTAAATCACATGAGCAACACTGAATACACGGTTCACGATATTCATGATATTCTCGAGTCTTACTATAAGGTAGCTCGGAAACGATTTGTGGACAACATTTGCATGCAGGCAGCAGATTATCATCTCGTCACCGGGCCGGAGACCCCACACAAGCTTTTCTCGTCCTCTTTGGTCAACAGACTGTCTAATGATGAGCTTAAGGACATAGCTGGCGAGGATGCGTCCACTGTACGTCAACGAATTGCCCTGAAGAAGACAATCAGGGAGCTCGAAGAGGGTAGGAGGATACTTTTCTAAGGACGGTTGCTGCTTGGGAGAGCAGCACAGCGAGCTGAAGGGCACATTCTGGAGATAGGAAAGCTAAACGTGCCACATTTGAATAGTCTTAGATTAGAGCTCAGGTGGTATTGAATAAGAAGCCAACTTTTCGGTCATTAATTCAGACGTAAAGTACCCAACCACACACTACCTTCAGTATTTTATGACAGCAAAAAGCAAAGGATCATAGAACAGCTTTGGATGTTTAAGAAGCAAAAAGCAATGACCAGACTGGGGCTCGATCCCAGGACCTTATCGGTGTTAACGATACGTGATAACCAACTACACCATCCGGCCGATTGATAAAATTCGTTTTCCTTTTTTTACATTATCAGCCAGGTCAGGGACCTGTAAGCACCATCCTTCAGTACAAGACCACTTAGATACTACACCGTTCTTTTTTTGAATGTTAGTGTTGTGTTGGCCTACCAACCCTCATTGATTTGTCTTTTGGTAGATATAAGGCTATACGAAACTTCTGCTGACCAGTATTTCAATCACGCATTACACAGAGTGTCCCATGCTGTGGTGGCTTTTCCAGTCAAGCGGCCCGGCTAGGAGTGTGTCAGAAATATATATCGTACTTTCGAAAAGCACATCATAGTCGCCACTCTGGGCACCCTCGGTTTTCATATAAATGCCATGAATTTAGAGTATGATGATCCATGGATCTTAAGTTTATGTCTGAGAGTGGTATCCATATAGCTCGCCCTAGCGAAGTATGTAACAATACCCTCTTGGACCGTTGGCGGACCGACCAATTAATCACACACATCGACCTGATATGGCCATCGAGCTTCACGATAGTCAAAGTTTCGAACAGACAATAAGTGACTGACACCCATATTATCCAGCAATTACAATGCATTGCCCATTGATTGAGTGATGGCCTGAATACCTACCCTTTGCGGAGTCTCGACGTTGGTTGCATAGTGACATCTTTACCCCGTAGCCTACTCCGAATTCCTCCACAGAAGACAATTTCCCGGAGCGGATAGTGCTATCTTGCTTAGCCTTATATAATCAGATATTCAATATATACTTTCATCACTTGGCCGGATGGTGTAGTTGGTTATCACGTATCGTTAACACCGATAAGGTCCTGGGATCGAGCCCCAGTCTGGTCATCTTTTTGCTTTTTCTGTCTAACTCAGCTTGGAACGAAAGCAGGCCCTTCTCTTTTTTGTTTTTTTCCCTTGCTTGACCGTACTACTTTGAATTGCCCTCGTACGCCGAACCTCGCGCTTGTCTGGCCCAGCCCCCATCTATCGCGAGATACCATGGCTTTGCAGCTTGGTATCTTCAGTTTGCGGCGTCTCATCCTTTGCTTTAAAGGTCTGTCCCACTTGATGAAGACTAACGTCGCGTAAATATCGTTAACTCGTCACCTCTTGCACATGGTTCGTTGGTAGCTGCTATCCGAGAATCCTCAAGAAGCAGCATACGTCTTCTCATAATCCGTACTTTAGCACAATTTCTCACCTGGGGATATTCATGCATATGTACCTATTCTGTAGGGCTTCTCAGAGGTTGACGCAACAAGAGACTCTGTGACACATACATATTTAGAAAGTCAAAACTAATCTAGCAGAGTTTCTCTCATAGTGAGGATGTTGTCAGTGTTGTCATCATTAGTACCCTGGTCCGACTGGTACACAACGCCCTGATTTGTAGCACCAGTTTACCCGGGACAATCTGGTACATCTACGACCCATACTGGGAGTAGAATGCCTTCTATATGAGAATTCTATACAAGGTTATCCTATCATTCACGATTGCTACATAGCTTGATTCGCAATCCATGGATGTGCAAGGACATAAGTCTACCGGAAGCCCTAGTCCACTAAACCGCCTTGAGGTTAGTGGCCGATTGTCCTACACCCTGCCCTATATTGTCAGATATTGTTTCCAAAATTCATCAATCGGCCGGATGGTGTAGTTGGTTATCACGTATCGTTAACACCGATAAGGTCCTGGGATCGAGCCCCAGTCTGGTCATTGTTTTTTTAATTTTTCGTGGCTCAGCACGCCCTGTCTTACCTTCTTTTCTTTTTGGACTGGGATAAAGGACTACCCAAGAGACACAGGAACACTAGTCCCTGAAATTATTGCAGTGTATCAACCACTCCCGAGTAAATCCAGCACGGGGTTATGGCTCTGCGATGCTTTGGACGTGTTCAAATCTGTCATGGAAGATCAAGAACATAAACCTGATAAACTACCGATCGCGGCTGCAAAACGTCTTGCTGCGACAGAACAGTGGGAAATTGTCACAGAATGGGAACGTTGACGAGAGCCTTACTGGGACTCTGACCTCCATGACACGGAGGAGAGAGAGACACCCTAGCATTCACTGAAGCAGTGTGTTAAGTATACATTCGAAGCTACTAGCGATATTGTCAAAGCTTTAGATATTAACGAAAACTTCAGGGTACTGCAGTCCATAGAGCAAAGTCAATAGGTTGAAAATTATACCTAACTTAACGAAAACCTTCGTTTGTCGGGAGTTTGCATCAATAAGCACTTTACAACGTTCTATCCTGCTTCCCTCTTAGGCTATATGCAGCTGGCAGAGCTCTTAGATTTGCGAGAAGATCCAGCTAAATAATAACAAGGGCTGTCAAGAATTGTACTGGGCATACAGGAAAGGACGCATGAAGATGGTCTAGAAATTGTGCGAACCCGCACCCGACATCAAGATTGTGGAATATAGACAAGCCCCAGGGTTGACTGTCTTGCATGAAGCGTGTTTTATCAAGCATGACGCTCAACTCAACGCAATTGACGAGCAACCTGGAACACCCTTCTTTTTGCGGTGTTCAACGAGACCCTTGCTATCGCGAAGCAGCTATTGGGGAGTAAAGCCGACCCAAACCTACAGGGTGGAGAGGAAGCGACACCGCTGGATGCGGCTATCTATGCTAAAAACCTGGACAATGTATGCTACATTGTCCATCCTGGGGCCCTACCGAACGCGAACATGGAACATACAATTGGAAATGCTCTCAGGGTAACCTGCTCTTGTGGTAAAAAGGTCATAGTCCACTATCTCCCCAAAAAGCACTGTGACACTGCTAAGAAGAGCTCGGAGGGCTTCAAGCTGCTCGGAATAGCAGCTAATGGGGGGTACGGAGATATAATAGAGTTCTTACTGGGATATGACCCGCATTTAACAATGGCCCCTTGGACAGTAACATTATGTTTTGGATCGGATAACAAGCATCAGTAATTATCGGAAGGAAGAACCGCAACGGGTCGAAAGAGAATGGAAAGTCGATCCAAGAAGAGTTTCTCACAAGGCTATCCGACACTTTAGCCTTATCCTGGATTCCATACCCTTCACTACATATGTGCTGGGAACGGGTGTATGCTTTTGAGACGTAGGTATTTGACCAAATTTTAAGGTGACAATTTAATAATGGATAGATCGAGCCTTAGATTTTCTAGTCTCATAATATGTGCTGTTCCTGGTTTCGTGACAAAGAAAAATAGAAACTTTGAATTCTTTTGACCACCTAAGGCTTAGGATCCTCTGCCTTAGCACGTGGATAGTTGTGGCGACCTGAAATGCAGGTTTTAAGCTCAGGTGTACGACTGATAAAGTTGTATGCCCATTTCTCCCCTACAGTAGTAGGGGGAGAAGTAGTATCACGCTTTGAAAGCAGGATATTGGCCATCTCTCGTACCTGTGCAAGCCGAGGAGGTGCTCCATGTTTATTCAGTGATAGGACCCATTTTTTAAGCGATTCCTCTTCACTAGCAGTCAATTTATGACTATTGGCACGAGTATCGCCTCTAAAAGAGGCTCCTTTTAGGCGACCACGTAAAGTAGAATGAGGTATATCAAAAACCTCAGCTGCCTTTTTAACAGAACTAATTTCATTGCTTTTTATAGCCGATATAGCCAGTATGATTCTGCCTTCCTGCTCAGTGCGTAGTTTTGGTGATTTTGGCATTTTTGGTAGTATGACTGGTGTTCCAAGAAATTGAGGCGAGTTGAAAACGCGTGGTGGCGGCTCGCTTGTGCGGCTCGCTTACCGATTACATTTGCTGCCGCAAGTAGATGGTAATAGATATCAACTTTTACTTCTGTAGTCAAAAGTCAAGGCTGTCATCCGACAATTGGCCGGATGGTGTAGTTGGTTATCACGTATCGTTAACACCGATAAGGTCCTGGGATCGAGCCCCAGTCTGGTCATATCTTTTTGCACTATCCAGATACTATCCAGTATCTGGAAGCTCTTTACTTACCCCCCCCCCCCTTTCCTTTCTTATCTTTTTGCTTGATATAGTTTATTGTAACTGTTTAATTTACCTACACACTTTCTACCCAGCGGTGCCTCGAATTCCAAAGTGCCAGACACTGGTGGTTCTGATATAGATCTTTCTCCATTGTATCTAACTTCATGGCCGGGACTGGGACCATTTCAAAAAGTCTGGGTATTAGATAACCCACTGTGGTCCTGTTAGACCTCTATCACCTGGCGGAATAGACATTGATCAGGGATCTTTTTATAGATAGAAGATGTCAGGACTATATACCACAACATAAGCCCTATATCAAAACAGGGGAATATTTTCATCTTGATCATGGTCCGGTAAACATAAGCCTATTTACTCCATAAAGCTTTCTCCATCCAGAGGCATCACTCGTCGCCATTTTATTTAGGTAGACCGAAGCCTGATCTCCTTTGACGACATACACCACCTAGAAATTATGTCACCCATACACACCTCAGTGAGTCGACGTACTCGTTATGACGTCCTCAAAACTGGTCACGTCTTCTACTTAGACTCGCTCCTTTAGAACTCCACAAAGCACAGCCACACTCCACCTTAACCACTTTCACAAGTACATCTCGCTCGAGACTATATCCCACCATGTCCGGATGTACACAAACCAAACTACCGCAAGTGCAAGTCCTGGAAAGAGACAACTCTGCCAGGCAACATATTACTATCGATCTCCCCGAGCCCACATACCAACGGCCAAGTCAGAGAAACCCGGTCTCAGGCACATCCCTTCAAGATATTGACCTGGAAAGAGGGGATGGTTTTGAGCCTCTTATCATAAACGAAGCCGAAATGGCCCCGAAGAAGAAGAGATATATCTTTGGAATTCCCGACAATCCCTTTGAGGACTCAGAGTCGGACAATGAATGGATGCGGCACATTGGTAAGACATAACTGTGGCTCGGTCTTGGAATGGAAACTAAGAATGATACAGATGAAGACGAGGCAAAGCCAGAAACCAACAATTTTCAACAAGGGCCTGAGTAGCGCCGCATTATTTGCTGTCATAATACTTCGGGACTCACTCGGAAGAGATCATCTATATCATGCGTTGAGATCAGCATTGTTATAGTTATCATGGTTGTGGCAGGACTCATTATTCTTCTACCGTATTTGCTCGGGAGAGTCAAATAAGCTCTGGCTTTGGGATGGTGATGTTTTGACATCAGTTGGACCTTCTTCTCAGGATGGTTGTCAGCTTGTGTTCTCGTGGGGACTTGCTGGCGTCTTCTTGGTGAATCAGAATGATTAATACACCTTTGGCATTATTTAAGGCGCTTTGGCTTACTGTTGGTGGTGGACTTTGTTGCGATCTTACATTATGAAAGCTTTCATTATTCAGACTTAGAATTTAGAAGCATTGCTCAGGACATCGTCTCCAAAGAACTCATAGGGCTTCTCAAGCTCAAGCTTATGAAAAGGACTTGTCCTAACGTGCCACTTGCTTAACCTTTCGTTGTGGTTACTTTATAGAAACCTCGAGCGGAAATATCACACACTTAGGGTTCTACTCATATAGTGGTTTGAATGAACAGTATTTACTTGAAACCAGGAATCTTTGCTCTACTCACTCCGTGAGTATGCTTCAACAAGTCAAACCCTCTGTCAAGTCACAATTCATATATGTGTGTAGTAATGAAGCATTATGTCATAATCAAGCGAATTCTGCCTTCTGGCGTGACAGCTACATATGGAGTCAACCATGGATCTACCATGTGTCACATAGCAGTCGACTTTGAAATTCTCTTCACTCTGATATCCTTAAAGTTGCGAGTTTCCAAATATACGGCCTGAATAGCACATCGCAAAGGACTCTATCATGTCTCCATCTACGGAAACACTACCCCAATATGACCTTGAGAGGGGCCAGGGTGTTAAGATCGAACTCTCCCAGATCAATAGTGAACCTCCCCTATATGTGAAACGATGTCCTAATCTACATAGTCCGCCTTCATACACGAGTCAGGACCAAGAAGAGCTCGAAGCACACAAAGTCGGGGACAAGATTGTCGAGACCACTGGTGCTATTCTCCGCGCAGTATCCTCCATATTCAAACAAATTTTGAAAATCATAGCCACCAGAATATTGGAAGTGGCAGAAAATATATGCATCCTTGTCCGGGTATTAACCGGATTTTTTAAAAGAATGCTGTGCGCGATTTTCCACGCACTTCCCTGTATTCTCGGCTATCTTCTTGGTCTTCTTGCTGCTGGGGTTGTTCTTGGGGGGATTGTAGGTTTGTTTCACTGGGGTTTTAAACCAAGTGAGTACCGATGGGTTTGGGTTCTGGACGCTACTGTGCCTGACAAGAACTGCACCTGGTACTTTAACAATTTCAAAGGGCCCGAAAGCGTTGCCTACCACTGGCTTTGGGCTAAATACAAAAGCTTCAAAATTCATGAAGGTCGATATAACATTGCGCTTCACCCGGATGGTAAACCAATTATCTATACGGTCAATATTTGGCCAAATTGCACGACTTGATTTGAAGAACTGGATGAGTCAGAATGTTTGAGCTTTACATTGATTGTGTGGTTGTGCGGTTGGCGTTTGCTTGGGTCTACGGTTTCAAGGCATACGCTTTGCTGATCGGAATTTGCTTGAAAATCTAAACTTCACATTTGCTTTGTGTCGCTGTTTGTACACTAGGAATGACAGATTTTTCAGAAATGGCTTTATTTAGACATCAGTGATTAATAGATCCTATTGTTTTCTTACATCTTGAGAGAATTGAAGCTGAGCATATATTGCAGTGGGAAGTGCAGAGAAGGTGAGCATTGTAGATGTTTGGCGGATACGCTGTGACTTCCCTAGGCCAGTAGAGTCCATTCCCTTTGACACATAGAACTATGTTGGTCTAAGCAGAGCTCAATCTTATGCGGTATCAATCGGCATACTTCCTCCAGCATGGACAAAAATGCTCTTCAAAACCTCAGCAGACTGAACTAAACTGTCGTGCTCCAGTTCTGCAAAGGTCCTCGATTCAAAATCAAGCGTGTCCTTGAATTCCCTCGTATCACGCGCCCAACACTCCTCCACATACTCTTGACCAGCTTTCCCAATCATGGAGTCGTTCCCGGCGAAATAGGCCCTTACCTTCAGCTTTTGCTCTCCTGTCCGTCTATGTCTCCTTCCTTCAAGATCTACCAACTCTTTCACATAAGCTCCGTAGTCCTTGCACTTTCCCCACGTATTTGAACTATCAGATCCCTTCCGCAAGCATTGTAAAGCCTCACTGTTGGCACCGACAGTGCTTTCCTCGAACATAAATTGAAACATCAGATTATCGAGCTCGGCCTGTACATCTCGAGAAAGTCCGTACTCATCCGCAATCTGTCGTCGGTTCCTCTCTAACTCCGTATCGTTTTCTCCAACGCTACTGAATCCAGAGCCGGAGGAGATGACATTTGAGGTCTTCGTGATAGCAACCTCACTCGATGTAAAAGCCGGACCCGCTTTCAAAAGCAGGAACTTTGGAATCAGATTCCAAACGCTGAATGCTTTTACCGGTACATATTGGGCCATTTGCATGGACGTGACGTGGGAATGAGAGGGGTCGACCCAGGGCGCTATCTTTGTTAGTAGTTGGAGCGAGAAGAATACCAAAGGAGGGTGAAAGAATTACCTAAAAAAGCGATGAACGGCCGCTCCGGATGGAGAAGCTCACGACAATAAAATAAGGTATTCAAGAGGTAGATGGTCCCCGCACAATGTGAGACTAGCGCTACATGTTCGATTTTTAGATGCGCCAGGAGACGGGGCACTAGTTCGATCCAGATGGAGAGTCGTTGGTCTAGCGGGACGTCGGTGGAGTTTCCCATTCCAGGCCTGTTTTGGATGGTTAATATTGATGAAGACTAAGGATGTTGTGAATGGACCAACCGATCGACAACCAAGACACGCACGCCTAGTTTCTCCGCGATTGCATGTATAAATACTCCAAGATACCGGGAAGCGAACATGCCCGGCATAAAGAGGATAGTTTGAGGATTCGGATTCGCCGAGCTTGGGGTGGATCCAATATCCGCATAGGTGAAGGTGAGGCTGTCATGATCCGCCGTGGCGGGGAGTGTGTAGCGGCGGTGGAAACGAGAGTTGGAGATGTAGCGAAGGGCAATGGCGCGCGGGGAATTGGAGTCGGCAGACATGATTATTCTTGTGTATTTTCTGGAGATGTTAGATATCGGTCAATGATGATGTTCAAGCTTGATCGAAGGATCAATCGCGGTTTTCAGGTTTGGATTAATGCAGTTGCCTTGCTAGTGGCTTGACCTGCTGACAGGCTTTCAACACATTTTAATAAGGCTGCCTATTAAAGAACGCCTGATGGAACCGCCGTTGATATGAGACTAATCTAATGATCGATGTGAGCTTTTGATTATATTATAAAATATAAGCTATCTTGAATCAAACAGCCAGCAGTACAATAATTCATATGAAAACGTCTAATCTAGTCTCTTCGCAATCTCCCGCCGAACAGCGCCTGTCCTCTCTGGCAAACTCCAGATCATGATGGCTTCTCATATATAACTGTGCGAAAAATATCAGGAATTTTACTAAAAATCAAGACAAACCTTGGACTAATGTATACCTCAGAATGATCATGCGCGGGCCACTTGGGCTTTAGCTTTCCGACCCTCGATAACAATGACAGGAGTAATAGTAAGGATTAAGACTGCAACGACAACAGCAACCTGAGTGCCGAAAACAGCCGAGATGCCATTTCTCGCGATCCAAGCAGGCTGGAAATATCCAACGGAGAACCCACTTGCCGTACGCCATGCGTTGATAATGGCAGACACAACAGTGGATTGATCGGGATACTTCTCAAGGTTATATGCAGTGATCGACCTTCAGAAGGCAATATAAGTGAGTATGTACTACCTAGAACGAGGGCATAGGGGAGTACTAACACCGTGCTAACAATCATACCCGCTACAACCATACCCCAACCGAATGCAAGCCCAATCCAGTGCTTGCCATAGTTTAGAGTAAAACCGTAGGTCAAAAGACCACATGCCATGGTTCCGATAGCAACCCAGATGCCATGTAGACGGTATTCAGGGCGCCAGTTGATTCGGCGAGATCTCTCAATCAATCCGTTGAACCAATAACCAAAGGCATATCCTGCTCCGTTTGTCAGATATCGTTCATACGCCCTCTCTCTCTCTCTCTCTCTCTCTTCTGAAAAGAAGGAACTAAACAGAATAATGGGGTGCGGGGAATGAGTACCGATCAAGCCACCGATGATTGGTGCCCATCGCAACGAGGCGGACTGAATCGTATTGAAGAGATAAGGAGGTTCGGCAACAAATGTTGAAACAGTAACAGTGATACCTTGGCAAGATTAGAATCAAATTTCGATAAACAAATGGGAACAAAAGCCTAGCATACCAATTGGCCAGCAAAAGTTTACCATGGTTGCAATGCCAGTCAAGAGAAGGGGTAACTTGAAGATATACATGGCCAATAACTTAGTCCAGTAGCCGAGGGTTCGGCCAACAGGCAAGTTGTGGTTCTTGATTCCAAGAATGGATTGTAAGCGGGAATTGCGTTGGCATTGCCGTCCTTTGACAAAGTAGGTTTCGTAACCAAATACGAATATTAAAATGGTGGATATTCCGTAGAATACCGTCAGAATTCCAAATGAAACCTTCCAGTTGCTGCCTGCACCTATGTATCCAGCTAGAGCAGGGCCAATAAAAGGACCTATCAAGAACGTAGTTCCCCTGGAATAGTCTGTTAGATCGCTAATCAACAATCCGACAAAGTCAATCCTTAGATGTGTGACTCGTACCAAATGTTAATCATTTGGGGCCAGTCTGCAGAGTTTTGTGAGCTTGGATTCTCTAAAAGTATATCTGGACCGGTTTTCTTTGCATACCTTCGGGACGATACATGTCATGAATGATTGGCAAACCGACAACCTGTGGGACCGTGCCAAATAGACCCTGGAGGGATCGAAATGCAGTAAACGTGCCGTAATCATTTGAAAGTGTCGCACCGAGGACCATGAAGGTGGTAATAAATTGTGGCCATAACCAAACAGGAAGGCTATTTTGATCTTAATCTTTACGCCGACATCTCTAGAAGCCAGCAAGATAGCACTTACCGTCCATAAGCTTCAATCAAGGGGATGGCTATAAGACCACCTACTCCTTGCAACAACATACCATAATTCATGCTTGTCGCTGAATGATTAACGCTGATACCCCATTCCATGGCCTGGGGAACAATAAGAGTCGACCCCCATGTCATTCCACTGCGGAAGTGGTTAGTAGGTGGCGTGTCTCCCGGAGTCTATGACAATAGCACATACCCATCCGCCAGGATAGAGCTTGACATGAGTGCTATAAACATCAAGCGCCTTTTAGTTGGACTCCAGTTCCGAGGGTTGCGATTCTCATCATCTTCAAGGGTGGTGACTTGAATCTCAATCTTCTCTGGTACAGCCCTGTCGAGCCCGTCCATCGGAAATGCTGGCTGTTCAACCTTTGGTTCGCTCATTGTCCCTCGTACGGTGACCCAGACCGTAAGTCAAGAACACTTTAGAGTGACTTTCTTGAAAAGCTTATTATGGTACCAGGGGAGCTGGCTGACAGATGCTCAAGAGAAAGATTGATAGGAACGTGAGATGAGGTAGGCGGGACCACGTGGGTAATGCATTACCCAACTCCTTGCAGTAGTAGTTTAACTTGCATTATGCTTCACTCCCGTTTCAGCAATGATCAAGCGAGACGACCACGAAAGAGGATGTTACCTGATCCGTCAAAATCCCAACCACCATCGGCTTTTCCGGGAATTCGACTGAACTAGACCATGCATAGAATTTAATCAAGGACTAAGAAGAGAAATGCATTGCACCGCGTAAGACCACTATAGACGAAGGTGGCTGATTGGTAACTTCAAGAATGACTGGCAGGGATTAATTAGTCTAGAGACGTTTAGCGGGTGGTTAGCGTTGGGGACGAAAACCCAAGACATTTTCCGGTTGTTGTACACCGTGGGTAATTTACCGTTAGTTTGTATCATTCCGCCAGCATAATATAACCGCGAAATTAGCCCCATGACGATCTAAAGTTTGTCGTTGGGAATTCAATTTGGATTGATTTGATCCTTGTTTGTCGAACGTCGGACACGGTTCGTATACGCAAAGTATTTGCTCGTCGGTCGCGGCCACTAAACGACAGCACCAAAATGTCTTCCCTTCCACCTGGGGCAGCTCTTGCGAGCACAGTTACTTCGGTTTGTCTCCAAATCTCATACTTTTGACCGATTTGTCATACTCACATCATGATGTAAAGGTCGCTGCACTTGGCTTTGTACCTGTTGCTGTGCATTTCGATCTCTTTGATACTTTGGCAAAGATCGAGGGCCCAGCGAGCGGAGAAGATGTTCTGGCTGCTTTCAAAAGTAGCAAGGGTGATAAGGCTGAGGATAACATACCATGTGTGTCCCATGTCTTCTCCACCTTGTAACGCAGTCACCTCTAACTCTGGCCTATAGGTTTACGTTTAGTTCGTAAGATTTTTCCATTGCAAATAAACTACAACAAAGAATGAGACGTGCGACTCACTCCACTTTCCTACAGAGGATACCCTATATGCTATGTCCGGTCTGGGTTTTGTTGACAATGCCGGAGACGATCTGTACAGCGCCAATGCAATCACCAAACACTTGACTACCATGCCTTCTGCCCAGCATGGCGCACTTCATTTGTAAGACCTCGCTCACTGTAGACTCACAAAATGTTTGTTAGTGTAAAACAAACATCATATTCTACAACCTCGACCCCACGAAACCATGCTAACTGGCTATAGTACAACTGAAGCTCTCCTGGGCGCTGCATTCTTGATGAGGAAGCTGAAAGCAGACAACTTTGAATACCCTTTTAAGGACCTGGATACGCCCTACCAGTACGCCTATCACTTAATGGGCCAGGAGGAGCTAGCAAAGCAGCACACTTATTCCATCATGGCTGCTGAAGGCCGGATGGACAGCTTCAACCACTTTATGGTTGGCAAGTTCATGAAGACAAACCGTGCCCCCGATCGCCTTAAAGCACTTGGATACGACTTACAGTCCGTGCTCAACGAGGCAGGAAATGGTGTTCCGGCTGCTATGGTCGATATTGGTGGGGGCCGTGGAGAGCTGTTGCTGGATATTAAAGCGGCATACCCGGACCTGCAAGCCTCCGACCTTGTGGTACAAGAGTTTAATCAAGACATCATAGAGATTCCTGGAATTACACTAGCCACATGGAACTATAAGGAGGACACCCCACAACCCATCAAAGGAGCCTTAGTCTACCACCTCGCGCATATTCTCCACAATCTGTCGGATCTAGAAGCTGCTCGTTTGTTGCAGAAGATATCTGAAGCTATGGGGTCTCATTCTCGTATCCTGATCCATGAGTTTGCGAAGAATGCGAATTATGCCAAGATGCATTCAGCCATGATTGCGTTATACGCGGGACGGGAGAGAAGTGCGGTCGAGTGGCGCCAAATGGCTGCATTAGCAGGACTAAAGGTGACATTTGAAGCCTACCCGGAATTTGGAGAAGGTCTGATCGAGATGAGGAAACCTTGAGGTGGCTTGTATGTTCCATATTCTTGGCTCAGTTTTGTTAGCTAGCACAGAAGTTACTGTGTAGACTCACCTACTTGTCTTGGCTGAATATGTAAGTTTCTACAATATGGCTTCTAGAGTTTCATAGCTACAGGGATTTTACGGCTATATTGCTGGTTAGCTTAGCCGGATGCCTAGGGGCATACGCATTAATAGTAGCATTAGGATACTGGCAGTGTCAGCACGGGATAACTGCAGTTTATTCACCAGGGATGTGGTCGGACATAATCTTAACACTTGAAGTGCCTGGCTAGATGACTTAGCTATGCAAGATCTTACTGCTGCTTCGTCAAAGGCTCTGCTTAGAGTTGCACATTGACTTCTTCCGATATGCAAGACAACCTATCTTTATTTCTACCTCGATATATAGTTTCCCACTAGAGTTAATGTATAATTCAAGTATTTCAATTCATGGCTATGGATTGATAATTCCACCTTCCACTTTCAGCTAGTACACCTTATATACCGTGACATATCTAATCGCTAAGGCTTTCTGCGATTGCCAAGAGGGAAGGTGTGCACTTGTTTGAGCCAAGTCGTAGCCTACCATGACAGGACCGTCTCGGTTTGAAATTAGGATTAGCCCTCCTGGTTAATAATGCACGCTGGTGAACTGAGATGAAAGCATTAAGTCCGTTAATAGGTAACTTTCCTTTCAGTACCCCCCTTTTCTTAAAACAACTTAAATGCGTCCATTTTAAATTCATCTGAATGAATTGGCTTTGGTGGAAAGATAAGAAGAAACGAAGTAAAAGCCTGAAAGGCAGGGAAAGAAAAATTTTCGTAGTTGTGTATTACATTACGACTAATAATTGCGAGTCATGCACCATTAGTACCTACTAATGAACCTAGGCGAACACGATGTTGTGCTTGGTTTCGGCTTGACTAAAAATCAATATAGGAGCACTGTAGGGTTGTCCAATATCAAGCCGTTGATATCTAGTTAGCCTGGTGCCAAGACGGGGCGGCGAGTCATTAATTTGTTGGCCGACAGGGTTTCTCGTCGTCTGTTGAGTTAGCCGGTAGCCGATGGACTCCGTAGCGTCGGATACGATCGTAGATCCACCAGAATCATACGGTCAGCCCCATGTAGTAAGTAGATGGGGTATTTATCCGAAATCACAAACTAGGATCATGGTTCGATTTTAGTTCCTGACGCATCCCTGTCAAGTAAAATTTGTTTCAGCAACCCGTCGCAATTTATAATCCAGTGAGAACATTCACGGTCTGGGCAATGGCTGGCTGAGTGCTCTTCTAGCCCCTATAGCTCGCTTAACCCGACCCCGTACAAAGTAGTTTTGCTAATATATATGAATTGCTTCATTCGCTGCATTAAACCAAAATCTCTAAGTAATTACCTGCTAGTCCTTTATCCAGCAGGTATGATTGGAAGATATCGTATTCCCAGTTTATCCTTTCAAGGCAATGCTTCCTTGAAATGAATACGTAACCCTGTCTATCTATCCTAGTTCCCTTCTTTAGCGCTTAGTATGCACACTCTCCTTCTGGTTGCATCCAGTGGCATAGGAGCTGTGGCTATGCGATCCCCCAAGCCTACTTTAATATGCACTTGTTGCTTACGAAATGTATTAACCCAATGAATGGCCATATTTTGGACGGGAATTAAACACATAGGCTTGCTCACATGTTCTTTAGAGGTTTCTGAAGTTTCATCTCCTCACACGCAACTAGAACTTTCTCAGGTTATCTATTCATACCATCGTACACTAAGATTTACTCTTCTACTGCTCCAGCGCTACACTGCGCAAAGCTGCGAGGAATCCCTGTATTCTTCCGTCCTCTCTAAAATGGCCTCCCCGCAAGGGGAAGATATGAACTACGGTTGGTCATCTCAGTTTTACCCTGTTACAGAGATCGAAGGCACAAGATATGGACTTTATTAACTAATCTTACCGTAACAGCTGGCCCCTACATACATGCCTGCTGGGTAAGTTTCCCGTTTACTGTGACCCGTCGGTAATCTACAAACGTGAAAGATTGGCTAAACGAAGGTGTGTGTATAGGCCCTTACCGGCATCGCCGCAGTGGCACTGATTTTCCGATACGTGATTAAGACTTGGATCCGTTGGACGTTGCCTCGAGTTGGTTCTCCGGAGCGAGTGTGGGGCGCAGAAGATCTTCTCTATGCTATCGCATATGGGTTCGATATAGCACATATGGTATTTGTTCAGAGAAGGTCCGTTTCAAGAGCGCCAGAAATCGGACGGTCGCTGGTACCCCTCCGAAAACATTTTCTGATTAGACTTTAGTTATCAAGATGGCCTAGGAAGACATATGTGGTTCTTGTCCAACGATGAGAGAAAAGGGACGCTGAAGAATGAGTTTACTTCTCAGCCATTAGGTATGCAGAAATATATAATTGTGGAGTTTGCTTATTTCATCGCTGTCAGGCCGAGGCATAAAGCTAACTAATATGTTTTCAGCTGTGATTGCTTCCATGATCAGTCGATCAGGGATGATGTGCTTTCTGTATAATTGTTTCAACAGCGCCGATAAGCAAATAAGGATAGCTATCATTGTTTGTATGGTTATTCAAGTCGTCATAAATATGGTCACAGTTGTTCAGATTATTGTCCAATGTGGACCGAATCCTTACCACGCGGTACGTAACGAGACGAATGTAATATGGAATAAAGAGAGTCCAGGTACTAATCCTTGTGAGACCAACAGTCGAACCGAGTCAATTATTTCCATTATATGTGGGATGATCTTCCATCCGATGGCTCTGTTACATGCCAGTCGCCATCTGTGCAGACTACAGTAGGCTTTGTTCAAGGAGGTATGGGACATTCGCACAATTCTCGTCGCATTATATCAAGATACTGACGCTGGAATAGGATTTAATTCTACTATTGATTTCTTTTTAACTATAATCTCCGCCGTCCAGCTCTGGCGATTCACAATCCGTGCAACAGACTGTGGACCTGCTCCCCGTCCACACCTGTGCGCAAGAATACGCAAGATGCCAAAACAAGCTCGTATTCGTCGTGTTTGGCAGACAGTGAGCCTTAGCGGACCCTTGTTGCTCTCTGGCATTGCATCTATAGTGAAGACATATGTGAGTTCCATTCTCTATTAATGAGCACTCGAGAGTTGAAGACTCCTACTGACCTGTATACTCGATTATAGCTGCTCAAATCTATCGGTGACAAGAATGATATTACGCGTGAGTTCAAATACTATGAAAACGCTCCGATCTGTTATGATCTGACGGTTTGGAACAGACAATATCATCCCTTTCATTCTTTGGGTGAAGTGCGTGAAAAGACCTGATCTCCTACCTAGTCTTGTACCAAGACCCATTACTGACAAGCCTGCAGAATTGAGAACTACAGCATCCTTTTCGCAACTCTGGCCCCAATTATCCGGCTCTGTGTCTCCATGGTGTCGAAAGATAACGAACAAAGTGGTGGCTACTGGTCCCATAGTGGATCTAAAGGTACTCATCCGGGCCTCGAACTTGGTTCACGCCCTCATACACAAAGCAAAGGAGCAGTAGGCATGTCTGTCTTTGATGATGACGACGACGACGAAGAGAACGTTGACGACAAAATTGACTGGAATAGAGCTAGTGTACAGCAAACCCACCAGCGCGGAAATTCACATAATAAGCCTTCTGATGGTGTGACAATTCGTACTGACATCGTTGTTCGGGTTTCCTCTGAGCACTCGACCGAGAGACTTGTTGTCTGAGAGTTAGTGCTACTTGTACTTAAATTAGCTATGCAGCTTAATCATAATAAAATTTCCTTTGTCTCTTATTAATCTTTGTCCGTACAGCACATAATGCCGCCTGCTTGGTTTGCACTCCTGATAACAAAGACCTTGAAGAGGGTGAAACCATAGCCATCTGCAATCAAGCATGATTTCAAAGTGTGAAATTATTGGTTGCGAACGATTCAGCCCCGAGGAAATCAAGTCTGTGGATATATTGTCAGTGGAAGAGCCAACGGTTGAGCTGCTACATCTGTTTATATTGCTGAACTGATGTGCGTTCATTACCATTGCATATCGTGATTGAAGACATGTTTGCTCAATATGGAAAGCTTTATAGTTTGTACCACTCATCGAATCAGTTTGTATTGCCTCGTAAGACTGGCCCAATGCTGCTGTGAATAATCGCCCTTGAAAATATATCCTTCGCCCGTTACTCAACGAGAGTTTGTGCCGTTCTCTAACTGTTCTACCTTTTGAGGTGGGTATTGCGGCTTATATTTATTATCAAAATCTTCAATATATGACAGGTACTCGAGGAGCTTGCATCATTAAGTTCGCGAATTGAAGTCTATAATAGATCAACGACCTACCTCAATTATGAAACCTTAATGCTCATTGCTGCCGTATACTACCTACGTTTTAACACGGCTACGAGATATGTAGACTTTGAAGGGTGGAACTATAGAGCTCTATCATTGGTAACTCATCGCATATATAGAGGACTGCTGTATGTTTGAGGTCAGCGCTGGAATGGGGGTTTACATCAAGCTGTGCCGATAAATTCCCGAATAGGAAATCATATTGACCTTATGGTCTCCCTTATCGTAGGACGAGGGTGGAATGAGTATTAACTCATCCAATTTTATGCTAAATCAATTATAAGCTGTCCAAGATTGATGTCTAGTAGGTAACGGATTTTCCAGGATATCAATGCTCTTAGGTTAAAGTAGGAGTTCACACCAAATCTCACTTTCCCCTTGTGGTGAGCTCTGGGTCAGTGAGCGACAGTCGTGATAACTCAGACTTGGTCTAGTCGCCACAACGTGTCTACTCTGAATCCACATTCCATAAACAACCATCCAATCTACGACTCAATCGTCTACAGAAGTTACTGACGTCAAGTGGTTCAACAGACACCGTTCTGCCGCACTATGGCATACACCGTTGAGCGACTAGAGTGGGTCAAGAAGGTCTTTCTCAAACCCAGGCGATCTCGCGGGTTCCCGAAGACTAGTGACGGCCCCAGATACTCTCTGCGCGAGCGATCCCGCTTCAGTACGCAGACAATCACCTCAACCTGGATCGATGATGATAATGACGATAACTATGATCCGAAGGCTAGATATACTAGGAAGCGAAAGCGTTCATCCCGACCAGATGACGTGGTTTCAGATACACCAGAGCAACAGAAGGGTCTCGTCGTTGTTTTCCCCATCAAATCCGACAGGGGAAGAGCATTTCTTTTCTCACTTCTTGCGAACCACAATGATCACGAAGAACCAACTTCGCCTGAGATACCATCAAATGAAGTTATTGATGGCGATCCAAAACACCCCGTCACCCGCGTTATTCGCACCTCCTTGGCGCATCCGGTAATCTTCAACTATGAGCCGCCGGAGGATGGATCTAGCCCGTGTCACTGGTGCGACAACTTCACATATGGATTGCTGGGTTTGGGCAGACGAACAGTCGAGGTGTTGGATTTTGGCGATGGAAGATACATCGAGATTGGTGGTGGTCACGTTGCTGAAGGTCACGAGCCGAGTCGTATGTGCGTTGTTTGCGCGCTTGAACGTGTTCATGTCATGCGTTGCGCAGCTCATCGAATTGTCCCGCTCAAAGGATATGATGTCGACACATTTGATCTGACGGCTGCGTACAATAGCTTGGTTCCAAAGCCCGGACAGGCTCCGAAGAAGATCAATCCGTGGTGCTCATTGTGTCCGAACCCGGCGTTTTTCGGATGCGGTGCCTTGCAGGCAGTCAATAAATTTCAAGAGCCTGTAGATACTTCCTCTCAAGATGCGATTGGGTGTGGTCTGCTCCTTTGCGAGAAATGTGAGGGGCTGATGCGTCTCTATCAGGGGGACTTGGCGAAAGTTGTTATGAAGAATGAAGAGACCGATGCTGCGTTTGGAACACGCGCTGATGCGATGTATTTGCTGCCGGGAAATGACATGTACCGGTCCTATATCGGATCCTAGGAGGGACTGTGTTACTTTCTTAGGAACGTGGTACTATAATATAGATAGGATAGTTGGTAGGGAAGATTTATGACATATCGGATAGTTTTGGGTCTAGATCAGAGTTTGGATTGACACCTATTGCTCCAAGTAACTCAAAAGAGCTTAACTCTATATATAGATAGCTCATAGTGTAACACATGTATCGAGGGAGCGTGATGTCACAGGCGAAGCATGATCACGGGGGAACACAGATGACTGCCAACTAACACATGACAGGCATCGACTACTATTACTAGTATCAACAAGGGTGAAGCTAGTTGAAGGGTCAGCAGTGATCCCTGGCCTATGGCCAAGTTAATCTAGATACCGACTTCCTGGACTGTTAATTTCTTCTTTTATTTTTCAAATTCTTTCATCCCTTCTTCCCCCCTCTCTTTATTACCTACCCCTTTCATAACAATGAGTCAATGCAGATGTTCAGATTAATTGTCTTCAGCTAAGGTGAGATGAATTTGACTAAAATAGATACAATGCGATGATCTGATAAGCATCTGTTCCCCAGATCTGGATAACCATCGGAACTGGTTATATGATGAGAACCAGGTAACAAAGTGAGAGAGAGAAACGATGACAAGTTTCCCCAGTTAAACCCTAAATCTGTACGACTGAATTTAACCTTAAGTTACAGGTATTTTTCGTTTCCCTACCCCACACCGCCCGACACCTTGGCCACTCAGCGATCGTAAAACCTAGTTTGACGACTTTGAGATTTCCTCCGCCTCTCGAAACGGGTTTTCGAACGGATTTTCTTTTCCATTCAGTTCGCTTCCCTTTGGCTCGCTGCTTTACACTTTTTTTTTTTCTTTTTTCCCTTTTCCCTGTCGTTGCGTTTCTCGTCGAAGGTTCTCACCGATTCGATCGCTTATCATTGGCGTGTTCCTTAACATACAACTCCCTCCATCGTGTTACCTCGAGCTGCCACGAGACGTGCGCAGCTCTCCGTCACGACGTCTTCCACAAAGCGCCGTAAGGTAGCAGAGCCTCGCAGACCAGGAACCCTTCCGGGTTTGTCGTTTGCCTCGCAGGCCGGAAGACGTCACGGACACCACAACTCCGATACAACCTCCACGTCCTCGCCACCAAACCCTCGTCTGTCCTCCGATCCTAGTGCGACCCAACGCCAAGGCTCTTCCTCTCCTCCGCAACGTTATATCCCCGCCCATTTGCAGGAGGAAGTGCTTGGGACCAGTTCTACCCCGGATTTCGCTGGTAGCCCCATCGACCTCCCTTCCGCTGCTTGCGCTGGACTCTCCCTCGCCAGCGATCCGCCCACAGATATGCCTGGCTCCGATCAGCGAGATGGTAGTGCTTCGCCCGCTGGGCGTGACACCCGCTCATCCTCCCCTGGTGTGAAGCGGGCGGCTCCCGACGCCGAACACGATGTGGAAATGGATTTGGCTCCGACCGGGACAGAGTCCCAGCCGGATAAAATGGATACAACCGGAACGGAGGACGACGATTCTACTACGAACGATGTTTCCGGATCTGACAACGTCTATCCCACCCCTTCCAGCATGTCAACTTACACCGCCCCTACTGCGACCAGGGCCCATTCCAAGGCCCAGACTTCTACCACATCTGAGCGACCCTCCTACGATGACCAGGTCGCGAAAGTAACGTGCTTCATGATGCAACCCCTAAAGGAAGGACAGAAGGGGTATGTGGTGTCGATGGCATGGCTAAAGCGGGTGCTCTCTAGGAGCTCAACGCATGCAGACAAAACGGACAAGACTGCTACAGAAGGAAAGGTTGGTCCGGTGGACAACTCTGACTTGGTTTTAGTTACCGACCCTGCGAATGCGTCCTTCAAGGACGAAAAGGGAGAGCCCTTCGTACCCTTACGCCCAGGCTTGCAGATGAGCGAAGACTTCGAGATTGTTCCTCAAGAAGGATGGGACCTGATTATGCAATGGTACGGCTTGGCGGACCAGTCACCAGCCATTGTTCGCTACGCCCATAACACCAGCATTGGTGGGGAGTCCGAGAATATCCAGTATGAGATCAATCCGCCAATTTTTACGATCCTGAAACTTTCCAGCCTGTCCGGGGGCACTACCCCTCAGTCCCTGAAGGAGAAAAACATGAAGCCCGTACGGATTTTAGCTAGCAGGCATTCTAATTTCCAGAAGTGGCTGAAGGAAGCTAAAACACTGGCCAACATCGATATGTCAACCAAGGTCCGTGTGTGGAGAATCTTGGGCGGTTTGGGCAGTGCGACAGCATCCGCCGCAATGACCCCAGCTGCATCGCGAAGCGCTTCACCGGCGCCTGCAGCGTCAATTGTCGCTAACGCCGGTAACAATCTCGTGATCGATCTTAATACTTTCCTCTCGCTTTCTGAGGGTGCCCAACGGGAGTTGTTTGAGGACGCTAAAGACCAGACCGCCAACCCCAATTACAACGGTCGGATGACGTTGGATCTTGCTGGACTCGGCGGCAGCGATGTCGTGGTGCTCGAGGAACGTATACCCGGTGGGGAGTGGGTCTCTGAGGCGTCCAAGCAGACACTTAATCGCCTTGGTGTTCCCTCGGGTAGTCTCAAGAATGGCGCTTCGTCTAAGCTGAAGAACAAGAGCCCTACCGCCAGTGGCCGATCGTCTCCGGTACTAGAACCTATTAGGGGACGACGGAAAGACGGGAAGCCTCGCGGCTGCACGGGTCTAAGTAATCTTGGAAATACGTGCTACATGAACTCTGCCCTGCAGTGCGTACGAAGCGTTGAGGAGCTGACCTATTACTTCCTAAGTATGTATTCATCGTCTTTTATAGCATTCCTCACGGACTATTACTGACAACCATGGCCCGTAGATGATGTGTATAAGCAGGATCTCAACCCTAGCAACCCGCTGGCTCATAACGGTGATGTAGCGAAGGCGTATGCCAATTTGCTACGTATGATCTATGACGAGGCAGGCCAGTCCTCCTTTGCTCCCAGGCAACTGAAACATACGATTGGTCGCTATGGCCCAGCATTCTCTGGGTATGGCCAGCAGGACTCTCAAGAATTCCTGCTCTTCCTTCTGGACGGGCTACAGGAGGATCTGAACAGGATCCTTAAGAAACCTTACATCGAGAAGCCCGACTCCACAGATGACATGGTTCATGACAAGGCTGCACTTACCGAGTTTGCAGACAAATGTTGGGATATTTACAAAGCTCGCAACGATTCCGTCATTACGGACCTCTTCGCTGGCATGTACAAGTCGACTCTTGTTTGCCCTGCCTGCGACAAGGTCAGCATCATCTTCGACCCATTCAACAATCTCACTCTCCAACTCCCCATCGAGAATCTCTGGGGTAAAGAGGTATTTTACTTCGGTCTACAAAAGAAACCAGTTCGGTTTGATATAGAAATCGACAAGAATTCTAGTGTGAAATCCTTGAAGGAACTAGTTGCCAAGAAGCAAGGCACCGACCCTGAACGCCTGATCATGGCCGAGATCTTCAAGCGCAAGTTCTACAGAATGTTTGATAACACAAGCTCCATTGCTGAGTGCCAAATTTCTGGAAATGATGAGATTGCTTTCTTTGAAGTCGAGTCTGTGCCAACTAATTACAACCCGGATAAGCCTCAGAAGAGTTACTTTTCCTTCAGCAGGTCGGATCAGGAGGAGATCCCAAGTATTGACTCTCCTAAGGCTGATCGCATTTTGGTGCCCATTTTCAACCGTGTGGAACGGTCAAAGTCAAAGCGGGACCTTTTTGGTGTGCCCTCGTACATCGTTGTCACTCGGGAGGAGGCTTATGACTTCGATGCCATCTATGGTAAGGTGCTTGATAGGGCGGCCACGATGACCACCCGTGACTTCCTGAATGAGGAAGTTCTTGGAGAGGACCAGCAAGAGGCGACCCAGGAAGATTCGGATACTGTTGTTATGAACGACGACGACGCCCAGTCCGCCGATTCCAAGATCAAGACATCTTCCGTGGACGGCGAAGATGGTATGGTAGATGTGTCCATGCGCGATGCAGACTCTGCCTCCCAGAATGGTGCTCCTCTCTCTGAAAGCTCGATTCCAGCTCGCTTCCGGGACCTGTTCGAATTGAAGATCATGAAGGGTAACGAGCCAGTGCCTCTCGGTTGGTCTTCGGTGGAAGACAATAAAGAATACCCCAAGATGTCGTTCCGTATAAAGACGAAGCCAGTCACTCCACCAGAGGAGTCTGAAGAGACATCCGACCCGGCAGATTCAAAGGTTGCTGAGAGTGGATCAGCTTCAGGTAGTGATGCCGATAACTCTGCAGAAGTCTCTCGCACCCCGGCTCCAGTTGCTAGAGTTCAGATTCGACCCCTGGTTCGACCAGGAGAGGGACTTGTTGTGGACTGGAATGAAGATGTGTACGACGCTCTTTTTGGCGGTAGCAAGAAAGACCGTGATCCCCTCCGCGGTATCCCAACATGGCAGGACGTTGAGCGGGTGAATGACCCCGAACTGAATAAGCGGCGTCAACTCCGCCAAACTCGCAAGAAGAGGGGTGTCAGCCTTGAAGAGTGTCTGGACGAATTCAACAAGGAGGAAATACTTTCCGAAAACGATGCTTGGTACTGTCCACGCTGCAAGGAGCACCGCCGAGCTAGCAAGAAGTTCCAGCTATGGAGGACACCTGATATCCTCGTCATGCACCTCAAGAGATTCAGTGCCAGCCGCGGTTTCCGGGATAAGTTGGATGTGCTCGTGGACTTCCCTGTGGAAGGCCTCGATATGAGTGGCAGAGTGGAAGCTCCGGAGGAAGGTAAGAGCTTGGTCTATGACCTTTTCGCGGTTGACAACCACTACGGTGGTCTTGGAGGTGGTCACTATACTGCATATGCCAAGAACTTTTTCACTGGCCAGTGGAACGAGTATAATGGTAGGTTCAAGGCACCAACACGCATAATAATATCATGACTGACATACGTAGACTCGAGTGTCTCACGACCTATTGACCCCCAAAGTGTGGTCACCTCGGCTGCCTACCTCCTCTTCTACCGCCGCCGGTCCGATCGTCCGCTCGGCGGTAAGATCCTTGAGGAGATTGCCGAGTCATCTACCCGACCTGCAAGTGAGGCTGGTTCGCCGAGCGAATCTCGTGGGCAATCACCGTCGGGGGACGGTCGGCGTCTCGGCGTCTCATCCCGCAATGGGTCGTCGAGCGTCTTAACCGGAGTCGGAGCAGCTCACCAGGAGGGAGATGGTGGTTCGCGAACCGGAACCCAAGCGAAGAACGGGGATGAGGCCGCGCCCCCTGGGTACACAAATAGTCCCACTTCTGGGGAAAAGAGCGTTGGTAAAGAACACCAACTGGAAGGTATGAGTTTTGATGAAGCCGAGTTCGGTGATGGAGCGCAATCCGATCCGTTCCGCTTCCCGAGTCCGCCCTCGTGGTCCTTCAACCGAGTCCCGGATGCTCACCGCCGTTCACAGATGACCACAGCGCTACCGGGGTCCACCTCTGATGACGATGACCTGGTCGACGACGATGCCAGCAACCAGGCAGTTGGTGGAGGAGACTTCAGCGATTCGGACCTACGGCTGGCCTCTTTAGCGGACAGCCCCGGAGGTCACGGAGCGATATACCCGGGGACTCCGATGGAGGAGACACCAATTCAGGATATCCCTCCTCCATTGGAGGCAGATGACGACGACGACGACGAGCTACCCGTAGTGGAGCTACGAGTGAACGATGAAGACCGGATAGTGCCTGAGTAGACAGGCAGATTCTGTTTTGGAAACGCGACATGAACGATACTGGTAATCTGGTCGCTTTGTCGGCGACATCAAGATGCTCCCTGTGTGGCTGATGATCTCAATGAAGGAGTCTGTGGTCTTATTATAATTACACTTTCTTTTCGTTCTCGTTTTTGAAGAGTTCCCTATGCACGCCCCCTGTATAGGGATTACGTTTTCCATAGCTCGGAGGTGGCATCTTCGGTGGGTTTGTTGCATATTGTGAAGAGAATACGGACGGCGGGATCCAGCTGTCCTTGCATTTACATTTTGTTTTTGGGGGAGGACTTCTTTTCGGGCCTCCACACCGTTCTAAAAGCATTTCTTTTGCCGGTCATGGTAGAGCAGCCCGGCTGCATTGCATGAAGAAATGTACTCGTTTTCTTCGCCATCTACGTGATGTATCAACGATATCGTAGTAATGATACAGTAGACTGTTGATATATGTGTCTCCTTCAGGAGACATGAGACCAAAGACGTAATCATGTATATTACATATTGACGGTTAGGGCAGTGCGCCAAGCGAAGCAGGTGATGATGTCCGAGGCTCTTATCATATGTTGCAGTTCCAATGACTGGGCCCAGTCATCTGATGCCCACTTAATCCTGTGACGTCAATAGACATTTCAGCGCATTAAATGTAGACCTGACCCATCTCGTCTTAATCGAAATGGTTGTTGTGAATCCTGATGCGTGGACTGTCTGGATGATCCGCAGGATTACTGTGATATATACTCCGGGTCTGGTACCTCGAGCCTGACTCAGGTAGGCGGATCTAGTAATCAGTTGAGTGTGTATTGGCGCCATGCGTGGTGCATCTGTCGTGCATCTGTCGACCTGGAACAACTGGAAAGAATTGATAGACTAAGGTGTGAGCGATATTGCGTGATTCAATTGCTCTAACATGGTTTCAACGACCAGACTGAGTAATAGTTGACTTGGAATTAAGTCTTTCCTGACGAGTTGTTCGTAACTCAAATTCTATTTATTTGCTCAGGTTATAGGGTAGAATATACAACCAGTCTACGATCTACTACTGTTGAAAACCACAGGGCAGGTGAGAAAGGTAATGCGCAAGCAAGATCTCCTCCATCATCTGAGGTTGTCAGGTACCTGAGGCATACAGGGTACACTCCTGTGACTATAAAAAAGTCCACTTCCTGCCTACATTAGGTTGCCTTGTCATTGACAACACTAAGAAGATTGTCTCCAAGTGAATAAATAACCCCCAATTCAATTCGACTCAAATTTACAAGTTACCCAAAATTGGAGTAACCCCGACTGGTCACCCTTTCCTTCCTTCCCAGTGGCTCTTCACCTGACCTTCCACCCTTGTCGTGTATACAAAAGCAACATCCACAAAACCAGTATCACCAACCCCCACAACAACAACACCAACCGCAATCAACAACCCACAATCAGAAATCCAATTCCTCTCACCAAAAAAAAAAAAAATGAATCCTTTCAAAACGCCCCCTCAAACAAACCTACACCCCAAATTCCTCACACCAACTCCTTTCAAACCAAAAGAACCAAGCTTCTCCCCTCCCGCCACCCCCGAAACGCACAGAGACAACCTCAGCGACATCCTCAGCGACAGCGATATCAGCATCCTCGACCTCGGTCCAAGCCTCTCCGCCCGCAATACATCTTGCTACCAAGCACCAAGCACAACCAACACAACCCTTGCCCGAGACACGAAGCAAACCTCCTACCTCACCGCACCGACTACCGGGCATGGACACGGTCCTACCATGGCCCAAGACTTCCAGACTCGACCCACTACCACATCCCCGTCGATGAAAGACACAACACAGGGAGCGGATATCACGCCCAAGAAACTCAAGATGAGGACCGGGTCTGTGAGAGGTGCTTTGAGGACTTTTTCGTCGCCGCTTTTGTCGCCCTTGCGAAGTGGTACTGGGAAGGCTGGGAGGCCGGTGGTAAATCGGGCGAAGACTTCGTTCAGGGGTGTTGGGGGCGTTTTAGAGCGTTGAGTGGGGGAGTGTTTCTTTGCTTGGATTGAAGGGTTTGCGGGATGGATGGATTAATATTGGGAATGGGCGTTTGGGTGTTTAGTACTATTGTGGTGGGATCTTAAGGCGTTGGTGGTTTATTCTCTGGACCTTTGCTACTATTTAAGTGGCTTGTTCTGATATTGGTGGAGGTTGCTGATGGACTGCGTTAGAGTAGTTGGGGTATGGGGCAGTTGATGCATAGGCGCATCTAAATATTGATGCCAGAGGTTGGGATAAGATACCAAAGTGGACTTTTGTAGGTAAGGTTTATCGTCAAGTCGAGGAATTGTTCCATGTTTTATATCCACTAATTGGATGCGCGTACCAAAGATCAAGCGTTGGTTTGGGAGTTTCTATGAGGTTATTTTCAGTGTTATCGGGTAATTATTAACAGCCCTAGTCTTGATTATTGAAATACTTTAAATGTTTAGAGGTTAGTTACCTTTAGAGGAACGATTCCGTCAAGACGTACGCGTAAGATGCGTCCAAGTAAAGAGTGGAATTTGCTTCGTGTAGAAACGTACGATAGTAATTCCCCTTGGAACTATGTCTTCCAAGAGAATAAGAACAGCAATGAGGGGTATTAATTCAGCAGAAAAGGTAATAGCCACCATGCCCGATAGAATAGGTACAAGAGGGTGCTCGAGGAGTTCAATGATAGTATGCAAGGTTGTGGGAACCATAGAAGGGGCTGCCATTATTTGAATAGTAAGTGCAAATCCTAAGACCATTAATTCTTGAAAGATAAAACCAAGATGACTCAAAAGTAAAAGGACTGTCAGTTCGGAGTACTGTGCACAGCTATATCCACATTATCTAGGGCTGCAGATTTGGGTAGAAAGGAAAGGTTCGGCCCGAGCGTAAAACACCAAGGTTTCAGTAAGAATTCGCAAAGCGGAAGAATGATTATTTAATACGCTACCAAAGCTGGTCATGTTTCCTTACTCCCCTTCGTCATCGAGACACCTGGATGTTGACGAGAATTGATCACTCTGCGAAGAATACATCAAAAGATATCTCGCCATCTCATCATCAAACATAGTGATCTTGTATTTTCTGTCTTGAACGCCACGTCAGCATGTCAGTGACTGTTCGCTCCGAGATCGTTGATCTTGATGGGTTAATCCCCAGAGCTGTCGATAATGATCGTGAAGGTATCAATTTTTCTATAAATTGTGCCATTCTAGAAATAACAATACTGACAACTCATGGAAGACCTGGATGTGGCAAGGCTAATCCCCTGGATATTCCGGCAGACTGGCGTTGAACTTGTGGAAGATGACTGCACCATGGGTTGGCCACAAGAAGAAATGAACTTCAGAGATCTCTTCTTATACCTCAGCTCTTACTGTTATGAGGTGTATGAACGTGAGGTAGGGACTACAAATGCTTTAAAAGCATGTGAGACAATCAGTCTACCGATGCGGAATTGGAAGCAGCCTGAGCGAGAGTATTCCAGATCCTTTATACGCACACAGGGTTTAATGTTGAATATGCTGATGCATACTATTTACAATATCCTTGATGGTATTCGTGAGGACAGACCCAGAATTATGTGCGTTGCGTATCTCAATAACCCTGGCACCGGCATTCTAACGATTCCAAATATTTGAATCGCAACTGAAGCAGAAGTATATAATTGGTGGAAAGCGATTTGCCTCTAAATCAGAGGGTTCTGCGATGGTGAGGCTTCAAGAAGGCCTTGTGCCGATAATTTCTTATACTGGAGTAAGTCCTCTGTCCAGACTGCTATCGTCAGGTTTCTGATTTTCCAAGTGGTTTGAGGGGATGACCTGGGATCAATTTCCTATGGAAACCCTAAGCATAATGCTAGGACAGCTTGCTAAAAACACGTCCATACGAACTGGTAATATAGGAGTTCAGGACCAGGAAGTTTACGTGGTGGGATTTTATGGACGCTATATTCATGTTCCCCGTGGCCTTTTCCCAGCCGATACAATCGCTAGGGTGCACTCACAGGGATGTTCCAGGGATGAAGCGTTTGATTTAAAGTTCACTCGAGGCTACGACTTGTGCTTAAAGAAAGATTGGCTGGAAGCTACACATGCTCTGACACGGCTTTACAGGTACCTCCTGAGTGGGAATACGAAGGCTAGTGCTGTACAGGCCTACCTACAAAGGGCCATAACTACTGGGAACAATATCCCTTGAATAATTTAAAACCTTATGTTTACTTCCAGGGCTGGAGACCAGTCTCTACTGTCTATTTATGTACAGGTCTTCTTGTCTCTATGGTGGTTTATTTCGATTTTTCGCATGGCGTAGCCCGCCAACATACTTGGAGTTGCTGGCGCTTGGAATTGCTAGGTGGCCTTGACTTTCGATCATTCCTCTGCTTGTAGCATTGTTTCTGCGCACACTACTTACTCTATTGTGTCAGAGACCTCCATATCACTTTACTTGACTGCTATCGTCGACATTGTTCTTATTCATTTGTTGGTCTTTTATACTATCAGACAAATGAAACTCTCTTAAAAGGATCTTCATATAGCCGATAGGACATTTTTATTGGCCGCATGAAGTGCAAATCATGCCATGATTTTGAAGTCAATTCAACGACCCGGAAACAGTTCTTTAGCCTTAAGATTTTAGGAACTTTCATATTAAATAGAAAACTTTTCCATACTAGAGAATATAGCCAGAAGTCTATTACTAATATTAGTCTATAAGGATTTAAGATATTTAGATATCTCTATGCTAGACTTTTGTTTATCACCTTCCGATTCCTGAAAAAGTCGATATCTTCTTTGGTGGAAATCCCAATAGACTAGAGATGCTATATCTCAGTGTTATCGATAGAAAGAAAGGGAGCAGAAGCGACGAGATGAACGCCACGGGGTCTTCCAGGGTTGCGTTTTACAATCCTCTGAGTCCAAGAAAAGGTGGCATCCGATAGCCATATGACCAGGATGAAGATGGAGGTCAACGTGATGATGATTATCTTCCCGCTGCACAGATGAAACTCCCGGCTCTCCACAGCTATGGCTGTACGTGTTATGGTTCGAAAGACAAAAGATGGGACTGTTTTTCCCTCGTAAAGTCAGCAGTAGAACAGGGTGATTCATCTTATTGAAACACACTAAGCCCCTCACTTAGCTACCTGTCATTCGAGACACCCTGGTCAATCAAAAGTCGAAATCGAGACTGTCCTGTATATCACAAACCAAATATAGCTCTAGCTGCGCTGAATCTTCTTACCACGCAGACTCTTAGAATTTTTATCTTCTCTGCCTAAGCGTTGCACGTCAATCAAAGAAGGCAACAACCTGACTTAGCAGGCAGCTGCGAGGTGCGTCGGGAAAATGGTCCTTGCTCCGCGGTTCATTCAATATGTCTCTACACTTATCACGATTCAGAGAGCTACCTTCATGACCCTCGAGCTCTGATTATTAATCCCCGCCGTGCTGGATTCCCAGTCCCAGAGGGCATACACGTCTGAATTAGGTATATCTCTGATCCTGTGTTGCTTTTTGACGGGCCCATTCCTGGTCGCAGGACTCAGAAACATCGCCATTCCTTCCGTATTGTTTTTCCTGAGCCTGCCCAACTTTATTGCCACCGAGCATTCCACCACCAGCGTATGTGTGCACGAAGTTGGTGGTGCGCTTTTTATGCCGATGCTTCAGGTCCTACAGTCCACGAGACAGCATTTGGCCGCTTTCCCCTTGGTCAAATTGTCTCTAGTCTAGAAGAATGAAAAGGTCCGTTGGGGTGCAGAGCGGGCAGGCATGTTAATTGGTGCCTACCTATAATTAAACCTTCCCTAGGGCTGCATAGTTTGTAGAGTCTTCTTGATGCTCAAAGTTTTGCTTGGAGATGTGGTCCCGATATTATAAATCGCGCCCCCACAAGGGCCAAAGCTGCCACGATCAAGGATGCCCCTGCCCACATCTGCGAAGCCAGGTAGCCGCCCCCTGTGCGTGCTATTAGCGCTCCCGCCACGGATGGGCCAGTCAATGGCCCGACGCTTATGATTGATAGCGCCATGCCGACTCGAGTACCTATTTTGTCGAGGTCTTTTGTCAGCGAAGGGACAGTGCCGGCGAATAAGGCCATGGCTGCCGCTGATGCCAGCCCATAGAATACCGCAAAGACGTATAGCTCGGCCACAGTATGGACGGCGGCCCAGCAGAACATCAAAATGCCACACAGGGCCACCCAAGGAATCAAACAATTGAGCGGGCCGATATAGCGATCAGCCAGATAGCCGAAAGGAGCACGGATGGGAATCCCGAGGGCATTGGTGACAATGATTAAATTGACACCGGCTTCTTGAGAAAGCCCAAGCTCCTCGGTGGCGTAGACCTGTATCTAGAATGCGGTCAGCTTGATTTCTCGTAGATTTTGTGTTTTACAGCGTACATAGAAGAAGGCAAAATATAGGGTCCAGTATAAAAGAAAGACCCCCATGGTAAAGAGCATATAGGCAGGCTCCTTGAAGGCGCCCCATTCGACCAGTGGCCCTGACTTCCGCGGTGGCAGGCGAGGACGCAGAAGCGCCAAGGTAACTATTACCATGAAGAGGACAACAAATCCCATGCACCGGACAGCCCAAGGAAACCCTGCTCGTTAATGTACGCGATCAGCCACAGAATGTTTGACGTAACAAAAGTTGACTCACCGATCTTTGGGGTTAAATGCTGAATCATTGCCGGGAAAATCATCCCCCCCGTACTTGTTCCCGTGGCAGCGGCCGTAACAGCAAAGACACGCAGGCGCACAAAATATGTTGAGATCAATGTTACACTGGGCAACCACATGAGACCCTGGCCAATACCAGTGCAGACCCCTTGCGCCAGGAAGATCTGCCAGTATTCCGTGGCCAGACTAGTCATGAAGGTGCCGAGAAGCAGGAGGGCCGCGCCTACTCCTACCACCAGTCTTGCCATTCCAGCATCTGTTGCGCGACCAGACAAGGTCGAGATGAACAAAAGACAGAAAACCTGGACACCACCGATCCAAGATATATCGGAAGGGGTCTGCGGCAGTGTAGATTCATAGTGGTTCTGAAAGACCCCGAAACTGGCGGCATAGCCCCAAGTCAGGGCTACGACGAAGTGACCGGAGACAACCTGAGCCCAGGCATGAAATCCACCGTCGGGAGGAGGCAGAACGCGTGAGCCATCGCCGACAGGTGCAGTGATCGATTGTGGGTTGTTTTTCTTCTCGCGATTCACGGCGGTTTCAACGTCACAATTTGCCATCTTTACCGTGGTAAATTGAGATCGATCATGCAGAGCGGTGGCTGTTGGGACAGAGCGAAAGAGGGGGGAAGAAAAATACGTGATCCAGCCAGAACAAAGGAAGGTTAGTCATCCTATAATGAATCCATGATCCCTGTCGTTGTCATTGTCCATTCATACAGCCTTATCTCACGCAAATCAGACCCCTGGTTTAAAAGAATGTCTTATCCGCCGCATGCGTGTTCTGCGTCCATAAAGATTGACCGCCTTTACTGGTGTTCGTATGACATTCCCCCTGCCTTCCAGCCGCAGCACGCCATCAACGCCCACATAGCTCGGTGTCACTGAATCAGCGAGCCCCTCTTTTCAGCAATATGAAAGGTGAGAAGAAGATGAGCAAACCGCCGATCGCCCAGGTCGATCATCACCCAGTCCATCACATCCTACATGCGCTGCAACCCCAACTAGCTGCAAGGTGTTGCCTGCAATTTTCTCCTACCGTGGCATGTGAACCTCCATGTACCAAACAAATATTGTGATCCCAGGGTCCGATCGTGATGATGATGATGATGATGATGATGCAATTGATTCAAAAGTATAATGGATGAGCTACTGCTATCTGGCACTAAAGCAACGCTAAAGGGAACACATTCACAATATCCCAAGTTTCCCTCAGTTATGCCCATGCCACTCTGGAATTCCCCAAATCACAGTTTCAGAGAGGCTCACTCGGTTCCTCCTGCGGTGGTGAGTGGATCTGCGGCCGGTGGTGTATTATCAACCTGGATCCCGCCTCGTTTAGGGTAGCAACTGTCGTGGAAAGGCAGACACCATCCCCCCTCATGTTCAGGGGTCCCAATCCACGTCCGCAGCAAGTATCGCTGCGGCTGTGGAGGAGGGGGATCGGTAAATCCGGTGCGAGAGTGAAATGTCTGGCAACAAGACACAAATTGGATGTCTCCAATTTCACAATCGTAGACAATTCCGTTGCGCTGACAGGTCTCCTCCAGAACCTTCATGGCTTCGAGTTGTTCTGCAGAGAGGGGAGGGATCAAGCCCTTGTCACTGAAGCGGGTCAAGGACTTAACAAAGTACGGGTCCCACCTACGCAGATCAAGGCAACGTCAGCACAGTTCACGAAGGGTAAAGGGTGTAATGAGAAGGGCACGAGACGCATACTTAACATAGACACGCTCTTTACCACCCGGCTCCACCATAAAAACAGGGTTCTTAAACCAGGGCTCTTGGCCATCAGTCACCTCACCCTTACGGTCCACATACCAGATTGGTGAGGCCAATGTCTTGGCCACATCGGGCCGTTCTTTCATCAAGGCGTTCCATACTGTATGTGCAGATGCACAGCCCGAGGCACCACCTGTCTCCCCCGGGGCGCAGAACAATAGCCCAACGATATCCGTTTCGTCGGTATGATAGAACTGACTAATATGTATGAGGTTAGCGTTATGACAAGGAATACAATCCGTGCCTCCTTCATGGTTGGCGAAGGAGTTGCTCGACTTACGGCGCGTTTGTAGCCGAAATCTTGATCTTGTCCAGACTATTGTGATAGTCGGCCCCTTGGTTCGTTACATGGCCGAGGATCAGACCAAGCTTATTTTGCGACAACAGGTACCCGAAATGTACAGACAACCCCATTGTCGCCACCGCCGCCTTGTATCGGCCCCATCGGCTGATTGGCAAGCCACGAAACACAATGAATCCACGTCCATTCAAGATGTCGTTCCGAATGTCCTGTAACGTGCTCTCAAGAGTAGGTAGCCTAAAATTGTTCTTGGAGCATAGGTATTGATGTTAGCATATACATCACCGGTTGCGGGATGCTTGTCCCTTACCTTGTTGATGCTGACGAGAGGGATTCCTGAGATGATGAAACCTTCAACCGCCTGCCGGAGCTCTTCAAGCTCTACCTCGGTCCAATTGTGGATCCATTCTTCCGGATGATCGACCATCTGCTCTGGAGTCCAGACCGTGGGCCCTGTGATCTCACGCGGGAATTCCTCGAAATGGCGCAATTGGCCGTCTATTGGCGGATGCTGGCCACTTGTGCGAAGACCATCGGGGAATAGCTTGCGGTCCACGGGCACCAGGCGAGGAAGACCTGCAGGTAGGCCCCGGAGGGCTGGCGCTACATTTAAGTCAATTGACATATCAGTATTTCACCGGACATGAAAAGAAAGTGTTTGCTTGTGTTTCTCAACCATGACTGTCAAGGAAATTTCCCCCCTTAAATATGCGTTCTGTGCACCCTGTCGACTTTGGGGGTATTCTGAAACGTAGTGCTCAAGGCTCAGTGTATGCGATGCAGAGAGTTTGAACCGCACGGGCAGAATGACCCCTGCATGTCACCGCACTATTGCGTTGCAATAGTCCAGAATAGCGAATAGATTGATAGTTTGTATGCATGAGTTCAGGGAGCTGCAAGTCTCGTCACCTGTGCAGAAATCCTGCATACTGCACCGGGAAACTTTTATCATAATTATATGTTGCCACAAACCCTTATGAGTTGGTATGTCCTGTGACAGATTGGAAATCCCTCAAGTAGTATGGCAGCGTTGAACGCAGAGAGCGTGGCACATGCATTGGATGCATTGTCGCCTTCAGACGTCCAAGGCTCACAGGTATCATCCCACACCGCCACCATTAACTGCAAGAAAGATCGAGCTCACAATATGCCCCATATTCTCAGCGTTTGTTATCATCCTTTCGCGCATTCTTCGCCCGAGGATCTGCTCGAGATTTCTATGAACTTCTGCCCAACCACGACGGTATTTTCTCAGAACAATCTCGTCCAAACCCCTCTTCTCAGTCTCCTAAAGACTCTCGAAATATTCGAAATGCGGATTGCCAACAGAAACGGAAATCCAAGGCGTCCGCTTCCAAAGAGGATCTACCTGTTGTGCTGTCCCCTGACCCGGATTCAGTTGAAGGCCACAGTTTGGCCGTTGAAATGCAAGAAGCACGCGCATTCTGTGCGGTCAATGTATCTTCTCAAGCCCAACAATATCGCCTGATGCGGGTCTTGGAGGGCGTTTTGAAAGCACCCCGTCACTCTGCAAATTTCTATCTTGGGTTGTGGTCGGCCCACCGAAGCCGTGTGTTTGATACAAATGGAGCTGTTCAGTCTCGTATAGCTCGACTATTCCAGGGCAGAAAGCTGATTGAACAGGAGTTCCAGCGCTTTGAATATGCTGGTCGAGTATCCTTGATTTTTCTCACCCATGATATCGAGATTATCAAAGCTCAGAACTGGAAACTAGCGCCAGGGCAAAGCCGGCAACACGCTGCAGTGATTTCAATTGCAGACCATCTCAACGTGGAACCTGAAGAGATCAAAAAGGAGTGGAGACGCAGCCGCAACTACATCAGGTTACTTGAAGAGTGCGGTCCAGCTTCATTGTTAGAGCTGGGTACTGGGGTGAATTGGTAGTAAGTCAAGCCTCATTCTGGTCGCTTAATTGATAACAAACCTGACAATTTCGAATCAATAATCCTTAAAGTTGGGAGAAGGCACTCAGTAAACAGGATGTGACTCTTTTTATTCAGTTCTACAAGGAAAGGTGATCAATTATTGGTTCCAACAAGATGATGTTAGTTCTCTAATCGGATTGCTCACATTAGGAAGCCCTCCTTTGCTTCTCATACAAACGATCTTAATGCAGTGGCAGGCGAGATAATCATAGATGGGATGTTGGCCTACGGGTGGACACTCGACGCCATCCGCACAGGTAAAACTCGGCTCTGCAACGCATTAGCTATTCATTGTCCACATTTGTTCCGTTCACCGGTGACAGATATGGCTTCTCCAAAGATTTTGTCCCCAGAGAGGGGAGGTTTAAATCAGTCTAAGCAGTCTTCATTGAATGATCCGCCAGCCTTTCGAACCACTGTACCCTCTGCTCACCCCAATCTCGAACATTTCCTTGGGTTTGAACTTAGTGGCGATTGGGACTTGTACCTGTCCCATGTCCCTTCTGATCAGCATTTTCTGGACGAATCCTGCCTGCAGACCTACTTGGATAGTCTCGAAATGGGAGTAAGCGGTAACTGCAATATGGAATTGCCGGTATTGGAACACAGTGAAAGAGAAGATAATTTGCAAATGGAGCTGTAGGAGTCATAGGAGTTGAAAGTCACAGGACGTCCTTTTAATGGGCGGGCTGAGTTTCTGAAAATCAGATGGGTGAGGCTATGCTCAAGCCTTAGTGGGTTGGTTCCTTATTCCTGGAGTATTATTTGTTGTTTTGTGCGGATCTTGAAGGCTCTTTAACGGACCTTAAGTGTGCGCATGTAATTATCTCACTTGAATATATTGCATACTCGATCACAGTTTTCTGTGAATGTTTAGCCTGCACGGGCTAAATGAGATGTTCCGGAGCCTGCAGCCTTATTGTTAAATCACTTGTCATCTGATTAGCTCTATGTTGTTGAGAACAGTCCTATATAAAACGGACATCGGCAACTTTGGCAGCGAGACTCGCCGTTCTTTCCAAAAGTTTTCATTCCTCGGATCCTGCAAATGCTTTTTACTTTGAAATAATACGTCAGTTTGCGCAGTCCCATTGCAATGTGGCCCGCTTTCAGTGGACTCCTTAGGAAGGTCTGGGAAAGCTTGGTGAAGCTGTTTCCCAGTCATATTATAATAGAGCACATGCCAGCCAGGCATGGTATTCTGAGGAAAGACTTGCCTGAGCAACTTGGTGAGAGGACTCTTGGAGTGTTTCCGGAATGCCTCACAAACGTGTTCCCCAAAACCGCTGGGTTGGTTTACGAAGAGCTCCCAGAGGACTTTATGTAAGAATTGGCACTCGATAACTACGGGCTCAATTGTTCTAACTCCTTCTTAACCCCAGGGACCCAGAGATAGCTTACGAGCTCTTAAACCAGGAGCTTAATGGAGATACCCACCCTCAATTTAACCTTGCAACATTCGTTTCAACATACATGGAACCTGAAGTTACTCAGCTTATTGCTGAGAACTTATCCAAGAATTTTGTTGACTCCAAAGCGTACCCATCTTCGTCACAAATTGAAGCACGTTGCCTTCGCATTCTCGCCAATATGTACCATGCTCCTTGGGGAGGCGATGCTCATCCTGTCGGTGTCAGCACTGTGGGTAGTTCTGAAGCAATTATGCTTGCAGTACTAGCCCTGAAGGCCAAGTGGGCCATCCGTCGAGGATCATCCCTTCTTACCAAGCCAGCAAGACCAAATTTGATTATCAGCTCTGTTGCACAAGTGTGTTGGAAGAAAGCAGCGCGATATTTCGATGTGGATGTTCAGTACGTTCCTTGCACCGACAATCGATTTGTCCTGGACCCTCTCCTGGCCATTAACCTGGCAAATGATAATACCATTGGAATATGCTGCATTTTGTAAGTCAATTATTTTAGTGATGTCCTAGTCTAACCGGTTACACCCGTCCTGATTTGAACAGAGGTACCACATATACAGGAGAATACGAGGATATAAAAGCGGTTAACGACCTTCTTGTGGAACGAGGCCTTAGCATACCCATACATGTGGACGCCGCCAGCGGTGGCTTTGTGGCACCTTTTATATCACCAGACTTAGAATGGGACTTCCGGCTTGAAAGGGTATGTTGCGAAATCCTCAACCCATCCCACCATCTGTCTTTCCGTGCAATGTATGAGCTAAAGTCAGCTAGGTGTCGTCTATAAATGTCTCGGGCCACAAATACGGTTTTGTCTATGCTGGAATAGGGTGGGCACTGTGGCGGTCTCGGGATGAACTCCCAAATGACCTCATATTTCAGCTCTCCTACCTAGGGGCAACACAAGCATCATTCACACTGAATTTCTCAAAAAGCTCAGCTCATATTATTGCCCAATACTGTGAGTTTCCTTCTTGCATTTTTCCCATGAGAATAGGGGAGTTGACACGTACAAATTCCTTTTATAGATCAATTCATCCGTTTAGGCAGGATGGGGTATCGCAGTAGTCTTCAGAGAATCATCGCCGTTGCCAGCTATTTAACAAGATCACTCAAGGAGATCGGTCTCTTGGTTCTGAGCAGAGCTGATGGGGTTCACGGCATCCCAGTGGTTGCATTTAGGTTGAATCCCAAACATAAACTTGGATTTGACGAGTTCTTTCTAGCTCGTGAGCTGGAGAACAAGGGCTGGCTTGTTCCGGCTTATACTATGGCAGACGGAGCAGCTGATATTATTTTGATGCGTGTAGTATGTCGGATGGACTTCACCCTACCGCTCTGTGAGCACTTTGTTGAGGATGTCAGGTCTATTTTAAGGGAACTGTGTATCTGAAAAGCCACTTAAATAGTTACAAGATTGCATAATATGCAAGATGTCTTGTTTACCATCTGAAGTAAATCATGAAATGATTGTCAAATCAATGTAACGAGCTTGGAAGAATTCTGTAGCCTTATGACCGACCAGTGAGCCACAAATTGAGAGAAACCTTTAACAAGCTAAGTCTGAAACCAGAGGAAGCGTCGAGTACTATAGTCTCAATGTTTAAAGTGATATCTAGTTTTGAGTATAGGTTTCGAGGATATCTGGTGGGACAAAAACTAAGGAACCGCTCAATATTCTATATAACCAATCCAGTATATGAGTACTATCAAGCCTTATCATCAACCAACCCCCCGCTTCCCTTCCTATCCTTATCCTTCTTCACCTTCTTGAACCCAACACCCAAGTAAAACACCCGATCCACACTTTTCCCATATGCCGTCAAAACACCCGCTAAATCCTGCAAAGACACCACATCCCGAAACCCCGTCGCACCAGCCCCAATCACCGTTTCCGGATCCACAGCAGGAGCGTAATGCGGAATCTTCACCCGCAGCGCCTGGGCAAAGATGACCTGTCCAACAGTTCGGAAGATCGCTCCACCCAGAGTCTGGCTACAGATCATGATAGCGCAAAACCGTTGGCAACCGCGTCCCCAGAACTAGAACCAATCACTGTACCAGTATCATCCACCTACCCCCCGCGTAACGCAAACATAAATTACAACATTAATAACAACAGAATATCAAATACTGACAACAACCTTGCGTGGCGGAATAATCAAAGAAACGGTAATACCGGTTATCAAGGTTAGAATAATCGATAGCTATGGAACAAGGATACCTACTATAGCAATACTTGACATTCTACTGGAGTATACTCGGCGATCACCAGCAAGGCCCTACGTCGCGAAGATCAAGTTCGACAACCTCATAAGGCTACAGCTCCATGGCAGATGTTTGGGGTTTCACGGGTCCTCTCTACCTCGTCTAGTATTGACCATGACAGTATGCTGTAGGGATAGCCTGTATTTGTTGTACTAATATAGTACACTGTCAATTAAAATCTATATTAGTGAAAGTCTAAAAGCTGTGAGTCGAATATCTATACAAAGCTGGGTATCCAAAATTCAATCAAACCGTTCCCAGATCAGGGGGCTTCCCGTATGACGGGCCAACCATCGACATATCCCAGATAACTATATCCCAGTCGGGCTTCCTATTGAGACATTAGCAATGTAACATGATATGAGGGGCGTAGAGATGGTCCAAGGTCTTACCCAGAAATCATAACTGATAGTTGTGTTTACTGTGCTGGTTAGCTTACATACTCTAGCACCAGAAAGCCCACAATTGAGAACAGAGACTCACAATAATGATAATAAAGAACATCTCCAGTCTCCCCTGTTATCACTCCCTGTCCTCCCGGTGCGTAGACGTCGTTATTTGAGCCATAGATGAGTTCTCCGCCGCCCTGGGTGAGCTCTTTCCCTTGTTTGTCTACGAACGGACCGTGAGGGCTCTCGGAGCGTCCGACGCGGATACTATATCTTGTTATTGTTAGCGTGAACCGTTATCAAATCAGCTCTAAGCGCTAGAGTGCCCATAAAGCATAGGGGGACGAGTAGAATGCCAACAGTACTTACTCTTCACCTGAAGGTGGAAGGTTGTTGGGGTCATAATCGCAGCACTGGCCCCAGCTCAGCCAGAGATAGTAGTACGGTGCGTGGTAAGAGATATAAGCACCCTCAACCGGGCGGCGACCGGACGAATCCCGACAGAGCGGATCGGGGTTTTGGTTCTGTGACTGAACTCGCTCAGGCTGCGGATGTTTTGCCAGATGATGCGCATTGGATCCAGTTGTGTTGCCGACCGAGCAGAAGTCTTCATTCAATGGGACCTGCCATATTCCAGACCAGTAGCTGCCGAAAATCAGATGTCCTTGATCTCCGGTGACCAGAACTGCAGGGTCAATGGCATTTACTTCATTGAATGGATGCTCGTCCGAACCCTGTCCTGTGCCCGACTGGACAATAGCCCCGTGGTCTGTCCATCCGCCTGGACCTGGTGATTGTGATGTAGCTACACCGATAGCGCTGTCCCGACACCCGGCGTTGCTGACTGAGTAATAGCAATAGAAGATACCGTTGACTTCGATAGTTGTTGGAGCCCAGGGCTTTTCACGGTCGCCTTTGGGGATGATGCTGTCCTTGTCCAGGACACTTCCGATCTGCTTCCACGGTCCGGCTAGACCAGGTGCTTGATGGATAACGATGTGTTCTCCCACACCATAAGCATAGTAGGCGCCACCAGCGTTGATGATAGTCGGGTCATGGATTTTTAGGTCGGCAGCTTGTGTGTAGGGGGAAGATGAAGGACTAGAGCGCGGTATACTCCGGCATAGAGAAACCGTGAAAAGAGAGAATAACGTCGCGACGAGGACCATATTAATAAAACCACGATCGGACAACCATTTGGTATCAGGACCAGCAGTGTTCAGGCTGGGTACGAGAGATAGCATGCTAATAAATGGAGCCCCCAGCAAGCTCCTGGTCTGCGGCCGGGGAACTCGTCCCCATAATTTCTTTTTTTAATTTTTTTTTTTCTCTCTCTCCTAGTTCTTTTCTTGGGTGTGCGAGAGACCAGGAAGTGTAGCAGCGTCACATAGCCTCTCAGGGTCGCACTTATGCCCCCAGGGGCACAGCATCCCTAGTGTAGAATAACAGGATCAGCAACAGTTTACTCCGATAGGAAACTGTTCAGTGGATAATTGGTAATGCGTAACTCCGTTCCCAAACAACCTGGCGAAGCTTCCAAGACAACAAACAAGCTATAAGCACTGGGGTGTGGGGCCTTGGCGCCAGAAAGGCACCCGCAACCGGGAGTGGATAGCTCCAAGGGAGACCAAAATTCAGACACCGTTAGAAAAGTCCAGGTTCCTGTCGATCCTGTAGTTCGTGGATAGGCAAGGGATTCGTTCATACGTCCATGACAGATCAATGCGGATGATCGCCATGGGTAACCTGGATTAGTATCATGTTTAGGGAGAAGGTGTATGTATGTACCGAAAGGAAACACTCCGTAGTACGGGATTTCTTACCGAGAGGTTCATCGGTTGTAACTCTTGCGTAATCTCTGGGAGGCAAGGAGAAAACCCGCACTGGGACCACTCTAGAGGGAATTACGACATCACTCGAATGATTACAGAAAGGCAATGTACTTACTAAAACAGTAGCGTCGGAGTTGGTGATCACCGAGAGTTTCGACGTTCGCATAAGGGATGCTTCTCCCATGATTGCCTCACGAAGTGGAGCCGTCTCCTTGCTACGGACTTTAAAAGTTGACTCATCCATTGACGCGCACTGCTTTCCGGACACATAGGAGCTGCGGCTTTATCTAGTATATGGTCCGAAGATCGTTATGGGTGGGTACCTGGACTGATGTATGAGATCCCATGCGGAACGCAACCGTGGAAATAAATAGGGTAGCGTATATCATGTGCGGCTTTCCACTCTGCTATTGGATAGCGCCCGCAAGAAACAACAAAATAGAATATTACAATATCTATCGCTTCGAATTCTACTGTAGGTCGGTAGGGGGTGCATCGATGAGGTTACATTTGACAACATCGCCTCCGAAGGATGACTGATCTGCAAAATGATCAACGGATTTTCGGCCGATCTAAAATAGAGGACAATCATTGCGCCCAATATCAATCAATCATACATCACGGTAGAGCTCATGGAACATATAATTAGAAATCCACCAACGCCGAGTAGTCTCACTCTTTGAGTGTGATTACCGGGGGAACAAAAGGCTCGATGTAAAAATAAAAGCTACAACCTCGCACACTACAAGGGGATTAGCGGACGACGATCTTGTCCACTTCATCTTTCGCCTCGGTCCATGTCTCCAGGTTTTTTCGGGCCCAGTCCAGATGGCATCGGGCATATGCGACCTACAGAAAATATCTCAATATTAGTGATTCCCTCAACCATGGGTTGCATTTGTCGCTCCTTACCATGTAACGTCGCAGATCAGCCTCCTTATCCTTCTGGAATCGCTTCAAGTCCTGCAAGACCCCCGCGCTGGCGTCTTTAACGTCCTTTTCCGAAACCTCCAGTGCTTGCTCCAACTGTGCATAATATATTAGCAAAATCGATATAGGGGAAGGGGGCCAGGATCATGAAATGACAAATAGAGTGTGGCTAGACTAACCTGAAGCAAACTCTCCTTTGTTTTTCCAATTTGATCCCGTCGCGTCCTCTCCGGGTCAACATCAACGAACCCGTGGACCGCGTGACTGATACGCCCAAACAACTTGTTCGTCATGAATGTCCCACTGGCTGACTTCCGATGTGCTGGAGAGGAGGATGTCTCGGGTCTTTTTGATGGAGATGTTGGGGGTATCGACGCATGCGAGCCGATCGACTCCCCGTGGGTAGGAGGAAAGTCTGAATCGATAGAGGTAGTGTCTTCCTGACCGCCGGGGCGCACATCTGCTCCATGACTTCCTGGGCCGCTGGTAGCGGAAGATGTAGATAAGGAGCGCTGCGATCTCGTCCCTGATCCTTGAGCTGACGTCCGATTCAGGTACTGTTCAATACGCTTTGCTTCCAACTCGCTCCGTTCCAGAGAATCAAGCAAGGTCTTCTTCTTCGCTAGCTCATCCCTTGTCATTTCTTCCTGCACCCGTTTCAGCACCCGGTAACGTAGGACACTACGAACAACACTAGCGAACTGTGCGCTTTCCCTCATAGGCTCGGCAAAGCTTGCGCTTAATGCGTTGGAGAGCTCCTCAGTTTCGATGTAAGATGTGTCTGCTGCCTGACCAATTCGCTCAATCGCTGCGGCTACTGTGGGGGATTGTTCGGATAGAGAGAAGCCATTGTATCGTGCTCCAAGTTCCATGAGGTCGGCTGACAATGAAGACAAATGCGACAGTGTTCGGCGATTGACTTTCTCAATATTTCCTTGTAGTAGCAGCTCAAGCTCCCGTGTGGATGCCTCGAAGTTGATGAAATACGGGTCCAACTCTTGCTCGCTCAATTTGCGGGATTCCGGAGGGAACCGCCCTAGAACATCGGGGCTTGGCGTGTCCGCTGGGGGAGGCGCAGCTGAAGCTGTAGGAGCAGAAGTACCCTTAAGCTTCGCGGAAGAAGATGGTACCGGTAACCAAGCGTGTGCGGCCGTGGGGTTGGCAGGGTCTAGGGGAGGTGCTTTCAAATTGTTCTTGGGTACCGAAGATGCGGGGTGAGAATGAAGGACCTCACTCTATATATAAAAATCAGTAATTTAGCGTCGAGCTCCTAGGTGCTCGCTGAGTACATACCCAGCTAACATTAGGATCTAGAAATCTCCACCAAACGCCGTCCTCACGGACTTCCTTCATTCGGCGACAGCGGTTCAAGAAGACAGCCAGCATTCGCTTTCGGAGCTCAATTATTGCGGTATCCTCCTTAGCCTTGGTAGGTTTAGCGGCATAATCCGCCATTGTATGTTTCTCGGGGATGGGCGGAATGATGAGTGTGGGATGGAGGTTCACGAGAGTCTGTCGCAGGGAGGCGAACTCAGAGTACCGTCGCCGGACTTCCAGATCCTGCATATGTGAGTCAAATCTGTAGGTGCTCTTCGAGATGCATCATAACCTACTCCAGTTCGTATGGTGTACACGATAAAGCTTCCACCACCCTCATGGTTCTTCCCGGCATCGGTGATGAGGATCGGCATCTCCGGGTTCTCATAGAGTATTTGTTCTATGCGGCTATCGTAGGTGCTCTTCCGGTAGTAGCCATGGCTGGCGGGCTGATTATCATATCCTTCATTTTCCTCATCGCTAAAATCCTGTGGATGTGAGAGGTAATCGTCGGTCGGATCCTGGGTTGACGCTTTGCTGGAGGGGGAGGGAGGAGTGTATTCGCGTTCGTAGAGAGCTTGCAAAGGTTAGACTCCGCGCCAATGAATTAAGCAGTGAGCCTTACTTGGAGAAAGGTTCGCCGAATGTAAGGATTCGGAGAGACGGGCTTCGGGATCAAATGCGCCGTATGGATTGTTATCCTCGTCGTTCCACATGGTGCTGGGAGACCGGAGGCTGGGCAAGACAGCCCTGGCAATCTAAGAATCCGAGATAAACGAGAAACTCATAAACAATAACCAGTCAGTCGTAGGAAGAGTTATACAGGAATCCAAATTAAGATATTACTAAGTTCAAGCCGTTGTGGAGAGAAGGAAGCAGTGAGATGGCTGAGCTCAAGGCATCAATAGCTGGAACTGCGGGAAAGTCACCGCCCGCAACAATTCGCGGGGATTCAACGTCACTGACTCCGGGGAGCCACAGGAACCAAAACTGTCATTCTTATCTGGGTGGCTTGACGCGCTAGTCCTGTTTCGGCATCCAGGTTTCTTCACCTGCTGGCAAGGTTCACTACAACAACACACAATAACAATACAATTGGCGTACTAGTTATGACGTGCAAGTGCTGCCGCTTCTCTTCGATTCCGAATACACAATGAGTTACTCAATACTAAGGAGTAGCACACATTGCAATAAGAGCCTCTGCAAGATGTATGCATACCCTGATAGCTATAAGGAGCGATGTTTCGACAGAGAAAAATAGCCTGGAATGTTGTACAGTTCCGTCAACCAAGGGGCCCTAAAATCAATATAATGAAGATTCTATACAGTAGTTGCAGATGACCTTTGGGGACGAGGTTGTGGCACGAAATGTTGTATTTTTACAGTCGGGAAGGAGGAGATTTCATGAAGGCTGAGGGTATGTACGGAGGATCATAGCGGCCACTCCGCAACAACGGCTCTCCTCACAAGTCCATCTACCGCCTAGTATAATACCGTATCGCTATCTCTATTAATATAGCATATTATATAAAAAGGGCATGTAGTATAAATATTTCATATATATTTTTATACAAATTACAGATAAAAGTATAGTTTCTAATAAAATATAAGTCAGAATACTTACTAAAAGAATGTAAATGTAATATATGTGTACTGTATATATAGTATACTCTAAAATAGTTCCCGTTGACTTACCGCCTTTTAATAGAGACAACTTCAGGGCCGCCCGTGCCTAAAATTTAGGGGCCACAGTGCCTAGATTCTAGGGGCGAAGATGCCTAAATTTTAGGGGCGAAGATGCCTAGGGCTTAGGGGTCAGGGTGCCTAGATTTTAGGGGTGAAGTTGCCTAGGCTAGATTTCTACCGTGCCTACAGTCAGGGGCTACTGTATGTAAAATTAATTGTAGTTCTAATACACTCTGTTATATATGTAATATACAGTTATTTCCCAGTAATATTTTCTTTTAAATAATAGATTTTATACAGAAATGTATATAATACATAGATTTCCTTGTATTTATACTGGGTTCAGGGGTATAAGTACAGAAATATTAAATATGCAGAATTATTTTAGGAATTCTGCTGGCAGAAATCGATAAGAACCCGTTATTGCGGAGTGGCCGCTATGATCCTCCGTAGGTATAACACAACTTAGCCCTTGTCACAATAACTCAGAACTCGGGAACTGCCGACCACCTTTACATTTCTCATCTCTCGACTGACTATCGACAAAATGAGGACACGCTGGATATTTACGGTCGCATTACTCACAACCCCTTTGGCGTTTGGATCGAGACCAGCGAAGAAGCTAATTATCGACACGGATCTGTTTAGTGATGTTGAGTAAGTCTTTGTTGAGGCCTCTGATTCATATTCCCCGCCCGTTTGCTTACTCTCTCCTCAGCGATGCAGCCGCTCTTTTGGTGGCTTGTTCCCTTCCAATAGCCGCGCCAATAGGCGTCATGATCAATTATCCGTCCAGTTACAGTGCCTTGGCGGCCTCCAGTATTCTCGGGTACTATTGCTTCTACGACACTCCAGTCGCCCTTAAACGACCGTTTTCCAATGATACTTTCTTCGACAGCCGGTCATACCAACTTGGGGAATATGCAAGCAAAGTCGCATACAATTGGCGACATATTGCATCGATGCCATGGGGAGACGTAAGTAGTGCGTGGGATCCCATCGAGCTGTACCGCAAGCTCTTATCCGAAGCGGGTGATCGCAGTGTGACAATTGCCAGTATCGGGTTCCTCGACAACGTGAGTACTTTGCCAATGCCAGCTACCTGAAGAAGTGGCTTAAATATTTCTCAGCTCTCTGAGCTTCTTTCATCCCCCGGTGATATATACTCTTCGCTCTCAGGGCATGACCTGGTAAAGGCCAAAGTGGAAGAACTCGTCATCATGGGCGGAGCATACCCATGCGGCTATGAGTACAATTTCTACAGCAATGCGTCCGCAGCTGCTCATGTGGTAAACACTTGGCCGGGGCCCATGACATTTTCTGGGAGTGAACTTGGGGCGAACGTCTACTCGGGGGCGCGGTTGACCGTAGAGGGCCCTGTCAGTGATCCAGTCAAAGCAGCTTACCGGTGGTACACGTATGTAGCTTCCTGTTCAACAAATGGAATCACTTCTAACCGACATTACAGCGGATACAACGCATCTCGAAGCTCATGGGATCCCCTTACCATGCTGTATGCCATCGACGGGATAAGTAACATGTTTGTTTACGCAAGTAAAGGAGGGCATAACCATGTTTACCCAGATGGCAGAAATGAATGGCTGCCGGACAACTCTTTGTATCCGGACAACGCTTTGTATCCGCAGAAATACCTGAAGCTGCGAATTTCTGAAGAAGAAGCTGGTGAACGTTTGGATAATTTTTACCTTGATACGGCGACATCAGCTGCAAGAGGATATTGAGCAATTGCTTTCTGAGAACTGTCTATTTGGAAAGACAATCAACTTCGGGATGAATGAGTCGAGTGGAAATTGCCAACGGACATAGGCTTAATGAACCAAGGCTGATGATCCTGTTGTAAAGTGGGGGGCGTTATTGAAGAAACGTTCATTTCAGGTTCAGGGCTGCCTGCTGGGCCCATTAGATCCAAAGCTGACTTCAAGTTTTATCGCATCGACCATCCACGTGCCTGAACAACCATCTAGGGCCCACAAACCTTGGTCTAGTCTCTGATAGATTGTGGATAGCTTTTCTACTGGAACCTCGGCCCCCCATGCCACATGCCTGCTATTCGAAAATTGTGAATCTTTGCAGAATAGCTTTTCACTAGTGGTAAATACGGAGTACAGTGAAATGGGTTATACTCCCTTTGGAATCGAATCTCTGAGGGCTGAAGGGTGTTTGGTAGCGGGCTAATATCCCAATGGATGCTCCGTCTGAGGGTAAGACCGAGTAATGGCCGTGTTACTGTTCAAGTTGGTCATTTGAAGTGACATTCGGCATACGGAGGTAGTCACAAGTGTAGTAGCACACTTAACAACTGTGAAGTGTCGATGTGATATAGCACATATGCATCAGGGGTTCATAATTTGCATTAGCACGGCCCTAGACCACTAAGTTGATATGATATATATTAGATGAAAATTTTCCTCGGGATAGACACCAATCAGGTCAGAATCAATAATCTATTATGGTTCCTGTAAATTAGGACGCTAACGGGTCAAACAACTGCGATGACCAGGTAAAGACTGAAGAATCGTCAGCCCTGTTGCTTGGATCACTACTCATCAATCAGACAGGAGATTGACAGGAGCATTGCGAAAGTGCAACTAGGCAGCGACATCAAGTCCGAACACCAACTAAGACAGGGTCAGTAACCGACATCGATCTAGGTAGTTTAATTTATCCATGTATCATATGTAGGATCTAGTCTCCATAATATGGACACATCTCAAGAAATCCCGCCAATCGCGCAACGCAGCCTTATTGCATAGCATTTGCAGGGTCAGTCCGGCACTGCTCGGAACGTGTATCTGGATCGTTTTTTTCCGGCACTTGAATTGAAGTGGAAGTGATCGGCTCAGGGGTCGGATAGTATTGCCTGGGGCCAGATTACGTAGATTGAGCGGAGACTCCTGACTCTCGGTCCGATCACGCCAGAGGGTCCGGCAAGGCTGTCCCGTTTCATACCCGGATTACTGTTTCAATCGCTGTCTTTTCAACCTTCTGAAATGTTGAATCCTGTATGTTTCATACCCATCTCCGTCAATTGTACATGATCTAGATAGCTACAAAGGAGATAAGTATCATAGATCAATGCTAAGATGACCTTCGGGAGAAACGTAGATGGATTGTCAGTGCCGATTGGCGGATGAAATCGCAGCTAAGCTTTTTTTGCCTACGCAAACCGGAAGCTTAGCCCTAGACTCAAGCCACTTGTTTCAATCTCAGACATTTTCTCCGCTTCCAACAAGATATTCTTCTCCACCGGACTGTATTGCAAGAGAGAAATGGGATATAAAAAGAGCCTTGGACCCCTACGATGTCTTCCTTGCTCTCAGCATCGTCTCCATCAACCCTCCATTCCTTAGTCTTTCTTTCAGTCCATATTTGAAGGCGTCTTGTTGACCAAGTCCCTATCCATTCTTTCGGAAAATGCAGCTTCTTCAATCTTCCGTCATTGCCGCTACTGTTGGCGCTGCGCTGGTCGCCGCAGCCCCAGTAGAACTTGAAGCCCGCGACTCCTGTACTTTCACCTCGGCTGCCGACGCTAAGTCGGGCAAGACCTCTTGCTCAACCATCACTCTGAGCAACATCGAGGTTCCCGCTGGTGAAACCCTTGATCTGACCGGTCTCAACGATGGCACCACTGTATGCATAGATGTCTAATCATATACCTCTTGGTTAATGTATACTAAGTCATGTCTAGGTCATCTTCTCGGGTGAGACCACTTTCGGCTACAAGGAGTGGGAGGGCCCTCTCATCTCGGTGTCCGGAACCAACATCAAGGTCCAACAGGCATCCGGTGCCAAGATTGACGGAGACGGATCCCGCTGGTGGGATGGAGAGGGTGGCAATGGTGGAAAGACCAAGCCCAAGTTCTTCTACGCCCACAAGCTGGACTCCTCTTCCATCACCGGCCTCCAGATCTACAACACCCCTGTCCAGGGCTTCAGCATCCAGTCGGACAACCTGAACATCACTGATGTTACCATCGATAACTCCGCTGGTACCGCAGAGGGCCACAACACCGACGCCTTCGATATCGGCTCTAGCACCTACATCAACATTGACGGTGCCACCGTGTACAACCAGGATGACTGTCTCGCCATCAACTCTGGATCGGTAAGATAACACCACCCTAGCGAAAACCTTTATTTCTTTACTTTCCATTCCTCGACCACCTGCTAATACCCTGCAGCATATCACTTTCACCAACGGCTACTGTGATGGTGGTCACGGTCTCTCCATCGGTTCCGTCGGTGGTCGTAGCGACAACACTGTCGAAGACGTGACCATCTCCAACTCCAAGGTTGTCAACTCTCAGAACGGTGTCCGTATCAAGACCGTCTACGATGCCACCGGTACCGTCTCCAACGTCAAGTTCGAGGATATCACCCTTTCCGGTATTACCAAGTACGGACTCGTCGTTGAGCAGGATTACGAGAACGGCAGCCCCACTGGTACCCCTACAAACGGTATCACGGTCTCAGGTATCACCTTCGAGAAGGTTACCGGTACCGTCGAGAGCGACGCTACTGATATCTACATTCTCTGTGGATCTGGCAGCTGCACTGACTGGACTTGGTCTGGTGTCTCCATTACTGGTGGTAAGACTAGCTCCAAGTGCGAGAACGTTCCTTCTGGTGCTTCTTGTTAAATACGGACGCACGGGCGCAGTTAGCCGGCCACTGTGATATCTATTGTTCTTGGTGTTAGTGCTATTTTTTGGCACTGACTCTTTAATCTAGCTTTACATAACTACCAAACAATTCACTTCTTTACTTGTTGTGCCTGACGCAACTTCTTATTCAGTACAATATTTCTAGAATGCGAAATAAGAGGGAGAAAAAAAAGTGATGTAGACTTCTACACTAGTATCTCGTTTGACATTCATAGGGGATTTGTTCTTACTCATCGCGAATCTAACCCAAGCTCGGTCCACTTTTAAGAAACCTTGTAATGCTTGGTCCCGCTTAGGCGCCGGGGGCTTGATGCACATCGGCACTTCGAAGAGGAAAATACGCCATACTATGACCCAATCCGTTTCTACCCTGCAAAATTAGGCAGTGTCTTAAACAGCAGATATCAACTGGTAACAAAAGCTGGCTATGGTACCAGTTCGACGATATGGCTTGCTCGAGATCTTAACCAGTTTGTGTCTCTCCGCTCATACGGCCTGGTTGTCACTGATTTAGTTAGATGGCGCTGGTTGCGAGATAAGTACGTAGCTAGCAAGATAAATGCCAGTACCCATCATTCGCGAGAGAATGCAGCTCAAAACGCGCTTGATATTCTAAAGCAAATCGACGAAAAGAACCCCCAACATGAGGGGTGGCAATTCACCAGACATCTTCTTGACTCATTTTATGTGGAATATGATTCAAGAAAGCATCTGGCATTTGCCTTTGAACCTTTACGTGAGCCTCTATGGCTATACCGGGAAAGGTTTACTGGGACGGTATTCCGTCTAGTGTATTGAAGATCATTCTTCAAATGATTCTCCACGGATTGATTATCTTCACTCTAAATGCCCTATTATTCACACTGGTTAGTCTCTGGTTTACCTGCAATAAACTGGAGATGTACTAGCTTCTGTCAGACTTGAAACCAGACAATGTAATGGTCAAAATAGAAGACCAATGATCCCTGAGGAATCTGCAAAAGATGAATATAAGGATCCCCTACCTCAGAAGACTTGCTCTGATGGTCGCACCATCTACCTTTCGCGGAATAATTATGGACCTACTTTGAAGACTACCGGGATCATCGCTATTACCGACTTTGATCTTTCTGTTCCTGGAGATAGACCTAACAGCGGTTGTATTCAAGCAGAAATATATCGGGCACCAGAAGTCATTTTGGATGCTGGGTTTACATACAGCGCCGATATATGGAGCCTAGGAGTGATGGTATGCTTAACCAAGTCTTTACACGTGCTCTGCTTACTTTAACATAATCAGCTGTGAGACCTCCTTGAAGGTAAAAAGCTTTTCAAGGATGTCGATCCTCTTCGTGACCAAGAATACAATGAGACGAACCACCTTGCACATATCACTTCATTGTTTGGACCTCCTCCGGAAGATATCATGGCTAGAGGAAGAAGATCAGATTTATTCTATACCTCAGATGCTAAGCATCATTATTGCTTGTACGGCCTCCGCAATCCTATGTTGACGTGATCCAGTAGGGACCCTGAGAAATGAAAGTCATGTGCCGGCAGCATTCAAATTCGAGAGTCTAATCAGAAATATACATGGTGATGACAAGAGGATGTATATCGAATCTGTGAACAAAATGATTAAATAGCGCCCGGAGGAACGCAGTACAGCAAAAGAACTGCTTGAGGATCCTTGGCTTTATGCAGATCTTGACGATGACTGTGCCAGCTCATCCATCGTCTTTTCATAGCGTGTTCTTCACTATAGACTATTTTTTGTGCATTACAGGAGTCCTGGTCACTTTCTATTCGTCTAGATCTTATACTTCGAGCTGTGTCCTCTTAGCTAGCCATTTACGTTGAGATTAAGGGCAGGTGATTGGAAACAGCAAGTCCTAATGTTGATACAGCACTGTATAGAAACAATCGAATTCTCCTAATAAAACAATGAAGATAATGCAAGGTAGGACCTTACATTAATTACAAAAGCTTCAAAGTCTCGATGCCACACCACTGGTTACACATCCCCTGACCACCTTCTTCCGAACACCTTTCAATAAACCTAGACAAAAGTCTAGCCCACCACTTCAGTAGCCAAAGTCACGAGCATGCTCACGACGATTAAAGCTGCCCTTGAAAGTAGCCGCATTCTCCCGGGAAGAGGTAGCACCGGTAGCATTAATGTCAACCATCTTCGAGAAGTGTTTAGATCCTGACGCACCAGTCCAGACTTGCGGACCAGGCATGGGATAATCCTTGTAGCCACCCCAAACGCTGTAGGTGAACGAGGGGTCATTTTTCTTGTAAGCACCGGGAAACTTGACAGTAGGACCGGGGGTTCCATTTCCGCCACCGACAACTTTGACTTGAGCGCATCTGGAAAGCTTTGTCAGAATCCCCCAAGAACAATGACCGACATGGGAAAGGTGGACTTACTCGTAATAGAACTCGGCCTCTCCAGCATGCGCTCCATGCACACCTAAACCAAAAAGAATTAGCATACTTTCGTTACCAATACAACCCAGAAGACATACCGATATGCTCCGCCCGAATAAGATACTCCCCTTCGGGCAGATCCGCAGGAACAGTAAACTCGACACGATCCTTGTCGTAAGAGCACCAGGCGTCACTTTTCACGTCCTTGTTCTTGTCACAGATGCCCTCCTCATAGATCTTGAACCAGTCGCCATCGCCCTGGTATGTCTTGGCCGTGCTAGGAGCTTTAGACATATACACCAGTGCAGGGCCAGGGTGCTTCATCGTAGCACCAACACCGAGCTTCATGGCAAGCTTGGATCCGGCCTTGACCTCCGCTGTACCGGTTTGGCCAGCGAAGGTGAATGACCCCTTGTTGCAGCGGAAGTCAGGCATGTCGGGGGTCATGTCGTCGCGGGTGTTGACCCATTTGGTTGGGTTGTACTTGGCGGGCCGAGTGTTGGAGCGGACATACTGGTTTGGGGTACTCTCCTTGCCGTCGATGATGAGGGTGTCGAAGAAGTAATGGGCCGACACGAAGGGTGCGATGGCCGCAAGAGCGAGAAAAGAGAGCTTCATTTTGGAGTTGGAAAGAGAAGGTAATGAATGGATTAGGAACCAGCCTAGGCAAAGCGAATGTGTTTTGATATAAATGAGTGGAAGAGATAGGCACGCAGTGACTCTGTTGAGGATATTGATAACAGGATTTACTTGTCCTTATATATCTTTTGGATGGGGATTTCAAGCTCTCGCGCCAGACGCATATCATGACCTGTGCTATCTACATGACACCGATGTGTGCGACAATTTCTTGATTACATTCACACTCAGTTCGGTCAGTGAAGCCTTTCTCTATATCAGAAACATGCCAAGATTATACAGGCTTCGAGGCCAGCCTACGATTTACTGGTACGGTGCACACTGCAGGCCGTGTCTCAGATCAGTGGTGGTTAGCTCTTTGAGCGCTAAACGGCTTAAGATTCTCGGATATTGTTGCCGCCTGATTGGCTTTATTCAGGAGTTTAGTGCTAAATTCTTATTCTATTCTTGGTCTCTCTAGTACGTAATGTGTTTCTGCTCTTTTGTCTCATAGGGCAATCATAAGCGGGTAGAAGGTGGACCTCTCCGCCACAACCGCACAAGGCTAATCATGATATTAATTGAGGTACTACCAATCGAAGTGCCAGAGTATTGGTCAGTTCATTATGCTGGTCGTAGATTGGCAGAAACCGTTGTCAGAAAGCCACGGGATGTGAACAACCCAATTTTCCGAAACAGAATGGTTTTAGGGGTATAGCCTGGCATTCGCAATGAAAGGGGAGCGACATAAGAATGATAAGAAGGTAAAGTAGAGGATCTATTTGATGTTGAAGCAAACGGGATGAATGGACTGAGGCCTTCAACTGCTCAGTATCCACAATAGGCTGTCAATTCGGCGCTTAATCGAGATTGGGATATAGTTAGGTTACATCGTGTGTATGAACCCATGCTGATCATTGACCTAGCCCACAAGGGTTTTGCCGCCGGGAACATCGCACAGGGTCTAAATAGTGCTACGGTATCTGGCCGAACCTAGACGCCTTACCAAGCCCTTACTAAGGTTCGTATCGACCCCACAAGGGGTAGCTAGTCTCCACCTAGCAAATCCAGTTTCAACTACAACTACCAGATGGGGTAATCGCGACGGCTTGGTAAAACATACAGTTCGGCAGTACACAAGATACTCTAATTGCCGTGAAATCTTGGCATGCTATCCTAGTTCTCTGCACTATGCCTCGGGGCGTCATATTTATCGGTGCCTGCAAATCGGAAGGTCCTGGTTAAAATCACTGACATTCTGTCACAGACATGGTTGCAGAGTGCATCATATAGCGCAAGAGAATAGCCTAATCAGTAGTGTCTGCTCCCATTCCCCGCTTGTAGAACCCTGATGTGAGGCGGAACTAGAGCTGGTGATCCCGAGAAGATGCCAAAGGAGATTGTTACACCCACTGCAGTACTTCGACCCAACACCAAGTGGTCCGTTGGGTGATAGATTCCGTCTCTTGGCAGTCCTTTTAACCAGACAGGCTGATCCTGCGACAGCCCCTGGACTCCTGAAGATACCTCCGTTTCCTTTATGGAGCGTATGAGGCGAGGGCCTTAGGCAAAACTGTCAGGTCCGGGTGGCGCACGGCTTGAGGAAGTTGATACCGCACCTCCTTCCCAAAACAACATCATCCAGAACTCCGTTTTTCTGCAGGAAGGGATCTTCGAGGAATCATATCAGCGGTTAAATCATCCAAGAATCTTGCAGCCTACGTGTACACGGCAATAGCTATAAAGTCCACCATCAGCGTCTGAAGTTTGTCAGTTGCTCAGTGAGTATCATTACGTCTCTTCGATTTGAGAAAATTATCGTCATCTGTTTTGTGTCCGCTCCTCAGTGAAAATGATTAAATCCACCTTTCTGCAGACCATCATGGTCTTAAGCACTCTTACCTCCGTCCACGGTGCCAATTCCTCCGGCTGTGGCAAACAGCCCACCCTTACCAGCGGAGTCCACAAAATCAACGACCGCGAGTACACTCTCAAGATTCCTGACAACTACAATGCCAACGAACCTCATCATCTCATCTTCGGTCTCCACTGGCGCGGCGGGAATATGAACTCTGTGGTGAACGGCGAAAGCGTCGAGCCCTGGTATGGCCTCGAAACTCGAGCACAGGGTAGCGCAATCCTGGTAGCTCCCAACGGCAGGAACGCCGGCTGGGCCAACACCAACGGCGAAGATGTAGCCCTCATCGACGCTATTATAACGCAAGTGGAGGATGACCTCTGCATAGACCAGAGCTCTCGCTTTGCGACAGGGTTCAGTTGGGGCGGTGGAATGAGCTATGCGCTTGCTTGTTCGAGGGCCAAAGAGTTCAGAGCTGTGAGCGTCTTAAGTGGCGGAGTGATTAGTGGGTGCGAAGGGGGGACTGATCCTATCGCTTATCTGGGTATTCATGGAATTAGCGACCCAGTTCTGCCATTTGATGGGGGTGTCACTCTGGCGAACAAGTTTGTTGCGAATAACGGGTGCCAGCCAGCGACCGTTGGTAGGCCTGGATTTGGGAGTCACAGTTCAGTTCGAACAGACTTTCAGGGGTGCTCTAAGCCTGTTTCGTTTATTGCTTATGATGGTGGACATGATGCTGCACCTCTTGGTGTTGGTAATCCGCTGGCTCCAGATGCCACGTGGAAGTTTTTCATGGCTGCTTGAGAACGGAATTAGTGTTTGGTATGTAGCCGGACTGGTTCATGGCGTGATGATTGCCCATGTGGTGTTTCGCAGGCAGCTGAAAATTGTGTAAGTAAAGGCATGCGTATTGTTAAGCGGTCATACCGGGACAATCTTCAGTGTAGGAGGACAACAGGAATCAATATGATAAGATAAAGCGAACAAACTGGCCTTCCAAATTCATGAAAGCGAAGAGCTTTAAAACATCGTAGTGTATTATTTCACACGCTGGGGGCCCTGCTGACATCGACACAAAAGCACCCGACGGTACCCCCAAGGTGATTGATAGTTTAGAAATCTTCATTTTCCGCCCTTTCTAACTCTAGCCCGTAATCATCAGCGGATGATGCCAGCCAGATACTGCAGGGCCTAGGCGTCACCATACCACCTGTCCTGTGCAGCTTAGACGCTGATTACCGATTCATGGGATCGAGCTTCATTACATTCAAGATAAACTCCTTGTCTCCCTTAGATAATTTCTTGTTGGAGATCCGTGCAAAACCGTTCATCCGTGCCGGATGGATAGTATCCATGACAAGATGACAGACCACTCAACAGCTTCCGCGGGCAATATATGAGATACGTCAAAGGAAACGGCTCAAAGAGTTGGCACTGTCTTCGTAGCATCTCGACTTCATATCCCTGATAGTGTACGGAAATACCTGGCTTGAAAATGGAGCTATCACCGTATAGCAAGGTGATCAGCTTAGAAGTGGCACCACCGTAAATATATCAAGATGGTCTACTTGAGTTTGAGGCTTCGTACTTAGCAGGCCAAACCTTTTCCTGGAGCTGCCTCGTGAGGGTGTATATTCCGTGCTGGCTTCTCAGGGATTCTGCTAAGATATATGGAGATGGGCTGGATTCAACTGAGGGTTGATATCAGTTGGAATGGCAAAATATGGTTGAGAGGAGCCTTTACCGCTGATCTCATGCTACAGTCATATGCGGCCCAAGCAAAGCACGACAGCCGTCCAACAGAAGATATATATTTATCACTCAGTAATCTTATTAATAGATATACATGATTATAGTATCTTTATTTTCTTTCTATATTTATCATTTTACCAGTAGAAACAAAAGCTAGATTGGGTACTAGGGTAGAGATCACGCCGTTAGAATGAAATAATATCATCCTATAATGTCTATAAAGACCTGGAAACTATACCGGTGAAAACTCCTGGCAATGTCCCTGAATTGTTCTTTGTCAATTAAATACCTTTATATCGTGCGAATATTCTATGTGAAACAGACCAAACTTCTCTCTTTTGGCGCCGGTGGTGGGGCTACCGCACCTGGATATTCGTCCGACTCCCAAGGCTAGCGATCATTAGTGGAGAGTGGAGAATGAGGTCCACCGTGTAAGCAGCGTGCTCTAGCGAGGCCAAGAAATGCCAAGTATATTCACTGCAACGGCATAAGTCCGAGGTATATCTCTTAAACTCCGCCTCGCTTACCGATTGCAACTAACCGTAGAGTGTATATCTTCCAAACGTGATTGATGCGCCGTAATCGCGGACTCTTAGCGCCCTATCTCCATACATCAACCTGGGTCCCATAATTTTATATAAACGTTCACCCTTATATCAGACCTTTGTCAGGATGCATTGGACAACAAGCACGGCATCCACTCGAGTTGAAAGGAACTCTTTAATTACAAAATGCTTTCATATATCATACCTTTTTGCATATACCTATCCTTTTCCCTTACCGTTCTGGCATCTCCTTCAACACGTCTCAGAGACGTGTATCAATTTCCGAACGGTACCTGGCTAGAGAATATAGCCGTTCGCTCGAATGGCAATGTTCTCGTCACAGCATACAACCTAGCCCAGCTGTGGGAAATCAATCCATTCAATGGAAGTAATTCCCACCATGCGCGCCTGATCCACCAATTCCAAAACCCCGGCACAATCACCGGTATCACAGAGATCGATCCAGATGTTTTCGTGACAATCGCTTCAAACTCTCTCTGGAAGGTCGATCTAAGCAGGCCTGAGCCGGTAGTCAATCCAATCAACATCACAATTCCAGCTGGGACTCTGAACGGGATGGCAACTTTAAACAACTCATCACTGGCTATCTCAGATTCATCCTTGGGTCTTATATGGCGCGTGGACATCGAACAAGGAACGTGTGGCATCATGATAAGAGATAACACAACAGCCACAAGCACAGCCTTAGGCCCAAAGCTCGGTGTCAACGGTATCAGGGTCTTCGACGTTTATCTATACTACGTGAACTCGCCTCAGAGATCACTCTACCGCGTTCGGTTAGACGAGTCTGGTAATACGGTTAGACAGCCCGAGACCATTGCGCAAGGGGTTTTGGCGGATGATTTTGCCGTTACGTCTTCCGAGGCCTATCTTGCTGGTTTGACGAATAATGTTATCACAAAGGTATCCCTTAACGGTGAAGCGCATGTCGTGGCGGGGGGTAGGAACTTGACTGCGGTGGTGACGGCGACGTCGGCCGCTGTTGGGAGGACGAGGCTGGATGAGAATGTGCTCTATATCACTACGGGTGGAGAGACACAGGAGCCTGTTAATAATACTGATCATAAAGGGGGTAAGATTGTCGCGCTTAAACTTGAGACTTAGAGGGTGTGTTTTATGTAACACAACCAGTGGTTGATCGTGTCAGCCTGAAAAGGATGGAAAGGTACCACTGACTGAGCATGTTCATGTTTGAAGGCAAGACTCCTCTTTGCCTATGTACCTACTACAACCAGGGATGGGATATGAAATATGACATATTTCCTTCTATATGTGGTGATTGTGTATCATATCGTCCTTACGAATCTATCATCCTCACTATAGCTACAGCATAGGGTAGGTGAAAAAAAAAGTGTGAGTATAATTTTCTATCTTGTTTGATTTATGCAATTCTATGTCCTGTTATTACATCTTTTCTTTTGCTATGGGAGGTACTCCAATGCTTTTTATTTACTTTTGTATACTCTTTAGGGGTATCGAAGGAATCTTACCTCTTACTCAAGGGCGCAAGAGTTAATATTGAATGTGGAAATAAAATAGACAAGAGTGGAAATATTGTGCCAAGACATTTCTAACAATGCAAGCGATTTTCTACCCGTCCCGCGCCGAGCTATCCATGCAATGTCACCGTACTCTGGCACTTTTTGTTTCCTAAACATCGCCCTCCTCTTTGTGGATGCAAGCGACATGGGCTATGAAGCGCGTATGGCGCAATTATCCGAAAGCGACACGGCTCCAGATTCACATAGGACAATGGAACCGCCCGGGCTGTTCACACTATCACGTCCTTTCTAATCTGAACTCCAACAGGGTCTCTGGGAAGAGAATTTGCATCACCAGGTATCAGTCAAGAGATAAGACGCTGTTGGATAAATTCCAACGGCCGCGCAACTTTGTCACTACAGCTATCCCCTCTTTGCTCGTGCCGCCTCTTATCTTCGTCGGACTTCTGCTCGCGCTCTGGACATGGAAATGCTTCTGGATCGTTGTCTTGCAAGACAAACTTCTATACCTCTCATGGTTGCCGCCGCTTGCACGATCGGAGAAGATCGCGGACTACGAGGCCGAATGTAGGCCGGTCCAGTGGACGGAGAAGCATATCCGCAGCCTAGATGGGACTAAGCTAGCGGTATGTGAAGGTCGCATTGCGTCTACGACTTCTGGAGAGGACTATCCCAAAGGTACGACAATGAAGAAAAGAAAGGCAGTCGTCATATGTTATTTCCAGGGGAATGGCGGTTCAACGCCACTTCGTTTGCCGCTTCTCTCTCAAGTTCTGCGAACAATCAAGGAAAAGTCAATGTCAACGCCATTACCAACATCTTCGTCAGATGGCACTGAATTCACTATAGTAGCGTTATCATATCGCGGTTATTGGACTTCGTCGGGCCGCGCAACGCAGTCCGGTATTGAGCTTGACGCGCAAGCATTCCTCGATTGGGTATCGGAAACCTATACCGCACCAGACACCGATCTGGAGATCGTCCTCTGGGGGCATAGTCTCGGCTCGGCCATCGCGAGTAGTGCTACTGCCACTTACCTCTCCCGTCACCGTGATGAACAGCCATCTGTGAGCGAGGAAAAAACTCCTCTTCCGGTAAACATCGCTGGACTGATTCTGGAAGCACCGTCCTCCAGTATCAAGGACATGCTTATAAGTCTATACCCACAGAAATGGCTCCCGTATCGATATTTGTGGCCCTTGTCGTGGAATCACTGGAGTTGTACGACGGCGATGGAGAGGATCGCTCGCTGGCGGGACCAGAATAAAGAGCAAAGCGATGCGATCATCCAGCGGGTTAAGTCAGGAGCTCCGATGCTGCCCAGGTCTAGGCACAATTGTATAAGTTTGGAGTCCTTTCGCTCGCCTCCTCCCATTTTGCTACTTTCCGCAGAGAGTGACGAGGTGATCCCGCCACATGTAGCGGATGGATTAGAATCAGATGGGAAGAGGCTTAGACTAGAGCTTGAGAGGAAAGACGTACGTGGGGCGTTGCATACAGAAGCACCTGTCAAGGTCGATGGTAGGGAGGCGTTGGTTAACTTCATCTTCCGGTGTACCTCAGCAGGAGCCGGGGTAGCTTGATAGCTTGCTGTATCACGTTGTACACATTCATATCTGGAAGAAAAGGAAGGCAACGGATACCGCAGTAAAACGTGTATTGTGGATATAGACTTATTGCCTATGTTTATTCAAGTTGCAATGGAACGGTTCTGTACTTATTACATCTCGAAACTCTACTGGATTTGAAGACGCACAACCAGGGTTGTTTCCTCTTCCATATTTTTTAATCGTATGACCATGCTGGCATATCGCATCATTGGCGGGTTACTCCTCCTGAACGTTTCGTATAGGAATGTCACGTATGCTCGGGACGACCATCGCTGCTGAAAACTTGTTCAACCCCTCCTGCATCTTAGCCCCCAGTGCCACATCTATCGACGAATTGTGTGGTTGATGATAAGTCCGTATACCATCATTCTCACTCTTGAAATCAATACGCGAACGGCTGTTCTGATGAAGCTCTAGCACAGTCATAAGCTGGTCGAGAAGGGCTAGGACCGACGACAGAAGACTAATGCACGGCTGCTCCGCTACATACTTTGCAAATTCCGACGCAGTCATTCCAGTAGATGATTCCGGAGATGTCGTAGTTGTATCTTCCTTCGAAGCAAACGTAATCCTTGCGTGGAGCCGGGTTAGCCGGCTTTTCGTTCCAGTCATCTTCCCAACTAACTGGCCTATAGCAGCAGGCTTAGTATTTCCTTGTGATTCAATAATAGCGCGAGTAGCTGCGTAGTAACCCGGACATCTAACTGTCTCGTTGAAGATGAACTCCGTGGCCTGACTGACAAAGTCATATTCATTCCCCTCACTTTCCGTAACGGGTTCCTTGATGACTGTCGATGACCATTCTGGTTTCTCCAAAAAGCATGATTCTCCTTGTTTAAACGCCTCTGTGACAAGGAAATTTCGAAAGGACAGCATTAGGGTCCGGCCTATACCATGTTTATGCGCAGCCGGTCCGCGGGCGCACATAAGGTGGCGGATGCCGCCGCAGTGCAGTACCCAAGAATTCTTGCAACTCTCATCCAACATCTCGTACCCTCCAAGTAAAATCGCAGCCGCTAGCGTCTCATCGGTGAGCGCTGCCGGCGTCTGCAGGATATACGCCAGATGCCTTATTCCTCGGCCATACATGTGTCGACCGCAAGCGATAGCTCCTTCGTCACCTCTGACGACTCCCATATGGAAGGTATTTAGTGCTCTAATTGCCCAAATCAATGCTTGTGGACAGGTAAGTCCCTGCTGGTGTATAAAGTCCATCCAATTCACCTCTAGTTGGGAGGACCATATAGAATACGCCGGAAAGTAATATTCAAGAAAGTCGTTGAACAGCTCCTTTGTTTGGATGTCCAGCGCCGCAAAGGTCAGACCGGGAGCGAAAACCTCGTCGATGATGAGCTCGGATAGTTCTGTTTGCCCGGTCTGTTTCTGCTTTTGCACTCTTGGAGGGGTTCGACTGGGGCGCACCAAAGGCTCTCTTCGGTATCGCTGCTGCAGCGCTTGGGTCTGGTCGCGAAATTTAAAGTAACGATTATAACCCGGACATTCACAACCTCTCTTGATGCATCGCAGACATTGCGGACGAGTCTCATCGCACTATAAGGCCAGCTTAGTCCACCTACCCCGTACGAAGTTGTTTATCCTCGTTTCTGTATCAACTGGGTGGACCAGATTACTCCATTCCGGAACAAATATTTCGGTATATACGAACCTTGATTCTGCGATTCACGCACATGCGACATCCTTTACTGTTCGAGACCCCTACCATGATCATTCAAGTAACCTGGGTTGGCGAATGTGGCTGGCAGATTCAATGGCACAGTACAATGGTGGTGGGCAATTGGGGAGAGGGTAGTGACACAGTCTGAGTGAGCAAGGAAGGGTGGTGGTACTACTAAGTACTAGAATAGTCGGTAGCTGCAGGAGAAATCCACTCTTTGTCTTCATCCTTTGGGACTAGTCACCCGTGACCTTGGGCTGCTATTCTTTAGGATATCTGTGTAACACATTGAATATTGACCGAACTCATCCGCCTATAATTCTGCTTCTTTTACCGTATATGTTGGTGATTTCTTTTTCTTGTTTTTCCATTGTCCGGTTCAAATATCCAACAGATGTTTGCTCCACAGGGTGGATCATGGATGGAAACTAGTGGCCTAAACCCAACCTTAACTGACGATATTAAGATCGCTAGGTTGATGTGGGGTTCATTGCCCAACGAGAGGTTTTCGTTGGTGCGTCACGGATATACCTCTAATGGATGTCACCACATATCTACTACGACTACTCTGTACAACCGGTGAGGTGAATGCCTTATAAATCTAAAATAGCTCATTAAAATATGTCGGTAATTACCTTCATTGTGCAACTCTGCGTAACACGGAGCCGGGAAGCTCTCGCCCGAGGGCAGCAACTTGCAAGGATAAAGGGGGTGCTTTATGCTCGGACGTTCGGATGTTCAGACATCCTGATAGTACTGAAATGGCTGATCAAAGGTTATACCAAGTAATTCGCTGTTAGTGGATGTCCACACCTAGAAGAAGAGGAAGCAGGACAAGCAATGGGCTTCCTCCTGGTATAATGACACACCGATTATATATTTTGCTAGTCTTTGCTATTAAAACTTAACGTCGTAGGGCGTATGGAAACCAACATGATTGTTAATTCATAAAAATTATATGGAGGAATTCTAGCAACCTCCTTAGGTTAGTGATTTTCGAATTGGAATTGACGAGTCAATGAAGGTTGAAACCAATGCTGCGGTCACGATACTGTGCATAATTTGTCATTTTATTAGTAAGCATGATTATGCGGCCGGGATATGTACCTCACTTCATCACGTGGGGAACGTTTCACCTAATCTGGTAGCCGGATTGAAGATTGCTGATGGATTACATCTGTCCATGTTTCTGCCGACAGGATGCCACGAGTGATAAATCATCCCGTTAAAGCTGCATGCCTCGCCTGGTATAACTCAGTATTATATTTTACGTGTTGATAGCCGTGTGCTGACTAACCTGCAGTCGTGCATCGAAAACACGTTGTGACGGTCAGCATCCTTGTAAACCTGTAGGTCACTTGATCTCAAGCTCGAATGAGAAAGTCAGATTGCTGATGCAAGCTGACATCACAGTGTTTTGAAAGAAATCGTGGTTGCTTTTACCGTCCCAGTAGGCGTGGGGGACCGCGGCGAAGCACCAAAAATGACAAGGAAGTTCAGCGCATGAGTGTATCTCGCTCTTCGATATCCTCGTCACATCCATCGACTTCCGGCACCGTGGTCGACATCCCTCAGTGTTCAAGTGTTTCAGGCACGGGAGACACGAGCTCTGCTCAGGAAACTGACCCCAGCCTTCGGCATATCATTGGTCTCCTGACGCCTTTCAGTGGAGAGCAAAGCCTTAGTGTGGACCCAGGCCTGCTTTGGGGCCCTCAGGATACAGAGCCACCTAGCGAGATAGAAAACCCAGTCTTGAGGGTTTATGCCTCTGAAAGAGACATGTATGTGAACAAGGAAGAGTGCTGATTTGAATATCTTTCACAAATTTGTCGTACCGGCTGACTGGAGTTAGAGCGAACGCGTATTATATCTACATTCATCCATACTTAGCACTGTTACCACCTTCAGTAAGTCCACAGTATGACGACAGGCCAGAGGTCTTCCAGCCCCCCGCTGCGGAGGCCGGCACGGTGGACCAGTCCTGTTTGCCTTATTGGCCAACAACTTCGTTGAGTTTAGCATTATCAGCAATACTCTGCTTGATTCCGCCTCCTCAGGATCCGCAACCGTCAGGGGAATGCCATGTCTGGATGCGACGCGCATATGCTCGTCTCTATGCACAAGCTGCCCTCAGCAGTGCAGAGAAGGAGATCGACGATCTCGTGTCACCAAACAACTCAACTTCTTATGCGGAAGACGATCGCCTTCACAACGAACTCCCCTTCCAGCTTTATCCAGTTTTGGCTCTTGTCGCCCTAAGTATCTATGAGTATTGTCAGTGTGGCAATGTATCCCGGATGCGCACCCGCGCGAACCAGGCCATTACAACAGCTATGGATCTTGGTCTCCATCGCTTGGACACGAATGCTTCAGAAGCACACCGACGAGCATGGTGGTCCGCGGTTGGTGTTTCCAGATATCAATCATGTGGGAAATGGTCACTAACTTATCACAGGTTTCTATACTTTATCATACTTCAGTCGTACAAGTATCAGTAAGACTCCGGACCATGAGCAGTCTTTCTCACAGCGATCTAATTAATAACATATCGTCAGTCACCCATCATTACTGCAGACGATCCTAGGATAACTACTCCATTCCCCAAATTCAAAGCGTTCATAGATGGACCGGAGGTAAGGAAAGTCCCCACTATGCCGCTCTCGGTTTACCTATGAGGAAACTGTAGTTGACGCGTCTATCAGCCATGGCCACTTTTACTTAAAGCTCAAGAAGCCTACATCTCTGTCTCTGAGCTTCTGGGAGCCTTGGGCCTAGTTCATAAAGCTCCCACACAGTCCCTTGAGTTGCGTGATCAGATCTATCAACTGGACTCACGTATAATGTCTCTGGCGACAGAGTCTGAGTTCTACATGGGTCTAACATGTAAGGACGATACCGAAGGGCTTGCCATGCAGGGTATGGGACTGATAGCATATCTATTGCTTCATTCGTGAGTCCACCACATATACGACTGCGTTATTTGGAAGTCTAACGTTGCTTTTTCCTTCATAGTGCATGGATCAGACTCCATCGGTTCAGAGCCTTCATGGATATTCCGCTTTTTGTTGAAAAGCATTGTGACCTTACTGCTATCAATGACAAGGCTCCATATCCGGAAGTGTCCTCGAACTTTGAGGCTGTATTTCCGTTTACCGAGCAACAATCCTCCGTCAGGTGCTTGAAGTCATCCCTTGCTGTCGCTCGAGCATTTCGCAACCTCCCCCATCCACAACTATCCCGGTCGACTGGGGGCTCAGGAAATCATCACTCACCAGCAGCTGAAAGCTTGGACATTCCTTCTGCAGTATCATCTACCACTTTGGGGGCGAACTCCCCAAGTGCCTTGCCGTACTTTAAATGTACCGCTATGCAGGCTAGCTACTCAATGTTCATGTTGGTGCATCGAACACGGGCAGCTATTGCTTCCAATCGTCTTTCGGTTTGCTATCCTCTGATGGCCAGTCCAGAACCCGCCACAGAAATCCAAGACGCTAGGAGACTGATTGAAGAGCTGCGACATGCAATTGAGTGTCTAAAGCATTCTATGGAGAGGGACATGGTATTCGAAGGCATTGCTGCCATGTGCCGTGGACTCACTGCTGTCTATCTCTCCGTCTTTCAAAACTGATTATTTCGAGCAAGACGTGTCGCGTCCTGCCGCACGTCAGGAAAGGTAGTCGTCATATTTCCTGGACAGTGTAGACTTCTGGAATGCGGCAGCTGCCGACGACCCGGAATGAGGTGTCACTTTGATGACAGGACTGGTTGCCTTACTGTATGATATGCCTTTCCCTCAAGTATTTTAGCGTTGTTCTAGGAAGATGTTGCGATTTACAACTAGTTTCCCGCCAGACATATGCTGTATTTAGTGTTGGATCTAAGTAATAATTCCTGGAATCAACGAGGCTTCTGATAATTATAAAATAGATCGAGGAGAAGGCAAAGAATTAAGAAACGAAGAGGATGGAGAGAAGAAAACGCTCTCTCGGGTTCCGCGGACACTAACAATGCTTCGGCGTCCGAAAATGGATTAGCCTGTAGTGAAGCTTTTAGCCATGCCCTAACTCATCAAACAATTTTCAATGGTATCTATATAAAACTGGGTAGTGCATTGTGGAAGTAGACGATCAATGCGAATTCCCACAGGAAAAGAGAAAAGGGGACATGGACGACAACAACCTTACATATAGCCCGTCGCAAACGGCCCCGAATAGCACCGTGGACAAAACTGCAAGGTCGCATGCAGATCGGACTGAGGAAGACCGTGCCGTAGATTTTCCAGACGGCGGATGGCGAGCATGGAGCGTGGTGTTGGGGTCGTGGTGTGCAATGGTTCCCTCGTTCGGTCTTTTGAATACAATGGGTGTCCTGGAAGCCTGGCTGGCAAACGACCAGTTAAAAGAATATTCCAAAGCTTCTATCGGCTGGATATTCGGTCTGTATTCTTTCTTCCTTTACTTCGGAAGCGTGCAAGTTGGTATGCGTGATCAAACTCTTTATGTTAAATACTAGATACGTAAGGCTAACTCAAAACAGGGCCGGTCTTTGATGCTTACGGTCTCCGACCCTTGCTTATCCCAGGATGTATCGGACTTGTCGGTTCTCTTATGGCTTTCAGTGTAGCCAGAGGTTGGTCCAACCTGACGAAACATTCATTGTCTTTCATACTGATGTTACACTTCATCTTTTACTAGAATACTATCAATTCATGCTCGGATTCAGCGTCCTCGGTGGAATTTCCTCATCAATGGTCTTCACCCCCAGCGTAGCATGTATTGCGCATTGGTTCCACCGACGTCGTGCCTTAGCGACAGGAATTGCAGCCACAGCCGGTGGTTTCGGCGGCATTATCTTCCCGATCATGATATGGAACCTCAGCGAAGTTGTGGGTTTCCCATGGGCAATCAGAATAACCGGTTTCATCTGCAGCTTCTTCTGCATCGTATGCATCCTATTCCTAAAGACCAGGCTGCCCCCTAAGAAGCTAGGTGGGGGCAAGATCGACATCAGAGCCCTACGCGAAACCCCATTCTCCCTCCTCACGGTCGCCATCTTCCTCATCGACTTCGCCCTGCTAATCCCCCTAACCTACCTGACCTCCTACGCCGAATCACACAACATGCAAGAGAGCCTAGCATACCAGCTAGTCTCGATCCTCAACGCCGCTTCGATCCTCGGACGAGTCGTCCCTGGCTACTTCGCTGACCGCTATGGTCGGTTCAACGTCATGATCATCACAACACTCGTATGTACTATCTTCACGATGGCACTGTGGTTACCAGCCGGGTCTAACACCGCTGCGATCGTGGCATACGCTGTACTCTTTGGCTTCTGGAGCGGTTCTGCTATAAGTCTTGCGCCCGTTTGTGTTGCACAGATCTCGTCCACGGAGGACTTCGGGAAGCGGTATGGAACGACGTATTCGTTGGTTAGTGTTGGGGCTTTGTTTGCTATACCTATTGCTGGGGAGATACTGAAAGCTCAGAGCTCTGGAGGGGAGAAAGAGGATTATTCAGGGCTTATAGTCTTTTGTGGGTTGGTGTATGGTTGTGCTTGTTTGTTTTTTGCTTTAGCAAGGGGGGTTTGTACTGGGTGGAGATTTAAGACTGTATTCTGAAAAATAGCGCGGGTCTATAGAATAAGATACAAATGAAAACAAAAAAATGAGAATTCTAAATTCTTTGGAAACTTGTAGAATGATAATAGGTCTAGTGGTGGTCTCAAAAAGGCTATTAATCCAGAAAATAGGACTTGGAATCTATCTTTCGCAAGCCATTATAGTGACTGTTGCCTTGTGATATTTGCTGTTGGCTGCTTTGATGCTTATCATGCTGTCTTCTGGGTCTTTGATAAGCCCATATATGTAGCTATCCTGTTAATCCAACACCGTATATACTCTTGAGTTGGTTTCCCTGGCGGAGGGCGTGGCAGCAGGGTTTGTCGGTCACCGTCTTTTAATCCCTTATCCTTGCACAATCTTTACGGCATCTTTCAATATGCGGCCCGGCCGAACAAGGATAAGGCTGTTAACATCATTGACTAAATACAAGGTGTCATTGGAATAGGAATCCAGTCACGAAGTTTCCTCATCGGTTATCGAGTGACAGCGGAAATTGTGGTTAATATCGCCGGGTTTCGCTATTTTGCTTTCTACGAACCTTGTATAGATCCATTTCGCAATGACAATGGTTCAACCAATTCCGGCCAACCCCGGGATACGATGATTAGGATTCGTCAGAAAATTGTCAGGTGGCCCTACTATTCTTTCTACAACAAATGGATTGTGTCACCCTTGACTAAGGTAAGTGGTAATATCATTTCTCCTGCCTCGCATTCCTACTAATTGAGACTATATGAGCAATATGCAACCTTCAGAAATCCCTGGATTCGGGGCGGGCTCGGGTATGCTAGTCCCAAGTAGTATTAGAGAGCTATGCCATGCAAGGGGTGGTGCATTTGGTCTCTCGACGAAAGTTTCTTCAACCTTCAAGTGATACCCAGGAAGAAAGTAAAGAAGTTATATCTACACCATTGTAGTCACATAATATGCCTGAAGCGGTAGCGGTATATCTCGGCCAGAGATTAAAAGGCAAAGCAGGACTCTACACAATCACGAAGAAGTTACAAGATAGTGTGTGGCTAGCATTGTAATGTTCCCTACCCTACTCACAACTGATAAAGTCTAACAAATGGGCCAATACAGATCCCAAAACAAAGAGACTGTTGTGGTTAAAAGTGTCCGACACTTCCGTCTCCAAAACGAAAGAGATATCCTCCTTCGTTTCCAAAATCGCGCCCCTTATTTCCGTAGGCTTGTCGATGAGATTGAAGGTCCTGCAGGACCACCTGCTCTCATTTTGAGACATCTAGATAGTGATCTTCTGCAAGAATCTAACCGTCGGAAGCTTACGACGTTTGAGGTCAAATATGTCGCTAAGAGAGTGTTAGCCGCGTTGGCTGTTCTACATAGAGATGGCTATGTTCATACTGGTCAGTTCCTTGTCTAATCGATTTGAATTTGTTGAACTGATGAAGATACCAGATATAAAACCCAGTAATATATTGGTAAATCATGGACAGAGTAAGACACGTTTCAGCGACATCCAGCTAGCCGACTTCGGGAGCACCGTTCATGAAAACTCTCGCTACGCTCAGGATGGAGATCCCATCGGAACGCCTATCTTCCACAGTCCGGAATCACAGCTGCAGATGAGATGGGGAACGGCAACGGACATTTGGTCTTTCGGTGCAATGGCAAGTCTACGAAGTTCGACATGATATAGCGACTCAGCGGCTAATCCCTTGGCAAACACAGCTTATTAGTCTTATCTACGGACAAGGCTTCCATATCTTCAAACCTAATGTCTCGATTGATAGCGATGAGTATGATCTCAAAATTCTTATGAAACATCATCAGTGCTTCGGGCCATTTCCTGTTTCGTATGAGGAGATTGCCGACCAAGACAGACTTGCTGTTCTTGCTTGGATAATACAGAATACTCCACCTGAGACACTAAAGCCCTTTCATCTGACGACTTCGAGGGAAATTAGCCGGGAAGATAAGGAGTTCGTGCTTAAGATTATGAAACTTGATCCTAGGGATAGGCCAACTGCTGATGCTCTTCTTGGGGATGGATGGTTCTCAGCGGAGTAAAGTTGTTAATAGGATGAGCCGTGTCTATACGGAAACTCGAAATGTACTATCTGGACGCATGATTAGTACGGAACAAGCATGCTATCTACGCGTTGCTCGGATTATTGATTTTATACTCGCTTGAACATGAGTGGGGATTGGTTATAGTCAATTGATACAATGCCATGACTTTGGGTGGTACTGTACACGAGTAATGAGCGTGGATGTCCAGTAGCTCAGATCAAAAGTTACACGGATATAACACGACAAATTATAATGGAAAAGATAACGGGTCTTGTACCACTCACTCGGGCAATAAGTGAGTACTCGGCGAGACTGTTTTTCCAGCTCTGAAAAGCATGAGCTGAGTCGACGACACTCTCCTCAAGTCCACGATAACAGAGTCCAAGTGTTGTCTGGGAGTTTCCGGCGTCAGTGTATACAACTCAGCAGCCCCTAGCCCCGACCCAGGCTTTCCAATAGGTACACGATCCTTTCCTTGGGGGACCTTCTCAAGTAAAATATCTGCCATTTGCAGATAACTATAATTTCCAGCAAAGAAACGCTGGCCGCCAGCCTCTGGAACTTCATACGCTTTCCAATGGGCCCATGCAGCATCTCTCACATCGACCCAAGACGAGAATTCGTTGTCAGGAATTGGGTCACTTTAACCGATATACATCAGCCGAGGTGATATTCAACTGAGACACCGCATGGGTAGCGTTGATATTAGTGCAAAAAGAATGGTCCCGGAGAGGCTCGAACTCTCGACTTCTGAGTTATTAGCTCAGCACTCTAACCGACTGAGTTACGGGACCAATTGTGCCTGGAAGACAGGAAACGGCGGACGGTCCTGCAATTATAAGCTAGGTCATGGCATACAAGAAATTCTTTCCAAAGACAAGATTGTCAAATGGACTGAATAATTCTCGGCACCCCTGGCTCAGGGCCTCACGGTATAGGCAACTGAAGATCTAGGAGGATATATTGGCACATCTCCCTGGAATCTTGAGTTCTCGCCGAAGTCCTCACAGTTAGCTCCGAACTGGCAGCATCCACCATGTGATGCTGCGACCAAAGCGATCGCGGGGCTCATGCCGTAGCGGGCGATTCAGGAGGATTAGTGATACTAGACGTCTATCACCGCGTTGAATAGCGACAAACAAAGGCGTGAGGCCAAATCGGTCCCGGCAATAGACGTGGCTGCCTCGCGATCTCAGTTGTTCGAACATGTTGACACACCCTCTGGCTGCCGCATAGAACAACGCATTCCTGCCCACTTGATCAACATCATCCCATCCGATTCCAGGGGTGCTCATCGATCGCATAAAGGCAGCTTTCTTATTGCTACAACTTGCCCAGGAGAGTGCATGGCGCCCATAGCGTCCGTCCGCTCCTTGGAGAGATACACCCTGCTCTATCAAGAGATTGACGACAGCGTCTTTGCCGCTATACGCAGCATAACACAAAAGAGGCATACCGAGTACGCCCTGTCTGACATCAATGCCAGGATAGTCGAGCAGCAGCTTCACTATTTCACAGTTACCGTAGGAGATAGCCGCCCCTATACAGGTTTGCTGACATTTATCTCTCCTCACAAGCAGGCTTGGTCTGCTTTTCAAGAGTAATTCCACAATGCGAGGCTTGTAGGGGATTGCGACCACAGGCAGTAAAAAACTGTCAGGTAGCATTGCGTAATTTAGTGGCGTCTAGTGAGTCTGGTCAAGATTGTCGGGTTTGGCATTATGATCGAGGAGCAGCTTTACCATGTTCAAATTGCCGAAAGCTACGGCTAGGGCCAGTGTCGTTCTGCCCGCGGAATCTTGTGCCTCGATGTCAGCCCCATACTGTAGCAACAGCTCCAGGGCATCGATACAGCTGCTAAATATGGCTAGCATGAGTGGAGGGAGTCCAATAGACTCCGTTCGAGCCTTAATATTGCTGCCCTTTTGGATTAGATAATTCATGATCATCTTGCACCCATTGACTTCTTGCTTTCCAGGTGCACGAATATTGATTAGGTCATTCGACGGGGTCAGACCTTTACGGGTTCTAGCATTGACATTGGCGTTGTATTTGTGGAGTAGAAGCTCCACTAGCTCGACGTGACTCGCCTGGACGGCCAGACACAGCGGCGTATCCCTGTTTGCATCAACTGCTTCGACGTGGGCCCCCTGCTGCAACAAAATGTCGACAGTCTCTGCATGACTATGGTCGGCAGCCCAATAGATCGGTGCCTTCTGAGTTCCACTCGTGTCCTTCTCATTCACATCCTCACCCCTCTCCAACAAGATGTGAACCACCGCTGTATGACCCATCTCCGCGGCACATGACAGCGGTGTACGTCCAGTCACAGAGGCCAACACTTCCGTCCGAGATGGTTCCTCCGAAGGCACAAACGAAGTAAGGATTGTTTGGTACTCCGGTGCCGATATCATTAGGCTCAGGATACTAGGCCCACTGGCCTTTGCTCCTTCCATGATCCATAAAAGATGCTGCACAAGTCTTGTATCGCCGTTTCGAGCGGCTATCTTCAGGGATATTCCACCGTCTTTACCCTCGCCGTCGGTATCCAGCTGGCCGTTTCTCCGACGGAATACTCTGAGATTCACATCCCTAAATCGGGCAATCACTGTCTGCTCGGGGGGTGACATAATGATGTAGGATTTGAGGAATATGATGTCTTTCAGAGAGCAAGGTCGCGAAAGCAGCGATTCCACTGAAGCTGGGATGTGAAAAGATAGGAAGTAGGGCGGTGGGCAGTAGTTCTAATTTGATAGTGAATGCCCCGCAGCTTCAAGTGGCGTTACTAGTACGACTGGCAGGTGGACAGTGAATGAAATATGCCCTGTTACGTTGACATAGCTACCAGTGGTAACCATAACAAATATCCGTCCCACCTCTGTCTTTGATCCTACCAAACTCCTCATTACGTACAGAATACTCGCCTTGAACAGAGATGCTACGCTGTATTATATGCAATAAATCCATAGCCCTCAGGAGAAGGGGTCTTTGGTGGGACACGTTCCGAGCGAGTATGACTTCCCATAATTAGAGTTCAAGATACTGAGAAGATTCTCGTTGTTCCATTACATTGTATTGTTTGGATCGCAACTGATGGCTTTGTAGTGTATAAAATGGGGGGGAGTGTTTGTCTCTCTGGCATTGGGAGAATCGGAATTACTCCCTTGAACACCTATTATGCTGATCTGACTGTTGAGTCGCAAGACCCTCCCGGGGACCCTGTATCTCTGAATAAGGTGAGACTCACACTCGGAAGCACTGATTCGCCTGTGTGTTTGATGCATGATGATTGCTGGAAGGTCTTGGAGATGTACCTGCGAAGGCCAATATCCCTAACACGGCTGTTTGAGGCTCTACACATTTTGGAGTTACCTCACACTCCAGTTGGGCATTTCCAATCGGCGCATCAGCCACCAGCAGAAGCAACAGAGTTCCCGAACCTTTTACCGGCCCCTCTTCCTCTCCCGAAGCGAAGTAGTAGACTCCGCAGGCTACAAAAAGCGCGTAGTCAAGAAAATACGGATGTCTTCCACGCCTTGCCTCAAGAGCTCCGCGACGAGATCGCTTCATACTTGCCTACGCCCGATTTCTATAATCTTCGTCTTGCATCTCGATCAATGGGCGGAATTTTCTTCAGTCAATCCTTCTGGAAAACTCGATTTGAATGTTACGGCGATCGCTGTTTTCTCGATTCTGCTGATGGAGGTCTGCCAAAGATACTGCGAAGAGGAAATTGGCACCTCTTGTATTACTATACACGAGAGACACTTCTATCACAGAGGCTGCGAGAGAGGCGAGGTATCTGGTGGCGTTGCCTTCTGATTAGTGGTATTATGGACACCAGACTTTCGCTTCCGCGGCCAGTAGAGTCCAGAGTCACAAAGCCCTTGAGTTGGAAGCATATGAACACACATTGGCCGTCTGGTAAGCCTTTCGTGTATTTCGATATTCTCAGGACCGAGCCCACCTATAGCGGATACTTCTCACTTCCACATTCCCTGAAACAGATCGCAGTGTCCCACCTCGGAGATACGTACGAATCTTACATAAGTGGCATGGAATTTATTGGGGAAGATGAAACGGTAAAGATAGGGCACATTAGCTCTCGGGCCCGTATAGTACGAGATATCCGACCTTTCGGAGGGTTTAAGATAGCGTGATCGAGGCAAGGAGTTCACGCTATTAAGTTCAACACCAACGCCACAGACTGTTCATGGATAGGAAAAGTTGCAAAGGGTTGTTGGGTGTGTGATATGACCGTAGCGTCCAATGTGGCTGCTGTGCAGATCGAGTTCGATGTAGGTGTAGCTTTCTGCTGGAGCACTGCTAGACGTGACCCTCATATGGGCTAACATAATGGACAGGAATTCAGATTGATCACAATAGGTCTGGGTCTTATCCCCCTGGTCTAGCTCAGAGAGGGGCATTCTGAGGTCCTAATACAATTGTTCAATTGCTGTTTTTTTCATGTTTAGTTGGACCTGCTTTCACTTTTGGACTGTTTCCTGCCCGCAATTTAAATTTGATTGAACTACTTAAACTGCCTAACATCCTTACTTGACTTCTTCGCTTTGAAAACTTGGATGGGTTAACCTTTTTAAGTCGACTTAGGGTTTAGGAGCCTACGGGGTAGGTGCTAGTATTCACCTTATCATCGCAGGTAATCGACAGTTCTTCAGAACATTCCCCATACTACTGAGTGCTTCTCCACCTCCCTGAGCTAATAATCGCATCATGAGCTTTTGTCTGAATGCTGCGCTGTTGCACCAGCTACGGACTATACTGAGCCCTAATGTGAAGAATATCGGTGGGCTGGAACGTCCCATGACTTAAAGCCATTCGCCATGTGAAGATGACTGCCCTTCATGTGGGTGCTGCGTCTTTGACTCTGGGTATGTAAAGTTGGGTCCAATTGAAGAGTTCAGTCAAAGTAATAGAAGGGACGTTTATCTAGGCGGGCACGAAGGAGCTCGAACCCGTTGATCTGCAATCCCGAAAAGGCAAATTCCCGATGCGCGGGTTAAATCGGTTTTCCCTCCAATCGGCACCTCTCATACTACAAACATGCTGCAGGACATGAGCCCATAATGTCTCCGCACTCCTCGGTGTGGGGGTGGGGAATTCTGGCTTGCTATAAAGTCATACCACCTTAATATGTCGCCCCAGCGTATTTCTACTGCGGCTGATCCTAAACCAGGGCTCCGTAGAACGCCATACCAAAATGGTGCCAAAGATCGTTTATCTGTCTTTGCTACCAGTTGCGCTGGGGTATCCGCACCTCCAACCGCGGTTGGACAATGGGCTTGCACGGACGCCTCAGATGGGGTAAGAATTGGTAACCCCTATAGCCAGAGTGGAGCTGACAAGGCAGATGGAACACCTACAATCACTACTCATGTTCCCCAAACGAAACTATCGTTCGCTCTAACGCCCAAGCCTTAGTAGATTTAGGATTGGCCTCGCTCGGGTATCGGTATGTTACCACCGACTGTGGATGGACCGTTGCGGATCGACTGCCTGACGGATCCCTAACCTGGAATGAGACCTTGTTCCCGGAAGGTTTCCCTGCTCTTGGAAAGTACCTTCATGACCTCGACCTTCTTTTCGGTGTTTATCAGGACTCCGGAATCAAGCTGTGCGGCAGTCCTCCTGATAATGTCGGCAGTCTATGTATGTCTTTCCAAGATGCCGAATGATCAAGTGCTGATATATTTTTGATAGACTACGAGGAACAAGACGCCAAGACCTTTGCATCATGGGAGGTTGATTCGCTAAAGTGTATGCTACCTTTTCTACCTACAGCCCTGCAACTACTAATGTATCATCATGATAGACGATAACTGCTATTCCGACGCCGCAACAGGCTACCCAAACGTAATCTATGAACCGAGTACATCGCCTGAGCCAAGATTCGCCAACATGTCGCGCGCCCTCGCCGCGCAAAACCGCTCTATGGTATTCCAAATCTGCGAATGGGGGATTGATTTCCCAGCACTATGGGCACCTGCTCTAGGTCACTCCTGGCGAATTGGCAATGATATCATTCCTCACTGGAGGGCGATATTTCGGACGTTGAACCAAGCTGTTCCTCAAACCAGCTTTGCAGGACCCGGGCAATGGCCGGACTTGGACATGCTTGAGGTGGGCAATGGTATACTGTCTATCCCAGAAGAACAAACTCATTTCTCTCTCTGGGCGATTCTTAAGAGTCCCTTGACTATCGGAGCTGCGTTGAAAGACGACGAGACTTCCATAAACGACGAGTCGTTACAGATATTAAAACAGGAGGATGTTATCGGTTACAACCAGGATTCATTGGGTGTGAGCGCCAGTCTCCGGCGACGTTGGACAGAAGAAGGCTATGAAGTTTGGAGTGGGCCCTTATCTGGTGGTCGTACCGTGGCGGCTTTGATAAATTGGAGGAACGAATCTAGAGATCTTACTCTGGACCTCCCTGATATTGGCCTACAGTATGCCGGCACAGTGAAGAATATTTGGGATGGAACTACTGCGCAGAATGTTAAGACTTCCTATACAGCAAAGGTTCAGGGACATGGAACGATACTACTTGAGCTTCAGGATACCACAGCTTCTGGTCAATACCCGGGTGATACGTTCGCTACATCAACTGGGTAAGTTATGGCTTAGATGCCTTGTCTTTCATGCTAATCTAACCCTGCTATCAGCTCCACGGCCACGTTTGAATCGATCTACGGTGTCACCTCAAGTGCCAGGTATAACATCACAGTGAAACTGTCCCAAGGAAGTTCCTCTGGAGATGTGAAAATACAATCAACGGCAAGTAATAAGACTATTACAGCACGGGTCTCAGCATCGGGCACAGAAGCATCGGCACAAATACCCCTGGTGGCTGGTTCATCGAACTCCATTACAATTTCGTCCCCGCAGTCCATCGACTCAATCATAATCACTCCTCCCAATGGCACATACTACCCGAACACGGCTTTCACAACAACCGGAGATGCGGAAGCTGTCTCCTGTGGTGCAGGATATTGTCAGCCAGTTGGCTCTAAGATAGGAAACATCAGCGCGAACAGCACGGCTCGGGCCGTGATCCCCGCCACTGCCGGAACGAAGTATCTGGCGATCGACTACATCAATAACGATGTTGCCTTTGACTCGTCTTGGGATTGGGGTTCTAACTCTAGGAACCTCACCGTGAGCGTGAATGGCAATAGGCCAGTCAGAGTTGAGGTCCCCTTGAGTGGTCAGCATAGTGAGTTGTTTGGGCCTGGAAAAGGGTGGTGGGATGCGGCGACAATAGGGGTGTTGACTGAGGGTTGGAAGGACGGGGACAATGATGTTGTCATTGGAAATGAGGGGGGTGAAAGTGGATTCACGTCGTATGGACCTGACTTTGTTGGTCTGAGGGTGTTGTAGTTGGAAGTGGATATATTCTTGTTACTTTTGTAACTAAGAGGGTGTATTTATCTTTGCCAGTGTTCTTAGACTTACCAACCCTCATATTGAACATATAAACTAACTGGCCTTGCTTGTGGTTCCTCATCACCTCGCAGCTGGAATGGCGAAAATATGGAACAAAGGTAACATTTCTAGTCACAACAGGTTCTCATGGATCCTACAATCCGCAAATTAATATCTAGTTCTTGCTTTCTTGAGATGTCTACCACACTTTAGTCTTTAATCAAGGCGTCAAATCCCTGAAGCAAATCTCTCTTCAGATCCTCCAGATACTCCACCCCAATACTAACCCGAAGAAGTGTCGGCTTCGCAGACCCATCCACCAGCCTCCTCCATTCAATCTGACTCTCCACACCACCAAGACTAGTCGCATGTTGAAACAACCGTAACAAGCCCGTCAATCTACGACTCATCTCCTCCGTCCTCATCTCAATAGCAAACACCGGCCCAAACCCATGCGGCATTTGTTCCCGCAACCAATCCATATCCCCCTCCTGAAGACTGGCATGTCTCACAGCAGCAACAGTTTGCTTAACCACATTATCAGACTCACTCTTTAAACACCCATCAAGCCAGCGAACTAAGCCAGTAGCATTCTCACTCTGCCTCTGTACCCTCAATTCCAACGTCCGAAGACTTCGCAATCCAAGCCACACCTCCATGCCGCCCAGCACACTACCAAGAATTGTCCGCTGCTCATGTAGAGCCTTGAACCAAGCCTCCTCCCTAGCAGGAGTGATCGACAAAGTCCCACAAAGAAGATCATGATGCCCACCAAAATACTTCGTCCCACTGTGCATGATGATATCTGCGCCCAGCGCAAACGGATCCTGGAGCCCCGGTGGTCCGAACGTCGAGTCGATTACTAGGTATGCTCCGCGTTTGTGTGCCTCATCTGCGAATCGTCTGATACTGAGTGCTTCTCCCGTTGGATTGATCGGCGTTTCGAGGTGAATTACATCGCCTTCTTGGAGCTCGTCGAGTTGGTCGAAGCCCAGAATCTCACAGCCTGTTAGCTGTTGGTGTAAGCTGGCTACCTGACGGCTGCCGTAGTATCCGTGGCCGATGGCTATGCGTTTCGGTTTCAGGAATACGAGGTATGCATGTACGGCGGCTAGACCGGAGGCGTAGGTTAGTGTTGGACCACGGATGAGTGCTGAGAGGACCGTTTCTAGCCGGGTGCGGGTTGGGGCGCGGTCTCGGGAGTAGCAGAAGGTTCCGAGCTATGGACTTGTTAGTATTTGTGCTTTTGTGTTTTTGTATGGTGGATGAGGAAAGGGTGTTGGGTGACATGCTGCTGGTCCGGGAGGAGATTCATCTTGGTCATTATTGTACAGGTACCGGAAGGTTGTGCTGAGATGGATTGGCGGGGTGATATCTGATTCTCCGTCTAGATTATTGTCGGCATGGAGTGCCTGCGTGGCGAGGCTGTCGTCGGCCATTGTTATTATGGTGGTAACTTAAAACTGCGTTGCGGCATATCGCAAGGTGAGGCCGTGAAGGTATAAATCATGGTGTAGGAGCTGTGAAGCTTGCGTGGACAGACTCGGCTATCGTCGGTGACTAAGATAAAGATAATTGTAGATAAGCTTATGAGTCAAATACATGGCAAGCAAAAGCTTAATGATATTCTCGAAATGGGCGTTGATATTGGTAAAGAAACTTGAAAACAAGTTGAGTCCACACGAGCGCGTAGCGTCACCACATGGTCTCTAATGTAGGGCTCACAACACTCCAATGATTTCTATGTACATAATGTGCTTTAACATTAATTAAAACTGTAGTCATTGACATTTAGGAAATTGTAGACAGGCCGAACTGCGTACCGAGTGGATCTGATAAATCGGTGACTTCGGCATATGGGCAAACGCCGAGTTGGTCCCACCAGACGCCGACTCTCATGTGGCAATAACCTATAGTATCATTTTCACGAAACCCCAAACAGATTCTAGCGATAAAGATTTGCACAATTCCCACCCGCCTTTTGCCCACGGACCATATGGACAATGTGTTGCTGACGTATCACGCTGGTAAAACATTTGTGGAGCTCGGCGATGTCCCTACCAAATGAGGCATCACCGACGTCCGGGCCGGCGTCCAGATAGCCCTAACAAAACAACATGTAGCACTGCATCGAGAACAAATTGTTGACGGACTTGAAGAAACAAATAATAGACTCCGCCATAGGAGTCTAGTAACTAATCAACAACAACCATCCCATACCCCCATCCAAACAAACCATCTCCTCAGAACACCAATATCAAAATGCAGCCCATGATCCTCTACTTCCACCCCTACGGCCCAGACCCTTGGAAGGCAGCCATAATCCTCGAAGAGCTAAATCTCCCCTAGTAAACCCACTTCATCAGCTTCCAAGACATTAAAAAAGAACCCTTCAGCAAACTAAAACCCCAACGGCCGTCTCCCCGCCATCGAAGACCCCAACAAGAACATAACCCTCTGGGAATCCGGCGCCATAGTCGAATACCTCGTCGACAACTACGACACCCACCACAAGCTCAGCTACACTGACTTCGCTACTAAATATGAAACCAAGGCATGGCTGCATTTCCAGGTTTCAAACCAAGGTCCGTACTACGGACAGGCTGGGTGGTTTAACCGTGCCCATCCGGAACGTCTTCCAAGTGTGATTGAGCGGTATGGGAATGAGATGCGGCGTGTGACTGGGGTTTTGGACTCAGTTTTGAAGGACAGAGCGTGGTTGGTTGGGGATAAGTGTTCTTATGTTGATTTGTGTTTTATGCCCTGGCAACGCTGTGTGTCGAAGTATGTGACGGATGCGGAGAGCATAGATATGGACTTTCCTGATGCTGCGGCTTGGTGTAAGAGGTTGAGTGAGAGGGATTCTGTAAAGAAGGTTTTTGAGGACCAGGATCGGGCGATTGAGGAGTCGATCAAGAATCAGACTGAGTTGTAAATTATATAGTTGGTCGGGGGAATCCGCTCCGAATTCGAGCTGGGGCGGGTTTAGACATCAATTTCTTACTGCTATTTTTATGCAATCTACTGTTTTGAAAGTAAGAAGGGTTGTTTTATAGTACATACAGAGGACATATTCAGTAATGGAACATTAAACAGAGTAGTCCTCGAAGCTTCTCAGCATCACACACTGCGAGACTAAGACATATCTTGCGGCTTCTCATAGAATCGTATGATAGGCCAAGTCTCCAACAGCGTCGTGGCTACTTTACTCATACCACTTAACCCGCAGGATTGAAGAGACTACGGGCAAACCTGGAAGGACGACTAGAGGTAAAGGCGAGGTATAGCTTGCTGGGTTTACTTCCTATTGTAGCGAACTGAGGATCCCGGTAGCCGTGCTATAAAACCCTTTGCGTGGAGATCGGCGAGGCATTGAGAGAACCCTTCCCCCATCACTACATTATCCGACAATAAGCTTTTCTTAACAAAGGTAATTCAAGATTCAGCAATATATCTATAAGCCTAAGTTTGCAGGCCGTTGTCGCGAACATGTATCGTCAAATTAAAGTGTCAAAAACTGATATATTGTTGTACTGATCGTTGAAGAAAGAAAGAAAGCTATGAAGAACAGATTGCTACCGTGGCTAACTACGCATCTTTGCAGTTATCCACCATTTCTTCCTCCTCCAGTTGCTTTGGGGTGAAACCCCACCGGTTCGTGGCATTTTCCCAGACGTCCTCCCCTCCTTCCATCTCGCGCACCAATTCCACCGTCTCGTCACCGACATTCAAAGTCGCTGCCAAATAGTGCAAGGCCGTATTCCCGTCGATGTCCTGAGCTTGGAAATCTAATACACCCCACGTTAGAAGTAATGCTATGGTGGCTAGCTGAGCGACCTGTTCGGCCTCTGTCATGGGAACGTGTTTGTACGGCTTTTCCTCGTTTATGTAAGGCGGCCGCGAGTGCTTAGGATATTCCAAGTGCAGTGGACTGGGTTTCAGACTCTGGCGCCATGTGAAATCCAACGTGCGGGCTCAGTGTATGCTTCGCTCGATAGCCATTTTGTTCCTCGCAACCTGATTCCCAGTCAGAGGGAGCGCTGCCACATGCAACAGCGTATGACCCAGTGCTATTCTCCCGGCTGTGGCATGACCACCTGGAATTAAGTCGGCGGTCCAAGAGAGAAACTCGGGATCATGCCTCGCCGTGGCGAAGTGCAGCGGATGCACCTCAAGGATTGGCGTGCGTAAATGAGGGGAGAGGCGCGGATGTGCGAACAGGTCGCTAATGCATTCACGCACTCCTGGCTTTGCCAGGTCACAGCGGGCGATGGCGAAGAAAAGCGGTGGGAGTGCTACCGTAGGAGTAACCAAGGGACGGTAATCTGGGTAGTAGTTATAGGTGTTCAAGATCTTGTCAAGCATTAATCGGTGGCCGGAAGCGATGGCCTGATGCATTGGCGACGAAACCAACAACGCGGATAGCGGAGCCTCGCTGGGAATCTCTGACAAGCTATCTTCTTGTGTGGCCGTGGATACTCGCCATGAAGAATCTTCCGCACCTGCTTTGTACAGAATCTCAAATATCTCTTCACAGCCGAACTGCGCCGCAACCTCAAGGGATGTCAGGGCTGTTGCCATACGTAGTCGCTGTCCAGGAACATTTGGCTCCGTCCAGAACCGGGGGAATCCAGGTCGACGTTCCTCCAGTTCGGCAGGGGTCAGCGGGGCTGTTTGGTACTCGACTCCTCGCCTTAGCGGTCGCAAGAAGCTCTGCCCTAAAGGGAACAGAGCCAAAGCTAGAGATATCGATACTGGCATCCCGGCCGCGCAGGAACCGAGCCGAATAGTCAGATAAGTCCTCCGCTGATATACCATTGATATCTGCGCCAGCGTCGAGGAGAATATTCACATTCTGGGTGGATTTCACTTTGAGGGCCGCAGTCAGCGGAGACTCATAGTCTCCCCATATCGCCCCGCATATAACGTTATTGGGCGAGTACTGCTCCCAAAGCTTCCGCTCGTCAGCAGACATTTCATTCCAGCGACTGAGCCCTTTCCGGTAATAGTTCATGAGAGCCTCAAGCACAGCAGGGTTGGGATTCCCCGCCGCCCGAACAGGGGCGGGGTTCCACTCGGCCTCACAATCAAGGTCGTCTTTCGTGAGTTCATATGCCATGGTGAATTTGGAGGTGGTAACGAGAGAGAGAGAGAGAGAGCGCGCGCGCGAGACTGACTCTGCTCCGGACAAAGGGCATGCGGGGTGGGCGCTAGAACAGATTGGGAAGCCGTCTCTTTGTACCTATCCCCTAGTATCAGAGGAAATAGGATTGTGCTACTTTGCCAGCTACCGTGATGACTCAGTATACGAAGTGGGATTGGAAATGGGGTATATTTCAGTAAGATAGTATAAGACATGTTCTATGTAGTATCCATCATGAGAAATCAAGGTTATGCAATGAGACTGCAAACGATCGCCCTAATGTCGAATTATATCATCCTTCCTCACTCTATCCAAAGACGATGGTTCTCACTTCAATACTTTCCCGTCCCTTGGCATCGGGAGCCGTGCGAGGGTCGACAAAGGCAGTGTGAGGCACACGTTCCGCCATGCCCTCCTCCGTATCCGAACACTTCAGCAGCAGTCTCTCATCATCATCCACTCCGGAAAGATACTTCCACTCTGCCTCTGGATTATATCTCACGCCCATGATCTCACCACTAAAATGGGGATAGCGGTGTTCAATCTTAGCGAAGTCCTTGTCGCCCAAAGTCGCAGCGCTGGCAAAAGCCAGAGGGAATGATTCAACCGCGCCATTTATCGGCCTCCAGACATTGATAATACGATACCGTCCACGAAGCAGGTTTTCCGCTTCCTCTGGATCAGGAACATGTCGACGGACTCGCTGCGCTGCGGACCATTTGGTTTGGTCTCCATGGGCTTGCCGGACGGGTTGGCGTGACGCCTTGGGATCCGCTCGGCGGATGGTGTGATCAAAGATGATGATTTTGTGTGCCCCGGGAACCTTGTCCAGGAGTAGCTTTTCTACCTCAGGGTAATATAACTGTTTGACGGCATCGTCTGAATTGAACGTCTCGTACGTGGTTTGTGAAGGGATGTCTCGTAAAACTTGGAATGCGTCGCGATCTAACGTGAACTGATCCTCTTGCCCTCGGATATCCGTAATGTGAACTTTGTGTACGGCTTGGCTGTAGTTGCGCTGGGGCTGTCCCTCCGGTGGCTCCTCCACGTAGTTGAAGGGCGCAGAGCCATCCGCGGGGTCTTTATAAAAGACTATCTCAGCCTCGACTGGGCCGCGTGGTACTCGTGGGTTGTTTGCTTGTGAGGACATGTTGGACTCTCTGATGTGTAGTAAGTGAGGTACGATAGTAGGTGGTCAGGCTAGCGATATGAGTGAATTGACTAGATCGAAGATGCTAGTCAATATAAATAAATAGTAGGCACTGGTGCATATTCTAGAAGGATTGCATGGCATTACTAAGTTCCATCGAGTCAGCCGACGTCATAACCAATGAATTCCGACGGCGATTGCGCCATGCCGGCCTGATTACTAAAAGAAAGTCTCCGCGCGGTTCTCTCCGGCGGCCCGTCGCCGCTAATAGCCCTACCTTACAACTATCATGCAGATTCAAGCCAGTGGAAGTGCAGGGTACAAAGTATCAAATCATCAGGATAAGTTTGTCATTCATGCTGGAATGTGTTTCCATTACAAGATGCATATATGCCCCAGCAGTAGTAAGTTCCGACAGACAAGCATATCTGCTTGTACATGTCGGTAGGACTGCAAGATAGCAAGGCGCGAGAGAAAATAATGAGGTTTCCAAAGGATAGTCCCATTCACGTGAGGTATAACGCTTCCTATACGCGTGTATTTCTGAGTCTCCCTTGATCGCTCAGGCCAGACAGCATCTATGCCTTCGGCACCTCAACAGATAAATCACCTCGTCGAGTTGAGAGTCTACAACAATCCTTATCTGTACGGTTACACTTGTTGGTCATGTTCACTTCTCTTTAACGATCCTAGACGTACTCACCCGAAGGGTCTAACTCGACAGATTCTCCTGGATTAAATAAGACATTTCTGTTGAACTTGTACTCGGTTGGGCCATCCGAACGAATAATGGTAATTGTTTCAACGACGTCATCAATGGCCATTCGACAGGGGATCTCATGCCTGCCAATTCTGGCTCTCTCATCTCCCACTATAATTATAGGGTTTGCAACAAAACGTGCGCCAGGCATGGTTAAAATGGGATAGTACAAGGGATTGAATGTTGCGAGTATAATAATATTGATTTGCAAATCCACAATCGCGACAATAGGCCTGTTTATAGCTGGTTACGTCTGGGGAAGGCGCTGAGATCCATACTCCGCGTCGTAGGGCTATTCGTTGTCCGTGTTTGTTATTACCACAAGAGGTATTCCATGATTCACTACTGAACTTAAATTTACTCTAATTAGTGAGTTCCGAGAATTTCTTCGTCGAGTCCCACTGTTGACAGACGCATATTGCAGTAGACAAAATATGCCCCAATGAAAGATGGGCATCGGCTCCACCGAGCCGAGGAGTAAGCATCAGTGGAAATGTAACCCCGATGTCAATGACAAAACTGCATTACTAAATAACTCTTGCAATGCTGGTTAGCCTAGCTACAGGCATTGACGTATGCAAAATCCGATATAGGATTTCTCGAGCCAAACCCGAACACGCTCTTCGCTGTAAAACTCCAGCTCACGTCATAGAGAAGCTGCTACTGACGTTCCCATCATCCTTGCAAAGCCTATACTCTAGTTCACACTTTTACAACTTCCTACAATGTATTTCTTTGGGCACACTCCAAGAACTGGGCGATGAAAAACTAGATCTTACCAGAGCATCTCCTTATAGTGCCTTCATGGAGGTCGTGGATATTTTCAGACTTATCAAATTCTTGCACATTTTCTACAGCTTTGTGTCGTTCTATGATCTATGGGCATTGTCTGTAAAATGACAAAGTACCGAAAGACTTGGGTGGGCCAAAGAGTAGCCATGGTTTGGGCTGCATAAACTTCAATCGTAAATGCATTGTGATCTCATCTCGGGGTGAATATATATATATTTGGATGGATGGGCAGTGTAATTGAGACATTCATGTGCAAAAAAGACTTTTGTTAGGAGCTATAATTCGGAAAGAATCACTTCAAAACAAATATTTACTTGATAAGTCTAGAGCTTCCTGTTTGCCATATCATGCATGCGTATACATACCAGACGGAATGTTAGTAAATCCGAACCCGCATGCGGACATCCGGTCAGCGGGATCCCAGGTAACAACAACAATGTCAGCTTAATTCCGAACATCAGCATGATCAAGAGTGTCTCATTAAACTTGAAACAGTTACTCCTGCGAAATCATTGGAATAGATACAGTCAATGTCATAATATACGCTCTTTTTCGTTAAATCCGATGGGTGGAGGACTCTCGCCCCAACCCCCAGATTTATACATCGAAACGGAAAGTGGACCATGCATGTAGCCATTCATCATTTCCCGTTCAAGAATCCGAAGGATTAATATTTTCAGATGAGCGTATTTCTGAAGAAGACTTATATCGATACACGAGGCGTCGATGGCTGTAAGAGTATAGCACCAAGTATACTGGCTATGCCGTCTTGCTCATTAGCCGAATTCCTAGATGCAATGAGCAAAAGGAGCTCAGCAAACGCTATGTGAGATTTGATCTCCAAGAGCTCATTCGAGCCGCTCTCGATGTTAGCGATGGCTCCAGATATTGTACTCGTTATATGAGCTGAGTCCACACATATGGGTGCTAACTGTCTAACAGGTACCCGAGTGTTAAAGTGCTTGGAGGGCTTACACAACAAAGCTTTCATATTGACGATGGATAATGGCGTCGAAGTTTTTGCAAAGCTCCCAAATCCGAGCGCAGGCCCTGCCCGATACACTACAGCCTCGGAGGTCGCTGCATATGATATGGTATGATAGATATATGTAACTATAATTCGTCAGTCTTACTAAATATAGTAGCTTCGTGAGGTGTTCAAAGTTCCTGTACCTCGGGTTCTCGCGTGGTCAACAGATGCGACAAATAACTCCGTGGGCGCAGAGTATATCATTCAAGAGAAGGTACAGGATGTACGACTTGGTTCTCTTTGGAATCAATGGCCACAAAAAGCGAAACTCAATTTAATCAAGCAGGTCGTTGGTATGGAGAATTAACTGATTACCATCGCATTTCCTTGGCACAGTTGCATTTACTATAAGGATAACCTTCTTTCTTTGACTGGGGATGCGAAACCGCTCACCGTGGATTCTGTCGCACCGGAAGTTCTTGAACGCTTTGCTATAGGGCCACTCACCTCAGCTGAGCTATGGACTGGGGCTAGGAAGGACATGGCGTTGGACCGTGGCCCCTGTGGGTAATTTAGGCACTTATTTCTCAATTAGAGAGGCTGATGGTTGATACGCAGGGCGCAACCCAATTCAGTATACCCAGGCATTGGGGAAGAACGAGATAGGATGGATCAAATCACATGCGAAATCTAGAATGAACTACTATAGGTCCATGGAAGACCAAGAGCATCCCGAAGACGGACTTGCCCTTCTCACTCAATACATGGACGCGGCCTCTTACTTGATTCCCTCATCGGACGACGAAGCAGCAAGTTCAAATGTCCTGTGGCACCCGGGTCTTCATCTGGACAATGTATTCGTGGACCCTGAAACCCATGAGATTACAAGCATAATAGATTGGCAATCCGCGTGCGTTGCCCCTTTGTTCTATCAGTCTGGCATTCCGAGGATGTTTCAGCACCCCGGGCCTGTCCAAGAAGGGTGGTCGTTCCACAGAAACCTAAAAACTTTAAAAATCTCAGCGAAGAGGAACAAAAGAAAATCGAGAATGATTTGGAGAGCGAGACAATGCATAAATACTACGAAGCTCAAGTATACAAACGAGCACCGCGTCACTGGTCTGTCCTCCAACGGAAGACGATTCCCATCATGCGGAAGCCTGTTGAGCTGGTAACTGGTGTATGGGAAAGGCGAAACCTTTTCTTCCTTCGACAGTCGCTTATTGTACTTGCTGCTTATTGGGAAGAGGTTTACTCAGACAGCGGGCTGACCTGTCCATCTCAATTCACGAAAACCGACCTCGAGCTATTTTCCAAGCTCTGGCCATATCAAGAGACCGAGGATTAACTGTTGCAATAGGCTAGGGTAACTACCTAGGCAACAATCGTCAATCATCCGATATAATGGTTGTGAACCTTACGATGGACACCTCAAGAGTATAAACATATCTCTACTCATGTATAATCTTATGAGACATATAAATCATCTCAAAACTGGTTGTTATGGGAAAGCCTGTGGGTGAACCTTGTAGCATGTATAATCTCTTGCTCTATCTGTATCCTGATGCTTTGCAGTCCATTAATCCTGAAGGGGTTGACTTTGTCGCTTCGGCACCATAGGTTCGAGCGCATTAATCATATCCAACTATCAAGTAGAGGTTGGTTAATCCCAAAGTGTACATCGACATCGCTGGCAGCAGTGCGCATAGTGTGGTAAACAAAAGTAAAGGTGGAGTTTAACCGCATACCATAAGTCATTATTTGACTATATTTGCATGCCATTCAATGTTACAGTCACCGTTGCCTCAAACTGCTCTTCGTATGCTTTTTCCTAAGCTCATTGAGCATCCATCCGAACTTTGGATCCTCGATAACCCCAAGAATCTCAAAAGCTTTTTCATCTGATAGAGACACAATATACGCTCCGTACTCTTCTGTGAACTTCTGCAGAAAGCAAAGAATCCTTTCACTATCAGGGTTAGCTGTGCCACAGAGAAATAATCCACTATAGTTCACTTACTCCGAGTAGAGTTCACCATCACCCGAATCATCCCCAGAGTATCGTTGATAGATATCTTTCAAATGCATCAATACAAGAGAACTACCAAAAGTCTGACCAACATCATCTAGATCCTCGCCCGCCCGTTCAGGTACGATCCGGAAGCGATGTTCTTTGAACGCATGCAAGCCAACGAGTTTGCTGCATAGTTGGCGAATTGGAAGCTCACGAAGTGAATCGTCATATAGCATGCTTTCATGCTGGAGATTAATCTGACGTTCAATTATTAGTTACATTCTCTGGGGATAATGCAAATCTTTTTCCGTTGTTCTTATAAGAACGAGACAAACTCGCCAGGAAGACATATGCATACATGAACAGCTTTCATTGCTGGTCCTTCGTAGTTTTCGTCAACATTAGTGCATGTGCATGACCACTCGCAACCATCTCTTCCATAAGAACTAGAAAGAAACTCGTCGATATCTGATTTTGTCAAGGAATATCCCGGTGATTGACATAGTAGAACAGCGCGAACAGAGAGACGTTTCGTTGAGGATTTGAGAAAGAGTCCGTAGACAGCAGCAACCACGGTTGCTAGGGTTGAGTTGTTGGTTATTAGGTAGGTGACTCCATAGCTTACTAGAGTTTCCATTGCATTGCTCAGTAGATATTGGTAGACATCCGGGGCAAGGAAAGAGCAGAATGGCAAAAAAGAAAAAAGTGACAGCAACAGAACATACTAAATAAGAATATGTACGAAGGTAGATGATAGTCATATGAACTAACAACAGCGAGGGGAGTGCACAAGAAAATGTTATTTTTCGTATCCACATTGTCTAGACATGCGCTTGCGTGGCTTTGATTGATTGGCTTCAATTACGGGATATACGTGTCGGTGTCCGCTGACAAGGCTGGAGATCCCCATTTTGCTAGCCTTGTTCTTCACTGAGGGTACATACATTTATTTGCCTCTAACTGCATCAGTACCACTTCAGTTATACGGGAGATTAGGGCTATCTGTTCTTTCTTCTCTTCTATCCTTTTCATCCCTCTCGTTAACAAACGTTGCTTATGGAAGTGCTATTAGTAAAGACCAAATCAGTTAACAACGATGTGTGGCTGGCACCGCAGCGCTTAATTTCAAGAGGACAAATGTGCCGAGGTAAGGACTTGCATCACTATTTCTTAGCCTATTTGGCGCCCTTGCTATGATCAAAGGCTATCTGGCATATGCGGGGCACGACCACGCTGTTTCAATGGAGCTCCACCGAAAGGATGAGTCGTACAATTGAATATTGCCAGAAAGCGACAGTTGGAATGTTTCAGACTAAGAAAGCTATCTCCTCTCACTCTTCAACTGTTATCCACTTCGTGCCATTTAGCCCTGGTGGATGTTCTGCAGCCCCACTCGCTACACTGCATGCCCTAAAATCCTTGCGTTGTGGTCTTGCTTTAGCTAACGTATAAACTTCATGTCTCATCGTCTCTAAAGTTATTATTCGTGGCAGTCAGGATTCCATACGTCACAGTAGCGGTGTTTCATGTTGCCTTCTTTTACGCTTGTATTAATAGAAGTGCAGATGACATCGAATAGGCGATAGTTGGCATTACCTAGTTTTGTAATTCAGGCCTAAGGCTAAAGGGGTGTAACAGTGGACCTACTACACAGGGTAGATAGCCTGTTAGCTAGGTAAGATACATCCGCCAGGAAGGGGGATGTCATGTTATTAACTGAGTGGTAGAATAGAATACTAATAAATTTTATTTTATCCTTTCCCTCTATATTGAGTACTTGCTCCTACCCCGCGATCTTGATTAGGGCTCCATACCCGATAAATTCCGGCCCGCGGTCATCATCCGTCATCCGTCGGCCTTAACCCCACCTTTAAAGTGTCGTAAATCCGCCAAAGGTAGCTGGTCACTTGCAGAATACATAGATCGGCAGTTCATACTCCAAATTAATTACGAACGGCATATGTATTTCCTTATTATCCCGAGGGAAGAGGCCAATAAACTTTTATAAAAGACCATCTTTCCCAACACCAGGAACTGGCGAATCCAAGCATTTTTATTTACGCAGTGTCCAGTTTCCCACCCAAAAGGTCAGTCACCACCATCGCATGAAATAAGTCAACAATTAGCTTCCTTTCAGACGCTTCAAATATCCTAAAACTCTAACGCTGGAACTAACTAGTCCAAAAAGAAACTTCATCCAACCTCTCGAGGTGAAATTCCGACAATGCCCGAAACAATCATCATCTCCAGCTCCTCCCAAGGCAGCGAAACAACCCTCAAACCCACCGCCACATTCACGGGCGAAGTTTATTTCGACGTGCTTCATATGGATGAAACCACCGCCATGGCCAATGTGACTTTCACTCCCTGTGCGCGGACACATTGGCACACCCACCCAGGAGGGCAATTTCTGAAGGTTGTGGCCGGGTCCGGTTGGATCTGCGATAAGGGTAGTGAGCCACGTCGCATCAAGATGGGAGATTTGATCTGGGCTCCCCCGGGAACGACTCACTGGCATGGAGCTGATGATGGGAGCATCATGACGCACTTTGTTGTGGGTTTGGGGAAGACTACATGGCTTGATCCGGTGACTGATGAGGAGTATGCTGCGAAGAAGGATTAGGATTTTGAAGGAATAGTTGACGCAATGGAATGATGAAGCAATGTTAGTTAAGTCAGGTAAAATTCTATTATTCTGTAGAACTTTCTCGGGGGTGTCGTACTTGGTTTGGGGGTCTGAATATTTTCTTCGTTTTACTAACAATTATGTACATTTATTATGGTCCTTCTACGTCGAAACCTTGCATGGAAGCAAGCCCCGGCCATTGATCACTGGGTAACATCCCTGCTCCACCTGGTAAGGTCAGAAGATCCTCGATGGTCGTAGAGGTGTCGAAATACATGTTATGTATGGAGTGATCGCTGCTGTGAGATAAAGGATTTGACATCTTCGACATACTATCATGGCCCTGCAGCGATGTCAACTGGCCCTGGAACACGTCTCCTTGTCCTTACCATCATACACGTTAGCCACTTGCGGATGTTATATGATCATAGGGATAGCATTATCTCACCAGCGGGATCATCGAGAAGCTCTGTCAACTGTCGAAGAATGTCCCGGCATCGATCTGTAACGGCGTCACCAGACACTAGGTGAGACAATACTGCAATGGCACGGTTAGGGTAAAGCCTCGTTTTCGTCGCCAGCTGTTCCATTGTCAGGCCCAACACATAGTTTGATTTGCAGAGCCATAGCACTCCTATAATGGCTAATGCCGCATTGAATACTATACTTGCATTAATTTGAGAAACAATGGGGAGTCAAACCCAACTTGCTGGTGCGCACGTACCATAGTGTAGCGAGAACCACCAGGTATCTAGAAGGTTAGCTCGCCAATCGGAGGCATGGACTAATTCATATATCATATCTATAGTGGCAATTGCTGACTCGGTGCATATCTCCAAGCTGTGAAGTCCAACTAGAGGAAGCGTCTGAGATCCCTGGTCATCGGCTGTATGGCGGCATTTTTCAATCATACTTGCCAGTGTTGGACGATGGAGGAGAGTGCGGATATTGTAGTATCGTAGTGAGATCATAACAGAAAACTTTCTTGAGAAGAATTCAGCGTTTGTCATCGGCTCCTGGTGCTCATCACGTAATGCTGCTGCGGATAGAATAGTTAGACCGTGCGGAAGTGATATCTGCCAGGCGCAAAGGTTATCCTCCATTGACGAAATGTGTGAGATAATCTCGTTTATACTTAAAGACGTGCCAGTGTCCAGGTTGTGGTCGAAAAGTATGTCAATAATGTTTGCCAGTTGTTTGTATAGGGCGCTAAGTCCTTCGTTTAATATAATAGGTGTAGCCTGCTCCATCGGCGAACTTACATAGTAGAATTGAGACAGGAAACACTAAGGTCAGCTGTTGTATTGTCCATGATAGTGGATGTATCTATGCATTCGTGGTTCGCAGGCAGTTCGAGCTTTACGTAGCAGTCTGGTATCGCGGCTGGTCTTCCAAGCGTCATACTCAATAACCTGAATCGCACAGATAGTTTAGCTTGCCAATATTGACATGAGGAGAATAGGCATTATCCAGGAACATATACCTGTCGATCATAACACATCCATACCAGGTGCGTTTGCGCGCCTCCTTTGCCAGCGCGGGCATGTCCTTCAAGGCATTTTGCGAATGGAGGCCAAGTTTAAAGGCTGCCTTGACAGCTAAAGTATGCACCGTCCATGCCTGTCCAGGCTTATGCCTCCCATGAAGATATTGGCCTAGGAGGAGCAGGAACTGCACTGCGGTGGACAATGAGCCTGTATCATGCCATTTAGTGACACGGATGACTACTCACCGTCTTCGATGTTCTCGCCGTTAAATACTTGCTCACCGTATAGGTCCACTGCCCGTTGATAACAAACATCTGATTGGGCAATGTATGTTGCAAAGAACTGTCTGTTTGGGATTATAGATAGTTTAACCACGGCGAAAATCAAGTTTAGAAGTGCCAGCCATTTTCGGCTCACACTTAAGCAACCATTCTTGAGCAGATGAGTATATGTCTCTAGAAACGTAACCGGGTATATGAAAGGAAACAAGATCCCAATTTCGAAGAAAAACTTCTGGACAAGTTCCGTCATTTCGTTGGCTGGTGGAAGTGCGAAAATATTTGCCTCCGACGATTGTGTCCTTTCGGAGGCTGGGGTTGGATATTGAGTTTGGGAGAAGTCCACGTAAGACTGCGTGGTAGAGGTAGTTATAATATGCATATCGTTTCCCTGTGTAATAGCATGGCATAAACAACGCAGAAAGTGATCGTTTGATGAAGGACCTTGTGCATATCCGTTAATTAACCGGCACTTGCAGGGAAGGAAACATATGTCATATATACCAAGAAATCCAGGTTCGTTTTCATCGATAAGGGAACTTAGCCCTATACCTTGGACTGGGCTGTATGTGTCATTCATAGCACGCTTATCTTCGATGTCGGATGTCTGCGAAGAGATGGACCCCCCAAGGTCATCCTTCATAGTGGCCAGGGTTTGTTCTATGCTCTTAACACGATCTTCCAGCGCTTGGAAATACCTATAACACGATCAGTCCCACAAACAACGCCTCCACAGTTGGATTAATATTAGTGTCACGAACTCTTTCTGAATGATAACATTCTGACTATGGTTTGGGGTGGTATATACACACTCAAACCCCAAACGACTACACGCAGAACAAGTGGGGCGAACGCCATCGCACTATGAATGTGTCAGCGTATATCTGCAGTTTAAAGGATAGGGATATATATTTACCCGCGACTTTCGCAGACGACAGATATCACAGGCCAAGGCTACCCGAGACCGCCTGTTAGCTCGATTACTTTGAGTCGGCTGGTTGCCTTCAGACCTTTTCATGTTGATCATGATCTTGGGAAAGGATTATTCTCACAGTGTGGACTCTTCTCTGGATATATTTATATGGAGCCAATCTATAACAATTAGTAGACTAGTATATAGAGTGTTCCTGGTGGAAGCATGGGCCCTGTGCCTAAAATAGGACGCATAAAGATAACGAGGGCTCAGCCACTGCTGCCTATTCCACTTTGGGTGGAGATGCGGACGCTTCATCGAGATCCATCCACTGCATCCACCCTGCCCAAAACTAAATAAAGCATGCCAAGACACCCGTGTGGAGAGCTAACGTATTAAGGTACGGCTTGAACCTCCCCACCCCCTAAGTATACTCGGATGTACGGAGATGCTGCGTTCTTAATATAGACCAGCCATGCGGGAGATCTACCTAGCGCAATGACATGATTGATCATGAGAATGACTATAGCGAACGCTCCTCGCACATCAGTCCTCGGAAAATGTTTTGTTTGCTGTATTATGCTTTACGGCGGCGTGACATTTCACTGCGTATGCCCTGCGAGGTAGTACGTGCGTAGCTTTAGAATCAAATCTGAGTGATGGTGTACAAGGTTGCCAGAATTAGACGGATTATTGAAGGTCCAAGACTCTGATGTTAATGCTGATGTATATTGCTTGTATCTCTAGATCACATACGAATCCATCGCGCCACAAAAATAATCGCAATGGTTAGAAACGAAAACAAATAAAATCAATCGACACACACGCAGGGTCTATCAACATAGCCTGGTCATCGTCGTTTGGGTTATTCCCATGTACAGTCCGGTATTCAATAAACATAGACAAACAGCGCTAATCTCATTGCATCGCTCATTAAGTTCAATATCGTTATAGAAGGCTCTTCAAGGGCTTCTGCAACTCGGGCACCACTGATGAGCTTTCCGCATGTAGTCGGCTGTTTTGCGGGTCATACAATGGCTCTGCCGTGACGGTAGCTGGGATACGCCGCCCAAAGTACTCGATCTCAACTGTCTGGCCCTCTGTTACGCTGGCAGGTAACCAGGCGTACGCGACCGGCTTTCGAACCGTGAAGCCGAATGCGGCGCTAGTGACATAGCCAGCAGCTTTACCGTTCAGGAATACTGGCTCCTTACCAAGCACCATAGAGCGCCCATCATTGACAGTAAGGCAGCGCAGACGTCTTGTGGGTACCTGTTTGGAGAGACGCTGGATGGCAGCTTTACCCACATAGTTTTCCTTCTTGTCCGTCTTGATGGCGAAAGCAACGCCTGCTTCGTATGGGTTGTGCTCGGTGGTCATATCGCTACCGAAGGTACGGTAGCCCTTCTCCAACCGTAAAGCGTTAAAAGCAGCACGGCCGGCCGCGATTAGCCCGTGGAATTTTCCTGCCTGCCAGATCGCATCCCACAACCGCTGACCGTATTGGGAGCTGGTCTGAATTTCCCAGCCAAGTTCCCCGACATAGGACTTCCGGAAAGCCGTGACAGGGATTCCGGCAATAGTCGCGCTCTTGACCCCGAAGTAAGGCAGCCCCGTGTTCGAAAAGTCATCTGTGGTGATGTTGCTGATGACGTCCCAAGCGCGGGGACCCCAGAGTCCGATGCAACAGGTGCTGCCAGTAATTTCACGTACTTGTACCCATCGGCTGGGAGTATGCTGTTCTTGGCGACGGCCTTCTCTAACTAGATATTCCAGATCGATAGCCGTGTTGGCTCCAATTTGGAAGACGTCCTCACTGAGCCTCGACACGAAAATGTCACTGCGAATTCCGCCGTGGTCGTTCAGGAGCAGAGTGTAAGTGATAGTCCCAGGCTTAGCAGTAATGTCGCCTGTAGTTAACCGTTGGAGGAGATCGACAGACCCTGGGCCGGACACCTCGAATCGGTGAAATGAGGTCATGTCGTACATGGCTACTGCATTGCGTGTTTTCCAGGCTTCCACGGCGGCAATAGGCGAGTAGAACTGTGCTGACCAGGCGTCTCGTTCGACAGGTTGCCAGTGGGCCGGGAGATACTTGAGTAACTCTAAATTCGATTCATACCAGAACGGACGCTCCCACCCTCCAAGCTCGAGGAAGAAAGCGCCCAGCTCTCGCTCTCTGTTATAGAAGGGACTAACGCGAAGATTCCGGGGAGACTCCTTCGGTTGCATGGGGTGTAGTATATCGTAGATCTCGACAAAGTTCTGCTGCGATGTCTCGCTGACGTAGTCACGGCTGAGTTGAATTTCTTCAAAACGGGAGAGCTCGCACTCAGAAAGGTCAATCTGTGATCGGCCTGTGGTAAGCACCTCCGCCACAGCACGCGCAACACCAGCCGAATGCGTTACCCAGACCGCCTCGGCTACATAGAAGCCCTCGACATTCGGCGCTTGTCCAATAAGGGGACCGCCATCCGGAGTGAAAGAGAAAATGCCATTGAAGCCGTCGTCAATTTCTGTGTCACGTAGAGCGGGCAACAATTCCTGTGTCTCCTTCCAGGCTGGGTCGAAATCCTCGCGGGTGAACTCCAACCGGGATGGCATATTCTTTTCATCGACATGCTTAGGAGTTAATCCCAACGATCCCGCTACGACTGGCATAGGACGATGACCGTAGTAGCCGATGCCGTACTGGCAGCCATGCTCGCGAAAATATAGATCGTGGTCTTGGTGGCGTAGAATAGGTCGTTCAGCATTTAATCCATTTGGAAGATCATTAACGGCACGGCCAGCGAGCGTCGGCACGGCAGTTGTTTTCGCATACTGATGCGCTAACGGAAGCAAAGGAATCGGCACACCGACCATGGCGCCAATCTCAACACCCCAGAAGCCAGCACAAGAAATAATAATATCGGCGGGTATGACACCGTTGGGTATTTTCACTCCTGTCACCCGGCGACCACTTCGTTCAATGCCGGTGACAGGTGTGGACTCGAGATAGCGGACACCGGCATTGCGGGTCCTTTCGATAAGCAATTGTGTCGCGCGTGCAGCGAGTGCTAGACCGTCACTCGGAATATGTAGACCTCCTAGAACCTTTTCCTTATTCAAAAGAGGATAAATCTTAAGGCATTCTTCGGCATCGATGAGGCGTGCCTCAATCCCCCACGACGAGGCATAGCCGTGCTTGCGCTTAAGTTCTTGGAGTCTCTCAGGTGTCGTCGCCACTTCCAGACCCCCTACTTGATTGAAGCAATCGATAGATAGTAGCTTTTCAACAGTATAGCGGGCCAAATTGGTCATGGTCTTCGAAGGCGTAGTCTGGAACACGAGACCAGGAGCGTGTGATGTCGAGCCGCCCGGCATATGCAACGGGCCTTGCTCGACAACAGTGATATCCTTCCATCCGCGCGAGACCAGCTCGTCGGCGATGTTGGTGCCCACGATACCGGCCCCAATAATAACAACTCTTTGTGTAGGGTCCATTTTGAGAAAAACGCTTGATTCGCTTTTCCAGACTGTCGAGACTAGACCATTATTTATTCGTAGACAACCATCGATACAGAGCGGAGAGCACGGCTCTCATGCCGCTTCCCCGCCGCTCTCTCGAAGGTATATGTGAGATAAGGTATAACCTCCATCGATATCAAAGTGAAGCCGCCGGGCCGTATGCCGACGGAGATCAAGAAGATGTACGGAGTAGATGGGTGAGTATACCAGTCTTGGTCATGGGGTCCTTTTTGCTCGTTTTGGTCTAGCGGGATCTTAGTCACTGCAAAGATTCTGGATAGGATTTCCTTTTTTGGTATGATCCGATCATGTGAGTTTAGCCCCTTCTGGCCATGCTGTCTGCGTGTGTCCGGATTCGGCTTAGGTGCCGATGGACTGTATAACCCCATGGGGCGTTGAGCAATAGCATCCTTAATTCTATCTTTATCAGACTTTTAGTCCAAGGTTCAAAAGTCAAATGACGACGGTAAGATCTGGCCAGACCCGGCCATAGATAGTGAATGGACTCCGGAAACTCGTTGTAGCGGCCACTACGAAGTCAACATAGGACAAGGATCTATCTTTATCCGATATCAATGGTTTAGCTGATTGTGTAAACGTAATCTATCCATTATATGAGTACTAGGCTTTATCTCATTGCTTGCATTCTTCTTGTCTTTCGAATCTACAGTGGGGTGTTATACAGTCTACTTCTCTTGCTGTATAGGCTGCCTATGTTGGATTGCGATCCTGTACCGTCCGTCCGTTCGTTATCAGTTCAAGTGGAGCCTTAGGGCGATAATTGCTGTCAGCATGACTCCATCCACCAGCCGAAGTTACGATACATGATGAGAGGGGTAGTATGAAAGACCCTGCTGTCCAGAAGGTTAAGTTCTAGCGAAGTCACTTCTCAGCCACTATGACTCTAACGGCTCGCAAATCTCTTAACGATATTCAGTTCATAGGGAGGACCGCGCCGCACAAGCCCACGAATAGACTTTGGCCTTTTTTCGGAGCGTCAATCTCACATATCGTGGGCTGTCCGTCATTATGTCGCCCAAGGTTGCGAATAGAGGAAAAAGACATTTAGGATAAATATTTCTTCACTTTCGTGAGCCATCATATAAGGCATCATGGGTCATACGGCAGATGTGCAGCTTTCTCGGTTTACATTTAATCTCGACAGTTCATGAACGTCAACCCCCTCTTTGGCTACTCGGTGATTTGTGTTAATTGAAAATAATTCATCAATGACATTCACTAGTCTAACAGAAATTTGTTCTTCACCACCTACAAAAAACAGAAGGCTGATCCCTCGGGATTGTCTGGTCTATTGTTAAGCAATTAAAACCCACATTAGCATACATACACAGCACCCATAACTTAAGTATTTTGCAGACATGGTTCCAATTTTACGCCTTAGAACTCATTCTCTGGTTGAAACACTCATATCATCCTACTACAGCTCTGAACCATATTTCTCAGAAACAGTCACCTTTACCATTTAACATCTCCAAGTTTTAGCGGAACATGAAGCATCCGATGTCCAGCTTCCGTTGGCTTCGGAAGTTGTCCCGCCCGGATGTTTATTTGGAGAGACTGGTGGAGCAATCTTGGCTCTGCCAACTTCGCGTCTCTCTCCTGCCGCAGAGACACAAACTCCTCCTCAGTGATGCCGTCCTTCAAGTGTTTATTTTGGCTCTTGTGATCCTGCACACTCAGCCAAGGTATCGGGGTTGCACGACTCTCCGGTGGATAATCATGGCCTGTCCAGATTTTTACGTGGTCCGGCAAGCTAAGAAGTTTACGTCCAGAGTTGAAGAGGCTGTGTGCACTTCCGCCAGGGAAATCGCAACGCGCAGTACCGATATCCGCGTGGAATAAAGAATCCCCGCAGAATACATTATCTGAGAGCTGTCAGCACCTCTGGAGCTCGAGAGGAAATCTAGTGACGCCCTTACCTCCAATTTTATAGCCTAAATGGTCTGGAGTGTGCCCGGGAAGGTGCATGGCTGTGGCTACCAAGTTTCCAATCTTGAACTTCTCATCGTCGTCAAACAGTGTGTCAAAAACAACACTGTACTCATCTGGTGGAACTGCGTATCTCTGACCGAACAATTTCTGCACCTGGCCGATACGCTTACCAATGCCGATCGACGGCTTGTGACCATGGTCCTGCGTAAGGCGATTTTGGAGATAAGACGCTGCAGTGAGATGGTCTGCATGGGCATGAGTCTCCAAGATTCTGTAGACCTTGTAACCCTTTTCCTTGACCAATGAGAGCAGTGAATCGGCAGCGGAGGTGGTAACAGCTTGGCTGGCTGGGTCATAATCCAAGACTGGGTCGATGATGACAGCAGCCAAAGTGGATGGGTCAGCTACCACGTATTGCCATGTACCTGTCTTCGTCTCAAAGACGGCATGAATGGTAGGTTCCCCGGCCGCCGTGGCTTCCGTGCTGTATGAAGCTCGGCCTCGGGCCACAGCTTGTGGGATTTTGGTCGTAACGGAACGTAAAGATGATGAGTTATTACATGATAAGGTACATCTATCATCTAACTTGCTTTTCAGTGAAGCTCTTCGAAAATCAGCATCGATGGGTGAATGGTAGGTTTTGGTGGTATATGCGGCCCTCTTATCGGCGTGTTGGCAAAGAGAACGGAGCGGCCTCCTAAGAGTTGTGGCTCGGATCGAGTTGGCCATTGGCTCAAGTGAGCCCAAAGCAGCCTGGGAAGCTCTAAAGGAGTTTATCATGATGTTGTATTATGATGGAACATTAGAAAGCATGGGATATGTACAGAGAAGGGGACTTACGATACTTAAGGTTATCCAGGTTAGGGTTCCCGGGGTCCACCGAATGCGGGAGGTGGCAAGCGCTGCGACCGTCCGATTCTTCGCCGACCGGTCCACGTGCTGTCAGATACATAAAGAGCAGTCGGCGATCAAACTTGTCCCGCCCTTCTTGATAATCTTATCCATCGCTCCCCGGTGTTCCTCCAATTCACCACCGAAGGTCATTTCCCATTCTTTTTAAAGTGATCTGGCCGTTTCTCCTTTAAGCTTTTTTTTCCCTACAAACTAATTAACACTATACGTTGAGCACCATTCATTTTCTAGTCATGTTCCGCACTCGAGTAACGTCGGCAGCTTGCGCTGCTGCCAAAAAAGCTCCAGCAGCACGGAATTTCGCAACAGCCTCACCAGTGAGCTCTGCTTCTCGGAACCACAAGGTCGTGGTAGTTGGTGGTGGTACGGCTGGTCTGTCTATCAGCCATCAGCTTCTTCACTCTGGCAAATTTACTCAAGACGATATCGCCGTTGTCGACCCGGCAGAGTGGCATCATTATCAGCCCGGATGGACTCTAGTTGGCGGTGGTCTTAAAACCAAGGAGGAGTTGCGCAGGCCAATGAACAGTCTGGTCGACCCTAAGCTCAAATTCTACAACGACAGCGTGTCCACATTTTCCCCTGAGGAGAATCTTGTCACTCTTGGTAATGGCGACAAGGTCAACTATGAACAGCTGGTTGTGGTTCCCGGCATTAACATTAACTATGGTAGCATTGAGGGTCTGCCCGAGGCTCTGGAGTCTCCCGACTCTCTTGTCTCTACTATCTATGGTTACAAAACTTGCGACAAAGTCTTCCGCACTGTTCAAAAACTCGAGAAAGGTGTTGCTCTTTTCACCCAACCTGCCGGCGTGATCAAATGTGCAGGTGCGCCGCAAAAGGTCATGTGGCTCGCATTGGACCATTGGAAGAGAGCCGGCCTGTACGACCCCAGCAACCCCTCCAGTTCCGCTATCAATATCAGCTTTGCCACTGCTCTCCCGACCATGTTTGGTGTGCCCAAGTACAGTGCTGCACTTGAGGCTCTGCGGAAGGAAAGGGGCGTTGAGGGACTTTTCCAGCATGACCTCGTCGCCATCGAAGGCAACACAGCCACTTTTGCTCGTCCTGATGGTCAGGAGAAGGTCAAGAAGCAGTTCGATCTGTTGCACGTTGTACCCAAGATGGGACCCCATGCATTCGTCAAGAACAGCCCTCTAGCGAACGAGGCAGGTTTTGTGGATGTCGATGATAGCACCCTGCGTCACAAGAAATTCTCTAACGTCTGGTCTGCGGGTGATGGCTCCAGTCTTCCTACATCCAAGACGGCGGCTGCAATTACTTCCCAATCACCCATTCTTGTTCGTGGTTTGCTTTCCACAATGGAAGGCAAGGAGCCCGAAGGAAACTATGACGGTTATACTTCCTGTCCTCTGCTGACTGAGTACGGCAAGGTTCTTTTGGCTGAATTCAAGTACGGCGGGCAGCCCAAGGAGACTTTTGGCAACCTGTTCGGTATCGACCAAGCCACTCCTCGCCGTGCATTCTATCATCTGAAGAAAGACTTCTTCCCTTGGGTGTACTACAAATCCATGGTCAAGGGCCAATGGGGCGGTCCTAAGGGTTGGGTTAACTAGAAGAGCCTGGAGCTCGTGTGTACTATACTTCTTGAGATAAACAAATACTGGAAGCTTCAAAATTAGCGAAAATTACATTTTACAATCTATGTTCATACTATCCTACAAAATTGTATACCTTGCTGCAGTCGCCTCCAACAATGACCCCCCCTTTCCCAATTTCTTTTGTTTTTTACCCTTCTATGTTCGACTTTCCTGCTCCTCCAATTTTTCAAATCACGTCATTTGGTAGCCGAAATCGGACCTGTGTTTGGGTGGGTCCACTACGGCCGAGAACCTTGGACGGCTTGCCGAACCACATTTACTGCTTAAACCCGCTTCCTTTATTTTCTCCCCCGAACCCTCATATTCCCCGCGCACTTTTGCGGGGAACGGAGATTAATAGCTTTAAAGCCTACATAGTATATATTATGTCGAAGTTTGTTCTTTCGTACCTTTTTAAAATTAATTCCGTGATTATAGTAGTCATTCAACCTTACTCTCCCCTCGGGCGATAAATGATCTTATCGTCCGAGAGAAGGTTCGTGATTGTTCAGTCGGCCGAAAGGGATCATTCACTTGACATCATGTCATGTCATTTTCATGCTCAGGAACAACGCCATCATCAATCGCCGATTGAAACAAGGCTTAGGATATGCTATAATGGCTCGGGATATATAGGGACATGAAGTGGATGTGGTCTAGAACGCGGTGATAGTGATTTCAAATAATTCAGGATTTCAAGGCAACAACAGAACTAAAAACATATCTCATTTCCTCGAGCCGGAGCCGGCGACCTTCCAATCCAGTCATAGGGTGGTTGCCATTGAAGAGATATTTTATTCAAGCTTAATTTAAGATATAAAGCTGGGAATAAGATCTTCGAAGTCCAGATTTAGACGTTTAGAAAACCCACAGTTTACTTACCTCTTGCAAAGAGAATAATCACAATGGATTAATCGATCGTTATATATTAATTTAAAATCATAACACGAGAATGACCAGATTGGTGACATATACATGTTCTAGCATATTGTTCTTCAAGCTGCCAGGGCTGCGTAATATTCCGTAGCCCCTGTTTAGTTAATTAAGCTTAATTTCTTCATGTGCCAAATAATTTATTGATTAGGGTCCATGTTAGTCTGCAGGTCAATAACCGCTTCCAGATTATGGTAGGTGGAGTTGGTGTGGACCTAAGTCATAGGGCTGATTGGGGTACACTGAGGTCAATCTATTTGCAATCCCTTGTAGCAGTCTTTACTGTCATAGGTAAGGCAAATATTGTGCCTTCCCATTCGTTTTCGCTTGAGCTCTGCTCGTTCTTTGACTTACGCATTAGTAGTAGAATGACTTGATACAGCACATAGTGTTTTTTTGCAAGTGACAAACGCATCAACGATAGCTGATGGACAGTTGAATGATTGGTGACATAGTTCTGGTAACCATGATACATCTTCCATAGGATGCAGTCGGTTAATGCATACTTTATCGAGCTGGAAATTGCGAAATTACTTTACATTTGAAGAGAAACACCAGGGCTTATGCAGTCCTTACACCCAACAATATGTAGATAATGAGATAATATGAACTCAGACCGACGATCGTATCTACAGCGATATACTATCTAGGCTTGAGCATGGCATACTTATACGTCACCAGAATATTCGTCCTAAATGACAATATCCGACAAAAGCTTTTCGCTACAAGAAACACATCATACACAATCGCTCGTCCATGGGGAACAGCACCATCACCACCATACATTGCTATAATATCAAAGTCATCAGTACCAAAAGGACAGACACAGGCTCAGCTAGTTACCTAAATTATGTCCTTCTAAAGCTTGCGATACTGTTGGATAAACATCACCAAACTTTTCGGGAGCATTCAACAACGCCTCATCATCAGCTTTCCGAAAGGCGAACTATTGTCTGGAATCTGTTCTAGCTGGAACGATCATCTGGAATTTGTTTTCCGCGAACCCATCAACCCTCTTTCCGGTACACTCGACAATCATTCGAGATTTAATGTCGAGCTTCCATTCTTCAAAATCCTTTCCATGTTTCTTGAATTGGCAACTTCTCTCCCTTAAAATTTCATGTTAGCCCCAAAACTTCCAATTTGCTTATCCGAACGCTTTGTTTGCCATCAATATAATTTCACTGTGAACAGACACAGATTCCCCAGGCACGACACTATCGTATCGGAAACTTTCCCAAAAATGCTCTATGCTGGCAATCACTTGCTTGATATTCCTGTTGTATGCTGTCTTGCTCGAGCCGCTTAATATACGCCGCACCCTATAGGGTTTTACATGTCTGTGATATTATTTCCTCGGGACGCGCTACCATGTTCAGTAACTAAGGATTGCCTTGCTTTGTTTGAGCTACTAGTGACGACGGCCAAAGGAGTTGGTGTTTTCATATTTAGTAATGCTGGAAGGGACACTTCTTTCTCAGGAACTCGAACCTTTTCATAATTTCTGTATACGTATGGGAGGCAAAAACATCTCATTTCTATTGGGAAAATCTCCTCCAAGATCTAGAGAATTATCTGCTCTATTACCATATTAATACATGCTTAGGGCAATACGTATAATAACGACCTATAGTATTCCACAGTAGTGAAGTTTGTAACGATATTTTTTTACGAAAAATGGAATGCAATGAAATATCTATATCGTTGGAAGCATACGCGTCGACTTAGCATACACTGACTTTGATTTGTGTGTAGTACGGCTCTCCGATGTCCCAGGTGGGTCGGGCACCTCTAGTCTACACAAGACAATACAACCAAATGATCAGCGAGTACGACTCAAAGCTTCGATAAATTCTCTTATAATTACATCCATCTGTCTATACGCATTATCACTCCTTCTGCAGGGTGGTCTGAAGCCAAAATGCCAAGCTTCAAAGGTGCAAGTGACAATCGGTTCCGATGTTCATCGTCGGCTCCGCTGTAACATTACACTTTGCTGCGGATCCGATGGTATTCCCCTCCAACTATTTATCTCTTCTCGTCACCCTTTCGAGTTACCCAGATTCTCAATTCTCTATTCGCCCAGTTATTACAAACCATATATTCCCCCCTTTGTTTAAACGATACCAAGATGTCCAACAACCCTACTGTCGTAATCGTGCCGGGCTCATGGCATTGCCCGAAACATTACAAATACCTCATCGATGGTTTGGCAAAGTTCAACTACGAAGCTGTCGGTGTGACATTACCGTCAGTTAACTCTAGCCCTCCCCATGCCAGTTGGGATCAAGATGCCCAAGCCGTCCGTGAGGTTATCATGAAGAGCCTTGACAATGGCAATGATGTCATTGCGGTCGCTCACTCGTTTGGTGGGGTTGCCATGTCCGAGGCCGTGAAAGGCTTGGGCAAGGAAGCACGCGAAAAACAGGGTTTGAAGGGCGGTGTTGTGCGACTGATCTACATGTGTGCTATGGCGTTGCCTAAGGGCCAGACTCATGTCGGTCAGATCCAGCCCCAGACACCCGAGGAAGAGGAGTTGGAGCGACAACGTCAGGAGTTACAGGCAAAGTACGGTGGCATGCGTTTCACAGAGGTATGATGGATAAGTTCTATGCCATTGAATTATGATGTACTCTTTGCTTTGAATGTAGGTGCTGATTACTGGTGTTATTATGTTAGGATGGAGCTATGCTCCTAGATAAGGACGTCATTCGAGATGTCTTCTATAATCGCTGCGATCCCAAAGATGTGGATGAGGCGGTGGAACTCCTAGGCTCATTCCCAACAGGCCCTCTAACTGTACCTGTGACTTACACGGCCTACCGTGAGATTCCTAGTACATACATCGTTTGCGAAAACGACAAGGCCCTGGCGCTCTCCTATCAAGAAAGAATGATTGCACAGGGTGATGGTATTTTCCATGTTGAAAGATGCCAAGAGGGACATTCGCCGTTTTTGAGCAACCCGACTTTTGTCGTTGATTGTATTCGTCGGGCTGCTGGAGAGAACATATAGCGGATGATAGAACGTTTCACCTAAACGATGGGTGTATAGATCACCATGCAATATATCCGTGAGCCCACCAAGTGGACTAGCCTGATTTTCAAGTGTGTATCAAATTGGGCACACTTTCGTACGACTCTCTTTCTAGAATTTCTGAGAATCTACTGTACAATGAACAATCGATTGCAGATCTTGACGACATATTGATGTATAAAAACTGGCGATAGGGCATGTCACCTGACCAGATCGGCCAGATGCCCGATTTGTTCCGAAGGAAATCGAATCTAAACTTTCTTCTAACTCATCCTACTACTGCAATATCACCATTCGTGCTCTCTTAGCGATAGATAAACAGGGAAATATTTCAGGTTCTATATTATCGGCGCCGATGACGCCTTCCACAGCACCCTCGCGGCGCCAGTATTCAAGTTGCGATGCATGTCGACGATCGAAACGGCGTTGCTGCTTGCCGCCTGGTAAAGAGGGAGAAGTTCCCTCAGTATGCACTAATTGCAATCGCACAGGGTCACCTTGCACCTTTGATTTTGTCAGGTCTCACTCCCGGGTAACAACGCGAAGGGGTCGCAGGCGATATGCATCAAGGGCTAATTTGCCTGAAGAAGGCAATGGGTCAACTAGCACCTTAGAGAATGCGATTGATGCATTCCATGAGAGCCAATCACAAGTGCACCCTGTAGCAGATCAGGACCTTTTGGCTTCTTGGCTTAACATTGACCTTGATCATTGTTTTGATGAGAATTCTACACCTAATCTATATAACATGGAGTTTCCCGACTTACTTGCGGGTACCGCAAGGCCAGCACGACATCATGATGAAATTGTCACTTCTCCTGTGGCACATCACTCGGACATGATACAGCGCCCTGTTCTGCTTAATTCTCGGCCTAGCATCGGCAGCTCACTTAACAGTCCTGTCTATCTGCTGAATTCTAAACTGAACGCAACGATTCTCGAAGAATGCCTGGCCCGTATCCATGATACGATCGTCACAGGTTGCGCATCCAGGTTCATAGGCTACGAATGCAATTTATATAAACCGGGACATCGGTATCAGTTAGAAGAAGATGGTAGTGATAGGCCCCAGGACCAAAAGCCTGTGCAACTAGACCCTATATCAACTGAAAACCTACCTAAGACCCCCTCTTCAATATCTCAATCGGATATGTCTTTGATAACTTCCGGTCCCTCATCTCAACAACCAGGGTCTATGGCGCAGGATAACAGCCACCGAATGACAATATTGGGCACTATTCGTTTCCTAGACCATTTCAGTGATCTCTATGGCAACAGACTCACTGTCTCTGCCCGGAAAAAGTCAGACGCCGTTTTGAAAGCGGTGCTCAGAGCATTCTCACTTCAGTGGCTATCTTCTGCCGATTCTTCAATTGGAGTTCAATCAACAACCAACTATAACAGTCCGATTGGCAGAGACACGCCACGCAACTCACCGATGGACGCCTTCTATGACAGTTGGTTCCAGGCACGATCACTGATTAATAATGCGCTTTCTGTTCAATCCTTCAGAGTTATATATGCGATCTTAATGTTCGATGGCATTTCTATTCCAGCGAAGGCGAGCGGTGAGACTCTCGTAGCCCATGAATTCCTTGATGTGGGGTTGCAGAAACTGAATTGCTTGGCTGGGCTTGTTGAGCAGTACTGCATAAACCTGGGACCACATTCTACATACGGTACTATTATGGAAGCTAGCCTGAGTGTGGTGCGATGGTGTGGTCATGTCCGTGATATAGGGGCAGCACTCACAGCAGATCACGTATGCAAGCTTTCTGATGTTTCAGGTAATGAGAAAGGTAACTAGATCGTATATTGAACTCCAGTCCTTTGCTAAATATCTCTCAGGCCAATCGACTTCTTCCGGATACGAGCCAATGTCGCCTTGTTCCTTTCATCAGAGCTTCAATCAAGACTTTGATGATAGTGTTCCCGGTATATGTCGCGCAGCAGTTGCGGAGGCCTTCCGTGTCTGGAAACAAGTAGTTGCAATAAAAGGCATCCTCTTTAATCAGACCAAAAATGACCTTGAACTACGTCCAAATCTGTCTGAGGACATTACCTCGACGACCACGGCGGTGGGTAGATTCAAGGAAGCTTTTGGCTCTTTCTTGGACTACTGTATAGAAAATCTTGGATTTCTTTCCATGCGCTCAAGATTGTCTTCTGGTGCGTCACGCATATGGCCATGACTTCCCTTAATATGTTTAATTTAACCACCATACTGATTGGTCTCAAACAGTCTCAATTATGATGTTCTGGAACCTCGGTATCTTTGTTCTCATGGAGACTTTGAAACCGACTATGACGGGGACAAACCAACCTTGCAGTCACAGTATCTTCTCAAAATTACAAACTTACAACGAGGAGGCTGCTTTATCAGTAGCACGGACAGCAGAGTGCGTGCTCTCGCTTCCTTTCGAGGAGATCTTCAACCTCCAGAACGGCGTGAGTGCTGAGGCTTCGGTTCTCTCCTACCATATCACCCCTACACTGGTAGCGGCTACCTTCCAAAAAGCTATCGAGGCAATACTTGGTATACAGTTATATCCGCCTTATAGTGAGGGCACACTAAAAGACAGATCCCTAAGTCTCCATGCTGACTCCACCTGGAAACAACATATCGACACCATCATGAAGGGCCTTGTTTCGCTTGATGTTACGATTGGTGGATCACTGGCCTCAGGTGTGGCAATCCAAAATCTAATGCAAATTCATGGGGACATTATATCAGATTGTTGGTCTTGCGACTTTGAGACTTGAACTGTTTGATCTCAATGGACTATAAGGAAAGACTGAACCAAAGCGGTCGATACTCTTAGGTGTACCTCCCCAAAGGCTCAGTTCGCCTAAGAAGAAGTTCACATCATCTACAAACCAACGGTTCTTTCGGTCAGACATCACGCGACAGTGAATGTTCTCTATTGCTTTCAGCCGTCCTTCTCACACCAAGAGGACCTGTTTGGCCATGAAGGAAATGCTCTATCTGATAGCCGAAGTTAGCTCTGCAAACCTTCAAGTATCAGTATCAGGTAGCGAATATCTTACCGGAAAGCCACTGGAGGAGGCTGAACTAAGCTGAAGAAACACTCAACACTTTGCGTCAGATGCTGCGAGAGAGCATGTTCCACCGCATCAGGACCGATCAAAAGTCGCAGAGGAGGATCCTCTTCATTCGACAGCCCAATATTAATGCTTGCAACCTTGGTTGGTATGGATGGTTCCTTTCCTAAATTTCTTCCGACGCATGTCGGCCATAAAGCCCACGGTACTCTCGTACGGCTTGCTCACTGGGGGGATTCGCATTGACAAGCCAGGCCAGTCAGTCTTCATGCCATCAGGCTCCACCACGGTGACATTGATACCGAGCGGTGCCACTTCTCGCGCTAGCACCGTCGAGAAACCTTCGACTGCCCATTTTGCACTTTGGTATGCCGAGACCCGGCACACCGAGCCCTCCGCCAACTGAGGAGATTTGGAATATGTGGCCGGACCCTTGCTAGCGAAGGATGGGTAGGACCGCCTTCGAAATGTAGACAACCCCGAAGAGATTGGTATCTACTTGAGCTCGGAAGTCATCGATGTCAATATCCTAGACAGCGACAGAGTTGGCGTACCCCGCGCTATTGACGACGATGTCGATTCGGCCAAATCTTTCATGTCCAGCCTTCACAACTTTAATCACTTGGTCGTTGTTGCTGACGTCTAGGGCTAGGGTGAAGACCCTGCCGCCTCCATATTTCTCCGTCGGGCCTGCGAGTTGCTCTGGCCTTCGGGCAGTTGCGATAATAGAATCCCCAGCATTGAGCGCAGCTTCAGCTATATCCAGACCAAGGCCACGAGAGCATCCTGTGATGAACCAAACTCTCTTCATTGTGTGTCAGACAATAAGAATGAGCTTTTGGAATACGACACAACTGAGATAGTAACCTTAAAGGGTATTTTGGCAATACAGTACGAACAGATTTATAGACTCTCATCTTGCTAGTGTGGCCATAGATTTGCAGTCTAGATGAGTGATGAGGCCGCACGCTACAGACGGGACATTTTTTTGTTGCCTGATGGAGGAAGATGATAAGTGGAACATTATTACGGCTATTCATGCTTGTTTAGTATACAGAAATATAAGCGACAGTGTGACAAGTCGTCCCATTTTCTCTTCGTACCTGAAGTTAGTCTTTGGTCTGAAATGGTATCGTGACGTTCACACACAGCTGCCCCGCAGGCTAGAAGGGCACATCCTGCAGGATGATATAGGGGAAGTCGTCTCTCCTCCCTGGTACTCTATGTCGAGCATATAGGGCCGTCACAGGGTCCCCAGAATGGCCGAACAAGAGGAAACTGCGGAAGGGGCGGGAGTAGTGTTGGGGTTATACACTATCTCCCCTTCTCTGTATCAGCCTACGCTACTGCTAGACCGGAGACAAAGATGAATATACCGCAGAGATGGTTGTACCAATCTATCTCTGGCCGGGTCCTGGGGTTTGGACCGCGGGTCATCCATGGGAATTGGACGTAGAAGCCGGCGTGATGCTGATGCTGAGGGCAAGCAGGAAGGTGATTGCGGCGAGGAGAAAGGGTATGGTGGACAGAGATCAAGTGCAGCACGGTCACCTAACCCGGCGGCCTACAGCACTGAGGGTTCGCCTGCATATGGAATGGGACCTATATGTTGAACACTGATGGGCAGGGCCTATCTGTTAGATAAGGAGATGTGAGTCACTCTAAAAGGCGGGGTTGGACAGTAGCTTACCCATACTAATTTTCGGCCTTCAAGTCTGACATAATAAGATCTCCCCATCCGCAGCTCTTAAGTAGCAAAGCCCATCGAGTATAACATGTCTACTCAGCTCGACGCCGCCTCTATCGCCCGTGTCTCCCTACACGACCCCAGTCACTTCAGTATCCAGCACTCCCAAACCTCCCACCGCCTGGCTCTCCTGCAGCACTGGAACATTCCCCCTGGCTCCAATATACTGGAACTAGGATGCGGACAGGGGGACTGCACGGCCGTCCTTGCTAATGCTGTGGGCGAGCAGGGGAGGGTGGTGGCGGTCGATCCGGCGGAACTAGATTATGGTGAGTCCTCTCGCCTTTCTTCCCCCACTGCCTGTCCTGGTGGTGCGAGTGGAAAGCAGCCAACTGATAGCTCCTGCAGGTGCCCCGTATACTCTCGGCCAAGCACAGGGTCACATCTCGCAAGGCCCACTGGGTAAGCGGATTACTTGGGTCCAACAGTCCCCCCTGGACTACCTCTCCTCCCTCCCCTCCCCCTCTTCCACCTCCTCGCCGCCCGCCAGCGACCCTAAGGCCTTCGACGCAACAGTACTCGCCCACTGTCTATGGTACTTCGCCTCCCCATCGCTCATCCTTTCCACCTTTCGTGCCCTCAAGCAGCACAGCAAGCGTCTGCTCCTTGCTGAGTGGTCGCTAGTAGCGACGCACCCCTCCACCCAGCCTCACGTATTAGCTGTTCTCACCCAGGCAGCGCTGGAGTGCCGTAAACCCAATGGCAGCATCTCGAACGTCCGCACGGTGCTGGGGCCAAAGCAGCTTACCAAGCTGGCCCTAGCCGCCGGATGGCATCTAGAGAGTGAGACCCGCGTACCAGGTAGTGAGGGTTTGTTGGATGGACAATGGGAAGTCTCTGCTTGTCTTTCTTCCTCTTTCGAAAGGGAAGTAGAGGAGCAAGTAAATGATGAGCGGGAGCGGGCGGTGGTTCTTGCGTTACGGGATGCGTGTGAGGCAAGCTTGGAAGGTATCCCAGGGGGTCGGAAAGGAGTTAGGGCCATGGATGTTTGGGTTGCTAATTTCGTCTGATTATAAGGAGAAAAAATGGGGTAGATATTAATCCTTCCTTTACTACTATTAACACTGTTCTTTTCAGTATGTTAATTTGAGATTACCAAGGCCTTTTGACGCGCCTAGTCTGCATGATACTGCATAATCACTAAGAACTTTTCTAGTTGCGCACATTGCGTTCTTCGATTAATGTTGGAAATGCACGAACCTCAAGGCTTCCCAAAAGCTTTGGCCATGCTTCAGGTGATGGACACAGTCATGTATGTGGTCGCGGCAATTGTCATATATAGCTACGCTGGCCACGTATCTTGCAAGTACATCTATGTTCGCATTTTCTGGGGCTCTCACCACATGCACCAGCGCAGTTTCCTTGCCATCGGAACGCAATCCGTGAGGATGCGAAGGGGGTCAGTTGGTCGTGGGCGAATAATGCTTAGCACTTTTCAAGATCTTCATACCTGTCATAGTCCCTTTGTCTTTGAAATTATACAGTATTCTGTAGGGACATTCGCCATATTTGGTACATTACCCTCGCAGCATTCTCTCCATCATCAGACAATCAACACCGGTCTATCCCTTGAAACGTACATTGCCTCAATAGCGACCTGTATAAAGAAGACAGATTCAACAATCAATCACCAGCTTTGATTGCCTAGATCCGTTTTCTGCTGCTCAGGCCTCTGTTCCATCGCATCGTTGGCATGCCATGTACCCTGCGACGCCTCCCGTTGTCCTCCATTATCCCTCTGCTCCATCGCATCATTGGCTTGCCATCCACTCTGCGTCGCCTCCTGTGGTCCTTCATTATCCCCCGTGTTCGGCCAATCATCGTTAGGAGACGTAGGTCCTCCAGAACTCCCCGCAGCAGCCTCATTACTAGCTCTCCACTCATCATCAATAGGTCCAGGCTGCGGTGGTTCATCCTGCGGCCCCGTGTATGGCGCATTATCCTGCTCAGCCAGTCCTACACCCCATTCATTGTCCATACCTTGATTAGAGCACTCTTGCTGTGCTGGTTGATTTCCACCACCAGAACCCGCCGCATTATCACCATGCACAATCTGCCCAGTCTGTTGTTCCCCCTTCTGTTTCTTATTCTTATTCTTCGACACCCGGGACTGATTCCTCGATGTCCCCGATCCAGACCCCCGCCGATTATCCTGCCGTTCATTCTGTCTACCCCTCCCCCTCTGCCCCTGTCTCGACGTCGTCGAAGCCGCTCGTGGAGGCGGAGGTGGAGGTGGAGGCGGACGCTGAGACTCAAAAGGCCGAGACGCAGGGGGCCGCGGCGAAGGACGCCGTGAAGGAGCACGAGACGGACCACGCACAACAGTGACTTGAATCGGGGTGGTAGCTTGAGCCTGGAGCTGGGCTTGAGATTCCGAAATCCGTCTCTTCCGTGCTTTTGCCCGCGCAATGAAGAGCTGGGCTCTTGCTTGGGATCGCCAGCGGATCGAGTAGAGGTATACGAGGCCCGTTATGCCGAGGAGGATTACCACTATCATGGCTATTATGATGTTGTTGTTCATCGTTTTGGTTCTGGTGGGGGGTTGCGGGTTTCTGGGGTTGTTAGTGTGGGTTTCTTGGTTGGTTGGTTGTTTGGTTGGTTGCTTTGATATGCATGGGGTTGAGATGGGGGGTTGGGGTTGGACTTACTTGGTATGTGCTTGTTCTGTGTCAGGGTGATTGTTCCTTGGGGAGAGGTGTCGGTCGATATGTTGAATTGGAGTGACTCTCCAGTCGGGGGTGGCATACTGGATTTGGAAATACGGTTGTTGTGATGAAAGCTGGTTGTGCTCGGCGACCTCCTTCCTGTGAATGAGCGTGCAGATTCTCATGTTTTGGATCAATTTCTACGAAACAGAGAAAGTCACGGAAAAGAAACAAAGAATTGGTATTAAACATGTCTAACTTTTATCTATCCTAACCCTCAATACCCAATGCATCCTGAATTCTCGCAACCCAGTTATCATGCAGCAATGACTTTTCCCCATTACCAAGTAGTCTCTGCAGCTTCTCTTTGAGAGCATTCTGATCTTCATACAGGTAACCAGAAGCTACAAACCCCTCTGACACCAACACCGCCGCAAGGCTGATCAGTCTCACGCCTAGGGTGAACGTTTCTGGCTTCGAGGCCCAGCCGACCAGTCCGTCCTTTCCGGACTCGTTTGCCATAATATCAGCCACGTAAGATAGGCCGTCAGAGACCCATTTCGAGGTCTCCTTGACTAGACGCTCGTTGAAGGCAGCTTCTCTCAGGCCGAGAAGTCTACGAGACCAGACATCGACTTCGCGGATTTCCTCGATGAACAGGTTTTGTCGCTCTTCTTCGAACAAGATTGTGCTCTCCTTTCTCAGTTCGGCTAGCTGTGCTTCTACCGTAGCAAGCTTTGTGGGTTCGACAGAGCCGCTGAGTTTCGGTTCCTGTCCGGTGATGTATTGGATTGCTTTAGTCGACAAGAGTTGAGACTCGGGGTAGTTATCGACCATGAAGTCAGCAAGGAGCTGGGCAGCGTTCAAGGGAGACAAGGCAACGGCCTTAGAGGGAGCCACGGAAGAATATGACAGGACCCAGGACGCAGTTCCGGCGGCCATATCACGCAGATCTTCGTCATCATCGCTCAGCATGTCATGTAAGATAAGGTAGATCTCCAAGTACACCTTGTCGACAAGCGGGGCTTTGCCTTTCCTCCGCAGTGCACGTGCAAACGCTGTCAGCGAGGTCACTGCGGCATCTCGAGTGGTATATTCCTGGCCTTGGTTAGTATCTAACTTGTGCGAGATATAGATGGAAAGCACCACTTACTGTTTCTTCTTCCATGGCGAATCGGAGCTTCGTGGCCCATCTGCGAATGTCCGTCTCGGAGATCTGACCTTGGTTGGAAATGACCTTGGCTGCCAGAAGACATCCTTGTAGACGTATCCCGGCGTCGGATCGGTCTCTGTTCCATACCTCGCCGTTCGGCTTGGAGTTGATATGTCGGTCTAATTCCTCCCATGGTAGCTCGACGTCCTTGAATTTATCATGGCGGAAGTCAAGTAGATCTTCCAAGATAGATGCCAGGAATGAGATAGTGGGGCCCTTCACATCTTCGGGGTAGTCGCCCAGGATGATAGAGGAGTACAGTTGCAGCAAGGTCTTTCGGTATTTGTCCTTTGCTCCGATTGTATCCTGTATCCGCTGAAGTAACCATACACCAGCATTGGGATCGAACGTTGAAACGGTCTTGACGAATGGTGCCAGCTCATCCAATTCACCGGTCACAAACATCTGCAATACTCCAACCCACGGAAGAGATCTCCGAAGCATAGAAGAAGCGCGAGTTTTGCTCAATGAATTGTAGTTGGGATTGGAAGAATCAAAAAGATACTCCAGGATGTCTTGGAATCTATACGAGTCATATGTGTAGCAGATAGTCATCAACATTTTTTCTGTACCTTTGTTTAGCCACAGGTGCAAATCTTCAAGGGGGGCTTGATCTACCTTCCGTGCCTGACTCAAAGCTCTTCTCCACCGATTCGCCCAGGATCTCCAGCAGAGTGTTCGCAACGAATGGAGATTCGGCAATTGGGAACAATGTGGCAAAGATCTGTCGTAAGACTGCAGATACTTCGTGGATATGCTCTGTAGCCATGTTAGCCAATAGGATTCACTCTATGTTATGCAACTACTGATTACCATTCCAGAACGAGACCGACGCAGATCCGAACCTGCGCAGAGCATATTTGATAGACAGTGCCTTTCCATGAAGATAGTCCTGTGACTTTGAATCTCGTTCAGTATCAAGCAGTGTTTGGATATCTTTTAGGATGTCAGGGCGATTCAACAAGGATGCATAAACACGAGCTGCGTGTTCTCTGATGCCCCACACCGGACTCTTGAGCTGTTCCCGGACTAGCTCTAGCAACATCGCATCGTCTGTATCATAAACATTCGGGACTTTCTCCGCAATGAGTTCCAAAGCTGGGAAGACTCGCTCAGTGACCATCGCATGGTCACCCTGTTCCGCGTTATTTCTCGCATTAGATGACGACAGAAGGTCAGATAGCAGCTGAATAAGACCCGGATATTTCTGGAAAGAAATTCTACCGCCGGGTTCAGATCCGGAGTTACCGCCGAACCCTAAGCCAGTACCCCTGCGACACATGCGCGTTAGTAAAGCTCGGAAGAGCATCAATCCAGAATTTCTCAGGTTCCAACTAAACAGACATTAGCTTTCTAATTCTCGTAACTTGGCCAAATCGGTTGTATCACTCACACTGGCGAGCCCAGCTGCTCAGCTGACAGATTTAAAGCGGGCATAATAAACGGCTCTGTATGAGCGGCAACCTTGGTATTGGTGAAAATTTCTTTCAGGCAGTTCAGAGCATGGACTTGAGGTAATTCCATTTCCTGGTTATCATCATCTTGTTGCACTGGGAGGTGAGATATCTCGAGAAGCTCTTTGATGACCTCTTGGAAAAGCTGCCCTCCTGGGTTAGATGAAAGAATTCCAGTGGCCAGTGCAGGAAGCCCAGCGGAACGACGCGTTAGCTTGGACGCTGTCTCGAAGATAATCTTTCTAGCTTCCTATATCGACGAATAAGCATTCCACTCATGCGAACTCTGTCGTCTGAAATACTTACCTGATACCAGTTATGAGGTAGGCTTGCAATCTCAGGATCACTCGACTGCCCACAACGCAAACAACAGGTGGCAAATGTTTGAGACACCGTCGAGAATGCACCCCTATGGCGAAGCTCAGCCAGCTGTGTGAAGCTCGCAACTCCTATCGTCTCAAAGTCACCCTTCGTCAAACCTAATTCTCCTTTCGGACCGTACGTCCTATTGGCGAGTGTTGCGTAAAGCAGAAGACTGAAATTGTCAGCAGGGAATACGAATTGTGGAGAGTGGAAATTACCTCGACTCCCGAAGTGCACGCCAAGAATAAGAAAGGATATCCTTAGGGCCAACGGCTAGATCGTCAATGGGCTCATCAGTGTGGCCTTCCGGAGAATCAATGCAGAGCACAGGTTTCACTTCTATCCAAATCTTGTCACAAACAGCCACTATCCTCGAATGTACAGCTCGCCAGGCCTCGTAATCTGTCTGTGCGTTCGAGATCAAGACATGAAAGTCAGGAGTCAGGACAATATATCTAAAGAAAAGTTCAGCTTCAGCACGTTGGCTATACTCAATATGCAGCATTACCTGAGAGCAGAGACGTAGCCGTGTAGGGGCGCATCGCGCATAGAAGAGTTGAAGAGACCCCCTGCAAGAGAAAGTTTCTCTTCCAGTTTCTTCAGGAGAGTATCGACAACTCCTTGTTTTGTTTCCCACCAGCTATCCGCCACCTTCGAGCTGCTGTCGTCTGCTGCTGTAAAGAAGATGTGATACAAGCGAGCGACAGTATCGGCGTGGTCAGCTCTACTAGTGTTACTTGCTAATTGCTCCGCTCTATTCAAGGCGTCCACGAGCTGCGGCTTTGCGTGTTTTCCGTTGCTTCTAGATCTCACGTAACCACTTAACAAGACGTCTTGAGGAAACAAATTGAGCAAGGTAAGGGATGTGGCCCGCACTTCCTCATATGGGTCCAGTAAAAGGTCAACCAGCAATCTGAGCAGGCTTGGCTCAAATATATCCATGTTGAGTCGCCACTTTGTCACATTTCCTACCTGTTTGGCAGCAATATGACCAGCGTAGCGGGCGTCGAGGCCAGACTCAAGCAGATGGATCAATGTTTTCAATGCCATGATATGACGCGGGTAAGAGGCTGTGGGCCGCAGGTCATCTTTCAGTAAATCCACGTATTCTTTCAAGCAGTTTTGTGTTTCAGAATCATCACGGGCAAACTTTGGCGGATGCCTTTTGCTATTTGAGACGTTTGCCTCCTCCAAGCTTTCATGCTCACTCAGGATACCACCTTTGAGGCGAGGGATCAGTTTACGTATCAGACTCAGAATCTCTCCTCTGGCATACGGGTCTGCAGATTCAGAGTGCATAGACGGCAGGCCTTTCAATATAGCTCTTATCGTGGCTGAGGAAACGGGCTTTGTTGTCGCAGGTGCCGTAATCAGAAGTGAAAGTGCTGCTATCCTGATACTATGCTCTCTGTGGAATAAAAACTGGCCTATCATTTCACTCTTGAGAACGAGCGCATTCTGGGCGTCATTGGCTGAAGACCCCGCTTTGGGAATATAGTCTAGATGAATGGTAAGATTAACACCAACAGGCTCAAGACACCTTCTCCACTTACTATCCTCGTGAACTAAGCCAACCTTCTTTGCCATCTGCAGCGATGCAAAAAGAAGCGTCAGCTCGGGTAAAGGCGCTTCACTCATATCCCCTGCGAGCAAGTTTTTCAGGTGTAGCCCGTCCAAAAACGCTCTAAAGCCAACAGGATCCAATTTAAACAAAGGCTGGAGGGTGTAATTAGACATCAGCTCTAGATTTCCCAATTTCTGCAGCGCGAGGTGCCTAACTGGGGCCACCCAAATCGACGATAAGTTCTGAGAAATCTCTTGAGTTGACGGGTCAGACATGCCAGAACTTTTCACTTTTAGGAAGAATGCAGCCATTAAATCCCCTGATGATGCAGCAAGCTCTGCTGTTTTTGCTTGGGTTAATAATCTCAAAAGAAGGATCTCTGCCACAATTTGTTTCGACTCGGAGCTTGGGGCACTTCCGAGGAAGCGAGTGATATCTATAGACAGAGCTTTGCAATCCTCCTGAAGGAGCGAGATCCATCTTTCCCGATTCTCCAGAAGCCATCTCTCTACCATGGAGATAAATTCAACTGGAGAGATTGAGCCCTTTCGTAGTAGAGTCTCCAAAGAGAGGAAAGACGCCTTCAGTCGTGAGCGAGGCTCGCCCAGAACAATGCTAGGGGTGGTTGTCTCAGTGATCTTGGATCGGATAACATCTTTGTCAGTTTCTTGAGGGTTTTTGTTGAAGAGGCTGACCAGGCACTCCAGGATTTGCCTCATCCCCTTTGGATTTGAATCTTTATAGCGAGCCATGTATATGTCAAACACAGCAGACCAAGTCTCATTGGAAAAAGCCAGGTTTCTAGTTCCTTCACATTTTGAAGTAAGCGCGGCGTCAAGAAACGCACTTAACGCATTGCATGAAGCCACGGTATGGGTGTTGGATGTTGAAGCCGTCGAAAACGTCTTCAATAGGCTCTGCCATACTCGGTTCACTTTGCTTTTTCAATAAGTTAGATTATGGCAGGAAAAATGAATAATACAGTCTTACTCGATATCTTCACATGACAGAACAAATTTTACCAACAACCCTTTGCTAATTTCTTTGAGGGTGGCTTCCGGAAGGAGTTGTATATCCTGCGATATCATCTCCATTTTTTGATACCCGGCGTCACCCGGGACGCTAGACCCTGCTTGAAGATCCATTGCGTTACCGGGTCCGTAAGCCCCGAGCAATGGAAAATCCGACGGCAAGGATTTTATTTTAATTTTCTCTAAAAAAAAATTGAATTGATATTCAGATGCCCGCCCCCGCGCTGGGGAATCACTTTTCGTGGATTTTCGAGGCGGGTCCACCTAAAGCGGTTAGCGTCGGTCAAAGCTTTTCCCGACACCGGAGAACTGCCCGTGATTACTCGTGACTCGGCCCGTCACGGGGTTGAAGTTTTTGTTCTGGTTCCTTCGAATTTCCAGACTCGCGACGGAGACCAGCAGCGCCAGAGTGGCATACCAACCGTTGTTCATTTCCTCTCGTGTTTTATTACCTTCTTAATTGTATTCATTTTAATAAAAGTTTCTCTTTCAAAATGTCTTTCTGGGACTCACTCAGCGGCCGCAAACAATCCAAGGGCCCCGAATTCGACCCTTCCACTGCTGGAGATGCTACGTCGTTCCTCTCGGAAGTCGCCATTCCTGATCCTACCTCTCTCCACCCCTTGGCTGGCCTGAACCAGGATACCCTCGATTATATCACCCTCGAAGACTCCGCCCTTGATCAAACACCTGGCTCGCAATCACTTTTGCCATCGCGTGGATGGTCCGATGATCTGTGTTATGGAGCTGGAACAACGTACCTTGCTGGTTTGACCATTGGAGGAGCATGGGGTCTTGCTGAAGGCCTGAAGAAGGTGCCTGCGACAGCACCCCCCAAGATCCGCCTTAACGGTGTCCTGAACGCTATCACAAGGAGGGGTCCTTTCCTCGGAAACTCCGCCGGTGTAGTGGCCATGGTATATAACGGCTTCAACTCCGGAATCGGATATGTGCGAGGAAAGCATGACTCTGCCAACAGTGTCGTTGCGGGTGCCCTAAGTGGTATGCTTTTCAAGAGCACCAGGGGTCTTAAACCCATGATGATCTCTGGCGGTATTGTGGCTTCTATTGCAGGAGGCTGGGCTGTATGTGGAATCCATTCGTTCCCTAATATTGGAAGTTTCGCTAACTCGACCATAGCTTGTGCGCAAGACCGTCCTGTAGATGCCGCTCGTTCCGTTTCATTGTATTCTAGCACTCGAACTGAGTCGACCTCCATTCGCCAACAGTTGTCCGAAATGATTGTCCATTAAGGGTTTGTTTCAGCAAAGCGGGAGGGTGTTGTTATTTAATCTATTTTTGGTCCACGCTGTATTAGAACGATTTTTCTTGTTATTCCTCGAATCTCTTCCCTCCGGCGCTCGAAGCATTTGCATTATCCATGGTTGGGACCGGCATGGTAATGGGTCTAAACTTTCCTGTACATATAGCGGTCCCCTGCGTTTATGGGTTCTTGATGGCGAAATGCAGGTTTTATTTCGTCCTGTCTGGTGATCTTAATTCTTTAGGAGCTCACAATGAAAGACTTGATGCCAAAACGAATCATACACTTCCGGGGCAATCGCCGGCTTTGATGCTAGCACTGCAACGGACAATACCTGCTTTACACATCTTCCCTGGCCTTCTTGTGCAGTTTGATTGAGAGGCGACAGATACGGGTGTTCTTGGATGCTGCACAGCGGAGGAGTGTGTCATGTGCCGCTTTACAGCCGGTGGTCAGGTGACCACTCCGACGTTTAAGCAGCGTTGAAGTTTCAGAGTTTCGCCTTTCGGTCCATTGAATGCCCGTTTGCTGGAGATACAGTCGGTGGTGTTGCAATGCATATTGCACACTTTTCAATACTCGTCATGTCTCAACCGACGCCTATTACTTGGAGTCGTGGTCACTGTCACAGTACTGATAGCGGAGAAACCAAACACAACTCTTAGGTCACATAAGGGTGACATTGCTAACTCCAAGCCATGCGGGATTTGGAAGTCTGATGCTGATCTGCATTAATATGGTCGGCTTTTCCCCGATCTGGATGGATCAACCAGTGAGCTCAATCTATCAAACATTACCCTTGTTAGTGCCGTGCGGGGTTGCAGAGTCCAAGCTTCTCAGTCATTGAGATAAGCGTTTGAGGCCAGTATTATCAACATGCTTCCACTCTGGAAATTTAAAACAGTAACAGTCTCGGGATTTCTAAAGGACATTCACGGTTAATTTGTTGCCTGTCAGACAACAATGTCCCGGATTACGAATAAGATAGAGTCCAGCAAAGTTCGGTTATCTCTATTATCTACTAGTAAAAGTCGCCCGTTTCTACTAGAGATAAGACTGAACCCCGCCTCTCCTCTGCTATGAAACGTCACTCCACGCGAAGATCACTAGAAAGGGTTTGGGGTGACTCCTATTGATTGATTGTAACCTTCCTTTGCCGATATATCCAAGCGAAGTGTTGATAGTAACAGTGCACCATGTTACATAGCTTAGATGCTACCAAACTTATAATGCGGACCTTAAATAGCGAAGAAAATCATGGAGGTGTCTCTAGACTTCTCTCTATCGATTTCTCTACTCTAGACGCGAATTAGTGTTCCCCACCAATATGTTTTGGGGTCAACTCGTTAATATAGGTCTTTTCCTATCTCTTTCTATAGGAGGTACGAGCCACGAATCTATATTATGACAACATCTCACAGACTGCAGGGTACAGCCGGCTGGTGACTATACCAACTATATCGTTCACTGGGACGAGCAATACCTATTCGCTGGCTCAACTCACCAGTATTGTGGTCGATGCGCGCTATGCCAATGCTGTAGATAATGACGGCGCAACCCAAATCCCACCCACGTTGCAACAGTTCGCCGAGACTTTCCAGAAGGACCTCCAGTCCACGGTAGGGATTGATATACCACTCACGTCTAGCATGAGGGCCGCAGCCAATTCCATCTTCTTCACGCTCACCAATGAGACCGGGTTCCATGATGCTGCCGGGAGATATACCTCGGAAGCATACACGCTCACAATAAACGAAGATGGCGTGAAAATCGCTGGAGCCAGTCCACTTGGTGCTTGGTGGGGATCGCGGTCCTTGATTCAGGCGGCGGTCGTCAGTGGCCACACTCTTCCTCAAGGATCTGCGGTGGATGCGCCTGGGTGGGCTAATAGAGGTATCATGGTATGTACTCCCTTACTAAGATACTCTATTTCTTTGTTCCAGACATTAACTGAGACCTGATCAGTTGGATGCTGGGCGCCACTTTTACCCTCCTGAATTTCTGATCGAAATGTGTGCATTCCTATCCTTTTTCAAACAGAATGCATTTCACGTGCATCTGAGCGATAATCTCTACAACAACGTAGATCGGTATTCTGCTCAGCAGTCGATGGATCTATATGCAGCATTTCGTCTATGGTCGGATGATCCTGCGGTAGCTGGGCTCAATAAACGCGCCAATGAATCGTATACCAAGGCACAATTCGACAACATCCAACAACAGTGTGCCCGACGAGGTGTCACTATTATTCCTGAAATCGAAGCTCCAGGTCATGCGCTGGTTATATCCCAGTGGCGCCCTGAGCTGGCCCTTGACGATCTCAGCATGCTCAACATTACTCACCCAGACACCATTCCTACTATGAAGTCCATTTGGAAGACCTTCTTGCCCTGGTTCCACAGCAAAACCGTTCACATCGGGGCAGACGAATATGACAAAGATCTTGTGGCCGACTATACATCATTTGTTAATACGATGCGGGACTATATCTTCAAAGAATCAGGCAAGAGCATGAGAATCTGGGGCACCTTCATCCCATCGCAGGGTGCCAATGTGTCTACAGATGTCTCCATCCAGCATTGGGAGTTCTTCGAGGATAACCCTTACTTCGACTACATTCAGAATGGATATAATGTGCTCAATTCGGATGATGCGTTCTATATTGTAGGCAAGTGGTCCGGTAGCTACCCATCCACGCTGAACAAGACCCGTGTGTTCCATGGCAATCCCGCCGGCGGGGCTTATGCTCCCAACATCTTCGACACTAAGAATGTCACCAACAATCCTCCCCGAAATGACCCACACATCCTCGGTCACATCGCGGCTCTGTGGAACGACTATGGTCCGAATTCCACTACAGTTCTTGAGACATATTATTCGTGGAGAGACACGCTTCCAGCCTTAGCCGACAAACAATGGGGTGGAAACATCTTAGAGGACGAATACGATGCAGTATTCGACAAGATTCACGCCGCAATCCCGGGGCAGAACTTAGATCGCCAAGTAAAAAGTCACACCGATACCATATTACATTACAAATTCGACAAAGACACCGAGACCGTCATTGACCATTCTGGAAACGGCTACGATGGAATCATACGAGGATGCCACGTCCAAAACTCTACTCTCGTCCTTTCCAAAGGCTGCTACGTGGACACCCCACTAGGTAGCAAGGGGAGAGACTACACTCTATCATTCTGGGTGAACCCCACCTCACAGACCCCGGGTACCCTCTTTGCCGGACCCGACTCGACCCTTCTCAGCGGAAATGGGTCGATTAGCAATATAACCCTGATAAGCGGTGGCAACCCATACTCACTCAACTACAGTCTTCCTCTGGATACGTGGACGCAAGTGAATTTGATTGGAAAGGGTAATCGAACTCTTCTCAGAGTCTCCGATTCGGGTGCGGAGTCTGCCAGCATGGAGTTTCTTGCGCGCTTGGGGATCAATGGCGAAAGCCAGGTTTGGGCTCCCATTGGAATCGAAGCCCCAATAGCCCGTATCGGGGAAGGTTTCAATGGGATGATGAAGGAGGTTGTTCTACGTGGGAGTGCTGACTGAAAGGGGTCACTGTGGACCTTGTTGCATGGGGCATGCTTTGCAGTATAATAGCTCGAATTCTTATTCATAGAACAGAAATTATATAATGCCCTAGCAGAACTCAAAAATTCAAGATACATACTCTCCTATTGAATAATATTACAGTAAAACACAACAATCACGAAGAATAGACAGAACGATGATACTAAAAAGCACAAAGACTTTCGCCGAGTTCAGATGAAAGAGCCACAGGCAAGCCGAGCTAGCTCGCCACCCCTATGCAAGACCCAGAGCCCCTCAAATCAACCCAGAGATATATCTAAACCAAAATCCCAGCAGTACATCCAAACAGCAAGAGCGCAAGCACTCCAACCGACTTCTTCACCACAGCAGCATTGGTAGTAGAAGTCGAGGTCGCACCAGTAGAACTCTTAGTCCCAGTCGCAGTCGAGTCAGTAGCAGAGGCAGTAGCGACAATAGTGCCAGCTCCAGTTGTAGGAACGCTACCGGTGGCGGTCGCGTTGGCGTTGGTGTTGCACCACACCTCTCCGGGCTCGGATGCTTTTATGAGACATTCGGCCAGATCGCCGACGTTCTGGCCCTGGGCTAGACAGTAGTAGTCGCAGTCGCTGTAGGAGACGACGGATGCGGAGGAGCAGCAGCTGCTCATGATTGCAGAGTTGTTTCCCTGCATTGGCATTGCGCAGGCGGCATCTTTGACGGGGATTTCGTAGAGCTTTTGGTGACAGGTTGAGGTTGTGGAGGCAGCGGTGGTGGTTGCGGTTGATGTGACTGACATTATGAGTTTAGGGAGCGAGGAATGAGTCTTGTATGGATGGATGTTTTGGTAGAGGAGTGTGTAGGGTTGCTTCTGTGATGCTATGGGGTTAGAGAGGGTCTCTATGGGCTTTATAAAGGGTTTGAGGACCCAGGACTTCAAATCCATGGATCTCAGCACACTTAGGGCCCGCTTCTAAGCCACTACCGCTAGAAGTTTGTTCCTGGATTGTTTTTAATCTAGGTATATCTCAAGCTAGTGTCGTTCAAGCCCCATTCTTTCGACATTGTATGGCGACTGGCAGAGTATGTCAAGCACGGACATACTTGTAGCGAGTCAGTCTACCAGTTCACTATTGTATAGCGACCAATAGAACATACAGATCGTACTCATAGCTCTTCACTGGGTTTTCTTGGCTTTAGACAAGAATAGCCATGGCTGACGCGGCCCTGCTACCGAATAGCATGATACTGCTATAGTTATCTAGGTCACATCGGCTCCAGGGAAGACTAACTTCAATGTAAGACATGTGGAGCCCAAGATATCCAGTGATGGGCAGCAAGAATAGTACAGGGCTGTGTCTTTCTCCGAAACTTAGTGGGTATCGAGGTAGCAGTGCCGATACATCCCCGGCCCTATGTACTAGTAAAATGCTTCCTGCCTACGATAGGTTCAATAAAGTCACTTACTAAACGGTGTCTGTAGTTTCGGATCTCTGTTATTGGTTAGTTCCTGGTTTATCTTGGGGCCTATTGTTCAATCTACCACTTAACATCCTTGGGGAGTTCAACCACGAAGTACTTCACATATTCCTGGGCCGACTTCTCGGGTAATCGGGCATGTTGATGTATGGTACAGTATAGTTCAACCGACATTCTTCTAAATCGTGCCTAGAGTGCTAAAGTCGGGGAGTCTTAAATGGGTATATTCTACATCTCTAGGGGGCGAAATCCCGCTGGATGCTCTTGGTCTAGACTTGAACTACAATGCTATTGCCATACACTATGGGGTCCTTAGAAACGAAGCCCTTTTCTGAGTACACATGGGCCTCTCAATTGTAACTAGTTAGCAGATCCTGCAGTGCCTTGCCACCCCGTACGATATATATAGTACGCAGTGGACTGTGGGATTGTGGGTTGTGGGTTTTGTGGGGAAGCGGATAAAGACTATTCAGACCTAATTTGATTGGAAGATAGCAACTTACAACATCAGGAAAGAAAAGGGGAACAAACGAATAGACACACAGGGACAATTCCAGCGAGGGAAAATTGAAGATTTCTTGGGAATGCCGGAATGATGCAAGAAGTGGGAGCAAAAAATTAAAACAACAAAAAGTTGTGGTCCCAGGGAGGCTCGAACTCTCGACTTCTGAGTTATTAGCTCAGCACTCTAACCAACTGAGTTATGGGACCAGTTGTTGAAGAACGGGTATTACAATTAATAATATAAGCCTATGTTATATTCTAATAATTTTGTAATGGAATAGATGATCGAAACACTGATGCTACATAGTATCGAACAATAATACCGCCACCTACACCAAGTGTCTTTTCGAATATTCTTTGTTAGTAGAATTTTTAATCCAAATGTAGCTATCAGCATAGATGAAAGATAGATCTTTTATTCTATTGCCTACTCAAAACCTACAATGTACCATCCTAAAGCTGTGGGGTAAAGATATATATCATCTCGACACAATCATGCAAATCTGTCAGTCAATTTAACCATCAGTGCTGGTTTATCCCATACGATAAACACCTTCTGCTGATCCCAATTCTCACTCTCAGGAGTGAGGTGTATGTCGAAATTGAACAGCAATTTGGACAATATCAAACGCATCTCCATGTGTGCCAAGCTTTGCCAGATGTTAGCGAATCGAGAACAACTACATAGAGTATGAGAACGAACTTTTTTCCCAGGCAGTCTCTGGGGCCCAAACTAAATGGCCGCACCACATCTTTTCTGTCAGAGTCGAACCTATTGTCGGTCCCTAGCCATCGCTCGGGAATGAATTGCTCTGGGAACATGAAGTTCGCTGCATCATGGTATGATGCATAATGGTTAGTGGAAACAGTTACCTGTACATTGTGAGTTTTTGAATGGGCAAGAAGCATTAGATAGAATTTGAATGTACATCTTCTGGAACGAAGTGGCCGTCAATTGTACATCCGCCCTTAGGGACCAGTCGTAGAAGGCTTGCCGCCACTGGTGGATACAGACGGAGTGATTCTTTAAGGACTGCGTTGAGGTAACTAAGGTTGAAGCATTTAGACGACGTGATTTCCTCGTCCTTAGAGAATGTGGTCCGGATTTCCTTGTTGAGTTGGTCCATGATAAACTTATGCTTAGAGAGGTAGAAGAGGCATCCGGATAGTAGCGACGCCGTTGTTTCGCTCCCAGCGATGGTAATACTGTCTGGGTTAGCTAATACGAAAGAGAAGAATGGAAATGGTCATATGTGCTCACAAGACTGAGTTTGAATGGATCTCAGCTCTGCTCATCAGGGGCTGATTCTCGATGAATTCCTCCTTATCATTACTGAGCCCATGTTTTAGGATGGCGGACACAAAGTCTGGGCGAGAGGCTCCTTTCTGAAGCCGGCGGTCTGCTTTTTGGGCACAAAGCTTATGGTTCTCCAGCATTTTCTGTTTCAGAGTTTTTGGTAAGAGAGACCCTTGCATTTTCCTAAACAGTGCATATTCGTTCAATACTCCAAGAAACGCGACCCCCTTCACGTTGTTGAACATGAGAGCGATCCACGGATGCAGTTGACTGTCCTTGAGACAGTCGAAGGTCTCTGCGAACATAAGATCACCGATAATATCAAAGGTGGTGAAATTGAACCAGCTTTTGAGATCCTCTTCTGCTCTATGTATCTTATTGACACTAGTTCTCTCTCTCAGTCGCTGAATAAAAAGATCGACATAATATACGACTATCCCTTCTTGTTCACGTAGATTCCGCTCGGAGAAGGCATGGGATAGCAGTCGTCGGTGTCTGGAGTGAGTTTCGCTATCGATATGCCCGCCAATGCTGTTACTAATTCCGCTCAACGGCGAGCCATACATCTTAGGATCCTTTTGAAACTGTGGTTGTCCACGACGGAACCCATAGATGTCTCGAAAGCCTTGGGGGCGGTTGAACGAGAGCTCATTAGGACCAACTCGCACAACAGGGCCGTAGCGATGATGAAGGGCAAGCATTCTCAAATGACTACGGCCTCCCAAGACGCTTATCTGACGAGGGATATTTGACATAGCCCAGAGTTTAGGTCCAGGGAAAGATGTCAATGGGGAGAAGAATAAGTTATAGACAGTGGCGTGTACTATGTAACATATAAACTTGTGAACAGTCAGTTCTGTAGCCTTGGAGTTAAGAAAAAGAGACGTCTATCGTTGTGAAATAGACGTACCACCAAGGATGCAGCCACAGCCACCCAGAAGCTGCTGCCGTAAGGTTGGCTTAAGGTGTGTGAAAAATACTCAGCTGCAAGGGCCATGGTCGCTATGTTGATGGAACCGCTGCGTATATCTGTTTGAATGAATAGATCATGGATGTTGTAGTAGGAATCTCTAGAACGCGACATGTCTGCTCTCTTATACCTCCACTCCCTATAGTTATGGGCAAGTTTCTGAACCTAGACTATGCATTACCGCAAATACCATGATGGGTCCAAGCGGCCCCGACAAGATCTCGCCCTCCTGGAAGAGTACTACTATGGATTATAAGGCATACTAGATCAATGCGCGGGAAGCAACTAACACTTGGCAGCATAATATGTTATCGAAGAACCCTGTACTACGTCGTAACATATGTTTATCAACATGCAAGCTGTTATCTTAGGGATAATTTCCTGACAGACAGACCCCCAAAGAGTGAGATAGTGTATAGCATATGATGAAGAGGACCAACCGAGATTCAAGAATGATACGACGATTTAACTATGACTGTGCGCTTACATATTCGTATTGCTCAACACATACGTGATGTAAGATTAGTACACCATTCATATTTAAAGATATTAACCAGTGGCTAGACATCGATACGGATATTATTTCCAAGATACAGCTAAGTCGGCACTAATGCGCCGCTTCTGACACTTTAGCACGGTGGCTATCTGAGTTGATCAGCTAGGTGAGGGGTAAATTCGGCAGCTGGAATCTCCATAAATAATATGTGACAACAACTTGCAGAATTGATGCATGGCTTGATCTCATATCCACACCACCATGTTTGAGCGTATTCAAGTTCGGATTGAGATCGTGCCACCCGCCGTGCAACCGCTGAGTTCCTTTGTTTTAGTGGTGTTTGTAGATACTGAACTTGCATAATACAGATCTACTTAAGCTTTGTTTAACTATACTTGACTGCCGATTGTATTTCAATAATGCTCTGAAGAAACTCCGGAGAAACTGCTGCATCGTCTCAACAAAGTGAGTGGGGCTCTAGCTGTTAGCCCGTTAATGCAACGGCACTACTGCATCGTGTGAGGGGGCATAGCATGCACCCTTGCTGAAGACTACCAATGAGAGGATTGTTAATAAAGTATACTGACCATTTTAGCTTTAATACGGGTACCCTCTGAGTCAGACTGTCTCAGAAGCACCGTTCTCGCTGATTCATTCGGATATGTCCATGCCAATAGATATGGCTTTCAAAGCGCCCATTAAGTCAAAGGGGCGTTTGAATACTCGAACAGAAAGTACTGTACCAATGATTCTAATCCCATGATGGATGAAAATGTCCATGAGATGGTAAGGGTAGTAGAAAAGGATGTGAAATGTGGTTAACGGTGAAGATGTCCTCGACAGATTGAGTAACTGATCATAAAAATACTACGAGGCCTCGGTATAGGTAAAAGAGTATGATCGTCATGAAGACACCTCTACCCACAAGGAATAGACCATTTATTCAGTGCCTAGAACTGATCATCTGCCCATCGTGACGTGGACATCTGCGAAGAAGATAGAAGGTCTGAGGGGTCAATCTCGACACATGGTCTGCGGTTATATTGACTCATAATGCAGATGATATCAAATTTCAATTTTCTCCGAGGAATCTCGACCCGAGGACCACCACAAAAGACAGACAAGAATATCACCAACTTTCCAGGCAAGCGTTTTTCCCTTGATATCTTCGACTGGTTACGATAAGACAAAATGACCTAAATTGAGCAACCTCCGCCATAAGTGGTGCATCTCGAACAAACAGCTTCATTCGTAGCCACCGGGTCTGGCGGCCAATCGCAACATTCTTAGTATGTCTATGGTGAGATGGACAATGGGCTAGACTTCAATTGAAAGACAAGGTATTATGCTGCAAGCCCCACTCTTGGTGATGGTGCCGACCTCCCATCACCACACCAATTGTCTTGTCTGGATATTATAACAGCTAATAACTAGCTGGTTCAGCTGCGGGGCCTATTACCTATGGGCAAATTAGTCCTCCTCACACCTTCTATGCAGGATTGAACATACGGCATTGCTTCTCTAGCGCCTCTGATCCTCTCCATATTTATCTTTTGTTACCTCCGACTGGGGGATCGCTCGGCAGGTCGCACGGAAATTGTCGCGGTGGCAGCTGACATGAATGACATTCGCCTCGGTGCAGCCTTACTGGAACACGATGCGTTGGCTCTCACATACTACATGTGACTGGTTACACTGTACCGCAGTCAACGAGTCTATGAGATTGAAATGGCTCTAATTGGGAATCTCTTATTTCGTAAGTGTAGCCCTAATCGAACGATGCGTTAGCAGTTATAAATGCAACCATATTACTAATTGGGAAACGAGGCATCATGCTACCAGGACAGCCCCTAAGAAAAAGGTCGGAACCCAGCTTCCAGAAAACTACTCAGTCATTGCCCTTGCAGAATGAAAGCCTATATCGCATCTACCATACGATGATCTATTCTAGCTCATCGGGGCCCGGGCCGGGCCCTGTGCTCATTACCACATTGAGTAAGGTGCTGCGCCTGAACACAAAGAAGCCAAACGTTGGAAGCAGTCTGCCAATCACGGCTCACTGATGCCTTTTAATTAGGGTTTTTCTGGTTACATGAAATTGCCTTATTCAGACCTCATCGCTGAACCTTCGCTCTATGGGTAATTGTATGTACATTGTATGTGGTTGAGATCATCGCTTCACTTTATACACTTGACAGCACTATACCGTCGACTGCTTTTTGGATTCTTGGATCATATTTGCTAAGATGTTATGTGATCAATTGACTGTCGTCCTGGTTGATGGTTCTCTCGATATTGTACGTATAAGATATGTTGAGCATTATGCCACTGGACCAAAATACCTTAGGCATTTGGTCGTGCCTCGAACCGAATAATCTGACCAACGATATTTTTCAGCTACAAGGTAGCAGCCGGACTGTACCGATCACGGAATGATTGGTTGGTCATCTCTCTCGTCTATCTACTATTTGTAAGGCTCCTAGAGCTTGTTCAGGCGCAAGCATGGCGATCCATATCTGGTCACGCGACGAGGCTAACAAGATATAGGATAATGTAGGATTCAGGTGCTGTGATGGGGATCGCGAGCTACCATTTTTGTCCTCACATTCCAAATAATAGCTGGGTCCATTCTTGACTTATTTGGAATCATAAGCTTTCTGGGGAGGCCTGCGGTCGTATCCTTGAGCAAACTTTCTCCCTCCGAAAAAATAATTTTATATGGAATGCGGTTGCTAAATGAACCGGGGTGGTGGCTTTTGTCATTTGCGAGGAAAAGTGATAGTGTTGCTGGCGAAGGATCAAACCTGCATTCAGCTTCCGTATCTGGAATCACGAGTATGCAACGCAACACATTAACGTCGGCACTGACCCCAAGACGTTTCCAACATCAGCTTGACCGGCGATTGCCTCTGCAGAAAAAGTACGTAGTGCAACAGTAGCAAAAGGTGGGTGCAACGGTATCAGGGCTAAAAATGAAAAATTTCATCAGTCCTAGTCTAAGGGTTAGTGGCCCCTTCGAATACTCATAAGCGGCCACGCGGCAGTCGGTGGAGGGCCTGAAATTCTCAATATACGAGGATGAAAACCGTTAGGGCTGATACCCTGAGTCTGGGTCAGTTGGGTCCGGCATCCAAGTGGCCCATCGAAGCTTTTGCTGAGCAACGCAATGTATAGTGGGACCTATAATTGCTCGGAAATGAGACATCTGTCGGACTAAGGTGGTCTGGACCGTGAACTGAGCGAAGATAACCCAGTGCATGTTTCTGCGAGGCCTCTGGCAAGTATTTATCTTTCCAAGACCTCGAGAGATTGGTCTCATAAAATGACGAGATCTTGATCCACGTCATTCACGGACTCTAGCATCATTGGCAGATCTTCAGTCGACTTGAGTCAGCAACAGATGTGTGGGGCACATAATCATAGCATTGACCAACCGGAACCAGTCAGCCCGGCATGCCTTGCCAAGAAAACGCTCTCCAGCCATTCATTCGAAAGAAATGCGCCCGTAGGCCCGAAATGCTGGGTCAACGGGGCCTTTCAATAGCTCGTTGTCTTGGCGATCGTCGAGGGATCCCTGTTTCAATTCTCCCCGTGACGAATCACGGATTTGAAGGGCCAAAGAGCAAACCTGGTGAGTATCAAACAGCTTACGTAGACTTTGGAGGCACAGCCGTCGATCATGAAGCAAGTAACCGAGGATAACCCATCACAATTTCAGAGCAATCAGATTCAGGGTACAATCAACGGAGTTAATTTTGCCCCCTCAAGTGGACTAACGCAGACGCTAAGGTAGTGTGGCCGATGATGTGCACTGTGCGTCAAATCAACTCTACAGATGATAAATAACGACTCGTCGCGTCGAAAATGGGTCGGAAATTTGAAACCATGGAATGCGGTTTGACCCGAAATTTCGGCTTGAAGTCGAATCTTATCGACCATTGGGAAACTGGAATGCGGAAATCGAGAACGTCTGTCCGCGTCCACCTGCAATTGGGGTTGTTTTAGTATCATTTCACGAAGAACCACTTTCCCGGTCTCTGAGACCTAATCCGGATTAGTTTTACTTAATTCAAGCTTAGCCTGGATGGGACTGGGTCACTTGCAACCGGGATCCATGGATCATTTGCCATTCAACGAATGTCATTGCGGGTTCTTTTTTTGCTTTTTCTTTTTCTTTTTTTTTTCCCTAACAATCTCTTGAATTCTCAAATCAGGACTCGTTGCCCGTTTAGGATTTCTTGCAGCTCGCAGGTTCCCCAGATAGGAAATAGGTATCTGTGAGAGCTTTGTAGTACTCCTACTAGTAGTCCTTCTAAGCTCTTGGATTTGTTGAGAGGCAAGGATAGACAATAGCGCCGTTAGAATTGAAGGATAAATAAACGTTGTTTTGTGCAGTGCAGCGCAGTGCTAATAAGCAGGTTGCCCGATCCAGAGGATCTGCAAGGCACCAACCACCTAGGGTCACAGTTATTGACAAAAAGAAGAAATCTTCACCATTTGAAAGAATGGACCAAGAATATCTTGTACTAAACAAAAATAAAATAAAATTAAAAATAAAAAAAGGAAGAAGAAGAATATAAAAAAAAATTGAAGAAAAAGAAATTCCAAAGAGTGGATCCTGCCAGAAAGTCTCCTGTCAGCCATGATCCATCACAATCCAGCCACTGACTTCAGTGTGTCTCGATTAGTCGTTGCATCCCCTTGTACTCCGAACCCTTCCCACGATCTCCGACCAGACTAAGCCTCATGAAGCTTCCACTTCCAGGACGGGTCTGATTTCAAAAGGGAACACCGCCAAAAGAACCGAGACGATCTTGATATGGAAGGGAACAGTGGTTCCTCCTTTTGGTCTTCCCGCCAACGGCATTACTGGATGCGGGGTAGTGTTAAATCCTGTTGAGTCCTCACCTCGTGGCCACTATGCCTAAAGCAGAGTGGTCATCAGCTGACCCCGCGTGGGTTTTTTTTCTGTAGCGTCATCTAAAGTAGTAGCTGCTGCGAAACTTAACGCTTGCATGGATACTGCCCGGGAGCGACTGTATTTAGCCCTTGGGGAAGAACAACCAGCCCGTCCCCGACCTTAGTTTCGCCTCTCTGCTAAAAAAACATTAAACCCCCAATTTCCTTTTCCCTTTTACCCATTATCTTATCTTTCTCCTCTTCTTCCCTCCTCTCTTAACCTTCGCCACTTCCTTTCCCCTCCCAGATGCTTTGATAACACAACCCATTAATTACCATTCACCCCCGGTTTCGACCAAAATTCTAGGCCTGAAGGCCTTTTCTAACCAAGTTCAGCTTGGTCAACTTAGAGTTTAACCCGAGGGACCTTTTAGGTAGCGGTTACCCGCCTAGTTCGAGTGACAACTGTGCTTTGGGTCCACTTTGCGCCGCGACAGCACGGTAAATAGAGCTATCGGGATATCGCAGCACTGAATCCTCTTGACTCGTTCGATGATTTCCCCGGATTCTTCGCAACCGACCGATAGGTCAGCTTTGTTTGCTAAACAGCCTATTCTGTTACACGAAGCCTCTGCTACAACGGCTTCGGGTAACAATGAAATTTCTTCGGTGTCTTCGGTGAGCTCTGGAGTAGAGGGCATCTGCTCTCCAGTATCCTTGAATGGAGAATTCTCACCGAATATAAAGGATGAAATGATTCACCAATTTCACCCCGGGGCTCCACAGCCCCTTCCGTCGCTTCAGATACGAACGGATCTGCCACGCACAGCGCAACTGAGCCCGTCAAAAGAATCTGACCCTTTCATGCATCACAGCATCTCGTCGAGCAGCCTTCCGCGAAGAACATCGAGTTTGCGTGGCTTCCTCGAAAGGCCCTCTTCCGGAGGAGGTTCCCTGTCCCCAGCGTCGTTACTGTCGTCGCCACAGCTCATGGCCATGGGAGACATCACTCCCTTGCCTTCGCCCATCGGTGGCGTCTCGCCATGGAAAATACCGCGTCGCAATTCACAGTCCTTGTCTCGGACTCCGTCACTTCTTTCGCGGAACGGCTCGAGCCTGAGCTTGCGCTTGAGTGACTCATCTCAAGTACTGGGGCCCTCGGAATGTCGATCGCGAAGCAAGCAACGTGGCATGGCGGAGATGTTAGGTGCTGACAAGCATTCAGACACACCCAGCAAGCCGCGTCCTGATGGAGCTCCGAAGCATGCTCGTAATCGTAGCCTTAGTGAGTATGTCCCTCCGACGAAGGCCATTCCAATCAAGCGTCCAATCGCAGTTTCGGGATCGGGTGTGTCTCAAGGCATCTTCTCATCGTCAAGTACCGACTCGAAGTCCAACAAACTACACCGGGAACAACACCTAGCGGTCCATCGCGGCATCGCGATTCCCGCAATCCGTCCTCCAACACCGCCAAGGAGTAGTCGCAGTACATCTGATGGTGATGTGGAGCCCGTCATTCTCAGTCCACAATCCATGGATGGCTCGGATGAGATATATTCGGTACGTTCCATTCGGTCCCAGCAGCCGCGCAAATATCGCAAACTGCGCGAGCTTGGACAGGGCACATTTAGCCAAGTATGTCTAGCAGTACGCATGGAACTGCAGGATGATATGGAGTCGGGTTACAGTTCGAGTCTCCAAGGGGTGAATGCCGCTACGCAAAAGCTCGTCGCTGTGAAGGTCATTGAGCATGGCCCAGCGGGTGGAGCTGATGAAGAACGATTGGAGGTCTCGCTTAAGCGGGAAGTAGACATTTTGAAGTCGGTCAACCATCCATCACTTGTGCAACTAAAGGCGTTCGGAAGCGACGAAAAGCGTGCTCTTTTGGTGTTGGATTACTGCCCAGGAGGTGACCTGTTTGACGTCGCAACCTCTGGACCGAGGCCCATGAGCCCAGAACTCATTCGACGGATCTTCTCTGAGTTGGTGGCCGCCGTGCGCTACCTACACGCCAACTTTATAGTCCATCGGGACATCAAACTTGAGAGTAAGAGGTTCCACCGTGGCCTGGATTGACCATAGTGCTTACAAGTCGGACCAACTACAGATGTCCTCGTTACTCTGCCTCCCGCTGCTATGGAGGAGATAACTGATTGGCGTACATATGATCGCGCAGTAGTCACACTTACGGACCTGGGTCTATCCAGACGAATTCCGCAACCTCCGGAGAGCCCGCTCCTCCACACCCGATGTGGAAGCGAGGATTATGCCGCCCCGGAAATTCTAATGGGACAGCCCTATGACGGGCGGTCCACCGATGGCTGGGCCCTTGGCGTCTTGCTCTACGCGATGATGGAAAATCGACTACCGTTTGATGCTTTGCCAGGTACTCGAGGCGACCCGGCGAAACTCCGTGCTCGTACCCCACACCGCATTGCGCGATGTGAGTGGTCATGGTATCGGTATGCGGACAATGATGGTGAATGGGATCCCCAGAAGGGGAAAGATCTAGAGGGGGCCCGCGAGTGCGTTGAAGGGCTTTTAAAGCGGAACACTAAACGCAAAAGCTTGGATGAGATTGCATCCCTTGAATGGGTTGCGAAAGCGTTTGATGTACCGGGTGGGTTGAAGAGAGGTGACAAAGAGGTACCGTAGAGCTGGTCTCTTGGTTTATATTTCACTCTTCCTGTCGGTTCTTTATATTGGCCTATTACGTGATACAGAGATGGGCACCGGGTTGATGCACTGATGGTGTTCCTGTATCTGTCTTTCTTTTCTCCTCTTTCTCTTTCTCTTTTTCTTTTTCTTTGACCTTTTTTTCTCCACTTCTTTCTTTCCGTATTTTCCTTCTTTTCTCCTCTTGTCTTTCTTCCCACTCCTCTTTCTCTTCTTTTCTTCCTCGCTATAACTTTTTCTCATTCCCTTCGCTTACTTTGGCTAGTCCAAAGAACCGGTATACCCTTAGAACTATTTTTTTTTTGCCCTTCATAACCCCTTTTATCCTATACTTGCTTTCTTTTTATTCTTTTCATTTTTCTTTAACGGATATACAATACTCATGACAGAGACCGCAAGGAAAAAGGGTGGTAGAAGACAACAATCGCAGGTTCTAGATGGTTTCGAAAAAGAGTTTAAGTGTATAATAATTAATTATAAACACAATACAAACACTACTGAAGATGATTAGGGGTTTATTGCTGTCACTATATTTTAAGTATACTGGTAGGTAATTGAGTACTAGTCAATGACGCATGATTGGCCTGAGTGCTGACAAACTACGGCATGGGATTGGGCCAACCGGCATCGGGGAGCCTGAGGCTAACTCCGGCCCCCGACTTCGCTGCGGAGGACGGCCATCACTCATGGCGACCCGCTCCACTTTCTGTAGAGTTCAGAAGCTATTTATTTTCTTTCAATTGAATTCCCAATTGCCCTTGCGTGTCATTTCAACGGACCCCCATACCCCTCAAATTGCGATTATGCTTCTTTCACAAACTCGGGGGCGTATGCCCTCTGCTCTGCGGAGCCTCTCCAGGCGGTCCGCCGTCAATGTGTAAGGCGATCGAACGAATTGCCCTTTCCCATTCACCCACCGATGGCAGGTTACTGATTGATTTTCACTACTAGTCGTCCCCTCTCTACCACCCTCCCCAAGCAAAAAGCCTCTTCCTCCGAGGACGACAACGCTCTGAACAAGGTCTCCCGCCATGTCACACAGCCCATCTCGCAGGGTGCTTCCCAGGCCATGCTTTACGCTACCGGTCTCACGGAGGAGGACATGAACAAAGCTCAAGTCGGTATCTCCTCCGTTTGGTATAGCGGTAACCCCTGTAACATGCATCTGCTCGACCTCAACCACCGCGTCAAGCAAGGGGTGGAACAGGCAGGCTTGATCGGCATGCAGTTCAACACCGTCGGTGTCAGTGATGCAATCAGTATGGGTACGAAGGGTATGCGATATTCTCTTCAGAGTCGTGATCTGATTGCCGACTCTATCGAGACTGTTATGGGTGGTCAGTGGTATGATGCCAACATCAGTATCCCGGGTTGCGACAAAAACATGCCCGGTGTGTTGATGGCCATGGGCAGAGTCAACCGGCCGAGTATCATGCTGTACGGAGGCACCATCAAGCCCGGTTGTGCCGCTACCCAAAACAATGCCGAGATCGACATCGTCTCCGCATTCCAGGCCTACGGACAGTTCCTGAGCGGCGACATTACCGAGCCTCAGCGATTCGATATTATCCGTAACGCCTGCCCAGGAGGCGGTGCCTGCGGTGGTATGTACACGGCCAACACCATGGCCACCGCCATTGAGACCATTGGTATGACCCTCCCTGGCTCTTCTTCCAACCCCGCCGAGTCCCGCGCCAAGGACCTTGAGTGTCTGGCTGTTGGTGGGGCGATCAAGAAGCTTCTGAAGGAGGACATCCGCCCTAGGGATATTATGACCCGCCAAGCTTTCGAAAACGCCATGGTTGTGGTGAACATCACCGGTGGCTCGACCAATGCTGTGCTGCACTTGATTGCCATCGCTGATTCGGTGGGCATCAAGCTGGATATTGAGGACTTCCAGTCCGTCTCCGACCGTATTCCTTTCTTGGCTGATCTGAAGCCATCGGGCAAGTACGTCATGGCCGACATGCACAAGATCGGAGGTACCCCCGCACTGCTCAAGTTCCTGCTCAAGGAAGGCCTCATCGATGGTTCCGGCATGACTGTCACCGGTGAGACTCTTGCCAAGAACCTCGAGAAGGTGCCCGATTTCCCCGAAGATCAGAAGATCATCCGCCCTCTGTCCAACCCCATCAAGGAGACTGGCCATATCCAGATTCTTAAGGGATCCCTGGCTCCGGGCGGTAGTGTTGGGAAGATCACTGGCAAGGAGGGTACTTCTTTCACTGGTAAGGCGCGTGTCTTCGATGATGAGGATGATTTCATCGCTGCTCTGGAGCGCGGTGAGATCAAAAAGGAGGAGAAGACCGTTGTGGTTATCCGCTACACCGGGCCCAAGGGTGGTCCTGGTATGCCCGGTACGTATTGAGAGTTCAAAATCCTCTGGTTGACGTAGCTAATCATTCCTCGTGGATAGAAATGCTGAAGCCCTCTTCTGCCCTGATGGGCTATGGTCTCGGACAGTCGGTTGCCCTCATCACCGATGGACGTTTCTCCGGCGGTTCTCACGGCTTCCTGATCGGACACATTGTCCCTGAGGCTGCTGTTGGTGGACCCATTGGTCTCGTCAAAGATGGTGATGTCATCGTCATTGATGCTGAGAAGCGCGCTCTCGACCTTGATGTTGACCAGGAGACACTCGCCGAGAGACGCAAGCAGTGGGAAGCCGATAAGGAGGCCGGCAAGTTGCCTCCCACCGGTCTGACCATGAGAGGAACCCTCGGCAAGTACGCTAGGTATGTTATCGTTGCCCGATAGAATCCATGTGACTTGATCTCGGTTACTAACACGCTGCAACAGGACCGTCAAGGATGCCAGCCACGGCTGTATCACTGATGCTCTTGACTAAGTGTGAAGCTGTCAAGTGTATTTTATCTTTGCGCGGGATGCCATCGTAAAGCAAGGCGTCTTTTCCCGCCTGTGTTGGATTGGGTGGAATAAATGTCCTGGTTAATATATTATTCTCTTTGTGCTGCTTGGATAGGCGAACCAAAAGGATTGAAAAGCATTTCCTTTACTCTCATGTTGTTATTAGGAGCATTCATTAACATGATACCTTACAAATTTCATTAATCTGGTTATCTTAATCGATCTTTCGCGTAGGCGACAGCAACGGAGCATTTGAATATTCAGCTCCCATACCCTGAATGCGAATATTACACACCTCCTTTGCGCCACTGGTCTTAGAAACCGGCATTATAGCTATAGGCTCGTTAGTTATCACATCCCGGATACATATCCATTCAGAAAACTCCAATCACCTTGCATGTGAGCGTAATTGACTTCGTCCTGACGGTTCTAGAGAGGCTCATTTCCCGCCCTTTTCCTGTATCATGACGCCGATGAATACCATGAGGACGGCAGCATAGGCTAGAGATGCGGCGAATACAGCCTCTAAGCTACTCAGATACCACGCCATGAGAAGCCCAAAAAGTGACACGCAACCCGTTGTTACACCCAGTTGCAAATACAGTTCTTGCTTGAGTGCAAGCAACCACATGGGACCGACTAAGAAAGCGCCACCAACCAAGGCCCCAGCAATCCGTGACCAGAGTCCTTTCTTTAAGGTCTCAGTCCGAGTGGCACCTATAGGTTGCGCTCCGCCTTCGCCAGTCTCCCATAGTCCAGTTGGGATCGCCCTTTCTTTGAACGCTTCCATGTCGCTGGCAGTTTTCCCGTACCTGGCCATTTCCCTCATCAGGAGGTAGTTGTCGTGAACTCGCTCACTTGACGCAATGAACGGATCGTTGCGTTTCCCAGAATACCTCGCCATGTATTCATGGTCTTGGACAGCCTGAACTATTCATCGTTCGACGTCAGCAGGATGGACAAGATTTTAGAGTCTCTCTCCGGCAACCGCACCGTACTTCCTAAGAGTGGACTCCAGGGTTTGGATTTTTTCCTTTGGTCTCGCGTTTCCGTGGTCGAAATGAAGCGTGATAGCGGTTTTGATCAACCTGGCCTGGAGGTGTCTCATGTACATTCGATGCATGTCCGCCAAATTGATACGATAGCCATATTCCCCGTCCGACAGGGTCTTCCTTTGACCTCTGCCAGCTCTCAAGAGCTTATACGCCCAGCGTGGGATATAAGGTGGCCGCCTTGTCACTAAGTTTATGAAACCGTTCCTGTGAAGATGGCGGATAGTATCCCACAAGCGAGCATCTTCTGCATTTACCTCTGCAGAGAAGGGGTTCTCGGCGCTGCTATCTCTAGTTGACATAGTGTGTGTACCCCCACTTGAGCCTGGTAGACATGAACTTCCCGTGCTCTGTTGGTGACAAGATGGCACGTTGTACTTTTACATGCTGCTTTTCCCTTTTCCTCCGACGGTCAAATCCGTCAATTGATTGGCCGGTGGGAGCCTGCAGTTCAATCCGACAGCCTCGTCACTTCCTTATCCGGTAAGGTCAGCAGTGAGGCTCCAATCTTCATGTCAGCCCATCTCACACTTGAACATCCCACAGAGAAAGATAACCCAGTTTTGCAAAGAGGAGGTTTTTTCTCGCGCCAGCTCGGGACCAAAACAGCCATTCCCACCATGTCTCAAGACATGATAGAACTCAAGGTCTCAAAACCAAACGATACTGAGCTATTGATAGAATATGTCGCCCCGATGTTCCGAATTTCAGCTTTGAAGTCCACGCACTACCAGCAAATGTCGAAGTTCATGCGCTGTGAACGCCTTTCGCTTAACAGGGCATCTGAGACAGCACATGGTATCTGCATCCAGGTGACACATGGATCCTGCGATGTCGAGCTCGAGGATGGGCGCTACCGAATTCGATGTTCTACGGCTGAGAGTGATTTTCTGGAACTATTATTCAGCTTCCCCGGGCGGACTATCTGTCAGCCAACACTCTGTCAGACCTCTATTGAATTCGGTACCAGATTTACGTTCGATGACTGGTATAAGTCAATATCCTCTCCTCCTGTGGTGATAACTTCCGCCGAAAGCGGAGGATACAAGAACCGCCCAAGAAACAAGAAACACCATTGATACCCGTGGTTTATACTCCGGGGTTAGTGAGACACATCGGGCTGGGTGGAACGTTTGAGGTAAATGCCCTCCTCCGTACACTCGAACTATTTCCAGCTAAGGAGAAAATCTGCACCAGTTGGAGGAACGACTACGGGACATCAGTTTTGGAAGACAACAGGATGTGAGTCTAGTTCCGGCTAATGCACCCTACAACCAGCCGGGGGCAAAGCGCGAATCTTATATGGGATTTGGCCTTGTTACGAAAAATTTCCACCTTAATTTGAAAGCACTAGTTACCAATTTATATACTAAGGGAGTTTTCATACGGGGATTACTATTATGGTGTATATAGCCTGGTATCGAATGGGTATCTTTTTAGATCAGAAGTTTGTGGCTATCTTTTACTTATGGAGCAATCTACAGAGTGTTATGGGGTGCTCTTCTTAGGTTCTTGTTTCTTTCTTGTCGGGCTAGGATGATAGTAGGTATTTCCTTTGTTATGATATGCTGTACAGCATCTGATAGGTTCGTTATGGCATCTTAAAAGAAGTTGAGTATGTGATGGGAGCTTTGTAGTGATGAGGACCGGGTGCCTGCTTGTTGTGTTGTTGCTGCTAGTGTTACGGGTGGATTGTGGAATGGGAGGAAGCTTTGTAGGATGGTTTAAGGATTTATAGATTAGACTAATATCTGGATTTAGATTTGGATCTATGATGCGTTAGTTTACGCGGTTCTAAGTTTATATATTGGGAGAGTGTTATATTAAGGCTGATAGGGTGGTGGCTCTTGTGATCTGCGGGTGAGGTGCTCGATTCTTTCTTGATACAAACCCATCCAGTGCTTTATGGGGTCTCCGAAGATAACATCATGGATGATGTCGTTGGGGATTTGGCATGCCTCAATTTCGTCTTTCTGGACGGTGTTTGCGCCATGTGTTGAGTTGAGGATGGGATCTTGGGATTGATGTCGCAGGAGGACTACGTTCCCAGCAAGATGGAGTGTAGCCGGTGGCACACGCCAGATAGCGGGTTTATTTTGCCTGCTGACGAAGGGATATGTTCGACTTGTGCCGAAAGAGAACGGCGCGGGCGACATGTAGAGGTTCAGCAACGAGGTGATATAAGGTTTCTCGGCCCGGGGCACGGGATCACCTTCGTTAATGAACGCATAGAACATCGATTCCAGGGATGCCGGGGATTTCGTTGGAAACAGAGGTCTAATGGAGACTGGAGGTGCACCGAATGTCACGCAATGGATACTTCCGAAGAAACTAGCCAAGTGCTTCAGTTCAGACGACACGCTCGTTGAGAGCAAATGGCAGTACAGCAGACTGGCCACTGCTCCGCCGGCAGAATGACCAGTCAGGGTAAGCGAATAGGACGCGCGGTTCGGATCTTCCGTTAGTAGATCGCGGAGATAAGCCGCGACGGAAGGGACCATTCTCTGTGCCACGGTGAGGAATCCCGCGTGGCAGAGGTTCTCTGGGTCGTCGAGGAAGTTCTCTGGGGCTGTTGGGAGCGTTTTCATGTTCACGGCCCAGTCGCGGAAGCTTTGCGTTCCTCGGATTGCGACCACGATGCTCTTGAGATCGTCTGATGCCAGTGGCTTGATTACCATTGCTTTCGTTCCCTGGCGGATGTTGGCGCTTACGTAGGGGTTGTTAGTCGTGGTGAGTTCTACGGGTTTCTTATAGGCTGAGCTGGAGTACTGGGCTGCTAGGCGGATGAGAGCGTATGTTTGGGGTAGTCTGTATTGTGAGTTTACATCCACTTGTATTGTTAAATTGAGTGCATGGGTGATACGTACATTTGCACCGGAGGAAGGTGAGCTGGGAGCCGAGAGTTGTGGTACAGATAGGTCTTGGAGAAGAAACTGGGACCTGTTGATGTCGCTTTCACCTCTTTCTTTGTGCCTGTCTTTGTATATGAGACCTCATCGCCGTATGCTGTGACTATGTAGTGGCGATGAGAAACGGATTTGACACAGGAATCCCAGGATAATGGTAAACATACCCATATCCTCCTTATCTCGAAACAATCCCTCATCCATAGAGGTAATCATATGATCCAACTTCCTCAGCATGGTCCCATAAAGATCCACACTCGAGTGCGTCACGTTCGTCACATACTCACGCATCTGTTGCTCAAGATTGATTACAGAGCTCCGTGCCTTTAATCTTGAATCGCTAGCCATGGCCTTTGTCTGAGAGATTGCATTAGAGAGATCCGCATAGGACCCATATTTTGCAAGGGAGCGTCTGGCTCTTTGTTTCCGCGAGATTGAATCTTGAGCCTCGTATTGGCTAAGTGACTCTGTGAACGACCCCTCCGTGACAAGGGTCGTCCCGGAAAGACTAAGCGACGTGGTTGTGTTGTTGTCATGACTGTAGATCGTTGATGCCGTGGACAGAGAATGAACGGTAGATGCTGCTGTTGGTATCGTGTACAGTGAGGTGGAGCGTGTATGCGCTACGGAGGATGCTCCTTGAGCTGGTTGTAGTTTCTCTTTGCGACGTCTGAGCCCCATCTTCACGGCTCTGTCTTCCTCTTCATGATATGGATGTGGCGTGGGTCGTGATTACGGGAGTCTGGGCGAGGCTGGAATGCACATCAAGGATGAATCAGGGACTAGGAATTAAGCCTTACGGGCGGAGCTTCCTTATGAGGACGACAGTTTAGCGGGGTTTTGGATCTCGCTGGAGAGTGGGGGCCGAATTTCATTGTTTCGATGTTAGTCCTGAGAGTGTCAGGTGATGGCGGAAAGGTGTTTCACGTTGTTAGTACTATTACTAGTAGTAGGGCTGTAGTGGCTGTCTACAAGCTCTTATTGGCGCTATCATGCAGGGTCATCGGGGAGATCCGGTCCTCTTCCACTCTCTGTATGTGCTTCGTTGGCGCACCGGCAAGGGTGCTATCTCACCGATGGTCTGTTTCTCGTTTCTCTTTTTCTTTGTTCTAGTCATGTGCTGCTGGTTCGAAAGCTAGTATAGACTCAACCTACTGGGGATATTCCCCTATGATGCTACCGAAGAATATACAATTTCATCACCATGTTCGTCGCGTTTTCGTCCACATTCGCACAAAATCCTTCTTCTCCGGAACTCCCAATCCAACCCGCTTGACTCTTCCCAGACGTGCCAGGGAGTCTGCCACATTGTCCAACAAGGCCTTCTCAGCCCGCGTCAACTCTGCATCCTCCGTGTCCAGGGATCCATACGCACTATCCTTGTCTAGTGTATCCAAATAGTTGGTATCATACGTAGACTTCCGGGTAGTGGAACCGCCCTCTCCATCAACTCCACTCACCACCCCCTCGGCAATGCGCACCCGGATACAGTGTGTGGGTTTGCTGAGCAGCGTCCACAAGAAGCTCACATAACTTCCGGGAAGTGGCGTCACGACATCAGCCGGGGTATACCGCAAGCTGACCGGGTAGATCTTAGTCTTCGGGGCTACACTCAGTAGCGAGGGACTGGGAGGCAGGATACCCCGCGCATTGGTGGTCGTGCATTCGGGGAACGTGACGATGGGTCGCCCGGGGTTTTTCTTGACTAAGGTCGCAAGATCCACCAAGCGTGCTTGCGGGGGTGGGTTGGCTTGCGGGGTGGCGAATGCGCGCAGGATCGCCTGGAAGAGGGAGATCTGTTCGACCTTCCGCAAGTTTGGGTAGGAAGCGGTGAAGACGGGGTCGAATATGGCGGCCAGGTAGACTGCGTCGATGGGAGATGTGAACGAGGAGGCAATGACGGAGCCTGGACCTGGAAGACGCGCTTGGTGTTGCTTGGAGAGGGATCTGTGATCGATTCTTAGCCCTGCGCGTTCGGTGACGTAGCCTCCAGTCAACTCACCCTTTCCTCACGCCGTCCACTTGAAGATCAATCCACCATATGCTGGGCACCCCGAGAATACACCACAAGGATGCCTTCTTCCCTAGCGACCCAATCGGAAGCCATTGTAGCACGAGGAAGTAGCTGACGCAAACGAAGATAAACAGCGGAAGACGGAAAAAGAAGAGGAAGACGCGTAATGGCAGCTGAAAGCCGGCGGGTTGAGGTGGAATAGGAAGGAAAGGCGCAATTCCCGACCCTAGACGGTCCCACTAGTTAGCCTGATGACAGGGGCCAGCAATTTCATTAGATGCACACACCTCGATCTCGGAACTGAGTGAACTTCTCCATGTTTCAACGGCGGTGTGGTGTTGCGATCACAGTACGTTTCATGTGGCCATCCCCTGGATTGATGCGCAACTGCAGGGTGCGGTTGAAAGGGACTGACAGCAAGCGGCACTGGCCAGAATCGGCTCGGGTCGAGTAATCGATTGAGCCTCGCTGTCCTTATCGGATGTCGTGAGCGAGGCGGAGTTTTCGACTTTCACATGTCCCCGAAGCCAAGCATGCCCTGTCGCCTGAGGCCGCCAGATGCCGCTAACCATATTGGGCCAGGGCTTCATGTCGACTCTACTCTTGAAGTGTATACATAGGAAACGCGCCTCATTAATTATGCACGACTCATGTTGACTTTGTAATATGATAAAAGAACATCATCTCATCGTCTATTCACTCTCAGACACCACAATACCCCATTCATGCTCTATCCGCCCATACATAATGTCGCTCAACCAGCCCTTGATTTTACCAGTGACCTCACCGGGTCCACCATCAGGTCCCGTCGGGATAGAGATATCATGCTCTCGGTGCTGAATCGCCGAGACAGGGGTAATAAACCACTAGATGAAAATGAGCACACGAATATTTACCACATCCAACTAACGAGGGAGAACTTACCGCTGTGCCCGCAGCAAACGACTCTAGTAGTCGGCCTTCCGCCTCGGCCTCGATCAGCTCACCAATAGTATACTTGCGCTCAGTGACCTCAAACTCATCACTGAGTCTTTCCCTTGCCAACTCCAAACAGCTGCGACGAGTAACACCGTCCAGAATGAGACGGTCATCTAAAGGCGCAGTAATAATCTCCTTTTTGCCATCCTTGCGGCGCCAGACCACAAAGAAATTACTACCGCCCGCCTCTGTACACTCACCCTGATCACCATATAGCCAGAGTATTTGATGAAAACCTCGTTGCATAGCATCTTGCGTGGCGAGTACCGACGGTCCATAATTCGCACCAACCTTGGCATAGCCGAATCCACCTACCCAAGAACGAACCATATCTTCTGGTGAAGTCAAAAGCCTCATTCCCCCGGGTGGGGTATCCTGTCGAGGCATATAGCTCAGAATGATGTATAAGATCGCCTGCTTGGACTTCACAAGACCGATAGTCGGCTGGGTACCGATGAGTGTCGGTCTCAAGTATAGAAAGCTTCCGGCTCTCTCCTTGGGAAGCCATTTCGCGCCGTCGACTTCGAGGAGGGCCAATATGAGCTTTGTTATCTCGTCGGGGTCGGCTTGGGGCAGGGAGATACGACTCGCGGACATGTTCAAGCGGGCGGCGTTGCGATCTGGGCGGAAGACTCGGAGCTTACCGTCGTAGCCGCGGTATACTTTGAGTCCCTCGAAGCACTCGGTGGCGTAGTGTAAGCAGGAGGCTGTGGGCATGAGATTCAATGGACCGTAGGGCTTCAACTCCGGGGCTGACCAGCCCGTGGAGGCTTTCCAGGTTGCGACGACCATGTGGTCGGTGCAGATGGTCTCGTCGCCGGAATGAGCTGTTGTTTCGTCGGGAACATCGCGTGGATTAGTAGTATAGGTATAGATCAGTTTTGAGGTATCGAGGGGCTGGTCTGCCTGTTTCTCGGTGAAAGCAGGGGCTTCGGGCTTGGTATTCTGTGACTCAATAGCGGAAGGAGCCATGATATGCGGTATTGGGAGTTATTAGGGACGCTTGAGAGCTGTACACTTGAGAAGGATGGACACTCACTCCCCCGTACTGCAGGAGAACGTATTTATAGCTCATCACCCGACGCCAAGATGGCAGGATTTGACTCCAACTCAGGATATCCCAGTTACGAGGTCACATAGAACCAAGGCCTATACGAGTTGTGTAGATAGTATACGGGCCCACATTTGGGTGGGGACAAGGGTGTACTCTGTAGGGCGTGTTCTCACACCCTCTGAGTCTGAGAGAATTTGACCCACTTCTTCCACCCGGGGAGTTGTGAGACCAGTCCGAAATGTGGAGTATGCGGGCTAGCAAGAGTCATGAAGTTATCCTCCAATAAATATCCCCCGATTACGCCCATGTAGGGTGGCTTTAAGTGTTTTCTTGTCTTCTATTGGAAGTCTAGAGCATCTCGGTGAAGAGCTCTTGAGAATGACTCATCGGATATTGCCATGATGCATATTTGCATGGCATACTTCAATAATCGTTGACTATAGTCCCTTATGGGGTTTAAGCTGCGTATAAGTGGGAGAATATACAACTGACTGAGACATGTAGAATCCGGTCAGATAATACGTATTAGGATGTAGGGGCAATATATACTCCGTCTGCTTGGAAGAGGCCGAATGATTTCCCATACAATTTAGCATCTATCGCATCAGGAAGATTCAGATGAGTATGAGGCGAACACGAGCTGGTCAGGTCGTGGAGGAGCTCCATTTTTCTCGAAAAGAAGCCTGCCATTGAGGGTGATCCGCAATCGTCTGATTCCAGGGATCCTCAGAATCAAACATAAGACGCCGTGCTTCCCGTTGGAACATTTCATCAGTAGGAACAATACCAATGCGTGTTCTGCTCCTCTGCATAGTGGCTCAAGTGACCAGTCAGAACTTGCGTGTATGAATTCAGACCCGAGTCCTGCACCTGGAGTTGACCTAATAAATCAGGTAACTCTGACCTCCCCTGCTGATCACCACCGCTAGCATTGGTATCACTTTGAAAGGTAGCCCGTGATAACATCTCTTGTTGTTGCTTCTTCTTTCTTCCCACGGGATCGCGTCTTCCAGGCGGATTCGTGGCTACCACTTTATTTGCCAGAGTGAGCTGACTGTCGAGAAGAGGCACTCACACCACTCACAGTCGCCGAAGCGATTCGGGATCCTGATTGACGGTATTTTTGGAAAGCGTCCACAAATTCGGGATCAGAGATGCCTTGCTGATTTTCAACTGTCGTGAAGCCTTCGTTTGCTAACCGCTCGGACCACGAGTCCTGTATCGCATCTCTGATGGCAGACAACGGAGCAGGTTCGTCTTCTGGGGGCGATTCCTACCAACGCCTGAGAGGGTCTGGGGAGCTGGTTCTCGGGACGAACATCGGTACAGCCTGTTTTGCATGCCTACTGATCATGTACCAGCTCCCACGACGAGGGAGACTTCGTTTTCCTTCTAGAAAATTTGCATTGAACGGTACTCGCTGGATCTGCAGTAGAAATCTTTTGTTTCCAGTTGTGGTGGGTGGTGGTAGACCATTAGAGAATGTAGCAGTATAGCTGTCGCCGTGGCTGTAATCTGCTGTAAATGAGCTAGCCTCACTACTTAACAGTACAAATTGGCTGAGAGGTCCCATCGGGAAGATGAGACGTAGTGAGGTCAATGGCACTAGGAGGTGTGTAATTCAAAATGTCCCCATCGGGAAAAAATGACTCTGCATTCGCAAAGATAAGATGGGCATTAGGTTCTGTGTGCATATTCTCTAGAAGGGCAACAAAAGAATCAAAGGTTCTTAATGGGTCAATGTTGCCGAGAAATCCTGATAAATCAGAAGAAACAACCACTAGTAAGCCCTCATTAACTCAGGAATTAGAGACATGGCGCTAGACATACGATCACTTGTATTCAGGGGACCCAACGTTCCCACGGCTAACAAGTCTGGAGACTCCGGTCTGTGGGGAAGGAGATTGTCGATGCCTTTGTGAGCCCTATCTGAGAGGGGCTTAGATAACCGCTTTGTGGGCTATTTAATGGGGACTGTGGGATGTGTTTTACTCGCGGGGTTCCTAGTCCCAGCGTGTCCGTACTAAAAGAGCATTCTTTCGTCACTAAAAGAAAAGTGGGTTGGATTGAGTATATCAATAATTAATTTCATTTTTGAACTATGATATCAAAAAAGCAAACTTTTAGTCTATGTCTAAGCGCTAAATGGTCCAAATATTCATTATTCGTGAGCCCCTCCATCTCTTCATGAGGTAGTATATCCCTGTGCCGCTCTTTGGGCAAATTTGCTGTTTTCACGGATCCAACTTCCATACTTGATGAACACAAACGGGATGATAGCCATTGCTATGGCAAAGAATCCCAGTAGCGAGCTAGCCCAGTCAATACCTAGTTTGGTGTACATGGGCGTAGTAGCCAAGGGAAGACACACGGCAAATATAGACCGTAGTGTACTTGCTGCTGCAGACGCCGAAGCCGAGTACTGCTTATAAGCATCTGTGAGATAATTAAGGAGCGCGATGAAGATCAAAAGGTAGCCAAATCCGAAGAAAACCCCGGACATCATGGGCATAACAGGGTGAATGGAAGACCTTGACGACCAGCCGAGCCAGAAGAGCGCAATGGGAATTGCGGGCGCTGCAATGCAAGCGAGTGGTAGTCGGCGATACTCTTCTACTTTCGCCCATGCTAACCCGTTTTTCAAGGCCTTGGTGTGGTACGAGCTGTACAAACAGAAAAGTACAAATGCAAGAATTGAGCCCGGCAAAACTGTAGATGCTGTTAGGGTTTGCACATTCTGAAACGTGAGTGATGCAACGTACTTGGAAGAAAGGCTAAACCTGCCACGCCTGGTGTCATCCCGTATAGCCCTGAAGACAGACTGCAGTTAGCGACGGTTTCTGAAAGGTTCGACCGTGAAGACGTATGTACCTTGGAAAACGATGGGGTATGCTTGGAAGAACAAATACAATATCGAATAGATCAAAGCCAAGTACATCGAACAACAAAAGACAATCGGCTCTCGGATGATCATGGTGAAGGGGCGACTGAGGACGACGCCAATGTTATCCGACAATTTGGGTCCCTGTAGGTGAGGTTTGGCTGCTTCCGAGTCAATATGGCGTTGACCCAAAGCCTTTTCGTGTTTCCGAGATAGAACTGGCATGTACGTCTCAGGCATCACGAGTACGAGGGGAAAGCCAACACCTCCGATGATAAAGCCTGCCCAGAATGTCCATCTCCAAGATACAGTGGAGACAAAGCCAGAAATGATAGGTCCCAAGAGAGGGGGAAATGTCGTTGCGAACATGAATATCGACATCACCATTCCACGCTGGTGAGGGTCGTTGTATATGTCGGAGAACAGGCCACCCAAAACTGCATTCGGTGCTGAGCCTCCCAGACCACAAAGAAAGCGGAATATCAGAAGAGCTGGAAAGGTTGGGGCCAATGCACATGCCATGGTAAAGAGGTTATATATTGCAAAGGTGGTAACCAAGATAGGTTTCCGACCAAAGCGTTCGCTCAAAGGGCCAAAGATGAGAGGGCCGATAGCAAACCCAGCCATGTAGAGTGAAGTGGGGAGCACCATCTTCAAGTCATCTTGTGGGATATGGAAATAGTCGGCAATCGCATCATGAGCACCCGATGGGAGGGAAGAACCTAGGGAGCTGTTGAAGACGAAGTATATCCCCGCAACGACGATATGAAGTTTGCGAGCCTAGAAGCATTGTACGAGTTAATTTGATGACTGCGTCTAGAAACGGCTTACATATGAATAGTGACAATACTAGGCTTGGATTAAAAGAAAACCTATGACTTACCGCAGAAAAGTCATACGGACGCACCATGCTCTTCCGCGAGACTGAAGGCCTCAAAGGGTACTTTGGATAGACATCTGGGCTATCGCAAGTTTTGCGCAACTCAGGATCCGAATGTGAGTCCATATTGCATCTGAACCTGATCAACTCGTCTTTTGGAATTGTTTCAGGCTCTATTCCCTATTTTATGTCTCAGGAGCCCAAAAAAAAACGGGTGGAGAACTCGGCCTTCGTTCCGAGTTCGCTGTGACCGCTAGAGAGACAGGAGTCACAGGACATGGTGGACTAATAGTATTCGACCATTATGACACCATGAGTAGCATCTCAATTTCTTATAAATAGAGGACTTAATATGTTCATCTAGAATTCCATTAGGTAGAGCTGGCGCTGCTTATACCAGTTGGCTACTATCTACGGGCTACTCCTTATAGACTACACAACTGAAAAGAAGAAAAAACTATAATAAATTCTAGGAGGGCGGGTAAAAGAATAAAGAAAAAAAGAGCTTTTCTTTTTCTTAGTGAAAGAGTCAGAGTGACCCATCGAATTAATAATGTAAAAGGTATAGCGTAGGGCGCCAAAAATTAAGAGTCTGCGTCTTTACCCACGCCCTACGCTATACCTGACGCGGTCACTGGTTCAGCAAACCCTAATCTTCTCCACTATCGGCACAAAGTGGAGTCAAACCACTAACTTGTCGGCAAAGGCTCAACTTCCCGGGTCTAAGACTCCAGGTATCCGGTCCGAGTTTGGGTTATTGCCCACCGCGAATTGTCGTCTACCATATAATTTCTCGGCCAATTACAACTATCACAATCAAACTAGCGCGTGGGTCGTGTCATATGTTCTACTCCGGCCTCCAGGTGCCAATATCCATACATACCCCATGAACCATGGCTTCAAAGCAGGCGAGGAACTACATCAGGTACATACATGCGCCAACAAGAAGAACTTCGAGGGTCCCATTAGCATATGAATTGCACACTCCTAAGCACACCAACTGTACACAATCGGACTTAATCAATCGGAGCCCAATAATATTCCTGCATGGATTCCTCGGGTCCAAGCGCGAAAACAGGGGTGTAGGCAAGTATGTCTCTCTATCGTAAACAATTACCTGCCGACTATTCAGTGTAGCGCTGACAAACTCTTCATGAAGGATCTTGGCCCAGGATCTGTCGCGGCATGTCTTCTGTTTGGTATGTTTAATCATCTAATTAACGCCTGGTATATGATTGATTGACAGATACTTAGGATCTTCGGAACCATGGAGATTCCGGTCATCACCCGAAGCATGACTATATGGAAATGTCAGTAGATGTTGAGCACTTCATCACAACCCACAGACTGAATAATGCAACATTGATCGGTCACTCGATGTAAGGAACCAAACTCGGCAGGTTGCCTCATTCATGCATTCCAGGCATATATTTAGTCTCGTCTTTAGGGGTGCCAAGACTGCCTTAACGCTTGCTCTTCAGTCACCAGATCTGATATCCAAGGTCGTTGCTATCGACAATTGCCCCATCCACCTAGACCTGACGGAAGAGTTTCCGAGATATCTCAAAGCTATGGAAGAAGTACAGGACGCACGAATAAAAAGCCATCAAGAAGGGGACAAGATCTTGAGCAAATATGAGGACGTATGTGCTACACTGACCTATTGTCACGAAATATGATTTTCTCTAACAAATGCAACTAGTCCCCGTCCGTACGATTGTGGTTACTGAGTAACTTTGTTCGAGAACGTGATTCCCCTTATCTAAAGCTTCGTATTCCTCTAGATGTCCTGACGACTGCTATCGGCCCGTTGGGAGATTTTCCACACAAGGGTAAAGCTGTTCAGTTCCCCAAACCCGCGTTGTTCCTTCGAGCCCTGCAGAGTCATTATATACCAGAGAGCTCGTTCCCCATTATTTCGTCTTTCTTCCCTCGATCGCGCATTGTAAATATAGATTGTGGACACTGGATTGTTCAGGAACGGCCTGAAGAATTTAGACAGGGTAAGTTGGTTCCTTGTGGCTCTTATGCGCAAGACCTGCTAATGTTGAATTAGCTGTTGTCCAGTTCTTGCGGGAGAAGGACGAAGTTGATTAGCTTGAATTGTGATACAAGATTAGCTTCCGATATCCATGTATCTTCATCGAGGTACTCTCTGTCATGCTATGCTCCTGATTCTACAGCTAGAACTATAAGTTTCCAATAATATTATATTTGAGTGGGGTTGTCTATATTACTTATATCTACCATACAAGCTTGAATGATTCTTTCCATCTTCCTGCCTCATTAACTCGTCCAGCCAAAAATAACCCACCTGTGATTCTACCCAAACGGCATGACTTCCTCTCTCCAATTCCAGTCGAACACCCCCTAAGTGGTGATATTCTTGTCCTCCACATTCCCACCCTAAGTTTGCCCTTTAGTACCTTTCTCTGCCGTTTCCACTGTGGTCAATATTGTTGAATGTGCCATCACATCCTGCGGTGGTTCCTTCCCCGTCAAACTCCTTTGGCACTTGCCCTCCTTAGAAGCCTGCTGGCCATCTCTTTCTTTAGACGGAAGGTTCTTCTTCACACTGCACCACTCCATGCTAATAGCGCCCAGCACCGAAAGACAAGCCATGATAAGGCCAACCTGAAAGCACTTGCGCAGTGAATCATTATAGGCCTCCTGAGCCACGACATGGTCCTGAGCTGGGACACGATTAAGAAACTCAGTGGCACCAGTACTCTGGATTAGCTCAGGGCTGATGCCCGGGATGCCAGAGAGGCGGTGTGCTAGCTGGTTGAAGAGTACATTCTGGCCAACCGAGGCGAAAACGGCGCCGAAGAGCTGTTGGCCGAAGAACATGAGAGATGCGCCGATGGCCACGTCCCTGCGCGGTAGCACCGTCTGTGCGGCCATGTTAGGTGCCTGGGAGAAGGAGCCGATGCCGAACCCGTATATGATCTGGAAGCCGATCCACTTACCCGCTGAGGTGTTGATTCCGAGGGTAGTGAGTAAGCCAGTGCCGATCGCTGTGAGGCATACACCGAAGATCATAAAGGGGGTGTAATAGCCGATGCGGGAGACCAATTGGCCGGTGATTATGGATGCCACAACAACGGGTATTAACATAGGAAGCAGGTGGATGCCGCTATCGACGGCCGAGACACCTTTAATGGCCTGAAACCATATGGGCAAGTAGTATACTGGGATCTCTAGTGTTAGAACGGCATCATGTTCTCCATTCAAAGTGTGGACTTACCGAAAAGATTCATATGAGCGCCGAGACAAGAGCTCACCCAGAAGCCGGAGGCAATACTGCGCTGGGTGAAGATGCGCGGTGGTAGTATGGCCTTTTCTGGCTTCCAGATCTGGATCAGCGCAAACGCAATCAAAAGCACAAAGGCAAGTACAAGCAATGCTACAACACGCCCCTCACTCCACTGAATGCGGTCAGCTCTACTGGGTCGGGGCAGGAAGTCACTATGAATAGAAAGGTCTAAACTCACGGCGTATGTGGTACCACCCCATTGCAAAGCTAAACATAGGCAAATAACTCCTGGAAGGAGGGCAACTAGGCCTAGCACGTTGAGCTGCCGCAGCTTGTCTTTCAGAGGCGTCCTAATATCCGAACGGTCAGGTACTTGGAGCAAGATGGATACGAGTACCATAACCACGCCTCCCAAGGGGAGGTTAATGTAAAAGCACCATCTCCAGGTGATGTTTGTAGTGAAGGCACCGCCGACCAGTGGACCAGTCACCGAAGAGATAGCAAATACAGCACCAAAGATGCCCTGGTACTTCGGCCGTTTATGCAGCGGAACAGCGTAGACAATGACGATGATCTGGGTGGGTTTAGCTGAGCAAACCAGTGAGGATTAGAGGACATATAATGCAAAACTTACGACGCCAGAGAGAATACCTCCCCCTCCCAGGCCGGCGATAGCCCTGCCAAGTATGAAAGCGACCGAATTTGGGGCGGCGCCGCAGAGGGCCGAGCCAGCTTCGAATAGAAGGATAGATGCTAGGAAGATAGGTTTGACGCTGAAGACGGTATATATCTTTCCAAAAACTAGCTGGAAGGCACAGTTAGTGAGCAAGTACGCTGTACCATACCAGCCAATATCCCCCGCTGAGCTGAATTCATTAGTGATCTGAGGAATGGCGGTAGAGACAATGAGGCGGTCCTAAAATAGTTAGTTTATAGATATAGAGCGGTTTGTTACCTCGGGAATGCTAACGCACCAGAGAAACTAGGAACATGCCAATGAAAATGGACATCAACAATAGGGCAAGCTTGAGACCCGTGGGATAGACAACGTCATCTGCGTTGGACTTGCAATCCCCCCTTCTAGTCGGAGGCTGCCCCTCACCATTTGTTGAAGTTCGTATCATGATAGACATATAACAGTTTAGGCATGATAGAAAGATATTTGGTAGTCTGGTGGGTGAGAATTTATAGGGCATGAGAATGTTGCTTCACTATGCCGATACTGATTCGCTTCTCGGGCGCAAAAGTTGCATTTTCGCCTCCGAGCCCCGAGACAGTCAACCTTCTATCACTACAGCCCTTTGGATTTCCTCCATGCTTTCAAGCATGATATGAACGATGAAGAAATCCACACCAGATAACCTTGAGTCAGGTGATAATCTCAAGAGCTATTCATGCTTGACTTGTCGGCAGCGCAAGGTCAAATGCGACCGGTGCACTCCCTGCTCCAATTGCGTCAAGGCCGACAAGCAATGCAGCTTTATTCGTCCTGTGCGCGGGAAGCGAAAAAGAACAAAACCTCCCAGAGAAAGTCTCCATGCCAAGTTAAGACGGTACGAGGAATTGTTGAAATCTTATGGCGCAAAGTTTGAGCCATCGGGAGATTTTGATGACTCGGAGTCGGAAACGGCATCTCAGCCTGATGTTCAGGTGGATGAGGATGCTGCCCCTCCAAGCCAACGCCCCAACCTTGGAGAGACTAATCCAAAGCTTATCATTGATAAGGGCACGTCTAGATACTTTGATAGGTATGTTTGATACTACTTTCGGCTATGAAGTAATAGCTTCTAAAGTTTGCTAGTGCTCCATGGTCTAGCCTAGGAAATGGGGTAAGTATTGACTTGGCCTTCTCCATTTCTTTTTCTGATCATATATTAGCTTCATCATCCCGAAGTTGGTGAGCCAGTCGATGGGTCAAACATTCAGGACAGTGGGCTGTTCTTCGAACCTGAACAAATTGATAAGCCCGAGAACCTGGCAAACCTTCACCTCTCGCTCCAGATATTATCAAAGTTAAAGGATATCTATCTAGATCGCGTTGACCCTATGATAAAAATCTTACATTTGCCTACATTCTGGATCTCAGCAACCGACAGGCTGAGTGATCCTCAAAGCATGCCCACAGACTTGGAGGCAATGATGTTTGCTTTCTACCTTGCGACAATGTCTACTCTGAAAGAAGATGAATGCCAACATCTATTTGGACTGCGGAGATCGGTCATGCAATCCCGCTATAGACTGGCAGCTCGGCAAGCTTTAATAAATGCAGGGTTCCTATCAACGTCCAGTCCGACGACCCTTGGTGCATATGCATTATTCATGGTAAGTTGTGACTACCAAGCTTTTTTAAATATTCAGCTCACACAAGAAGACATGTATAAGAAAAAACTACAAATGTGATACACTATTCGTCTTATCAGGCGTCGCTATACGACTTGCGCGCAAAATGGGGCTCCATCGGGATAGCTCGACTCTTGGACTGTCTCCATTCGAAACGGAGATGCGAAGGCGACTTTGGTGGCATTTAGCTTATGTGGATTTCCGCCTAGCCGACGTGCTGGGGACGAAACCGTCTCTGGATCTTTCCTGCAGCGATAACCAAATGCCTCTAAATGTCGAGGACGAGGACCTCCACCCTGACATGGCCAATCCACCATTAGAACGCCGCGGAATCACTACTACTACTCCTTGCTTGATCAAATACGAGATTATGGAGAGTTTGCGTAAATTTTCAACATCTTGTCCTAGTGAATTGCGTTGGGAGGCACTCTCCAGCCCGGATGTCACAATCATGAAAAAGGACAGCATCATCAGCCACATTGAGGATCAATTGGAAATGAAGTATCTGCGGTATTGCGACCCGTCGAACTCACTTCATACTTTTGTGTCAATCATGATCAGGTCATCGATATGCAAAATGAAGCTCTTTGCGCATAATCCACGACAATTCGCCAATAATCCCATCAAAGTCCCCCAAGACGAGCGCAACATATTCTTTGCTAACGCTATGAAGTTATTAGAATATGTCATTTTTATGCAAGAAGGGGCCCATGGCCTAGAAAAATATAAATGGCATTTTGGCACGAGCGTTCTCTGGAATGTGATACTCTACGTGCTCATCGAAGTTCGGCACCGGAAAACAGGGTCTGACGTTGATAAGGCATGGAGGCTGATAGGAACAGTGTTCTCCTATTACCCTCAGGTGTTTGACGAATCCCCCGGGCCTGTATATATAGCACTAGGCAAGTGGACGTTAGAGGTTTGGGACGACCACGTTGCGGCCTTGAAGGCAGACGGCCTTCCGGAACCATTGACACCCGATTATATCAATGCAATCGGTCACTGTCGGCGACCGGCAATCGAGTCACCAAGCAGAGCCAAGGTTCAAGCAGTGGCACCTGAACTTGCCACTCGGGGAACAGTTGCCCAGGACAGAATTCATTCTCCGGATCACGAAGGCAATCGCGCTGAAGGGGGAGCTCTCGACTTCTACGACCTCCCTAACCTCCCGTCTTTCGAGATGGACCCGAATGAATGGATCCAGTGGGAGCAGCTAGTTGCGGAACAGGACAGCTTCGCTCAAGGTGATAGTATGTAATACGCTAGGGCTGATTGAACCCGTTCGAGGAATGGAAAGCACCCTCATTAAATGCTTTGGATTTATGATTGCCATTAATGCAGCTCTGCGTGTCTCTGCGGCTATTTCTGAGTGCAATGTCATCTTGTTCTGGAGGCCATATCATACTTGAATATTTTGCTGAGATTATCAATACGGGCATTAAAGTTCAACTGCCTCATTCGGTAAGCGTGTCGGGGACCTGATCCGGAATAGTTCTTCTTTTCTTCAACCGTATATAACCCACAGTCACAATTGAGGCCAATTTATTCTAGTTCATCTCATCGTTCCTAGAGTAGACTACAAGATGTCCTCAATCCCAACTCAAAACATCTACGATGACCCCAAATTCTTCAAGGCATACAGCACACTTCCCCGGTCCCAACATGGCTTCGACGCAGCCCCCGAATGGCCGGTGTTGCAAGAGATGGTCTTGAAAAATAACAAATCAGGCCATTCTGGTATTGAAAACGAACATGTTCTGGATCTAGGTTGCGGTTACGGTTGGTTCACTCGCTGGGCTCGAGAAAACGGTGCCAAACACGTCAAAGGCATGGATGTATCGACAAAGATGATCGAGAGGGCTAAAGAGTCCGAGCGAGACCTGCGAAACAAAGGATCAATTCCACCTTCTTATGGGACACTATGTTATGAAGTCGGCGATCTCGAGACGATATCCTTCAGCGCATCTGAGATAGACTCATATGATCTAGTCTACAGTTCGTTGACGTTCCATTATATCGAAGACTTTTCCAAATTACTTCATCAAATCCGACTTTGTTTGAAGAAAGGTTCACCGGAAGATGGCTCTAGGAAAGGGGGGAGGTTGATCTTTTCAGTGGAGCATCCCATCTGCACGGCCCCAGTTAATCCAGAACCTGACTGGAAGGTTCTGCCAAATGAAGATGGCGATGGAGTGGGTAGAAAGATTTGGCCTTTGAACTCCTACAGTGATGAGGGTCCGCGCGTGACGAGCTGGCTGGGTGTTGATGGGGTCAGAAAGTATCATCGAACCGTCGAGACTTATGTTACTTCTTTGCTTCAGAACGGCTTCGTTCTGACTGGGTTGAAGGATTGGGTTCCTTCGCAGCATGACGTTGAGGAGCATCCCGAATGGAAGGATGAGAGGCATCGGCCGTATTTTCTGCTCATCTCTGCTGAGATCCATTCACATTATCAGAATTGAATTTGTTAAAGGCCCTGGTTTTAAAGCCTAGGGACTCTAATGTGGATCCTCATTAGGATTTAATCTAAAAACAAGCATCATGTCCTCATATTCCTCCCAATCTTCTGTATTCTCAATCTCGCACAACCTTATCTGGATCCTCTTCTACCTCATCTATCAACTGCCCCGGAGACCGAAACTGCAACCCAGCAAAGAACTTCCGCCGATGTGCCTCAACCTTGCCAGGATCGAAAGATACAGCACCCAAAGGCACAAAAGTTTGATAATGCGCAAGCAACAACTCCTCCTGATCAGTCGAGTTCTAAATCGTACCCAAAATCTGAGCCAAGCCAACACGCTTAACCTCACGTATCGCCGGATACCGCTTTTGAACCAACTGCGCAAGGTCATTCCAGCACGTCTTCGTCCCAGATACATACACATACGGCTCTCAGACAGGAGTGTTAGTTAAGAGTGCCAACACAGTCGCAAGATCCCTTGTGGCGGTGACATCGACAGCATCCTTTCCCGTCCCTGGAATAACAATCCGGTTCCTAATGGCGTCTATCGGGAATCCTTCGCCAATGTTCATGAGGTATAGGTTTCCCTTCGGTACGATGTAATCGACTAGCCAACCGTAGCAGACCAGTGTCTATTCTATTTCTGTTTATTCACGAAGGACCTTCCGGGTGGGTTCTCGTACCTCGGAATATAATGGTGGCAGGTCGGGGTAGTTCTCTATATCGCCGAAGAACTCCGATAGAATGAAGCGCTTGCATTTCGGACTAAGTTGGCATGTCTTGATCAGGTTCAGGTGGATGTCGAGGAATTCCGTCGCGTACGATAATATCACAGATATGAGTATCTCGCAGTCCCCAAATGCGGCGACTATGGAGGCAACAGAGTAGTCGGTGATTACTTGGGCGATGTGTGGGCGGTCGCGGAAGTATTCTTTCTCGCTGCGGGTTAGGATAACTACCGAGTGGCCGTGCTTGGGGAACTCATGGCTGATGTATTTGGCTAGTCCGCCAGCTCCGGCTATCGCGATACGCATGTTAGACGATGTGGTCTCGGACGCATATTACCTCGGAACACCGTCCGAGCTCGGCGTCAATGACTTAAGCGGCTGTGTCGTGACCTTCAACGACCCTCCTGGGAAACAATTTGACGGTCCCATACAAACAGGCAAGGATAGAAACATCACAGATGTCCAAGCCGCGCCCGGTACTTGTCCGGACGTCATTGAGCAGAAGTGTATTGATGCGCTTACGGAGCGGGCGCGCAGCGTTACTAATAGCACTTCGAATGAGGTCGTGTGCGCGGCGTTGGAGCGCGAGCTGAAAAGGAATATGTTTGAGGGGTGTGGGAATCTCGGTGGTAAGGGTAAGGGACTGGGAACCTTTACCGTTACCTCGCTTGGGAATCTTTCGACCGTAAAGAATTTGACGGATTGTTGGCCTGTTAAGCCCAAGTCTGATGGTTTGGCCCTGGTCACGGAGATTACTGTTGTGGTACGTGATATATATATATTAATTTGCCCCATTATCCCTAGGGTCCAATCATTTATTTCCTGGAAGCATGGGCTAATATACGATATGATAATGTAGGAGAACAATACAGGGACTTCGATGTACCAAGAGACCTGGGAGATCACATCGGTGCTAACAGTATTTGTTGCAACAATAGCCTGGTGGGATAGAGCCTCTTCCCAGATGACATGTTTAAAAGTCGTGACTGAAGAGAACCCCAAGGAGGAGGTGAACGGCTCAGAGAGTTCAGTGGCTATGCTTAGCACTAGTCTACATGTTGTAGGTATGACCGTGCTAATAGCTGCCGCCTGGGTAGCACTCTAGATGTAGCCTCTATCAGATACGCCCAAATGATAAACTTGTTAGTTTGTGATTAACGCATTGTTTCACCAAAACAAAACTTGATAAGGTCTCTAAAAGATCTTGGGGTAAATATCTTTAGGAATAGTGAGATGGTTCATTTTCTGCTCGAGTGCAAATGCCACCAAGGTAAAAATTGTCAGGATATGCCCAAGATGTATAGCCTTTGTGGTGTATGTACATATTTCGAAGTACTACTTTGAGCTTTTATACTTGTAGCGTAATAAAAAGATCTCATCATTAATCAAGTCAGTGTGGCCGAGTGGTTAAGGCGATAGACTAGAAATCTATTGGGTTCGCCCGCACAGGTTCAAATCCTGTCGCTGACGAGATCTTTTTTATCGCATTCTAATGCCTCTTCAAAATTGATGTTGCCGCCCCTGCTTCCAGCACTTTTTTGGTAACAGTTTGCAATGCTATCGGGAAAGAAGCTTGCTATCATCAACATGAGACTACACTGTACCGTATACTAAAGCAGAGCTCTCTTGCAGCAATGGCATAATTGAGCAATCAAAGGCAACGCACGAAGCCTTCATTTCGAAAACAGTATCATGGCCTGAACAGACCCGAACTAATGTGCAGCCGTACGATGTAAGCTGTGCTATCTGGGTTCCAAACTCCGGAGTAATCACACTATATATTTGCCATGTACGACAAAAGGAGAATTTACCCTACTCTTGTCATTGTCTTCCTTGTAACCTTATAAGCTAGCTTTTATAGTCTCCCGACACAGTTTATTCGATGGCATTCGAGACCATAAGATGTAGTATAACATAACGGTGAGATAAAAGGACAGGGGAGTAACGCCTAGAGTGTACTAGAAGATAATCCTAGTTAAACTTAACAAGAAGCAGCGCAGGGCGGCGAGATTATATTTCAACAATCAAGGTCTGCAAAGGACGATGGAGCTTAACAATGGGTGGGAGGTTGAGAGTGGCAGAGGCAACAGTCCTATGATCCCCATCTACTAAGGTATGCAGATAGAAGGTTGGAAATAATGTAGCCACGAAATTCAACCACAGTGACTCCCTCGAGTACTTCGCACTACTTCGTAGGAAACGGGAACCTAGGGTCTGCCATTTCCACCATCAAAAACCAAAAAGAACGTCAGCGACAGGACTCGAACCTGTGCGGGCGAACCCAATAGATTTCTAGTCTATCGCCTTAACCACTCGGCCACACTGACTTGATTATTAAGAGATTCCCACTTTATGGCCTCTTGATTCAAGTAATAGAGTTGCTTGATGTCTCACAAGTCATCAATCTGGGCATGTTGGTGGCCTGGCGTGAGCTTGACATTTTGCCCATCGATGTGCGGACAGTAAGGAGAACAATAAGGATGAGGTCAGCCCATGACGCCAAATGTGCGACGAACCATGGTTGAAGTTCCGGTTCCACCTCGTCCCGATACTCAAATTATGTGCGTCAGACCACTATGAGCCAGGAATGAAGCAATTCCGATAGAGGACCGCTCCAATGACCATGCGAGGGTGATAATATTTCCTGTAGTCCGAGTGTAGTACAGAATTGAAATCGGCCTGGAACGTCGTGGTCATGAGACCGGCCATCTGATGCTTGGGGTAACCTGAAGACAGTATAATAAAGCTATGTACTCCCGTTGTGAAGCCCCGGATATCCTATGTTCCAACGTATAATGCAAGCAAATAAGTCAGATACCAACCATGTCCTACCATTACTCACATGATGACAACGAAATCGCATCCTCTATCGAAGAGAGGATACATGCCATGCGTAACTATAAAGCGTAAGTCTGTGACACCCCGAGGAGTGGTACTAGACAACGTTAACGATGTCGACTCCAATAGTGCACTAAGAAGTCGCCGTGCGTCTGAAGGAAGTCGAGACGCCGATGGGATACACGACGATGAACCACAAACTTTGGAAGAGTCGCACGCGGTCGATCAGCAGAATAACGAACCGACACGCACAGTGGAGGGATTCAGGGTGTGAGCAGTTCCATTCTCTGGCTTTTGATCGTTGCATACTGATCTAGTAAGTGTTCATTTCGATTCCGGGCCACCTGATACGATCAGAAACACAGATTCAGATGCAGTGAGCCCACTGGAGGAGTAATAGCCATGATTGCAGGTGTACAGTACAATTTGCCTCAATCGGGTAATGACCCACGTGATGTAATTACATGACTCGCGTCTGTGTGACGTTACAAGTTCCGGAGTAGGATTTGTGATTTATCGTCCAGTGATGAAAGTTTGATCGTGTGCTACTACAGTAATATGTACTACCCGAATGGCGCATGCGGGGAAGTTCGAAGGAGTTGCCGGATTCCGTGAACATAAACTCTAACGAATTAGGAAACAATACCAAGTGCAATTCTTTCACCTTGATTTCAAGTGTCACAATGCTGTTACACGATCCGAGATGCGCTGTTCCGAGTCCCGAGATTGCCGTTGCGGTCTCGAACCTCGTGGGCTTTGGGGTAAGTGTCCCATGTACTGTGAGGAGTACTGGGATCGGATACAGCCGCGTTATGGAGCATTATCTTGCCCTTTCACGACATTACAGTTGGAGTATACTTCACACAGTCGGTGGGATCCGGCTAAAATGGTCAACGTTACTCAGTCAGTAGTTGCAGTGATACATCCAGGTTTCTCGGCCAGGACACAGTATGACAAACTCTGTGAGCACAAGGAAAGGGCAATTCTATTGATAGATGTATGTACCTACTGAGATTCAATTACGGGGAAAGCTTGTCCGCCGGGGAAGGGAGGAATGTCCGTGCTTTTAATGTTAGTCTCGATGGCGGCCAATTACCGTCCAATACTTTGGAATAGATTTCGTGTTACTTGAGAACGACGTGGGGGTGAAAAGTGATAGACCAAGTCAATCATTACCCCTGTCGATGTGGCGTGGCCGCTTGGACCTGCAGCAACGTCAAAATTGCGGGAATAATGCACAAATCAAGGGGCACAGGTCATGGATGTCTGTCCGACAAGGCCCGGTGGATGAATGTCCGATAGCGGGCGGTTTATTAAACGAAATCAGGAATCGAAATATAACAGAAAGAAATCAGAAAAGAAAAGGAAAAAGGAGAAGAAAAAAAATTGACAACATCACGTAAAAGTGAGAATACCCTCTACACAGTAAAACCATGGAAGAACGAAAGAAGATACTATTTAATTAAGCTAGCAAGCTAGACCAAATCATTACGTCACAGTCTCCTTGGGTTCACCTGATTCTACTTAGTCTCCGTCAATATCAGCCCCATCAGTTGGAGAATGGAGAAAGAAGAGGGAAAAATCTAACGGCCGATAAAATCACATCGCTTCGAGGTGGGTTCTTGATTCCACCGTACAAACCTGAAATGGAAATGGGGAGTCAGACTAGTCCTTCTCGGGATCGATTGGATAGGAGGTCTCGGAACTTTTACCCGATCAACTGGTTCTTTTCATACCACAGCCCTACAGGTATCTTACCGACTGTGTACCTACAGACGAGACAGAATTATACTCAGACAGACATAAATTACCCTGCAACTATGTACGGTACAGGTACCTTCCATACGAGGCGCATACACGGTCAGGTGGTTGACGTAATGTTGATCGTTGCCCGTCTGGAATGCAAATCTATTGATTTGACTATTTGACGATCAATGCGCTGGCAGCAACCACACGATGCATGATCACAGGTCCAGACCTTGGCTTGTACCGTGACTTGTCATTCTTGCCAAGGGCCATGGATATACGTTGATTCCCTTAAACCCCCTCTTCGGGCATTCTCCATCCCCTTTGTTCTTTCCTCAGAAGTCGTTTGTCTTTGTCCCTTGTCTCTCTGCGCTGTCGCATTTCTTCCTCATCTCCATATATACTGCTAGCCAGTATCCAACGAGTCTTGAATACTCTCTTGCGCATCTCTGAAACCGTGGATACCGTGGCCTACTTCTACACCCCTATATATACACGGTTGAGCGCACCCAGTCATCTCTGCTTGAAGGAAAACAGAGAGAAGAGAGCAATTTCCCCTGACCGGTGGGTAATTTTCCAAGGGGCAGAGTCCCTTTCCCGGTGGTTGAAGTTACATCCCGCCTAATGGTGACAACAGAGACGGTTCCTGTTCCACATTCCACTCTTCCAAAATCAGTCCGATGAAACCAACCATCATGGCAAACAGGGTGGATAGCCCCGCGTCGTGCACCTTCCTCCGAAGCAGTGATTGCAGTAAACATTGTTTCGTCCGACGCTTTTCGCAATGGCTATGGTCATCCTGGTTTATCAGTCCCGCAGAAGCCCGTCCCGCCCTTGCGGAGCCGCCGAGCCGTCAAAAAGACAGGAATTCTTCTTGGCTGTCGGAGCCAAGTCTGGACGCTGGACTGTGCGAAGAAGCAAGCGAGGACACAACACGTTCAACATTTCCATGTAAGGCGTGTGAAGCGCGGGGTGTTGCCTGCGATCTTCAGCAACCGCGATGCGCACATTGCCTGGATGAGCAACTATTATGCTTCTATGTGGCGCCCCTACCTCCCTTGCGGGCGACTAGACGTTCGAAAAAGCCGCGCTCCACACATACAGAAACAGTGTTGCGCTCACGGGAGATTAACACTAGCGGATGATCGTGGGAGGGGCTTCAATATTAAATTAACACACATTTTCCTTAACCGCCGTGATAAGATAGACATCACCCTTCTCTTCACGCAGATTAGATAAAAGATATGGTTCCCCTCCGATGATGCACCCCACGGAGGGGAGAGTGGATATACCCCAGCAAGAAATTCTTGCAAAAAATATAATTTTCACATGCTCTTTGACTTCCACGGTTGTCATCACTAAGCTTTTTGCACTAATATGGATAATCAACGGACCCTGACAATACTGGCGTCGGTCTACGTTGAAGGCTACTCAGAGATAGAAGAATTTCTGCTAGTCGTCAGCGCATGCATATGAATTCGACACGAGACCTCTGTTACTTGAGGCCCTCGGGTCTCGTTGAGTAGCCTCGGGCGACGGTGGACAGAGCTCCGTAAAACTGAAGTCATTGCTGTCGGAGCACTGTGAGCCGGCCTCTCCACACCCCCAGACATACTTCAAGGACGGGGTATTCTTATTTGAGCCCATGCCATACAGAGTTCTGGGTACCGTCTTGACAAACAATTCAATTGTCGGGTCGTTGGGGTTATCGACTGTTCATAGTGAGTCGCCACGCGCTGACGCAACATACATTCTTTTATAACCTTATTTGAAAGTATATCACCCTTCTAATGTTTACCCACAGATGGAGGAGGAGTATACGCGCATCGCGGACATCATTCGCCACCGGGCTAAAACCCATAACAAGAAGCGATATCTCGTCGCCATTGCAGGCGTGCCCGGCTCTGGCAAGACAACAACGGCAACTGCCATTGCACAGCGTTTGAATTCAGGGCAAACCCCTATCCAGACCGAGCTGGTCTCCATGGACGGCTTCCACCTGTCGCGGGCGACACTGGACCAGCTCCCGAATCGAGAGGAGGCATATATCCGGCGTGGAGCGCCGTGGACCTTTGATGCTGCCCGATTCATTGCCTTCGTTCACCAATTACGGCAGTGGACAGATACATTTTCCGACGAAACCATATATGCGCCCGCTTTCCATCACGAAACCAAAGACCCAGTGGAGGACGGTGTCATGATATCCAGCGACGCTTCGATCATCATCATTGAAGGAAACTATCTCCTCCTGGATGAGCCTGAATGGCGTGACGTCGCACGACTAGTTGACTACCGTGTATTCGTCGACACAGACCTGCAAGAAGCACGGGACCGTGTGGCAAAGCGTCACGTCAGCGCGGGGATAGAAAAAACGATAGAAGATGGGTATCGGCGGGTGGATAGTAACGACTACCTGAATGCGCTTACAATCCGGGACAAGCTGATCCAGCCTGATATGGTGGTTCGTAGCATCACCGAGGTATCATCATAACTTGCTTCTACCGACCTTCCTATTTACATCATAAACAACACCACATATGTATTTAACGACGTATGTTAGACTGCCATTTACTCACTCCTTAATCTTCTGTTTATGAAACACGTCTGAGCTCATTAGCAACCATACCCATCGCGGAGAACGACATGGAAGACCTACCGGGTATCTCTGGCATCCAATTGGCCCTGGAGCTGCAGAAGAACTCGCCCTTTGGTGGCAGCGCTTCGGGATCATCCAGGGACCCAACGCATAGGTAGCGGAACTGATCTTTGACGGCATCCTACGCGTGTTAGCATCACATCCTGCCGGTACAGTGTCATGTATCCCTACCCCGTATTCACAGATAAAACTGCCACAATTGGAACAAAACTCGCGATGAATCAGCGATCCAGACCCATTGTCGGCCACATGTTCCTTGGGGGCGCCTTTGATGAGTCGGAGAGCGTCCTTGGGGATCTTCGCGGTTAGACCGTAGTTTGTTCCGAAAGCTTTCTATTCCTGTGTTAGCAGAATTCATAATTGACATGAAGAGAGAGGACATATAGCACCGTCCGCGTACTTTGCAGCTTTTACAGTGACACAGGGAAGTCCGTGCGTCATCGGGTGAGGCGAGGGACAGTTCGTACTCGATATCCCGGCAGTAACACGAACCAGGGTAAGTCGGCATGGCTCTTGGGGGTGATTGGATGAAGTGTATGAAGCTACTACAATAGAGGTTCGACCTGCTGAATTGACAGAGAGATAAGCCCAGTCGAGGGCGATATGTTGAGTTGTATAGGGTTCGCCGGAGGGTTGACGTCATGGTTTGTTGTGTGGCTAATTTCTTTCGTTATAGAAGAAAATCGTTTATACAGTAGTGATTTATATTTACGGCATACCCAATGTCTCTTGCAAAATCCATGGCTGGAGCATGCGTCCGACTTAGGGTTATGAAGAAGGTGTGATGTGATCATGACCACATTGAATTGAATGCGCGCACTGACCAAGTGCATTTCATTCTTCTCTCATATCACTATCACATTGTATCATACCACCCCTTCTTTCACTATCTCTCTTCCGTATTTATAAACTGGTATCATTTTTGCATTCGAGTATTTCCAATTATCTCACCGATACAATGCCGCCCACAGGCATCCCAAGTGAAATGCGCCCTATGACCATTAGGTCTGCGATTGATTCTTTGTCTACTGCGGGGTAGATCAATTCCACACCCGACCATGGCATTCAAAGAAATGGCAACACAAGAACAGGGCTCCCAGGGGACCCAACAGTCTCACAGCATGACGAAGAGAGCTGTCGTCTCTTCCTTCATCTTTCGTTTTCCTCCGGGACAGCCTACCAAGCCGTCCGTGGCGTTGTTCAAGCGGAGCGAGAAAGTGAGAACGTACCGGTACGACGCGACTTTCAGACCAACCATTCTTGGTACCACTATAAGTAACAGAACTCTACCTATAGTCATCACCTTGCCCCTATCTCCGGTAGCATCGATCCCGATGATCCCGCCCCTCTCGCAGCGGCGTGGCGTGAATTGTGCGAAGAAACCTCCCTCACCGCATCGGATCTCAGCTTCTGGCGCACCGGCAAGCCATTCACCTTCAGCGACCCGTCCATCGGTCGAGAATGGACCGTTCACCCGTTCGCTTTCCGTCTCAAAGATCCTGCAGAAGGGGGACAGGGGGAGGAGGTTATCCGCACTGACTGGGAACATGAAGGGTGGCAGTGGTACGATCCTCGCACGGTGCTCGAAGACGAAAGCCTGAACACCGTTCCGCGTCTGCAAGACAGTTTAAGAAGAGTCTGGTTTGAGGGCATAACCAATGAACGAGCGGGAAGGGCTCTTGCGACTGGTCTGGAACGGCTGCGAGCGGACCATGAGAGCGGCGCGCATGAACTGACTGCGATAGCGTTGACGGTCTTTCGCGATTTTATCGTGTACACGCAGAATCACCTCGATGCTGAATGGTGGGACATGGTTCGAATGGCGGCATGGCATCTCATCAAAAACGGACGAGAAAGCATGGGTGCAGCCACGCAGAACGCCATTCTATCCGTTCTAGCGGAGATAGAAGAGATCATGGAGCAGAAGACCGGTCCCGAGCAGAAGTGGGATCGGATCCTGGCTCTGATCGATTTTCATCTGAGGAAGCGCGCCGATACTGCACAGCAGGTCAAGCAATCCTTCATCTCCTATCTTCAGTCCCACTTTTCGTCCGGTGGCACACAAAAGGATCGGCTTACCATGCTCACCATATCCTCCAGTTCCACTATCCGGGACAGTATTCTGGAAGCATACGACGCGCTCGGGATCAAAACACTTGAACTACGGGTCCTCGAGTCAAGGCCACTTTTCGAGGGCGCCAGCCTCGCCTCGTCTATCTTGTCGACGTTCAAATCCCAGTCGAAATCCCCCGACAAACATCTGCATGTTACCATGTACACCGATGCATCAGCTGCACTGGCCGCCAAAGACGCCGATATCGTCTTGCTAGGTGCGGACCGCATTTCTGCCACTAGGGGTGTCAGCAACAAAACCGGATCCCTGCCTTTGGTGCTCAGCGCGAAGCATGTCACCCCAGGCGTGCGAGTTGTCGTGCTCAGCGACATAGAGAAAGTCAACGGATTTGCCGGGGTAATTGACGACGACCTCACCGAGGGCAATGATCCATTCGAGGTGTCGAGCGCATGGCGCAGTGACGGCGTCAAGGGTATCCAGGTGCTAGAGAAGGGAGTGAAAGGGAACAAGTCGGAGCAGGAGAATTCGTCTGTCACGGTGGAGAACACCTACTTCGAATGGGTTCCTCTGGACATGGTGGATGCCTTTATCTGTGAAGAGGGAGTCCTTGATAAGGACAGTATTCAGGAGAAGTCCCGTAAGTTGGGAGAGAGGGTTGATCGGTACTTTGGTAATTTGTAACGATGGCAGTCGTTCATCAAGTCGAACTTATCCACTGACTAGCCTACGAGCTGTCTGTAGATAGCACTTCACATACTAAGCCTGTCTCGAATCGTACCAGACATACTTCATATTCTCAAATGACGACATAGTAGAATATACTATTAAGAGAGCACAATGGGACCGTCAGTGAGATGAACAGGGCCACTGTAGCAATTTCACCGTCTGTGTCGCATCTTAGTTCAGAAGTGATATGAGAGTATTTAGCATCATATTTGTTGTATCAGACAATTTTGTATGTCCAGTTCAAAGCAAAGCGAAAAGTCATGTAAACGCGGGTAGACAGTTGCGGTGAGATTATCCGAGCCCAAGGAGATTTTACACTCAACTACTCAGTAGAGTCAGCCTATATATGAAATTACCAATAAACAGATTTCTCAAGCGAAGTATGCCTATAGGCCAATATGATAATTTCGGGGAAAGTTGGCAATTACGGGAAGATACAGGAGGATGAGTACCAGTTCATCTAGATAATGAACCGAAGAGATAGATATGCAAAGCGAAGCAACTCAAAATCAAAGAATTGATACTGAGGTTCGTAAACACCGGTTGTTAATCCTAAACTGTACCTCACAAATACTCTTTACGACAGCGCGATGCAGTACGCCTCATCAGCCATAAACCCGCTCACACAGTCTACTGAGACTGCCGGGTTCCATAAATGGAACTGGTCGTTGGTAATCCCAAACTTATCTACAATAGTCGCACAAGTATCACCAGCTGCACATAATGATCAGTTCGGGTTTACTGAAGTGATTAACAGGTCGAGATAGGGCCAGGGAGGTGAATGGAAAGAATGATAAGGGACTTAAGAGGCGAAACATACCTTGTGCAACGTAATATTTGGAGCAGTTTTCGGGGATTCCGGATTGCGTCGGAGCAGGTGGTACCACCAAGCCCGTAGATACTGGGTTGGGTGTAGGTAAGGATGTTGCGCTGCTGGTGCCGAATACACCCACGCAGTATGCCTCCTCGGCCCAGAAGCCACTAGAACTTCTGATTTTTACAAAGAAAACCTTGCAGTGGAAGCAGCCTGCCAGGCTTAAAATCAGTGAGTGACAAAGACATCCATTGGGTTTCTAGACTAACAGCTCCACTGCCAGGGCGCATGTTGTCATCCGTCATCTTGGTCCTTCTCACGGGCCTGGGTTTCTTTTCCTCGGTGATTGCAGATATATAGTGCAGTGCTGATGTACCCTGTGAGATAGGATGCTGTGGGAAAAACAATGTCTGTGGTCCTGGACCGGATTACTGTGCTAAAGATAAATGCATCAACAACTGTGATGCGAAGGCCGAGTGCAACCCTGGAGACTGGGATAACAAATATATCAATGCCACCACATGTCCGCTAAACGTCTGCTGCAGCAAATTCGGTTTTTGCGGAACCACTGAGGAGTTCTGTGGGAATAAAACAGTCTCCAGACCGTTGTGCGATGCTAGCTCTCAGCAAATCACCCGCGTTATCGGTTACTATAACTCGGCTGCTGCTAACCGCCCCTGCGCCGACTCGAAGAAACAGAATACTTTCTTCTTATCGTTGACTAACTTTATGACCACATGGGGCTTCACCGATATTGATATTGACTGGGAGTATCCCGCCGCTGATGACCGTAATGGCTGATCTCAGGATTATAAAGACTTCCCCAAGTTCATGGCCAACCTGAAAAAGGCGCTGACTGACTACCAGTTCGGTCTTTCTGTCACTCTATTCACTAGCTACTGGTACTTGCAACATTTTGACCTAGAATCGCTGGATAAATCGGTTGACTGGTTCAATTTTATGAGCTACGACCTTCACGGCACATGGGACATGGGTAACAAGTGGATAGGGGCCTACCTAGATGCATATACCAACCTAACCGAAATTAAGACAGCTCTCGATCTACTCTGGCGGAATGATATCAAGCCCTCTAAGGTGAATATGGGAATGGCTTTCTATGGCCGTAGTGTCACTCTAGCCAGCCCTTTGTGTACTGAACCGGACTGCTTATATCTCTTAGCCGGTGACAAGAGAGCATGTAGTAATACTGCTGGTGTCCTCTTTAACAATGAAATTCAACAGATCATTCGCAATAATAATATTATACCAACCCTGTACAAGGACGCAGCCGTTAAGACCTTTACATAGAATAATAACCAGTGGGTTTTATACAACAACGAGAATACATAGAGACTCAAAGCTAAATTCACCAAGTTTAAGTATCTTGGGGGCGTCTTTGTCTAGTTTATTGAGTACGCGGAGTTACTCGATCGCTTGGGCATGTGGATGTGGAACCAAGGAATTTTCTCGGTGCATCAGTTGGGGCGACTATACCCAATCCTTGAGGACCCTATACACCCATACGGTGGTGATGGTGAGTGGTCAGTTTCTGAGTCATTTCCAGCAACACAACCCTCGAGGAAGAGCGTACGATGAGAATTGGCTGCCAGATGGTTCTACTCCAGCCAATTTCCCGCGGTAAATATATCTCTCGTTTCTGTGTATATATGATGTATCGTACGGTATCGTATAGTACTGGATCTGAGGCGGGACTTGTGCCAGGGGAATTCACCCTAGATATAAATACTCATAACCCTTCCGTACCTTTCCCATTTCATTTCCAACTCTTTTCTTCCCTTTCCATTTTCTACTTCATCCATCCAACCACACTACGAGAAATAATGTCGTACGGCCAGTTTCACAGTCCATATTCACCTCAGGTTGTGGGGGAACCCCGGGACTCAGGACTTCGTGACACGGATGGATCAATTATGTACGAGACTGAAGAGAAAGTCCTCCGGGAAGAGATAATCCGTCGTAATGATGTTGAAACACTGAAGCAATACATTGGGCAATATCCGAAAACTGGGCTGGAACCAGAACCAGCGTATTATTACCCTGACGTGTTTTTTGTGGCTACGCAGTATGGATGTATTGACGCTCTCCGCGTGCTGCTGGCTTATTACCATGCCAACTTGGATAAAGCAGTACCACTTGAGAGACGAGATATTGTTTTGTTAAATGTTGCCTGCAAGTATTCGCAGCTGGAAACAGCACAGTTTCTACTGGACAGTCAGCCTCCGTTGGGGAACATTCACGACAAAAGCCCCGGGGGTGAAACAGCCCTCCTGAGCGCGGCAGAGTCTTTTACATGGCCGGGAGAGGTGACCAGCGACCAGATTAAAGAGTGCCTAGTCCGAAGCGAAGAATTGATGTATATGCTTCTCGATAGGGGTGCCTCAGTCAACGATGTCATTATGATCCAGAACGAATATAACGCTAGTCTCCCACCGCAACCGCGCGACACTGTTCTCAGCCTGGCCATTTCTAGAGCTAGCTACATGCTAGTGAAACGTCTCATTGAACAAGGAGCAAATATTTATGCAAGAGAGGAGCATACGGACAGTAGATTTTGGTTTGACGTTGATCTCCGGGATGTCACCGCACTTCACTATGGGAGCATTTATTGGAATATAGAGGGGGTCAAGGCACTGCTAGATCATCCAGGCGATGCGAAAATTGCGGACATGGTTTCTGCTCGTGATAGTTTTGGAAGGTTACCATTGCACTGGGCAGCTATAGGTGATGACAAGCTGGAACTTGAGAAATATGTCAGAGAAGACGACATTGCCCCTAGAAATGTTGGTATCTTCAAGATATTGTTGACTGCCAATCCGAGGACTATCAATGCGCAGGATAATGATGGGCTCACAGCCTTGCATTATGTCGTCATTAGCTACGCAACCGGCAACAGAAAAGGATTAAAGGATATTGTTCAATACCTATGTGAAAATGGTGCCGATGCGAGTATATCGGACTATAAGGGACAAACAGGTTTACATTGGTTAGCTCGACGATCTCCAGACTGTGATCCTATTGACACGGCTGTTATAGACCTATTGATTGCACATGGTCTCGACATCCACCAGACCGATAAATCCGGTACTACCGCTCTCCATATAATATCAATGAGTTTGCGACAGACCCAGGCAGTCGAGTATCTTCTTAAACTTGGGGCGGACGCAACTACTCAAGATTCAGAAGGAAATACGCCTCTTCATAAACTTATGAAACGTCCGTACTTCTACGGAGAGAATGTAACACTGGCACAAAAGATAGCAGCGCAGGACAAGATCACAGCGGCCCTACAGGAAGCTGGCAAGGTTGATTTAATGGGCCAACCAAATGCTGCGGGGCAAACACCTCAACAGCTACGTGCAAAAATACGGGCCAGGTGGCAGGAAGCAGAAGAGAAGAGAGTTGAACGAGATGCTAGAGAGGTTCAAGGTCATGGCCACTGAATCCTGATGAACATGGGCACGTCTGGTCCGACTACAATACATAGATATGCCAGAGTTGCATAGGATGTGATGGCTTATAACCCAACAGGTACTGTAGTGCAGTGCCATAATTTCCATGTTTCCATAAGTATTCCGGTCAATGAGTTTCTTGTCCGATATCAATCCAAGCATTTATGTAGAGAGGGGGTTGTTCATTTGAAGATTGCTTCAGTTAAGAGTAGACAGACTATATGTACAGAATAAACAGCTTTCCCAGAAGGACTCATAGTTGTCGTATAGACACTCATGAACCCAATCATCCTCACTACGCCTTGGTTGAAGCCTTCGATATGTCTTACTATTCACTCTCTTTAGTAACTAATATAAATTACAGTTGGTAGTTCAAGTATCGAAAATCACACTCATTCAACCCACCGTGGAGGTCTTATGGCATATTAGGGACTTTGGGAATAAGTGTTCATATTCAATTTACATAATTCTGGCTATAGGATCTCGAGATGTGCATGCTGAGATAAAGTCACAGTAGAAAGAAGTTTGAGATTAAGAGAGCTAAACAAGTCCGTACATGAAACAGTATTCCTAAAAGAACTAGAAAGGGGGTGTATCTTCAACGATGAACTCCAAACACCGGCTTAAAGGCAGGGATATCTAACGCCAATTGCCATCCAAGGTATCATTAACATTCACGAACGCGCGCCTGTCGCTTAGCTGTCCCAATGTGGGTATTGTGCACCTTGGTGGCGAACTTGAGACTGGTCAAGGTCTCGGCTAGGTGTGCCTGCAGCGGACTGACCATGACAAACATGAGCGTCTTCGAGTTTCCTCCCAGGGAGAATTGGAGGAGGTAGGTAAGCTGCGACTCGTTAGTACCTTGATACCTTGGTTCCAACCGGAAAAGTCAGGGGGGACTTACCTTGCTATTGCGATAGGGAATGTGCCCGCCGTCCTTGCCTTGACCTAATGCGGCAATCACATCACCCAAGCAGCTCAGACTACGGTTGATATTCTGCGTCTCCCGCAGTCGCTCACCGGTTGCACCGCTGTGGCTCAGTCGCTCACTACCGGCTAAGTCCACCAGATTGAGCGTTCCCTCACTGCGCTCGCCGGTAATGTCATTCTCGCCGATGAGCTTCAGGATAAAGACGGAGTGAGACCGCGATGATCTCTCGTTGGCCTTTGTAGCAGCCACCGAACGATTGGCTGCAGCACGTTTGAGGATACTTTCGACCATCTCGGGCGAATCCAAGCGCACAGTGGTAACATCTGTAATGATCGTCTTGCCTCGCTGCATGTCGTGCCGGATTTCGTGCTTCTTCTTGTCCAGCTCTTCCGCCTTGCCCAAAAGATCGTTCAGATTTTCATTGTACACCTCCACGAAGTTTCCTTCCATAGTATACCTCCAACCCTTTTCTTTGAGACTAGTGGCAGTCTCGTAGATTTGGTGCACAGCCCGTGGAATCATGCCATCCAACGAAGACATAGTGTAGGTCTTACCGCTACCGGTCTGTCCATAGCAGAAAATGCACACGTTGTACCCATCGAGCGCACTTTGGACAAGCTGACTGATCTCATCGAACACCTCCGCATTCTGGGTTGACGGCCCGAATACCCGATCAAAGGCGAAGTTGTTGTTCTTTTTGGTAACGGCGCCCAGGCTGCTCTTCTCTTCCAGTCCCAGAACATTAATCTCCTTGCACTCTTCCGATGCATCGGGGTATTGAATCTGAGCGATGCCCGTCTGCGGCTCGGTCTCTAAAGACGGTCGAACACGGCAAAAGACCCGGATGTTGCCCTTGAGCTCCTGAACCTGGTTGTGTAGTTTTCTTCGGAGGGTCTCCTCTTTCCGCAACTTGTCCTTGGTGGCGTTGGTCTCGGCCAGGGCATCCATCATCTGTTGATTCAACCGCTCAAACGCTTGAGATTGCTCCTCGCGGCCGGACTCCAGGAATTCGATTCGAGCCTTGAGCGCGCGAACTGACGACTCTAGAGTCACGCTATTGCTACTGGCTGTGTCCAGGTTCTGCCGGAGACCTTGGGTGCTCTTGCGCTCTCGCTGAATTTCTTGTTGTAGGGCTTGCACATCGTTCTGGAGCGAGGCGATTTCCCGATCTTTCCTGTCTAGCTCAATCCGGGAACGTTGTGTATCCAGGGCGGTCTGCGATGTAAGTTGGTTGATCTCGCGGAGTCGCGAGGCCTTTTCGTCCTCCATTTCACGTTCGAATCGCCGTTTCAATTCGCAGAGCTGGTCTTCATGCTGCGCAATTACGGTCTCTAGTTTCTTCTTGCTGTCAGCTCTTACGGTCTCAACTTCGAGCCGTTGGCGCGAACTGAACTCATCCATCGCGAGCTCATATTCTCTCTGGGCATCGTGTAAAGCGCCTTCCGCTGTTCCTATGCGAGCCTTCATCGATTCGAGCTCGACGCGTAAGGCCAGGTTTGCCTCGGTGAGATCTTTTCGCGACTGTTCGAGCTCGTTCACTGCAAATTTAACAATATGAGCACCTTTACAACCTACTGGTGGATCCTGGATGATTACCTCTTGATTTGTACAGCTCAACGGTTTCTTTGAGCCCGAAACTCTCTTGGCCAGCCTGACTTACTCGAGAGACAAAGGCATTGAAGAACTCTTCCATCGTCTTCTCGCGTGTTTCCTGGTCCCATTCGGCACCTGTAGAGCAGTTAAAAGAGGTGATCATGGAATCTTTCGTGAGAAACTGAGGCAAAGGAGGAGGTTTCCTCTTTGACGAATGTTTAGATGGTGATAGGGGCTTGCACGAAGGGGTGGGTGTAGTAGGGGTATTTAATCCAAGAGGGACGAACGTCCTATGCATGGGAGAAGTCTTTGGGTCCAGCGTCCTGGCGGGAAGAGGGCCCGTGGCTGACAGATCCAAAGCGCTGCTTAGGGATATCTCACGGTAATCAGGTCGCAGGGGCCCTTCATATTCTTGGGAAGAATACTGCTGAGCTCCCGACCGACCTTGTGGGACATGTGCATGTATGCTTGCTGATAATGACAGGTTTGCAAAACTTGCGAAATCAGGGGAATCAAAGTGAAATTGTCGCCTACCCTTTCTCTTCCCCAAAATGCTTGAGTCTTCCTCATGATGGGTATCCAACGATGTTGCTGGCCGGGCAATTGTATGACCATTGGGCTTTCGGGCGCCGGCCAGCGAAGTCTGAGGGCGTGATAATGCTGAGTGGGGTCGCGTACTAGATCCGGTGGCGAGCGATGCTTTGGTAGTTCGTGAGGTAGTGGAGGCGGATCTAGTCAAGGTAGTCGTTGCATGGGAATTCGCACGACTATGAGGTTTTCCTGACAAGGTCGTGGGCGTTGTTCTAGTTCTAGTAGACTCGGCGCCTTGTGTGGTACTCCTCGGACGAGTCGGTTCTGTCCTTGTGAGCGCTACGGTCCTGCTAAACCTGCTTGTTATCTGACTTACGCGATGAAGTTTTAGCAATTGATCCAGGCGGCAAGATGCCTGACCGTGAATTAGTATTAGCCGAGCTCATTTCTCTGAGCCCAGCGGCGGGTATACGTGTGCGGGCAGGGGCTCGTGATTGCGACTGGGAGTGTGTCAGTCATGTCAGAGACACAAGTCTGTCATGTCGGGCATTATTACCAAGTTCTCATTATCCATCATGTACGAAAAACAAACAATTGCTGGTATTGGTAAGAGGATACTCAAATAGAGCGGAGAGATGAAGGCAGGAGGAGCTTTCGGAGCCACTGTCTAGAACGCAAAGAAAAACACACTGCAAGCTATACAAACAGACGAAGAATCAAAGCGGGGAAGAGCGAATCACCATCAATTGTCGACAAATTGCAGTGAGGAGGGGTCCCGCATGGCAAGTAGCGCGAGGGTCGTCAAGTCGCCAGGGACTCTTTTGGATGTTGAGTTTGGTTTGGAAGTTTGGCTTGTCGTTTACCATCCAAGCGCCGGTTTCTGGAGTAACGCAAGGCGGTAAACAAATTGAACAAATCGGGGCATCTGGGCGGCGCTGACTCAGCTACTTTGCGGCGGGGAGACACTAGTCCCAGTGAAGGCTAGGCGTATCGTATCCATTTGATACCTTACCCTCCTCCGAGTACAACTGTGTATGCCATAAGAAACCCAGCGTTACCATGGTATCATACCGAGAGTATACCACCCGTCACGAGATGACCAGGTTGGGATCAATTTTTCACTTCCATGCCAAATGCAATCGGATTTTCGGCTCTCAACAATTGAACGGCTATTGACTCTGATGTTGATCATTAAATTGCGTGGATCCCCATTGCCTGCAACCGTCACCCAGTGAATCCATCTCCCGCGTGCGGGTCGTCCCACCGAAGACCTACTTTCAGACTAAGAGTGGACGGCGTCGACTTTCCCAGACGGACAGCTTCCCTGTTTCATAGTTGCCCTTCCCATTGCTCCTCTCCTCCTGTTCGGTTTTGCTTTTTTCCTTTGTCGTGATCACGGTTCTTGTCGTGTCTCAATCTGTGACAGCGCGATGTCTGGTCGTTTCGTCCGTTCCTCTAAATACCGTGAGCTGCCATCACATTCCCTCCCCTCTTTTTGATGTTGCCCGCAATCTGACAGGTATCATTTTAGGACACGTCTTCGGGCGGAACACAAGAAAGGTACCCAGCAAATTTCTCGGCATCGCAATACCAATACCCCATTGACAACGCCTGTAGGAGCAATGTTATGACAACCTCCGCGTGTCCGCAAATGCCTGGGACAGCAATCTCGTCAAGGTTCGCCCGCCTCCGTTCCACGCCGACCACCCCCTGACCCGCGCCATATGAACTAACGACTAGTCAAGGTCAACCCCAAGTACCTGTCTGTAAACTGGGCAGCTGGTGGAGGTGGTGCTTTTGCCGTCATTCCCCTGGAAGAGCGAGGTAAATTGCCTGAGAAAATTCCTCTGTTCCGCGGTCATACTGCAGCAGTCTTGGACACCGACTGGTGAGCAGCCGTCACTTCATATTCAAGCCAATCCAGAAAGCCAACACACCTAGGAATCCTTTTAACGATGACCTGATTGCATCCGGTTCCGATGACGGCAAGGTACAATCCGAGACTAATGTGAGGGTTCCAATCTCAATGCTAAATAACACTATCTAGGCCCTCCTGTGGCGCGTACCCGAAAACTTCACCCTCCGCCCCGATGTCGATCTCGATGATGTTCAGGATATTGCGCCTGTCGGAAAGCTGAGCGGTCACCCGAAGTCAGTCACTCACCACTGCGTCTACCCCCGTCACAATCGTACTTTAGGCACAGTAAACGGTTAACAACATTACAGGAAAATCGGGCATGTGCTCTTCAACCCTGCGGCGGAAAATGTTTTGGCTACGTCTTCCGGCGACTTCACTGTTAAGATTTGGGATATTGAGGCCGGTGCTCCCAAGCTCACGTTGAATGTGGGCGATATGGTTTATTCACAGTCTTGGAGTGCCAATGGCTCCCTTCTGGTCACCACCTCCCGTGACAAGAAGCTTCGCATCTGGGATGCACGTCAGGAACGTCCCGCCCATGAGGTCCAGGGACACTCGGGTGCAAAGAACAGCCGTGTCGTGTGGCTTGGAGAACATGACCGGATCGCGACCACCGGTTTCTCCAGGATGAGCGACCGCCAGCTTGCATTGTGGGATATGCGCGCTCCTGCGGAGCCCATTAACGGATTCAAGGTCCTTGATTCCATCTCTGGTGTCTGCATGCCCTTCTGGGACGATGGCACCCAGTGCCTGTATTTGGCTGGCAGAGGGTGAGTGAGACTTGTGGTACATTTCAAAAGTGATCTAACACCATTTAGTGACGGTAACATCCGTTATTTCGAATTGGAGAATGATAAGTTCGAATATCTTGCCGAATACAAGTCAGCCGATCCTCAGCGTGGCATTGCTTTTATGCCGAAGCGCGGTGTTAACATGCACGAGAATGAGGTAGCCCGCGCCTTCAAGACCGTCGGAGATACCTACATTGAGCCGATCTCTTTCATCGTTCCTCGCCGTGCCGAGACCTTCCAGGATGATATTTATCCACCCACTGTCGGCTTGACACCCGCCATGAGCCCATCCGAATGGTTCGCCGGCAAAGAAGCCATTCCGCCGAAGATTTCCATGGCTAGTTTGTATGAAGGAGAGGGTCTGAAGGAGATTACCGGTGTACAGGACAAGCCTACTGAGACCTTGGGTGCTCCTGCACCTCAGGCGGAACCTGCGCCGAAGCCCGCAGAGCCGACTCCGGTGAAGAAGGCGCCCGAGCCCGAACCAACTCCTGTACATAAGCCTGCCCCGTCCATGAAGGAGCAGGGCGCCTCCATGGCTGCCATGGTGAACAAGTTTGCCGACGAGGAAGAGGCGGAGCCCGCAACTGAGGAGTCCAGTTTTGACGAGGCGCCTAAGCCCGTCGAGCGGGAAGCTCGTACAGTAGAGTCTGCCTCGCCAGTCAAGACCAGCGCATGGCACCAGAGGGAGGAGAGCAAGTCACAAACGGCTTCCAAACCGTCAACCCCTGTTCCAGTAAGCATCGTCCAAGGTTGAACCAATTGCCACAGTATAACTAACCACGATAACAGGCCCAGAATAATGATCGCTCCTCTGCTGCCAGCACCCCGGTTGATACGTCTTCCGAATTCAATATTCCCGAGTTCACCAATACGGCCGCTAGCGCCCTCCATGGCGAAATCCAAAAGCTTACCCACATGGTCGGGCCCCTACTGAACGAAGTCCACGAACAGAAGCAGCAGATCGAGAGTCTGACCAAGACGATTGAATCCCTCGAGACCAACCAAGAGAAACAGATACAAAGCCTGAACGAGAAGATCGTGGCTCTTGAGGCCAGGCTGAGCTAATCGGCCCGTCTCCGGCTTTGTATCTCTAATATTTGTATTCTTCTTGAATGATTCCTTTACAAAAGACCCGTCTCTCGTTTTGTCCCATAGCCATCGATATCGTGTTATATGCCTTTCATTATGACTGACAGCATGATTGCAATGTCAATGCAAATACCATTTTGCTTCTTTGTTTCTTGTTCTACCTGGTTTTCTTGAGCGGAAATGATAGAAGTTGACGATATGTGCGGTTAATCGGTTATGATAAATATATATGTTTCCCTGAACGATATCATCAGCTCAATCGTATGTAGACAATGGAGCGAATAGAGGATTGATAAGCAGTAGCTCATCGAACGATGTGTAGCGTTGCGTATATAACGTGGGTGGGTAGTAACTATCTGCCGAGAGATATATATACCAAGGTCGACACAGCGACGATCTACTCAATTAAATGTTGGACTAACTTTCCCCCAATAAGCTCAGACGCAAGATATCTAGATTTATAAATTGCCGTATGTGGCACTATTTCATCTTATCAGGGATCCTCCAGAGGTATATCTACAAAGAACGAAAGCGTCGATACTCATCAACTCCACCGCAAAGTCAACAAAACAACAGCAACATCCATGAACTAAGTATGCCCGCTCTCCTTCATGCAAGAACAACACCCCAAACCCATGAAAGATACCTGAAACGCTCTATATGCTCTTTTGTTGTAAGACAGGGAAGATATGGTGAGGGAGAAGTGAAAGTCATGTGGCTCGAAAGGTTGGTGGGGATTATGAGAAAGATATGAAGGATTTTATGCCCATCGACTGGCTTCTCGTTCTTTTTCTACTCGTGCCGCGCGAGCGGCGTCGCTCTCGTCATCTTCATACTTGTAAGTGAGGCGTCGGCCGCCGGCCGCCGTTCGCTCCTGACGACTGTCGCGTCGACGGCTGGGTTTACCGGCATCGCGGTCTGCATGCATCGCTTCGCGCCGTTGCTGCTCTTTCAACAAGCGCTCACGGTTGCGGGCCTCACGCTCTAACGTGTGAGGGTCTTTCTCCGGTTCAGAAGTCTTGGTTGATGATGAAGGGGGTTTGTCTCTTGTCCGGTCTTTATCCCGGATCTCGTCTTCGCGGCTTCGTTTGATACGCCGGGAATGGTGTCGCGATGAGTAGTCACTGTCAACGGGAGATTCAGTTCGGTCGCGACGAGACCGTTTCCTATCACGGTCACGGTCACGGTGGCGATCGCGGGCCCTGTCTCTATCTCTTTCCCTGTCACGATCCCTCTCACGGTCTCTGTCTCTTTCCCTTTCCCGGTAACGATCGCGATCGCGATCTCTTTCACGGTCCCGGCGTCGAGAGTCTCGATCTCTCTCCCGTTCGTCATCGCGACGACTGGAGCGGTCTTTGCCGGATCGGTAGGTCCGGCTGGAGCTCTCCTGGGCCTCGCTAATGACGGGTGTCCTGCTTCGAGAGCCGGGGTCCTTTTCTTCCGGGATCAATGAGAGACGATCGGCACCGCGAGAGTCTCCATTGCGACCGGGACTCTGGCTGCGGTGGCGGTGCGAGCGATGCGATCGACGACCGCTTCTCCTGTCTCGCTCCCTGTCCCGCCTTGATGACCGGCGGGAATCGACAGAAGGTGAACGAGTGCGGTGCTCATCTTCCGCTTGAGACTGTTCGTCGTATTTGTCTTCGCGACGGGGCCTTCTTGGCCGCTCACGTCTGCGCTCGGAGTCCTCAGCGCCGTTTTCGATACTTGCGGAGCGTGGGTGATTCTGACGACGACCGGTCGACTGGGACCGCGCACGAGAACGAGATCGGCTTTTCGATCTCGATGCCGACCGAGCTCGCGACTTCGACCTCGAAGTCGACCGTGGGCGGTGGTCTTCCTGAGGTGCTGGGGTCGTGCTGGACAAAATGTTAGACTAGGCGTACAGACCGTCGGTGATGAAGGCTGCGACTTACCTCTGCGAAGCGTCCGAAGGTCTCACCGATGGGAGAGGTCCTCGTCCCGGTCCCTGGAAATTCCGCTGCCGGAGAACACTAGTATTTGGAAGACCTTCCCGCATCGCCCGGGGAGCAGCCGGTGCGCCTTCGACACCAGGTCCTCTAGGTGCAGGCATGCCGGATCCGGACATGAAGTGTGCCCCAGCAAAAGGCCCCCCACGGCCTCCGGTAAATGGCCCACGCATATAACCTCGGCCGAAGCCTGGTCCCATTGGCCCCGGCATCATGGGCTCATTGTGCATCCCTTGGGCGGCATTGGCCTGGTCAAGACTGTCAATCGTTGGTATACCACGCAGCTCCGATTCCTCGGGACCAGTAGTCTCTTCCATGGTGGGGCCATTTGCAGAACTGGCTTCACCATTGTCGCCCACATCAGCAGCATTCTCATTCAATGATGGGTCTTTAGTGCCATCCAAATCACCGCCTGGGGCATTCTCATTGTTAGCATTTGTCGCTTCAGTGCCGTTGGGGTCTCCAGACGACATCTCTGCAGATACGCCTTCCTGCGTTTGGGATGACATGTCTTGATTGAAGTTAGGGGAATTAAACGCTGGGTAGTTAGCATTAGGAGGGTAATTAGTTTGCATAGGCCCCGTGAAGCCGCCGCGGCCACGACCACCGGGGTAAAATCCGCGACCACGGCCCCGGAAATTGCCCCGGCCATACCCGGGACCATAATAGCCGGATTGGAAATCTTGGTTAGGGAATTGTTGTTGCTGCATTTGAGGATGAACTCCGTTGGGTTGAGACATATTATATCCGCCAAATCCAGAGGGGGCCCCATACTGTGGGCCCATACCATTTGCGAAAGCATTTGGATTGAATTTATCTTGGCCTCCATTCCACATATTGTTTTGTGAGCCGTCCCATCCCCCATACATCCCTTGACCCGCGTCGAAATTCATCCCCGTATTCATGCCATTCATGTTCATCCCGTAACCTCCAAACATACCCTGATTCGCGACCATCGGGTCCATCACGCCGGCCATTCCTATAACCAAACTGTTAGCAATTCCCTATTATAGAACTTATAAAACTTATGATTCAGGCGAGACACATACCCATCGGATTGAACATTCCGTTGCCCATAAACTGAGACATCGGATTGAAGTCCCCGTTGTTGTTATTCCAACCCATGGGGAACATCCCCGGAGCCATGCCGAACGGCATCCCATTGGGGAGCATTTGGTTTGATCCCGGGTCCTGGGTCATGTCCTGTTCGAACTCCTGAGCCAATTTGGCATCATCTGCATCTTCTCCTTCACCAGAACCGTTTTGCTGCGTCGCATCCGGGTTTTCAGTTCCATCCGTGGGCACAGTTTCGGTCTGTTCGTCCTGTCGAGGCGATGAAGTCAATATCTGCGCTCCTTTCTTGCAATTGTGAGGGATGCAAATTACCTCGGCCGGGGGTTGGGATTCCAAGGGAGCTTCATGATTCCCATCGATCTGCTCGGTGACAGCCTCCGACGGGTCTCCTCCAACTAGAGGCTCCTCTGATGGAGCTTCGACAGTGGGTGCCACTTCCGGTATGGCTTCTTCCTGCTTAGTTTCGGGGATATCAGACACTGTGGGAGTTTCTTGCTGGGCCGGAGTTCCCTGCACAGAGGTCGCATCATTGGTAGCCGCAGGAGTTGCTGACTGGCGCTCTTTTTCACGCTTCTTTTCCTCGGTACGAAGGAAAGCCTTTAAGGTCGTCCTGAGAGCTTTATTCGGTTTGCATAAATCGGAGGAGAGAGGCGTATGTGCGCAGACAGGACAGGTCTCTGGCAGTGACGCTTGGCCTAAGAACAAATTGTAAGAGCGAGTCAGGATGATGGGAAAATAACGAATAGCAGAGGAGACTGGAGCGCGTACAGCTTTCGCAGATAGCTTGATCGCAGCAAGGCAACCGGAACGCGTTCACAGCCAATTTGTTGCAGATAGCGCATCGCAGCTTGAATGGAATTTCATCCTGCGTGAGAGAGCTAATTCACCGGTAACACAATGAGCCACCAAGCATCTTAAGGGTAAAAGGACGACCAGCAATGGTATTGCTTACCTCGCAATGTCCATCAAGCCCGAAGGCTGATCCGTTGCAGCCATTGGGGAAATATAGTCAAGACCCAGGTCAAGCGAGCACGAGATAAGTCCGAAAGTTAAATAGTCGGTGCGTATGGCAAGTAAAGGTTAGCCCAGATGGCAAAAGCAGATGGCATGGCTCAATTCGCCATCAGTAGGAAATGAAGCGCATCCCCAACGACGTCGCAGGTGAATGGCGAGCGAGTAATGTTCGTAGTAAGTCGCAATCTCACTGATTGACCAAATTTGGACTGGACGGCCCGGAGGCTGGTCGGAACGGAACAATGTGCGGACCGGACGTCCCTCCTGTTTGTTTGTTTGCTCCCCGCCTTAGGGAGGAGTGTGACAGTTGTGGGCGGTCGTTCACCGGCATTCTCCCTTTTGTCCTCTTTATATTCCCTGTAAGGGAGACGTATGTATGTACTAAGAGGTACTAGTATACACATTATGGATCATGAAAATGACCGGTGGAGTCTCAAATTAGCATCATGCATTCGAGTACCGCATATGCCATATCGTTGACCGGACTCGTCAACTACCGACACAACCCTCTCGTTGACCTGTTACATACGGAGTACAAGCTAAAAGAAATAAATGCCTCGGATAGTTTTCTGAAACGTGCTGGTGCAGGTTGTCGATCATTTCATCTGAATGGCTGCACGATCTGCTAGTACTGCCTCACACCGCCTAAGGCTGACACTTGCCCGTGACCTGTCAGGCTTACTCCCTCAGTACCAGATACCGGCTACTTAAAATTTATATGGACTCTAGCAACACGTTGCGATATTTTCGACATATCTGAGATAGTGTATTGACTTCCGGGACTATCTCGGACCAAAGAATTGTAGGAAAGCAACACCGATTGGCCATCAGATTAGATCAAGTTATTTTCACCGTCACGGATGCGGTATTGCTGTAAATAGCAAGAGAGGATGATACTAGCGGCGATACCATTGCTAGGTTTCTGCCTACCGTGTTCATTCTCTCCCGACATCTCTGGGCTCATTCTGTCATCATCGACCGTCGTGGTAGTTTGCACAGGATTCCATCAGACATTTACACCTACTCGAGGTGATACCGAGAGAAAAGTATGAGGATAACGACAACAACAACAACAACAACAACAACAACAAAGGAACGCGAGAAGAAAGAAAGGATGCGATCAACGGTATCCTGAGACAACAACATTAGAAGACGCTGTTTGGAATACAGTGACGCGAACGACGAGAACGGAAAAGATACACACGGCCAAAGCAGAAAATAAACAATATCTTCAAAGCTGTCTTTAGTTAGTATGGAGAATCCTGAGCCGACAGACGGGATCACGCGCGGTAAGGCTAAACCAGGATTGGGACCCAATCACGGCCCAGTCCACATTGAATCGCTTTACGGTCGTGGTGGCGAGTGGTCAGATGAGAGCCACCAGTTGGGTCATGATGATGACGCTGGTGAGGAAAGAGAATCAATGACTACTTTTCATATCCCATATAATATCCTTTACAAGATAGAAGGTTGTAACTTGTAACGTCAGTAAGGCAATATAAAGTAGGGGCTGCAACAAGAGTCATGGCCTATTCATGTCGTCATGAGTCCTCGAGATCATCAGAAAGTGTATCAAATAATAAAAGGAGAGAATGAAGGAACCGCAGAAAATAAGAAGAAAAAAAAGAAAAAAGAAAAAAAAAAGCAAAAAACGTTCGGTGGTGGAAGAAGAAAAAGAAAAAGCTAAAGCCATTCAAGGCTAACCAAATGACGGTTTAGTACATATTTTTAGTGTGCGAGTGGACCGAGAGCGCAGGGTTAAAAAGGGCGACCGCTGCTCTGCGGATGAAAAAAAGACGCCAGGACCCTTCAGATTTTCTGGCTGCTGTGCCCACAGCCCACAGTCTCTTGTGCCCACGCACTTAGCCTTGGTTTTCTCTTCTCGAAGCAAGACAAAAGCTCGGACCATCAGTGGCGCGATTGATCAAAAACAACCCAGAAAAATTACATACCAATCTATTACCTTATTACCATTATTATTGATTGTTTACTTCCTCGACAATCTGATCTCAGATCTGAAAAACCACAAACAAGGAACTGTCTCCTCTTTATACTCCTGTATTTTATTACTCCGTTCGGTGCCTATAACATTCTCCCAGGCGTGACATACTTTTATAACTTTTCTGATGTCCACTTGGAATCCCTTTGACCATTTGAATTGTTAAATTTCAAGGTACGTGCCCACTAAAAACCAGTAACCAAACTCACCCAACCCCATATTTATCACACTAGCGGCTTCCTGTTTCGCGCTCGCGCATCCGCATCACCACTTTTTTTTTTATTTTTAATTTTTAATTCTATTAGTATTATTTTTTCTTCTACAGGAATATTAATCGCTAATAACCCACACCAGCTATGACAGATCAGGATAATTCTTACCGACCTCGATCTCCCGATTTTTCCACCCTCCAATCCCCCATTTCCTCTATTCCCCAGCCCATATACTCCTTTGCGAACCCATTGGTTCATCACCGCGCATCCTACGACGGCTCTCCCTATTTCACCCCGCAGTACCACCCTGTTCCTCCACCCCCGCCCCGTCGAGCCTCTCAGCAGTACATCCCTCCTTTCGCAGACCCGATTGTAGATCCCGACATGGCTCGTCGGTCGTCTCGGATCGCGCGCGCTGCCGAGGTTGTGCCCATGCCGGAAACTAAGTACGTCGAACCAACATACGTCGAACCATCATATGTCGAACCACCATATGTCGAACCCACGCCGGTGCTGCCGGAAGAGCCTCCCCAGCCAAATCCCACAGCTAGCGTGGAGGTGAAGACAAAATTCCCTGTCGCGCGCATTAAGCGCATTATGCAAGCGGATGAAGATGTTGGCAAGGTAGCGCAGGTGACTCCAATCGCTGTGTGTATGTAATATGTTCCCTCTTTGCTATACCTCCGGATTATTTAGGACGCGATGCTGACGCGTTTTGTTTTGTTTATAGCCAAAGCTTTAGAACTCTTCATGATCTCCCTTGTCACCAAGGCCGCAAAGGAAGCCAAAGACCGGAATTCGAAACGCGTCACCGCATCGCATCTGAAGCAAGCGGTTGCGAAGGACGAAGTATTAGATTTTCTGGCCGACATCATTGCCAAGGTGCCCGACCAACCGGCAGGAAGAAAGCACGACGATGATGGAAGTGATCAAAACGAACAACCGAAACGAAAGCGCGGAGGACGACGACCGAAAGACGACAGCGACTAGCTATAGACAAAGGGTGTCCGCGTTACCTCCTCTTTTTTTTTCTTTCTTTCGTTCTTGCTTTTTTGTTCGCGCGTTATGCTTCCTAACATTATTACCACTTTTCCTTGTTTAAACGACTTTGATGGGCGATATCTTAGACTGGGATGGAGAGCGGGCGCATACTCTCTCGGCGTTGTGATGGCGGGCATGGTTTGATTTGCATCTCGCGATGTGAATAGGTACCCTTGGGTATTCTTCCTTTTGATTCTGAGCTTTTGATTCAGCACATTCTCGAACAATTCACTCAGTTATGAGTCGATCTCCAGCCAATCGGCTTGAATGGTGATCGATACCGTATGGCATGTTGTCTATCATAGACCCTCTAGTAGTGGATTAGGTGGCTGGAAACAACCACTGTCAGCGTCCATAACCGATAGATTCTCTAGTGATAACCAAGTCTGAAACCAGCCAAACTTGCCTCACCAAAGATTGCACCTGACTCGGTTGCATCGAGTTTGGTGTAGGATGCACTATGGCTGCAATGCGGACAAGACATGGTGTACTTTCACCCATGGGCTAGTAACACTAGCAGGTGATTGGATCTAATAATGGATAATCTTCAAATCAAGGTAGTGTGATCAAGCAATCACCAGATACTTCATATAGATCACAATCATGTGATCATAGCCTATTTAAAAAAAAAAAAGGGTTATCGAGATCGAGGTTCGAACCCTGGTATCTTTTGTTGATCGAATTTCAGCATAGTAGCTTACTAATTTTTCTGTCGATGATGATTGATAGCCCTCTGGCCAATTGTAAAGCATACAACCTATCGCCTTAACTGACTCGGCCATCTTGCCATCAGGTGAAGAAAAGCCAGCTAGTAGGAGCGTCGCTGCATTCAAGCCGTCTTGTGCCTGTCTCACTCCTGCTCATCCCTGTGGATGTTGTCTCCTGTGCGACCATAACACCACAGTTTGATCATGTATGCGGATGAATAGTACCATGCTGTTCTCACGCAATCATGGATTTTGTAAGTTGATTCTTGCGTCCGAGCTCTTACTTAACAGTCTCCCTAAATAACCATTGGAATCAATTTAACTAATCTGCGGTAGTGGTCTCGTTTAATCGGCGGATCCCGTTCGCTGTCTACGAAGACGTACCGAGCGAGCTCTCCTACCGAGCGATTGACGGCATTCAAGCGGACATGTAATACTCTGCAAGTATGCTCTCCTCTTACCGTGCCGCCTGTCGGGCCTTGACTGAACTATTCCTCTGTAGCAAATCTGGCGCTCCACCAACTCGCCGTCGGGAGATCAGTCTGCAACAACCCATGCGCGCAACTGCATTGACCGACTAAATTCCGTCCTCAGCGATGAATCCCGAGGCCCGGCTCCTCATCCGTGTTTAGCGTACGCTGCATCTTCTCAGATATTCGTGACCGTCACCAAACTCGCGCTGTCTTCTTACGACGATGGAATGCTCCGTTCTGCCACTGTCTTCTTCAATACCCTGATCGATTCGGAGGTGGATGGAGTAGTGGATAATCGGTTATTTGCGCGGGCGCTGGTGGATCTCGTCCGACGTGCAGACAAACACTCGGAAGATGTGGAAGGAAGGCTTGTCGAGCTGTTGTTTGGTGTCGCCAATAATATCCGTCTGCAACCTGATATTCTGCCTGCGTGGTTTGCTCCGAGGTCCGAAGACCAAGACCGCGAGCAACAAACTACTACTGGGGCTGAGTTCGCGGGTGCGACTCGAAAGGATGACTTCCCACTGTTCTACTTGTTGGTGGAATATGTTCACCATGGGGGCCGTGCGGGTGATTTTGCTCGGACCGGTCTTCTTTATCTGATAGAGACAGCCTCTCGCTCAAAGAACCTAGAGAGATGGCTAATTGAGAGCGATCTAGCCACGCTAATGGCCACGGGACTAGGTGCACTGTATAGTCAGCTAGGCAGGTGAGTATCTTGTTAATCACGTTCCCCTCGAGCTATATTGATTGATGTTGAAAGCCTGTCCTTCGATGCAACTCCCGACGAAAAGATGCCCCACATTGTTGCGCTATCAGATCATGCGAAACAAGAGACTGCTCTTCCCCCTGCACTGGGGGCAACTGTAGACTCTTTCATGTCGTACCTATTATTTTGGCAGGACACTATTGACCATTGCAAATCGGCAGAAGTCAACGGCACATTACTGGATCACTTTCAGGTCTTGTTTCTCGAACAACTTCTGTAAGGGAATCCCAAGGTGGACTGCTTGAGTAGTTACTGATATGATCCTTCTGCGTGAATAGATACCCATCACTGCTCGAGTCCTCGGACGTTGAAGGTGGTTCTACCGCTGCCGTGCTTACCTATTTATATCGCATTCTGGAGTCGATTAACCAGGATGATCTGGTCCATCGCATTCTCCACTTCTTATTAGCCTCACCTTCCGACATGGAAACATCACCCACTTTGAAAGTGAACATGTCAGTAAGCCGACGCAAATCCTTGGACGTTTTAGCCGCTTTCTCGGAGGAAGCTGCGAAACCGTCACCTTCACTATTTAACCTGAGAGACCTTGCTCTACTAGGGCTGCAGTCTGCCAATCGGCAAACTGTTTTGGCAACGCTACGGCTGATGGCGGTCATCCTCCAACGGCATCATACTTTTGCCCGATCATTGATCCGAACGGTTCCTGGTCAATATGCCGGGCAACGAACCGTGGGGCAATTGAATGCAGAGCTGGAGCAGCTTACGGGAATGGCCACGTCGATTGTGGAAGACCCCACGCTGAATGACTCCTTCGAGGACTACCTCAAGGATGCTTCATTAATCTTAGAATCTCACTTGTATATTCCACCGGCTGAAACTGGCCTGGAAGATGACCGCCCATTGGAGATTCGCCAGGAGGACCCTATTGTCCAGGAATTGCTGAATTGTGTGGAGACATTCTTTACCAATAGCGTCATCGTCAACCTAGCATTAACGGAGGTTCTCATGAGTATCGCATCTTCACACCTTATATCCCTTGACAGCTGGCTCCTTGTGGACCCATCTAAATACGTATACGATGATCAGACTACCGCCCAGGATGGACCTATGGAAATTTTAGATCAAATAAAGCTAGCCTATCAAGAGCCCTCGTTGTCGAGCTCTGAGACACCAACGCTCACATCCGCACTGCAAAAGCTTGTGCAGAAAATCCAGCAATGGCGGAAGGATGTGCCAGATTTTGACATTCTAGTTGCGGCTCGGCGGGACCTACTCCACCAGGATGATACTGCTAAAGACACAGGCCGCCTTCAGCAACCATTTGAAGCATCAACGCGTCTTCCGTCTGAACGACGACCACTGAAGATGCCCTTGGACTCTGACATCGGGTCACCCCGAGGGAGGTCCTCACTTGTGCAGGACCCCCCGGGCACACCAGCTTCCCGACAAGCCGCCGTGGGCTCACCGCTTCGTGGATCCTCGTTTCGCTCTCCCGATTCTCGTGAGTCCTCCTCGCCTCGAATGACTGCAGCGGAGGAGCTTCGAAAGCGACTATCAAAGCCATTTCAAGTGGACCATCCACACAAAGTAACAATGGCCGGTGAAGAACCCGAGCCGGCGGCAGATGCAATAGTAGAAGAAGAAGCCGAGAGTGCGATTGCTGATGAGGAGCCGCGGTCGGCGACCCTCGGCCATGTTTTGACCAACGTGGTCATCCTATACGAATTTCTCCTGGAGGTTTCCGCCACGGTGCAGGCGCGGAGCACACTATTTGGAGAAGCGGGATACCCCGGGGTAGGCTGGAGTGGCCCGCTGGATGAATAGTTGATGTGATATGTTGAACTTGTTTGATATTTTTAGCTGTCCAACTACCCCATGGCATAGGCAGGTCCCTACAACCGGATATATGTATGATTTTAGACGTTGTACATTTGCATTTTTTTCAAGGCTGTTCGTGCTTGAAATATTCTCATAGATCGGTCCAAAAAGTTGATTGGACCGTATTCTTCACTATTCATCCTCATTTATTTTACTGCCACTGGGACGCATTTGTATATTCACCACTCTTCTTCTCCTAACTAGAAGGGGAATCTCCCACCTCCAACTTCTACATTCACTGTAGAATTCGTGGCGCCAAACAAAGAACCATAACTGTCATTCACTGTCTTTGTATGTCACTAGATCCGCTACCCAGCTTATATAAAGGTATATCTGAGCCCTTCCGACCAGTTCCTACTTTGTATCTCTACATATTTTCACTCCTCACGCCGTCATACTCTGTATCGTGGCGCTTTTTACTATTCTTTTACTCAACCTACCCCCTCTCTCCCAGATTCTGAGGGTGAGGAGATCCAAAGATGGCTAAGTGAGAGGAAACAGCAGCGCAAGGTTTCTAGAAGCGTTTCAAACAATCCTTGAACATACCAAAAAGACCGGCATCAGTCATAGTATTGGGAGGCTTTGGAACAGACCATACATGCGACTCAAAGTTGCGAAAATTTCCATTGCCGTCAGCATTCCCTGGGTCCATGTGCGACAAGCTTTAATGATCTTCCACAACCAGTCGAAGGGCTTTTCGGATTCCCCGTTAATTCGACCATTCGGCCTTTACTGCGCTGTTTGGGGTTGTCTTCGATCCATGCCTAGTCAGTAGTATGGAGAACCAAGAAAATATTGAAGAAAAAATATTACTGCAATCCCATCAGCTCTTATCCAGGCCAACTTCACTGCATCAAACAGTCTTATCTGGATCATGATCCATTCAGAAACATAATAAATAGCCTGGGCGTATGGTTGACTCACCCAGTGGGATGCCTCACTCTAAATCCAAAGTACAAATTGGAAGACGGGCATCATGAATGGGAAACCTAATGACGTATCAGAGGGAAGGGTACCAGAGTAAGCAGTTCCAGAGGATATTGCAGATGAGGCAGGACGAGAATGTGCAAGGGGATCAGAGACTGTCTGAAAGTCATCTAAGTCACATGTTTGTACAGAGTATTCATCAAAGGCAAGATGGCCGAGCGGTCTAAGGCGCACGGTTCAGGTTAACCTGTCCATCAGAGCTTCATCAAGAAGTTTCCGTGTCATGAAAATGGCGTGGGTTCGAATCCCACTCTTGTCACTTGATTTTTTCCTCTTTTTTTTGCATCACTCAGATTGTCTATTATCTATCTATCTCATTGAGACATAAATGATCCAGCTGTTATATACCGGATGATGCTGTGGGCGTTCCGGTGAAAATAGTCTGCAATTGCAACAACTATACTGCTGTGCCAGTCAGACTATACATATACCGTGCACTTCTTCAACACAATAACTACATTATACTTCTTTATATCTCTGGGGTTTATTGGCCTAATGTTCCCCATATCTTGAGTAGAAAGGCTCAAATACAATATATTTTACCTTGGGTAGATGGATTGGGATAGGTACCGGCTTTTCGTCCGATTCGTTTCGAGGGCTGGTGTCATTCTGAAAACATCTTGGATATGTGAGAATTGTGCTGACCTTTAGTAGCGAGAAACCCGGGTGAAATGGTATTGACGCGGACATTGAACGGTGCTATGTGTCTTTCCTCGAAGCTTGAGTGCACCTTTGCCCGCTCGGTATACCAGGTCTCATGATATAGAGTCAAAATCCGGAGGAAGTATTGGCTACCTTTATCCAGTTAAAATCCCCGCAACTCTTGAATCAAGATCATAAGCACATCCTAACAGGGTGGCCAGTGGGTTCATACTCCCGTGAATTTGCACAGAAGAATGCTAGAACCCTATTTCGGATTTGTAGCCCGAGTATCTGAGTAAATTGAACCCATGTGCGAAAAGGAGATTGGGACCCTAGTCTTTGTCTGGTCTAATCCTGTATGAACAACCTATGTAGTACAATACTAGTTGAGGGATTTGGAAGGTGAGGGAGAGGAGTCTCGGCAGGATCTCGAGACTGATGGATGCCGCTAACTAGGGGCAGTTAAAGGTGTCCTTTACCTGGTATTTTCTGGATTTATGCCATTATCCACTCGCCATTTATTTCGCGCTCGAATAGTCATTCAAAGAATGTGCATCATGCGAAGTGTTTCTACTGGATCATATTATCTAAACCGCATCGGTGTGTACTGGTCAGATTAACGTGCACACAGCGGCATGGTGGATTAACTGTCACGGCTTGTAATTGTGCGCCAGATATGATTTGGATATTTAGTAAAATGGTATACACTATCTTGGGGATCGAGGCAGCCTCAGTTATCAGCAGCTTGCTAATCAAGTCTACATACCTAGCTAACTTCACGTAATAGTACCAAGGCCAAAACATAGGAGCATAAATATTGATTGTTATGTATGGCCATATCAAAGGGTGCTTCCCATTGTTCATATGGATGCTGGGATACCGAGAAAGCTTTGCGCTTATTCCTGAAAAATGTGGTTTCCCTTCTCGCTAACTTCAGAATCCGCCACCAAGTCGGAGTTGAAGTCAAATGATTCTCAGTCTTTTAAGGATTTTGTTCCGTGTAGCTGCAATTGATCGCAGAGAATAACGGAAGAATGTGGAACATAGCGTTAGTGGGCCATGGAAAACAAGGACATTGCATTGCGATGAAGTTGGGACAGTTGCAGAGACGAACCCCCTTCGCTACGCCATAGAAGAGCAGCAAGGGGAATGAAGAGGAGCCCGTAGGTATACTTGCTTGTCGTTCGCGCCCAGCGCCACAGCGTGTTCACAAACCAGAAGTGTGATCGAGGGATATCCTTGAACACGCCGACTTGGGACTTCCATGTCTCCTTCCAGTAACTGGAAGCATATCCTGGCCACGATGCTGAGTTGCGTCCATGGCGGTTTATATACCAATTTGAGCAGCCGGCTTCGAAAACACTGCCTTTGAGCTCGGTCTGCAAAGAATTCACCCACTGATTCTCGGCTGTAGCCTTGACCTCCCGGGTCAAAATCTGACCATCGATGATTGGTGCAATCAGCGTACGAGCCAAATATTCAACCTCAACCTCAGAAGCAAACAGAACTGAGTTATGTGCTGGGAATGTGTTGGGACCGAACCTAGATCGAGGCATTAGCTCTTAACCTTGAACAGGCACATCAAGAGATTCTGTTACATACAAGATGCCCATGTTGGGGAAATTGTGCACGTAAACTCCCATGTAGGCCTGCGCACCACGAGATTCTCGCCACTGCTGGGCCAGGCTTCTACCGCCTTTGCCATAGATTTCCATTGGAGTGATGAATTGCTGAACATCAAATCCTGTTGCGAGAATAATTGCGTCAAACTCGGTCCGCACTCCATCTGTGCTGACGATGCCGCCCTCATCCACATGGTCAATCCCCACGGGGGCTAGCTCGATATTACTTCGGTGAAGGCTCTCAAGATAATTCGGGTCGAAGATACGTCGCTTGCAACCTTTAGGTAGTGAGCATCACGGGGCACGCCTACAAAATTTGTATCACCGGACGTGGTGAGAGATATGGAAACATACCTAGTGGGAAATCCGGAACAAGGAACTTGTGATACTTCTTAGGTGCAGTCTGGTAGATATATTGCCGTGCTCCCTTTTCTGCATTCGCGCGTAATTTCTCCGCGACGACGCCAGGCACGTAAGTCGCCACAAGCGAATCGTTGGCGAGGAAGAGACGCAAACGAAGATAACGCTCCCATAGTGGAATGTTCCTGAAACACCACTTTTCAAATGCAGTGAAGCTTCGGTTTGGTCGTTCATGATACCATTGCGCGCTTCGAGCGTATTGTTTCACAAAACTAGCCTTTTGGGCGATAGCAGGAACCACCTGGGCTGCGCTGCAACCATTTCCGACCACTGCTAGACGCTTGCCACTGTAATCAAACTGGGAATTCCACCGAGCCGTATGGAAAACTTCACCAGGAAATTTCTCTATACCAGGAAAGCGGGTGTCTCTCGGCTTAGAGATTCCTCCAACAGCTGAGACGAAGATGGTGGCAGTTCTGACATATTCAATGTTGGTCACTGTGTCAAGAAGTCGAACCTCCCAAAACCCCCGATTATCCCAGGACGCAGAAAGACATTCAACTCCGAAATGCATGTGCTTGCGGAGATCGAATTTGTCCACAGTGTCCTCCATATCTACCAATCGCGAGGCGTCAGTTTTCATCTTGTGGAAAATAGATTACCTAGGTCACTTGTAACCTACAGTCAAGGATCTCTGGTCCCTCGCATAGCTCCTTGGACCAGTTTGGATTTTGGTTGAATGAAAACGAATAGAGAATAGTTGGCACATCACATCCCCTATAAACAAGAACAACGTTAATACAAGGACTATTTTTGATACCAGGATCACATACACTCCAGGGTATTTGTTTTGTCGCCAGGTGCCACCGGGGCCATCGAGTTTATCGTATATCTAATCCGCCGAAATGTTGAGTATTATGTTTTTGAGCGCATTGTTGGGTTCAGGACTTACTGTAAAATCATGAAAACCTAACTTGTGCTTTAGGGTGTGAGCCAAGGCAATGCCCGATGGGCCAGCACCGATAATGATAATTTCAGGGTTCTCCATCTTGAGAAGGGACCATTCGTATACCGAAATCCAAAACAAGCTGTGGTAGGAAGAAGGAAGTTGAATCTGGTATTCTTCTCGGTGTTCAACCTCTTTAATACCAACATGCACCCGTCGAAAGAATTGCAGAATCCGAGCCGAGATTCAAGGAAACAACCATGTTTAGGCCGAAGCTGGAATTAGCCCCATCTGGATAGAGGCAGGTCCTTTGCAGTAAATGTCTAGAGAATCCGGGAGTTGCGTTCTGGTAATTCCGTGGAAATAAAGATTCCGACGAGCTATACGCCTCAGGCAGTGATTGACATCCCTAACCTCGGCAGGTTTCGCGAGTCACTCCTAGAAGTAGGATTTTATGAAAATCTAAGTTGACGGAATCTCATTACAATGGGTTTAGTCAATTCGACCCAGTTATCATAAAACAACGCCCTTTCAATGCTATACATGATACCCAGTGCTTCCAGGGAAGCCAGATTGTACATTTCGAAGTACGTTTGGGCCTCTACTAGTCATTGTCGGGTGAATCCTCCATTTTTCACAAAACCTGCATTAGAGAATTGTTTAGATTAAAAAGAAATGTATACGCTGGTTTTTGCTAGATCGTTATGGTTTAGAAACGGTTCTTTTATCAACTTAAATCCCCAAGAACCTCACTGTTGATATTTCTTCCCATTGAATATATCCTCCTATCAAATAAGGCTGTCTGGACTTCGCCCGTTGAGATGAGAATCGAGCAACCCAATATTGCAGCTTCCTTTCCATGGCACGTCATGAATGCCCAAAAACCATTACCGGCATAGTAAAATCCTTATCGGCTACTGCTCTGAAAGTTCCCTGGATTGTACCGCTCAATAGGCTTCCCTAGATGCCTAAACATGAGATAGTTGCTAGCTAACTTCTATTTATAATTAGAAAACTGGACTGTCTTATCTAATTTGATAAAGCTCTATGCTTCTAATGTAACGGAGTATATTCCTTGCTTTGTAGATTCAAGTTCTTTTACATTAAGCTTCCAGCAAAGCAGAGTGTCGATTTCCGTTTTGCCGATTGATAATGTAACAAAACAAGTGAAAATAGGTCATGCTATTGACTTCTAACCTCTTCAAAGGGTTTAATGAAGCAGAATTCCAAAATAGAGTTAGGAGCACATCAGATCCTTCCACGAGCGAGGAATTTATCGGGAACATCGACGTATCTGGATCTGAGGAACTCGGCAACATTTTTGCCCAAAACATCGTAAGTCGAACTAGATGACACACCACGATCTAGATGGTCCTTCAACAAGAAATGAACAGCTGTACAAATTAGAATATGTTAGTTAGGCCAAGCGGCCCGGTTCTCTAAGATTCTGGTCTCGACTTGGTACTCACCCCAAATGTTGGGCAACTCGCAACGGAAAATTTGATTGCCCGTGTCATCTTTTCCTAGTAGCTCTCTGAGTTTATCTGTGCTTAGCAATGTTCGCAGCCAGTTCCACTCGTCGGCATGACGAACAAAGAATCCCACGTTTGCGTCTGATCCCTTATCACCAGACCTAGCATGTACCACATATCCCAGGGGACAGCGAGTGGTAGGGCCAAAGACACCTAAGTCAAACGGAGCCGCTGATTCATAAGAAGACTGCTCATAGACAAATGGAGTCGTGTCGCTTGGTGGATCAATTGGGATGCTGGTGTCTTTGAATGGGATGTGACTAATGTGCCGAATCCGTTCCTGGGGGAAGATAGAGACGAAATATTCATAGTACGGCTTTGCCAAAGCTTGACGACTGTCCACGGCAAACGTTGCTCCGGGGTAGCTTTGCATGATTGTATCCGTACATGGACGAAGAAAGTTGGATACACTGAGCGCCTCTTCGTCGCGGGATTGAGCGAAGATACGTACGTCAACCGTAGCTGCGTCTTGACTCGAAGGGTTGGAGGGACATGATCCAGTCGTTCGGAATACCAGCGTATGGTATTTGGATTCGTCGAGAAGATGCCGTATTTGTTTTTCAAGAAGCTTGGCTTTTTCCGTTATATCCAAGCCGCAAAGGAAATAATGAACCTCTGCTTGGTAACCGCCCTGTGCTGTGATGCCGATTTTGGTTGTCGGGGGTGGCTTTGCATACTTGATGTTGGAAATTTCGCTAAAGTGAGGTCAGCCATGCTGAAGCTATGCAATGGGAGGTGGCATAAGAAAACGTACACTCGATTGGAGCCTTTATCCTTGATGATGATATCATCGAGAATGGCGACGACATCGGGATTGTAGTACATCGGACCCTGAATCTCGTACAAGAGCTGGGCCTTGCAAGTTCCCTCCGTCACCATCCCGTCTTTTCCTTTCTGCAAAGTTACGGTGAAATGTCCTTCGGGGGCTATTTCCACGACTGGAAATCCAAGATCAATACTAGGGCCAGGTAGAGACTTGAAGCCGGAAAAGTTGCCACCCGTCACATATGTGGAACATTCGATGAAGTGACCGGCTACAAAAGCATGGGCGAGCTGACTGTAGTCTTGACGGCTCCAGTTGTAGTGATACGCCGCGCATGCAATCGTTGGAGAGGCATCAGTCACTCTTCCACAGAGAACAATATCGGCTCCTTGATTGAGAGCTTCCACGATCCCCCACGCCCCAAGGTAGCATTGTGCATAAATCGGGGTGAATTCCCACTCGGAAAGCTTTTTGCCTGTAATACGTTAGCCTTTATGAAGGTATTTCTAAGAAACTGCTTGTCTAATCGATAAACCCATACCAGTGGTGAGATTTGTAAACTCCTCCCCTGACTTAACGGCCTGCTCAAGCAAGTCAGAAACCTCATCACCTTCAACCCAGGCCACCTTCAGGTCAAGCTTCCGGTCATGGATTTTTGAGGCTAGGATATCATGCAGTCTCTTTGTGTCACTGGCTCCTGCGTTAACAGCGACTCTGATCCTTCGCGCAGCTAGATCTTCCAATGCTGGCTCAATAGATTCCAAGAATGTTTGTTCGAACTCCGGGGTCTGATCAAGTCGGTTCGCTTTTCCCCCACCGCGAGTAGTCATGTTATACTCTGACATCCAGTCACCGACGATGAACTGGACATCTTCCGTCCGGGCTAACTCCGCAAGCCCATGGCGTCGATCAGTGACAGATCCCGAAGAGGACGCTATGCGCAGGATATCTGTCTTTGTACTAGTCATGATTCAATATCAAAATCGAGCAATTGATAACAGGATGCGTTTCTGGAAGAAATCCATGTACTCCAAGAGAGCTGATTTCAAGAATTTAAATCTACAACCCATGGACATGGAAGTCATTTCGTCTTTAGTTACATTCCCGAGGCCCGAGAGATGTAGCATCATGGGACAAAAACAGTTTACCACTTCGGAACTCAATGTGAATCAAAGGTTTGACCGTAGAACCTGTCAAAATAGAGTCCGTGGACTGACGTTGGCTGCAATACCCACACGAGCATAGACCCTCAATCCCGCGGTTGCACTGACGTTATGATCCTGACTCAGGGCTCCGACTAATGCACCCGGACTCATGATCACTAAACTATGATCCTCACTTGGGAGTACTTTCCCCTGAATACACAGAATTGTCTATATTCGTGTCTAGTCTCTTTCCATAAAATTTCCGAGGGGCCGAATGAATGACTAATTACAGGGGAATTTTCTGATATTCTTGTACTGAGGCATCTAGGCTAACTACGTGACCTTGCATCATGCAATCGTAACCTGGAGAATTACATTCCTTGAGATAGGACGGTAGAAGACATTAATTAGTTATAAGGTTGCACTAATTCTGAATCTTTGAAGTCAGTGCTTTTCCCCACATTCTCTTGCTCCTTAAGATCGTCCAGCATAGCTTGACACTTGGCCCGAACGATATCCATCGCATCGGACCCAAGGACGATTCGCAACGGAATTGTCCGATTACCAGCAAAATATCCGGTGCGATAGACAGCATCCAAAATCCGTTGCACTGCCTGTGATGGATCCCCGATCTGGGCTCCATCAGTCCGCTCCAATCTGGATTGAAAAGCATTGATCATGTCGTCATACTGTCTGATCGACTGGGCAGGGCGTCCCGTCTTTCTTCTCTCTGGGTTGAGGATGTTGGTCCGGAATTGACCCAGAACAGCCAAATGTACATTGACCCCAAACTGCTGAACTTCCTTTTGAAGGCTTTCAGCCGCGCCTGTTGGGTGGACCTTGGTCAGTCGTGGGCATGAGCGAAATCCCGAAGCCGTGAGCAATGGGACTGAAACATGAGGAGGATATATCTTACCCTCAAGAGCAAACTTAGAGGCACTATATGGCCCGCCAACCGCAACCCCCAACCATCCAGCAACACTGCTCATGAATATGACGGTTCCTCTGCCACGAGAGCGCATATGTGGCAAGAATACGCTCGTGAGTTCGAGGGGTCCAAAAACATTCGTCTGGAATTGGCTTACTACCTGGGATTGACTGTGGACCGGCAAGCGCCGAGTAACTCGTTAAGACGGAAAATGATTAAATCCAAAGTTGGACAGGAGAGCCAGACACACCTCGATTCTTCCCATACGCCAGAAAGCACATAGCCCGCATTGTTGATCAAGATGTCTACATGACCAAAGATAGAGATTGCCTTGTCGACTACTTCCTTCAGAACCTCTTTTGGAGCCGTAACATCCAGCTGCATCAAACGAATATTATCATGGTTCGTGTACTCGGTTAAGGTGTTGATATCGCGAGCCGTCGCAATCACTTTATCTCCGCGGGCCGTGATTGCAGAGATGAATTCTCTACCAAAACCCGAGCTGCAACCAGTGACACACCAAACTTTGGGGGAGATTTCAGCCTGGACGCCGGTCATCTTTGGGGTGGTGAAGGGTTGACGCGTTTACGAATGAATCTTATAGAATTTCCCACGATATAGTATCTAAACTAAAAAGAATCGCTCGGTCGCTTAGAGGTAGGGATCCCTGTAAGTCAAATCATCAAGGTAATTCCTATTCGGACTTGTATTTTTAGATAGACGTCCCATAATATATGGCTCAGTTGCCCAGCTGTAAGAAGCCATCTTTCCCCTCGATTTCCGGAACGCCGTGCCCCACCACTATATTCTCCCGGCCTACCATGTAAGTCATCGGTAGCTGCATGAATCGCTGGCAATCTTCACCGAGTGCGTTGTTATACTCCTCGCTACCAGAGAATTTTAACCAATCATCCCAACTGCGCACCCAAAGTTGTGCACAGGCATCATATTCCAAAACGCCTTCACCTAGGCTCCGTGCACGCTCCATCATTTCTGGTGTCTGGTGATGCTATTGTGGAATGTTAGCTGCGTATTCACACTGTTCTGGGCGTGAGCGACAGCCATGATTAGAACACACCTGTACATAACGTAGAATATTGTCGCGAAAAGCCTGGGTAGCTACCACCAGATCGCAATGCACTGTCTGCCAATGTGTGAAGAATTGATCATGGGATATCTCGGCACGCTTGCGGAAAAACACTGAGATTTTGATGGCGTTCTGGAAGTTTGGAGTTTGACTATAGCTGAATTGCGGATGTGTGAATTGGTGGTCGATCAATGGAGCCATGACGGGATTGATAATTCCTTTGAGGTATCCTAAGTGTTTAATTCCGGATTTAGGACAAAGTGAGCTGGCTTGGCGAGGATTGGGGGAGTTAATTTATGCTGCTGAGAAAAATGTTAGCTTCGCAAACATCTCCCGTCCTGAGTCAGTGCACTCTCGTCATGGAGAAAAAGAATCACAGACCCGCAAACGTTGCAATTCTCCTGTCCAACGCAGATGCGCCTGGGACATGAATAAGCAGTTTCGGTTCATTAATCATTGTCAACTGGGCTCTTTATTACAATACTTAAGAATGCCTGTCCCCATACTATGACGAAATATCCTTCTCTTGTTCGCCATGGCTTCTTCAATGCAGCAACTGATAACCGCGATCATTCCCGCCTATGCGTGCCCGGCGGGTACCAGAATGCACATCCTGAACCTAGGCACGCTAACTGTTGACGAGGGCTGGTATGCTTGGATCGTTCGCAACAAACAGCCCACCGCGTGCCACCTATTGACCCATCCACAGGCTTCTAATGGGGGTTAACGGCAGTTCAGCCAGCAACCCCAACCCCACAAACAAACGAAGGGATCTAATGCTAATAGCTGGCTTAATTCACCATCCAGAAGTTGGTCTTATTCTTTTCGAATGTGGCAGTGCCGAGGTCCTGGAAACGGTAAGCCCGTAGTAATTCCAATCGAACATTTAGTCCGGGGTGGCTAAAGTGCCAATGCAGCAATGGAGTGGTGAAGCAATAGATCTATTTCCCCGTACGTGTTATAATGAAAGCCACAAACTTCCTCAGGCCATTGCCAATGCCGGATACAACATCAAGGATGTTAAGGCAGTAATCATGGGCCATCTGCATCTGGACCATGCGGGTGGTCTAGTGCATTTCCGCAATACGGGGGTTCCGATTTATGTGCATGAAGAAGAATTTAAACATGCCTGCTGGGCGGCCGGGACGAAAGCTGATGAGGGTCTCTATCTGTAAGTGTCGTCTACGTATTTATGGTTCTGTTTCTGTGATCGAGTCAGTCTCTCATCTCGCTTTCCCCATAACAGTGCAGATTACCTACATCTAGGCGGGGAAATCAATTGGCAGACTTTCAATGACTCCCAACTCGACTTTTGCACGGGAATCACTCTCTATCATTGCCCTGGACATACACCGGGATTATGTATTATGCAGGTTAATCTGTCGCGCGATGGAAGTTTTATCTGGACGACGGATCAGTATCATGTGCGGGAGAATTTTGACTCGAATTGGGCTCATGGTTGGCTCATACGAGATTATCGTAGCTGGGTTGATAGTGGAAAGCTTATCCGACGCTTACAGAAGGCATTCTCAGCTACTCTCATTTTCGGACATGACTATGCTACTGCAGAGGGATTGATCCACTCTAGAGAACATTTCGAGTAGATATCACTAGGAATGAGTCGTTCTTATGAGGTTGCAAGTGAAGGTTCCACGAATCCTATAGTCCATAGATAAGGAGTTCAGAAGAGGTCTACTCTCATTTTTACCGAATGCTACTCAGATGTCTGAGGTATCATGCAATTGCAAGTGTCATGAGTAGATAATTAAGGCTTTTTCTAGAGAACGAAAAGAAAAGATAAGATGAGAAAAGAACTAGGTGTGAGTGTCTTCAATACAGACTTACAACTAGGTAATGATAAATAAACCTGACCAACAGAACACCGGTCCGTTCCCTCAATTGAATCACAGTTAAATGGTGTATCGAAAATCAGCAGATCCCTCGATGATCATTTTTCCTTGATCAGCCAGCTTGTTTGCGTACCGGAACCAGGCGGATTGACAAGCAACTATAACCAAGATCAAAATATTGCACCTAAGGTGGCCACCAAGTCAGTCAAAGCGTAGCAAACATGGGACAAATAGAATCCTACCCAATCGTAGTGAACATGCCAGGGCGATACGTAGGTGCGTCCTGAGACCGGAATACCAAGCTACTAACAATCCCCCCAATACCGCCAAATCCAACTAAAGTAGCACTTGAGAAGGCTCGAGGCCACTGTCCTCGGACATTATTTGCTTGATAGGCCATCGAGGCTGGCACGTTGGCATTGGCTCCTGCTACAGCCAAGAAAACGCCGAAATACCTGACAGGATTACTTTCGGCAAATCCCATGACTGCTAGCCCAACAAGGCCGATCAGGGAGTTGAGAATTAGAATAGGCCCCCTGGTGCGATATTTATCACCCGCCCAAGATGTCGCAAACATCAGGATAGCGGCAAGGCCGAACGGAGGAGCGACAAGACACTGAGATGCTGCGATCCCGTATCCCATCCCTTCGCGCAAAATAATTGGTAGAAAGTATGAAATTGCATATGTGTTTGTCGTTATGGAACTATTGAGCTATTAGTCGACTATGGCAAATGAATTCTCTGGGGAGTAGTAGTGGACAAACAAGAATATTAAGGCAAACCCCCAAATCTTCGGGTCAAGAGCAGGCGCAAGAAATTTCTTCATAGCGAAAGGTTCGGCATCCCCATCAGAACGGTCTCTGTTTATCCGTCGCATAATGAAAGCGCACTCCTTTTCACTTAGGAACTTCCATGACTTGTGAGCCCGGTCAGGAAAATCGACAAGGAAAAGAAGAGTTAGAATGCCGATCAAGCCCGTAATCTATCAAATCGTCAGCTCGAATATTCGGTTCCTAGACAAGCCTGCCTTCACGTACCACTCCCTCCATGATGAAAATCCAGCTCCACCCACTAATTCCGTGGATTCCATCCATTTGCATCAAGCCGTAGGCCAACGCCCCAGCTAATGCGGACGCGACGCATCCGAAAAGATAAAAGAAGGAAAACCGCTTCTGGACGTCATCTGTTGAAGTCAGGCTTCCATCAGATGTCTCGAGAAACTTGCTACTTACATCGAACGTACCAGCTTGACAGTAGATAGACACAGCCAGGGAAGAAACCTGAAACCCGTAAGTATATCGAAAGACCTAGGTCAACGGGAAATATGTGACTCTTACCCGCTTCGAGTGCACCTAGGAGTGCACGGCAAACAGTCATCGCCTTCCAATTTTTTGAGAACCCCATTCCCTAAGACCTTGGTGAGAAATATTCATGTCAATTGATGGTCGATATAATGTTCCAATGCTCACCACCAAGATTCCCCCCCAAGAAAGAATGATTGTGCCTAGAAAGATTCTAGGGCCAACCTTTCGCGTGACGACTGTCATTGGAGGCTGAAGAAGCACATAGGGAACGAAGAATATCAGAATAATAATAGACTAGGCAAAATATGTCAGCCTCGTGCTTATGGATTGGAGCAAAGTTCTTATCATCACGCCATACGTATCGCTGTCCAAATAAGTGCAATTCGTCGGTCATACTATTTCCTCTTAGTTCTGTACTAGATACACTTTTGATCTCGAGTGTCCTACCCTGCGACAGCAGCCATGCTGATATTTGTTCTGTCTATCATAGAGACACAGTAGGCAAGACCAGTCATGGGAATCAGTCGTCGGTCGATCCGATGAATGATTCTGCGCTGGTCTGCGGGGGAATACTCATCCCACTGATCACGTTTGACGATAGGCTGACTGACATGTTCAATGTTGTCAATGCTGATGGGTTTCTCGCTCTCGGATGGCAACATTTTGAATGAATTCCTCTGGCGTTCTCTGCGGAGTGTAGAGCGACTTGTCTGCTCTATATAAGGAGAGAATAGCTGATTTTATATATTGCGTACTGCGGAGGACTTCGGCACTGCTCCCTTCGGTGCTGCATTTTAAAAGTATAAATTGACAGTCCCAAGCAGCACGTCTACACCCACAGGAAAAATCCAATTGAAAGCCTGTAATTCGGTTGACCAAACTTCTAGCATTTTAGCAAATAGCAAATGGCGTATGAAAGTCTGAGACGACCTTTGTGGAGACTACCCCGGCTTGATGCGGGGGTTAAGATTGTGGGGGATCAGCATTGCGAAGTTGTATAGACCTCCTAGGGCTTACAGCGATGGTGGCGAGAATATTCTAATCGACAGCAACACTCCTGTGGCATTTTCGGAATTACGAATCCCACGGGATTACGATTGCCGTTCCCCACACAGGCGGACGCTGATAGGAAATGACCTTATTTTTGAGTTTGAGCTCCCTGTCCAGAACACCGCCCAGATTGAGGATTGATTTATTCTGTTGTCTGGTCCAGTATGCCTAATTACCGAGGAACCATGGCATTGAGGCTATCAGAACAACCTGTTAGACCTTCATTCTCCCTGAACCGATGGCTAGGTTTGACTAAGATGTACTATTTCACTCCTAACAAATTGCCTCTTGATTCCTGCTGTATGTCACGGTGAATCTAGAATAGCTAGGTAACTTGCTTCACGTAGCTAGAGTATCGTTCTATCTCTTTGCTAGTGATTCACTCCCGTAACATACAAGTGTCTAATATCTGAGTGATGGACTATCTGGTGTTACTTATCATCACCTGTATTAATCTCAAAAATAACCTTTTGGGTCCGCATGTTATTAAAGTCATCATACCTATCCCACAGTGAGACGGAGACTTTATACAGTATGGGGATTTGACTTACGCTTGAACAGCCTCTGAGAGTGGACGGATATCTTGGGTCATGAAGCTAGGAGCAAAAATCAGTACCTCGTCGAAAGAAAGACCACTCCCTACTTAAGAAAACCATACCTCAGCGAACTTTGCTTCTTGTCGAACAGTTGCATAGCCTTGTCAAATACGCCTAGTCAAGGTTAGCGACATCAGCCGAGAGAAATGGAAGAAAAAAGCCGTACTCCGGACAGGGCACCGTCCCATCTGCAGGCGAAGGTTTTTCCCATATGCCTCATTTCCGGTCCATGGTATATCTTGATTATGGACACCGACACTTGAAATGCGCCCCCACGGCCGTAACATATCAAAGCCCATTCTTAGAGCGCTACGATGTCCGACAACTTCGATGACAACATCAGCTCCCCGGCCATCTGTCAAGACCTTCACTCTTTCTTTGAGCTCCTCTAGGCGCTCTTCAAAATTCCACGCTTCTGCGCCTAGAGACTGGGCAACCTCTAAGCGTGACGGTACTCTATCAATTGCGATAAGGTTTTTCGGCTTGTAATCTAGAGCGCTAACCAAGGCGCAGAGACCGATGGGGCCACAGCCAAAGAGAAGCACTGTACTTTGGCTAATCTCCTCGGAATTCAGTCCACTGAAAGCGTTCGAAGTGGCAAAGTATCCAGTAGGAAACATATCGGCCATCAATACGAGCTTCTTCTCGTCTATTGTGGCGGGCATCGGGAAAAGAGTGGTGTCAGCCAACGGAACGCGCACATATTCCGCTTGGCCGCCATCGAGTGGTGTCGTGCCAAAAAGCCCACCTTGGACGCATCGGGATGAGAACCCATGTTCACAGAAAAAGCACGATCCACAACTCACTGTGAAGGGCGAAACTACACGATCGCCTTCCTTGAACCTTTGCACGTCTGAGCCAACCTCCACGACCTCTCCGGTGAACTCGTGGCCCATAACAAAGTCGGTGCCAGATGCTTGATGGCCACGAAAGACATGGAGCTCACTACATAAAGTTAGCGATTGCATAACATACCAGAGGGTCAGACCCAGCACTTACCTTCCACATAGTGCCGTATACCTTACTTTAAGGATGACATCTGTTGCAGCTTGAAGTTTTGGCAAAGGCCTTTCTTCCAGCACAATTTTCAGTGGACCTTTGAACACTATCGCCTGCATTTTGACGTCTTCTCTAGTTGGTAACTTTGGCTGTTGGCCAGGTCTGCTGCGGATATTGGCTCCTAAATGAACTGAAGTATTTTCAATTGAAGTCTGAAAAATAGGTTCCTCGGTAACAAGCCGGCAGATAAATTATCGATGCTTTCAACACCATAAATGGAGTCTCCGATGAACCGAAAGGTCTCCATTCCTCCATTAGAACACGACATTATGAGGAATTAGCTAGGGTGTGCATGGTCCAAGTTGAATCACGTCTAACGTTGTCTGAGCGCCCGGCAAATCCCCCGGAAGTACTAAAGCCGGGAACACCCTCGGATATACGTCCTTGCCCGAACCTTTGCACGCTGTCCTCGCAAGATGGTTTTATCGACATCTGATACCTACTACCAATGGCCATGCTCAGAAGCTTGGGCAGAGGGGTATTAGGAACAATGCTGATACGCAAGTGGATACCATGAGCCTCGGTTCATTGATGCTCCGGCTGTCTCTCGAAGCACAGAACATAAATAATATTGACTGTATCTGCACCAACGGACTATGACATACTTGCACGATATTTTAAGAAGAGAGATTTCATTATGATCGATCTGTCCTCCCAGTTTCCCGTCCAACTGGCAGACGCGGAGCTCTTTGACGACCGGGGATTTGTTGCGGGACAATGGAGGCATGCTTCTACCCAAAGGGTGTTTCCAGTTATCGAACCCTCTTCAGGCCTAATTCTGGCACACTGCGCAGATTTCACCCAACAAGATTTCGTTGAGGCTATTGAGTCTGCAGATCGTGGCTTCCAACAGTATTTCTCTCAAACCACGGCCAAGGAGAGAGCCTCATACCTTCAGCGGTGGAACCAACTCATTCTGGAAAACATCACAGATCGTATGTTATACTGTGATTCCCTATCAGTCGCATTCACTCATTTTGGACAGTTGCAAATATTCTATCGCTCGAGAATGGTAAAACCTTTACGGAAGCCAAAGGGGAGGTGGTCTATGCAGCATCTTTCGTGTCTTGGTTCGCTGAAGAGGCGGTTCGGTCCTATGGGGACGTGATTCCGTCCTCCTATGCCAAAACTACTGTCTTGACCTTTAAAGAGCCTGTCGGGGTTTGCGGTATAATTACACCCTGGAACTTTCCCGCGGCTATGATTACTCGCAAAATCGCACCAGCCCTCGCGGCAGGGTGCTCGGTCATTATTAAACCGCCGAGTGAGACACCTTTTACCGCGATTGCCTTGGTGAAGCTGGCATTGAGAGCAGGATTCCCCCCCGATATAATCAATGTGATCCCCACCAAGGATCGGAACGCATCATCAGAACTCGCTAGACATCCAAAGGTCAAGAAGATAAGCTTTACTGGTTCTACTAGTGTCGGCAAGATGTTAACACAGTTAGCTGCTAGCACCATGAAACGAGTCAGTATGGAGCTCGGGGGCAATGCGCCTTTTATTGTTTTCGAGGACGCAGACATCAACCAAGCGGTGGAAGGAGCTTTAATTTGCAAATTCCGCGCTTCAGGTCAAACCTGCGTGTGTGCAAACCGTCTATTAGTGCACCGGGATGCCCTCGAAGAATTCACTCAAAGGTTAACTCGGCGCGTTGAATCATTCAGGTTGGGTCGTGGGATTGATGAAGGCGTTACTCACGGCCCGCTTGTCAATGCTGCTGCTGTGGCAAAAGTCAAGAGCCATGTGGAGGACGCCATTCAGAAGGGAGGTCAACTTCGATGCGGTGGTGGAGTCCCACCTAACTTAGCCTCCGGTTATTTCTATTCACCAACGATTATTACCAACGCTCATAAGGATATGTTAGTTGCGCAGGATGAGACGTTCGGACCTCTTGCTGCTATCTTCTCGTTCTCATCTGAAGAAGAGGCAGTCGAGTTGGCGAATGATACCGAAGTTGGGTTAGCCAGTTATTTCTTCAGCAGCAACGTGAATCGTATTCTTCGCGTTGCAGGGCGACTGGAATGCGGAATGATCGGAGTCAACACCGGGCTGATCAGTGCTGCGGAAACACCTTTTGGAGGGATCAAAGATAGCGGTGTTGGACGAGAGGGAAGTAAATATGGATTGGGCGAATACCAAAACATCAAATCCGTGACCATTGGCAGTCAAGAGATCTGAGGAGAATGATGCAACACTCGGAACGGATGACCAGACGATCTTGGTTTGGGTATCCATAGGTGTTCGATCGGTCTCAAATAAAGAGAGCATCATGATTGATTTCAGAGGCATGAGTAGTGTTTTCCACCTAAATTTCTTTTCTCGTGGCGCCGTGTCACGTAAAGTTTTCTCGTAGCTACTGTCTTCGTAGCAGTCGATGTCCAATTTGCCTTCGACCCTGCCGGGGACAAGCCCCGAAATCGTGACCGACCCCGCAGTAAATAAGGTGCGGAGGCCCCAGGGATTTTCCGCGGCCCACATTTACATCTCTACACCCCACGACTCCCCCGGCTCTTCCAACCATCAATCCCGTCCTTCCTTCAGCTCAGCTCATCCACGCCTGGCACTACTTTCCGCACGATACGATGGTTAGGGGAACCTCACGAAGCCAAAATACGTCGGAGACGAGGGCTCGGCCCATAAAACATGTCACTCGTGCGTGCACTAGTTGCCGAAAGCGCAAGATCAAATGCGATGGGGCGAAACCGCAATGCGCCAATTGTGCGCTCTATAACCAGGAGTGTACGTTCTCTGTCGAGATTGACAAGCGGAGTATCGCATCCAAGGGAAAGATCTCCACCCTCGTGGCTTACGTGCAAGCGCTGGAATCGCTCCTTCTTTCCCATCACATAGAGCTTCCAGCGAGTCGGCCAGGTTGTATATTGCCGGCAGTGTCTACAATCCCCCCATCGGCGAGTGAAGCCCAACCCATGGAGACAATTTCACAGACCAATAGCGACCAGGTTGCATATCTAGCGGACCAAGCCATCTCAATACCTTCAAACGAAAGCTCACCCGACACTCAGGATCGAGTATCTGTCTCTGTGGACTCTTTTGACATGGGCTCTCTTTCCGATCGGATGGGGTCGTTGCAGATTGCGGAAGACGGTCAGCTAAGATTCTTTGGCCCTACATCGAATCTCCACATATCTCATGTCGGGCCTTTCCCTCTGTTAAATGCGAATATACGTTCGGTTCATTGGAATGAGGATCACATTTTGAAAGCCGCTGGGGTGGACCTCTACGTTGATGAGGAGTTAGAAGAACATCTGACAAGACTATATTTTACTTGGGAAAATCCAAATATCCCCCTCGTTGATGAAGCGGCTTATCGCGAGGCGAAACATCGATACCGCAAGCTTCAAGAAATTACCCACCGATATTCAGAGGTTTTGAATAATGCCATGTGAGTACATGGACATGATAGGATCTTTCCATCAAGTTCTAATCGGATGCAGATGTGCCGTGGGGGCGGCTCTAACGCCTCGCTACTGTCCCAACCTTCCAGAAGCCCTGGTCGATTTCTTTGCCGCCAGATCGAAGGCATTGTTAGAGGTTGAAATGGACTCGCCGGCTCTAAGTACGGTGCAATCGCTAGGAATACTTAGTGGGGTAGAGGCTCTTCTTACGAGAGATGCACGTGGCTGGCTTTATAGCGGTTTGTCATTCGGCTTAGCAACACTATGGAATGTACCATTGACAATGTTCGTATCGACAGGAATGGCAATGCGACTTGCAACAGATCTCGGCCTGCATATTGATGCTACTCCTTTCACGGAAAGGGGCCTTATGGATTTGGAAGAAGCTCGATTACGAAGTCAAACGTTTTGGGGCACATACATCCACGAAAGGTACCATTCCTTCCTCGGTCGAAGATTAATCTATCCATTCCTGACGCGATCTAGAATGTGGAGCCTCTATGTAGGTCGGCCGGAGTCCATTGACCAGTTAGATATTTCAGTTCAACAGCCATCGCTGGACTACTCGCAGTATACGAATATCAAATGGTTTCCCTATATAGATGAAACTCAGAATGGCGCTTCATGGGAATCGCCAGCTCTTCTTGACGAAATCGCAAAAGCAACGGTTGCGTTGTGTAGTAAAATGGCATCTATACGGAAAGTGATGTATGTGAGCCATGAGTTTCTTTCCGTCACTGGTTACTAAATGATTATTCAGATACAATACGCGGCGGAGGGATTCCCTAGACCTAAAAAGTCTTTATAAATTCGCAACCAAAGCTAGAGAAGAGCTTTTTCAATGGCTTGCGGAGATCCCCCCTGCCCTCAACGTTGATTTGGCGAAGTCAGACTGCAAAGTTCCTCCGCATGTGTTCCAACTACAGTAAGTGCTCCAGTATCCTAATATCACCCGAATACCTACTAATGCTTACAAAGTATGCAATATCATGTGGTTCGGATCATGATTCATCTACCATTCGCATACCTACGACCCGGAATAGATGGGCTCGCACCTGAGGATATTGAACAAAGCCACGAAACATGTCATGTTGCAGCATGGTCTATCACCAAACTTATACAGGCTATGCGAAGAAACTTCTCCCTCCGTCGCGTTAATATTCATATTGTTCACTTGATATTCACAGCCATGCTGGTACATGTGCACAACGCATACTTATCATTCGACTGTCAAATCCGCGAGACGGCACATAGGCAGCTTGAGATATGCTCCCAGGCACTCGGGGAGATAGGCCAGGCGTACAAGAACGCCCTTCGAGCGCTCGAAGTTATCATGTCTATTAAATCTGATCTGCTCCGCCGAGAAAGGAACTCGTTGACCAGCGGTCTCAGTATGACGGGGCGGCCAGGTTCTTTCAATTCTATCAGTACACTAGGAAGGATTTCGTCTTCATTAATCTTCGATGACATGGGATCGTCTGAGTTCTGGCCGGGCACGCTCTCTAACGACAATCTGTGGAGCTCATTTGAGCTTATGCCAGATGTTGATATCGCATGATCCAACTCTCTGACAGGTGAATTGAATATCTTGATACCACCAAGTTGAATTTATTTACAACTTAACTCCTGGGGGGAAAGCTAGTATAGAGCTTATTGTCACTTGTGAAAGTGGGGTGAATGACGATTATCCCATCCCTCAAAGGAGTACTGTTTATCACCAGTGTTCTGCATGATTTACATACTGACTGGCATGCAATGGATATGAAGTTCGATTAGTTACCTCTTGTGGCTCTTCCAACGTCCTCCATTTATTTGACGATTCATGAGTAACTATCGAGCACTTCTGCTGTCCCCAAAATATATCCAACACACAACAACGACAAAGTAGCTTGAACCTATTTATCTACTTCGACCATAGTTGGAGTGATCCTATAATCGCTTATATGAAATATTGAGTATAAGAACAAATGAAAATTTCCTTCGAAATGCTATTTCCAGTTTAAATTTCAACTATCCATTATTTTCGTGCGCCTAGTTGAGTAGCAACTGATGATTTATGTGTACTATATATGGTAACTGTGAACTATTTTCGTACACTGTACTGCATGTGCATCCTATTCTGCATAAGACTGCGACATCATATGGAAGAAATCCCAGTTCTCGTTAACGGTGGCCTCGGTGTGAAACTCGAAGTCTTTGCGAGTTGCGCGTGATAGTGATATCAAGGATGTATCAACATCGGCATTCCAGTCTCTGAACCAATCAGATTCCGATGCTAGATATGTGGGAGAGAGGCCGACGTCATTGATTGCTGAATGGTCGACATCAGTAGCTGTTGTATGGGGACTGGAGCTGTCGGAGGTATCTTCGTAGACCGGTTCTAAAGCTGTTGCTGCAGGCGAGGCCAGATCCTGGAGAAGTGCCCTCTCCGAAGGGGTCATCATGAAGTGAGAACTAAGAAGCGCACTAATTTGGGGTATCTTGAGACTTTCGATTTGCTCCGAAAGTGTTGAATCATTCGCTTGGTGCGAGTGGTTGAGAAGAGAATTATTCTGGCTAGGTTCCTGGGGCTCCAGATCCTTTTCGGTAGTCTGATGAATGGCAATTCTTTCTCCTTGGTTCAGAGGGTCCCTGCCGCGGATTGCAGCATCTACTCGGGCAAGTGCGGTATTTGCCGATGGATAGATATCTCCGATCTGCTGCAAGCCCTGTGCACACAACTGAAAGCCGTCGACGGCCACTGCGCGGGTGGAGGGACTCGGCGACTCGAGGTCGTTAAGGTGCGTGCTTATGGCGGCTTCCAGCATCGCGACTTGTCCATCAGGAAGCCCGTATATTGAGCCCTTTGATCTGAAAAACCGATAAGTCTGTGTTATTTCAGATACAGCAAGGCGAACGCGCCGCCTTGACAACTCCAGAATTTCAGGCAGTCCTCTGGAGACCGAAACAAGCTGAGGTTGATGCAGGGTATAGGATGCGAGATTGTAAATGCCATTAAGCATAGCCCTGCACGTAATAACAACATTGCCGTGTTTCTGGTTGCCACGAAGTGGACTTGACGGGCACCACCGCAAAAGGTCTGGTAGAGAGCTTCGCCATTCCTTTAGCTCACTGTCACGCAGCAAAATTTCTGCACCGGTGATAGAGAGCTTTGGTAGGACCCTGGAGCCCTTTGCAATACCATCCGGCTGGCAGGGAAGAATACGTGATATCCACTTGCACAATTGCGCGAGGCATATGCTCATTTGTGACCGCAGGCCATGTATGAATGGATCCCTGATGGCTGGGTAGCTACCGTTGCCCCCGAGCCAAGACATAGCAAACACTGGACCTGTCTCGAGATCCGACGGTTTAAGTATTGGAGCCTGAAATTCCGTTTCTTTCATCTGGTATGGGAGCTGCATGTTCAGTGCTACCAATCGATCTCGGGTATAGATTGACCACTGTATTCGCGTCCACAGTCTTGGTTGTTCCTGAAACATTCGAGTTTCCGAGTCTGTTGGGCTCATCTGAATGGCTTTCAGAATTGCTCTTGCTACACTAATATAGTGGGGCGCACATGGCTCTTCCTCAGGGCCACCATCCCAGTATGTCATCAGAAGAACCGTCTGTAAAAGTGTCACGCGATCATCTTCACAGCCAGAAGAATAGAGTGTTCTGACTTTGTCAAAACGCGCTTGCCGTACTTCTTGTTGATTATGGAATTTCTCTAATGCAACAGACTCAGGTGTCTGGAAAGCACTAGCCGCAAACATCACAGCTTGGAATAGGAGAAAGCTGACCCTTTCATTTCCTTCATAGCTGCTATCGATGGCCATCAGAAAGGTTTCAAGATCCAGCACAGGCATTGCTGGATGTACGAATTGAATATATGCTCTTAAAAGCTCATCACGAACCCCTGTGTCAGGCACAACAAAAGCGCCTTCGCGTTGTAGGACTTTGCAGTGCTCACGGGTGATCGAGGGAGACAAAGGGCCTGCATAGCACGGCAGCCATTTACTCCAGTTTACAGGTCGGGTCTTGGAGGGCATTGCATCTTCGACAGTCGCTTTAGATTTCACATTATCTTTCATCCAATAATGTGGGTCACTGTCTCTTGTTATATCATGTTGATGAGAATTTCTTTCCGGTGGTCCTAAGTGCAGAGCCACAGATTCAGTTGAACGAGGTGCAGTGGTGCCGTGGCTTTCGCTTGATGAATTACTCCACAAGGCCTCCTTCTTGTGCACAAGATGGGCCTCTTCCGCTAGTTTCCCCCTCCTATCAAGGGACATGGTGCAAGAGACCTCATGGAAGCGGCATGAAGTACAAGGAGAGCCTCTGCGAACCACATCACATCTCACCTTTCGGTTGCGACAGGCAGAACATGCCCTTGAGGATCGTTTGATGTACCGCCTTATGCCGCTTGGTTTCATACTGGACTATTTTGCGTGGATCGGCTGTTAGAGGGGGGGAACGAAAATACTGTCATATAGTGGCTCGCAATCAGGATAATGAGGGTGAATCTGATCTCTAGTCGAAAGGACAAAATGGCACGAAGCAACGAAAACATACAGGCAAGGATGACAGAGGGAATTTCGTAGGAAAGAACATCTCGTATACCAGGAAAGGTGATTAGTCGTAGACTCCACTCACGCAAAGCCTTCATGCCCCCGGGGGGAATCGGGATTGTAATCCCACGGAATTGATATAGGTTGAACCTCGCCCATATCTAGGTTTTCACTAGTAAGGTTTTGGATTTGGTGTTATAGGTTCTGTGCACTGCAATACACCAGGCAAGACTCTTGGAGTAGATCTTCAGCGCATGTTATTATCGGTCCATTGACTAATTGCCTCTGCCAACAACTAGTATGCAACAGCAACAACGCGTCATTGATCATAAGTTCTTTCAGCATGCACTATAATTTGCGTCGAGGATATTTGATCTTTGTATTTCATAATCCCATTCACATTCTGTTGCGAACATTCCGAAATCTTTAGCAGCATCGAACTTTGAGAAATCGCCGGCGATCTTACTCATTCATAAAAACTAGACTTTTGTCGGCTTTCGTGGCGATCTCTTATCACCACACGTAAATAGTGAGAGATTCTTAGAAGCGGAAACTCAGATACTAGCTTCTTCTCTCGCTGAATGCTAAGACTTACACTACCGAATACAATCGTGAAAATGGGCCAGACCTTGGTCATTCGGTATGTCTTCTGTGAAATGGCCACCATGTTCTCACTTATCATGACAATCAGCCTACATTCCACCAGCTTGCCAGCTGAATGGAGAAACAGATTGGTAAAAGTGTATTCAGGTGGCCATGCCTCCTTACGAAATGGCACAATCTTTACGCCTTTTCGGTTCAGGGCAAACTTTAGATTGGGTTTAGCTGTTGAGCAGTCTATTGGGATTTAAACTATATAACCATCTGTCCCAGATGGGTCTTACTGTGAAATAATTAGTCCTGTATAGCCTTGGCTCACTCTATCATTCCAACTAGTCAGTAGAAGCGGCAATTGTAGATTTCTATCTGGCTATCACATCTCTAACTGCTGGATATAAACTCGGGGCTAAATGGATAATCCGCAAATCCCAAGGGAGACTCCGGTGTGTAGAAGGTTGCACGCTCATATTTGTTAAATTGAAGACCTCGTGCAATGCGGAAAGGTAGATCCGGGTTGGCCAAGAAGTGCCTTCCGAAGCCGATGGCCACTCGCTCAGAGTGAGGACCCGCAAGCACACTTTCTGCTGACTCGGGCATAAAACCACCGGCGAGAATCAGCACTCCCCTTTTGAAGGCATCGAATAAGAAGGTGTTATCTTCGGAGGCGGCTTCGACGGTGAGACTGCCCGAGATTCTGGGTTCAACGATATGCAAGTAGGCGAGACGCAGTTGATCTAGGTGCTGCGCCAGATGAGAGAATTGAGGTTGAAGATCATCCATGCGCATGCCTTGGAATCGGCTCCACGGACTGATACGATACCCTGTCCGATCCGGTCCGACAACGGAGGCCACGGCCTTTGCGACCTCCAGTCCAAATCGCGAGCGATTTTGAACGCTTCCTCCCCACCGATCGGTTCGCTTGTTACAGTTATCTTGCAGGAATTGGTCACAAAGATAGCCATTGGCACCGTGGATTTCAACCCCATCGAATCCTGCAGCAATGGCATTCTCAGCTGCGCGAGCATAATCTTGGATCCACTCCTGAATCTCCTCTTCACTTAATGGCCGTGGGACAGGCTTTGAGTCCGCCATAGGAATAGCCGAACTCGAGATCACTTCGTACCCCGACTTGGCTAGGACCTGTTCATTTGCAGCTCGACCCAGTGCCCAGAGCTGGCAATAAATGAAACTGCCCTTCTGGTGCACCGCATCCGTGATGGTCTTCCATTGTTTGATTTGCGCGTCTGTCCAAATGCCGGGGACATGTTCCGTACCACCCGCTCTTTCAGAAATGAATGTTCCTTCGCTGATCAACAGTGTGCCGGGGACGGAGGCTCGTTGGGCGTAGTATTCCCGGACTATATCGAGTGGCACATGCTGGTTATCGGCACGGATGCGGGTCATTGGAGCCATGACAATGCGATGTTTGAGGTCTAGGCGACCAATTTGTATGGGGGTGTTGAGTTTGCCCATGGTTTCGAGGTGATATCACTCTAAGGAGGTCCGTTCAGGTAGTTTGTCCACCAAATAGCACGGGTTCAAGGGCTGACTATATATTGTCTGCATGATGAAGTCCGGTTCATGCATCAAAGGATTAATAATCAAAAACAAACGCTTTAGATTAGGGTTTGGTTTGGTTTGGATTCGGATCCACCACCTCTGCACTGACTCAGGTTCATGACTCAGGCACACCCCCCGCAGACTCAACATCCGCAGTGGAAACCTTGCCTGACCTCAGCACATTACAAGATGTCCGGCCCCGAGTCAGGCAATAGCCTTCAGGGAAAAGATAGTCCTAGAGGAAGAAGAACGTCACGTAGGGTCTCACGCCTCACTTCCCAACAAGCTGAACACAAAAGGGAGCTAGATCGAACTTCCCAAAAGGCATACCGCCAACGGGTCAAATCCCGGATTCAAAATCTCGAAGATGAGCTGGCTCGTATGAAAGCCGACAGTGGCAGCAGCCAACAGACTTTACTCCATAAAATAGAAGTTCTTCATACCGAAAATCGTGATCTAAGAGCGCGACTAGAGAGTATCCGCCGGTTAGCGATCAATGACGGCTCAGGCGTCAATAATTACCAGAGGCATGATGCTCAAAGTCCTGAAACAGCCCAGATGGTATATCCTGAGGCAACCACTCCCGAGCACGAGATTCAGAGCAGCCCGCCAGCGAGGAATCAAGCCGCCGAAGATGGACTGATTGACCAAACCGATACTGCTGTCAACCTACGACGTCGCACGCAGGCGCGACGTAATATTGATCCTGCCTACAAGGCGCACCCAACGAACGGGAATGATACCGATCCACCTCTACAGAATGTGATGACCTCTTATAAGAGCCCTGACGCCCCGCGCCCGACTACAATCCAAGATGTGCCAATACAGACTTCGTCCCATAACGACTATGCACACGAAGAGGGTAGATCACCCTGGCATCTGACCTTGATCCTATAAAACCCACTGATCAACTCTTTAGGCCCCAATATCCCCCAGTTATCGCAGGCGAGTCCTGGAGAAACCTACCTAGCTCCAATTATGACGAACGAAACGTCACCTTCCACCACGAATACTTTCGAAATTCCCACTAGGATTGAATGTGTGATGCCTAAGCACACCCCAGGAGTCTACCCAATTGAAAAGATACTACTCGATTTTATAAGCTCTCGGCGCGCATTGGCTGATAGGGGACTTCCTACCGATGCTGTTTTGGGACCTGATTATCCTTTAGTTCATGGATTCGTGAATCCAGAAAACATTAAGGGGGTTCATCCTACCTGCGAGATCCTAACGGAGATACTCCTGACATTCAGAGACGTTGCTCTCCCAGAGAAGCTCGCATTTATGTTTGTTATGTTCCGCAATTTGAGGGTATGCATCTGTAGCCATATGCCATGGTCTATATTAATGAACGACAGTGGCAATTATCCTCTTCCAAATTCGACTATGAAGAAATGCCCAGGTGGCTCCGTCCAACAGCCGTCCAAATTACGGTCCCCCATTCTGCATGGATAGATAACCTACCCTGGTAAGTATATCATTACGTCCCTGCAGAAAGAGCATAGCCATGTCGAACCATCAGGGTGAATTTAGAACCTCCATAGCTCTTACATCATCATGAAAACGAATATGTCTAATAACCTTCGAGGCCACAGATGCGGGACACATTGATTGAGAACCCCGATAAATACCCATACTCAAACTTTTCCGCACTTTATTCACCAAATGTATCAGTCAATTGGCCCTATGATCCAATGGATACTGTGATGGAAGTCGAGAACGGCATGATTCTGAATCCAATCTTTGAGAAACACATTAGAAAATTGGAGAATTGGAACGTTTCCGGTCCGTTCAAAGAATATCTGCCTGGGTTGGCCGCGGCGATAGGCCAGTAACGGGACACATAAACAAATGCGCGACGATAGGTCTTTCACTGGATATATTCATGCGACCCTGCGTAGAAGATCTGCAGTCGCGATTTCACGCTCAAACCCATATCTAGGGCGATTTGGGAATTTGTGAACTATAGCTATGAGGCTCTATTAGGTCAATACATATTTTGCCAAAGAATCGATTAAGTTCCTCTGTAACCAGACTATTCACTATTGTGGATCATACGCTACAATATCTAGGTTACATAACATCTACTGTAGACCATCAATTAAAACAAGCTTGATCAGATACATACAGATGAAGATATATGCGTCGACGATTTTCCACTATTATAGGTACTTTGGCGATTGGGTGATCGCGCAATACCTAGGCCAAATCCTATTGTATGTGAGAAACCGGACGAGAATTTATACATCGGCAATCTTGTATCTCCCCGCGCAGAAGAATTAATATCTGATAGAGTCCAGAATAGGGCTTGATTGCCAGAAATCTATCCTTTCAATACCGGCTTTCTGCGCGACTTCAAGCTGGGTGCTAGTCGGATAAGTCTTGTTAGCATTGCTCTTGAATGCAAACTGGGGCACCAGGCGAACAGGGGAATTCACGAAATCCCCAAGGGCACCATAATGGGACCAATATGGTGCAGTCGGGAGCTTAGCGGTGTTTGGGTCCCCAGTAAAGATGAAAGAGGATATATATGCACGGAACTCGAGAGCGATGGCCTTCTCAAAATCCTTCATCGAGGCCAGTGGGCTCTGCAGGTAGCTATTATCCGAACTATGGGTCACAGGAGCCAAGGGATAAACACCACTGTAGTTTGAACCAACAGCTAGAGGATCCTTCCTGTCAGTGTTGACTAGCCATTGGAAAGATGAAATGCTTACCAGGTGCGTTAAAACGATATGTCCATATATTCCCTGGCCCGTGGGCTTGGCTCATCCATCTACCCACCATGCGCTCGGAGCCAAAAATCCCAGGATCGCCGAACAGGCCCAGCGCCATCCAATACGCTTTGAAAACGCTTAAAAAGAAGTTATCTGGAGCAACCGAGCCATAACTCGCATTTACCGGATAGAATGAGACTGCCTCCCAGACTTGGGAATCTGTGAGATTGGTAAGTCTGTTAGTGCTAGGATCTAGGGTTGTTGTGTTTTGTGGCATCGGATTATTCTGCGTAGCATTGATGTAGCCGTCGAATCCTTCATCCGTCGTACTGCCAGCTATAGTAGGCACATTCGCAATCTTTCCTTGCCTAAAGAGGCGCGTAACTGAATCAGTCAGGGTCACGCCATCAATCGTCGGCCCAAAACTTCCTTGATATCCGAATACCTTTCCGGTGAAGATACTAAGCAGGATTGGTTAGTAACTAGTAGGGTTGATGGAAGGGCTTCAGAGTGTACCCATCTGTTCCTATTACAGTTGAAAAGGTCTGGAACGTATCTACAAGGGCAGGTACGGATGTATTGCGGAAGCAAGCCAGCTGATCGTGACCCGTACAATTGAGCTGTTTGGCCAACGCGACGTTTCGGGATTTCAATTCTTCGGTGGTGAACATTGGCTCTCGCTGAGAGGAACGCAAGATGGCTTTCTGGAAAGTCCCTTTGGTTTCGCCGTCGAAGAGACCTAAATGTGCTGCAATTGCCCATCCTCCACCAGATTGGCCCATGATGGTGATATCATGGGGATTGCCACCGAATGCCGCAATGTTCTGTTTGACCCACATCATGGCCAAGCGCTGGTCTAACAGACCAGCATTCGCCGATGGAAGGTCAGGGTGATTCATGAAACCAAGCATCCCAAGCCGATAGTTCATGTTGACGGCTATGAAACCTTGGTCATGCCCTACCCAGTCACTGAAATCATCCTGCGCTCCATCCCCGAAGATGAGCCCGCCACCCTGTAGAAAGATTAGCCTAACTGGCGGCCCTGTACAATTTGTACCAACCTACATGAATGTAGACCAGGACAGGAAGCTGATCGCCTCGTTTCGCCTTTGCCGGTTTCCAGACGTAAAGTTTGAGACAGTCCTCTGTTCCGGGAGAGCCAGGCCCAAGGTAGGAATTATGGAAACCATATGGTGCAAGAGTAAATTGAACGCAGCGATCCGGATCAGTAGTCACATTAATCACTTTCCCAGATTGTGGAGGTAGTGGACGAGGAGGCATGAAGCGGAGCTCTCCAAGAGGAGGTTCTGCGTATGGAATGCCTTTCCAGCACTGGACACTGTGTCCAGGTGATGTCAATTCTCACATGGCTCGATACCACAACTATATTATAACTTGCACTCACGTTCCATTGTTTTCAAGTGTTCCCCTATATCTGCCTGCGTTGTCCAGGTTGACAATAGGGAATGCATGGTCCCCACTGATATCAAGTGGCTTTGCCAGCGCAGCCGTTGTGGCAAGGGACCAAATCAGGCTCAAAGTCCAATACATCGTTTATATTTCTGTGCAGAAGCCATAAGAGACCAAAGCATTCAATGACGATTCCCCTAAGCCATTTGTACTATTCTAGTGCTTAATCCTACAATACCACAGTCAGGAATGCGACGAATATCGCTCCCCAAAGTAGCTAGCGGCTTGGGGGAAATGTGGAGAAACGGTGGTAAACCCACATGAGTCATGGCTATGTGATCATGGTCGAAACAGTACAAAATATCCCACGGAATTCATAGATCCGGCACCCCTGTTGAAGGTTTAAAGCGGTATCTATCTAGTATGGTGCCCCAGAGCACTTCGTCAGAGAACTCGGGCAGTTTGATAGGTGAGGATTAACAAAATTCTCTCTACTTCTTGCATTAGTTTTGCAAAGGACAGGCGACTTTATCGAGCCCTGTGTCCTGCAAAGAGTATCAGCTGGTAGCTAGATCGCCCAGATCTTAGACTGAAGCCGGAGAAGTAGCAGTAATTCCGGTTGAGAGGTGAGAAAATACCGTTCTACGGCTCGTACAATGCATTAAATTACAGGTTGATCATGAGGAGATTAATCACTGCATACTGACCCTAACTCTTCCTCAGAGCCTGTTTATAGGGCCCATAATCAGCCAAGTCTCGAAAAATGGAGTCCTGTTGATTATTGTACATACCAACTTTGTTCCTGTTGCTGCTTTCTGCCGCCTTACAGGATCATTGTGCTATCACTGCTCCTGTCCAGGCGTACTATAGGGAGCTACAACCTGGTGTTATCATCATTAATGTCTCTTGCTTGCCCAGCACGGGGGGAAAGCAATAGGGTTATGACATTAGTCCGATTGATGTAGTATACATTTATCTTCTACGCAGGAGTGTGACTTCAGATACCGTGACACTATTGCTATCTATCCATGCCTATTCTAGAAAAAGCCGGGATTTCCATCTAATCCCATATTCTATCATGCCCTTCATCCAATGCGAGGCCTTGGCCGCTTCTACATAGTGTAAGTTGAAGGCCAACTATATGACACCCAATCCGAATGTAGAATGAAAAACGCCATGGTGTCCTTTATATATTGCTATATTCTATATCTAAATATAGAAACAGGCAAGGTGGCCGAGCGGTCTAAGGCGCACGGTTCAGGTTAACCTGTCCATCAGAGCTTCATATAGAAGTTTCCGTGTCATGAAAATGGCGTGGGTTCGAATCCCACCCTTGTCATACGTTTTCACTTTTTTTTCCAGAATCGACCTATTATAGGTAATCTGGCTGCAGGATGCGGTAGCTATAGGCCAACGGGCTACAAAATGTATAGTAGTAGACATGTCGGAAATTGCTCATGATTTTAAGGCGGCATGTATCAAAACGACAATTGAACGAACCGCTTCAGTCTAAATTCTCCGAGCCACGGAAGTATATGGGCGCAGGTCTTCGTTGCCTGCGGAAGCCGCCGTTACACTAACACACCACCACGCTTAGGAGCTGCAAACGCCAGATAATATATGTAGCATTGGGGTCGACATGGAATTTTTGTCCCGGTCGATGTAGAGTTGGCCCGTATATCCTGCGGAGCTACTGGGCCCCTACTATGCCAGCTCCTCATACATGGTACACCCCTGTCCCCTTCGCACTTTAGAACCAGGCGGATAAGGTGTCGCCTGACCATTGAATCACTTTTACAACGGGGATAGATCTACTGAAAAGCGAGGGATCCTAAACTATAAAAGGGGGGGGAAGGGTCATGGAGAATGGTGACAAAAATGAGTTTCCTATGTATTTGTTCTATTCGACAGATATTCTCCTTCCTTCTGCCTACATATCCTTACCTAGTTGACAGGTGTCTATCGACCCTGTATAGTAGATCCACCGTTAGAATTTTATTTAAGCCAGCACCAGAACCTGAGCCATTGTGATGGCTTCAAAATTAGATAGCGTTCTAATGACCCACCGCTGCGCGGTCAAGCAAAAGACTAGTAAGTAGTATTCTAAGTCCTTGACCGAGAGCCGCTGTCACTATCAGGGAAAATCAGCAAGTGGGCCAATTTCTCGGAGGAGCCCGTGCCAAGAAACGCAATAAGGTAGCATGCTCGTCACACCCTTTAACTTAGGGTGTGAAAGTAGCAAAAAAGTAATTGACAAGGGTGGGATTCGAACCCACGCCATTTTCATGACACGGAAACTTCTATATGAAGCTCTGATGGACAGGTTAACCTGAACCGTGCGCCTTAGACCGCTCGGCCACCTTGCCTGTTGCTGCTGTGAAAGCTTTTTGTTAATGTAATAGGAAGACTGTTAGTTAGAGATAACCCCGCTACCATGTTTTACCTGTTATAGAAACAGGGATGTCGTTTGAAAAGTCATTAAAGCCGCTGGTAATCTATAACGTAATACATATGCGACATTTAATACCGCATATATGTCAAAGATATCTGCTGTACAGCGTAAAAAAGCATGTCAACTAGGTAAAGATGCATGGCCTATGTGCAATAAGGGGATTCCCGGATCACACGTCGATAGCAAACAGTAAATGCTGTTGTGGAGACTAATTCTTACCCTTGTAATACTGCTTGGATAACACAGACTTATATGTGAAGGCTCTGCGCTTAATGTATCTGAAATCTTGATTGAAATTTACACCATAGTATTGCCTGATATCCCACCTCGCTTAACAGTAACTACTGAACGATATATATATCCAACAACGGCAGGACACAGGAAGTATCCTGTAATAGAGGATCTACTACATAGGGTAGATGGCCTGTCAACCAGATGTAAGGAAGTGCCAGAAGTTCAAAAACGTTTATCATTCGCCTAGTAGTAAAAATAAAATACTATGAAACTGATCTTTGTGCTACGGGGCCTGCCTGTCTGCCTGCCTGCCTGCCTGCCTGAAGCTTATATATGTTGAGCGTAGTACCAAGCCAAAGGCTTTTGCATCCTAGTCAATTGCTGATAGCGCAGCGGCTTAGGCTCCTGAATCATAAGGCACCCAGAAACCCTCACGACGACGCCTTGTCTCCTGCCTGAGTTCGCTTTGCTCGGATCGGCTTTTAAACAGCTTGGTGCCTTTCTCCCCCTATTCGGTAGGGATCCTGGATTAGAATTATATTTGATAGGTCAGCCAATCTCTGGCCAGGCCTGTTCAAGCTGCAAGAGGAACCGAGTTGTATGTACAGCCTCCAGGCCGGTTCTATACCGTGACATATCCGTGCCGGGGGAAGGTAATAGTCATCAGGTCGAATCATAACCGATCTATGACAGTACAAAAAAACATGCTATAGCAAGACCATCTAGTATAATGGCGAGTGAGATACAATGCTTGCAGAGTGTATATTTAATACTACGCAGTACTCTAAGAATCTGCGTCTTTAACAACCTTTAAGAGTATATACAGCTCTGTGGGCTGCTATATTTTATCTAAAACCTTAACAAAAGAAGAGGAAGAAAATGCAAAAAAATGACAAGGGTGGGATTCGAACCCACGCCATTTTCATGACACGGAAACTTCTATGAAGTTCTGATGGACAGGTTAACCTGAACCGTGCGCCTTAGACCGCTCGGCCACCTTGCCTACTTGTGATAGTCAAGCTCCAGATATAAAATCAGGAGAGCAAGCCACTCTATATCTCAAAAAGTAACTGCGCAGCGGAGCGAAGTCAATCAAATATTATACCAAGGTAACATTTCCCACCTTAATAGCCACGACTCACTGCTTGCCGAAGCTGTATCAAGACACGCCGCAGGAACAGCACAAATAAACAGGGTCCTGGGTTGAGTCAACATCATTACCGCAACGTTCGGAAAGCTTTACGTGTCCGGTGGATATATTGCTGGCCGGGAGGATCTACTCATCTTCACTACATAGTTTCCACTAGTAACTGATGGTTAAGATAACCTCATTGAGAAGGGACTCAATTTTATGGTCAATTATTCTCATATAGTCCCGGTATTGGTTGGTAATAGTCGCGAGACAAAGAGCTAGCGGTTCGCTGCTTTCAGGCTTTGATATCCGAATATATATTCAACCGATGAGTTATCTTACTGTACCACCGTGCTAGAAAAGCTGCGTATCCCTTTAACACCAAGATACACACAGAATCTATATGACCAGTTAGAATTTACACTTGACTACGTATCGGACCAGCTTGGCATGAAAAGAGCAGCTGACAGTGAACGCAAGGTCTTTCCTTAGGCCAGGATACACAGGGCGACTTAAGATGATACTCTGCGGATGAATAGCCGACAACAACTAGAAAGCGTTAGTCATAGGCGAGGTAACTCAACGTTTGTGCTACATAGCTTTGGATCACAGAGGCATCTGAATGGCTCTTTAGGAACCATAGACGGGCCGCGGTCACCGGACCATTTCGTACCGACTTGTCTATACTGTGTATTGAAAGTAGATAAATAATTTGAAAAAGAGATCTAGATAGGACACATAATATTCCAGATTAGAGCAGTAGGATTCCATACAAGGTGCCTCTATACTTACACACTAGAACTGGACTGAGTACTGACTAATCTGGACCTTCCTATATTCTTAAAGTCACGGCGTGGGCCGCGTGGCTGAATGAAATATATCAAGATCTCTTAGTTTGACCGTACATACCCAGTCAGACGGAAAAGATCTTGATTCAGGCTATAAACCTAATATATAGCCAAAAAAAGTAAGAATTTTCCTAACTCAAATTTCAGAAAAGTAGCGAACAGGTACTATAACAATCTGCTTATGTACTCCGTAGTAGCATTCCTGCACATTCCCTGTGCGAGTATTGTCTTCGATTCCTCGTACCTAGTATACCATTACCGTATGTGACTAGAACGGAAGACGACGGGTATATTACAAGTATATATATACTATCATTAAAAGTCTTCTTTCAGCGCCCCCAAGTATACAGTCAACGTAGCCACACCTACCTGGCCACACCTAAGCATGTCTGGAAAGGCATGGATGGGCTAAAGTATGGAGAAACGCTCTGTGAATGTGTTGGTGGGGTTGCCTAGCCCTTAGGAACAGGTCCTGCACCTTGTTTCAGGACTGTCCGTAACGGTGTCCTTTATACGACTTCTTACAAGTGGTGATCCGGATTCCTGGGAAGTAAGTGTGATGAATATATAGTCCGGAGGTGTTGTAGATACTATCGTGGTTTACATCGAGGAACTCAAAGCACAGACATTGACATTGACACGGCCTGGAAAAGGGTATTGTTCAATGCCATCAGTGTTGATTAGTCAACTAGCTAATTAGATCACCCACAGGGCGTTAAGCCCTAATAGTTAGACAACTTCATATAATCTAGAAAATCCAGACGTAAGTCCATACACGCTATAGCCGGACTGTTCCTTGCTGGGTACTAGTATTCCCCATGCGGCCTTGAGGGATGAGATAGATTTTACTAGAACTTGCGTAAGTGTGTCTCTTTCCCATGGTAAGTTTATATGGGTAGAATTCTGAAACTATACCTAATCTTGATTTAAGGTCGATGCTACCCTGAAACCACACCACTCTAATATCACTATTGAGTATACGAATCATATGCTACCTCTTACGTCAGATAGCTTGGGTCTTTCCTTATCGGGACTTAAAATTCATCGTGTTTATAGTAAGAGTCAGATTATATATAAGACAATGCTGAGATCGTAGGTTTAACATAGATTTCCTCAAATCGACCCCCGCACTCTTTTAACCCAAGCCTCATGCCCTAAAATCAATACACAATGTCCATGCCCAAAGCCCCAACCAACAAAACGGCCGAGTACTTCGAAGACAAAACATTCGAGAATGTGCCCGCATCATTGCATCTAGGTAATGACCTCAACATCTACCTCACCCCGGAGCAAGATATGCAAGACAGAGGTAGGATTCCTGCATCTTTTCCTAAAGACCATTACATTCATAAGATAGCTAATGAGCATCTAGAGGACATAAACGACGAGCATCTCAATTATCTCGGGGATTTGGACGACGGTCAGTGATGTGCTAAGCTTGGGCAGATTGTTATAGTTTGACTTGTGTATCTAAAATGAAGTGCTGACATGCGGTGCTGGGGTGTTAGGTATCTCGGCGCTTTTAATGAATATTTTGTAGTTGTGGATTAATATATGGAATGGTATATTTATACTAGTATTAGTTAGCTGAGTGTTGCTGCATCGGGTAGTTATTAATCGCTTGCTACATTTTACCTTTTCCATGGAAGGGTGACCGGCTGACATGCTTTACTGATGATTAAAGTATCCTGTAACGGTCATCAGTGGCTTGAATAACTCGACTGTTAAGGTTTGGAAAATACTCTTAATTACCCGCTGAGTAAATACTAAAGATATAAATTAAACCTGGAGCCTATTCATGTTCAACAACTTTCCACAAAGCAAAACTTGAAGATACTGGTTGATATTCCCCATCGAGCAAACAAGAAAAATGCCTCAATTGGAAGAATACTTCTACAAATCGAATAGCCCTATGTCTATGTGGATGTCCAATCATCGGGAGTGGAAAGATGATCGCCAGCACCGGAAAGACGCTGCTTTCCGGAGCTATACCTTGGGAATTTGGGAGTTCAACGAAGAGCCATGGCAGCGATATAATACAGGATATCAATCTCATGGGTCTGTACTGCATGATGGAGGATGTAGGGCTTCTCCCGTTGGTGGCGTTCGGATGATGGCTTATGTGGCTGATGGTTGGTTTTGCAGATGCTGGGGATCATGATTATTATATTAATCAGAATGATGAGTATTAGCGCTGAAAGAGGGTAGAGGAAGAGTACGTTATATTCGAGATAAGCGAAGCGCATCCTTGGAATAGGATTCATGAAGAGGATAGGATTGATACTGTGTACGAAGAAACTAGTACTTACTTGGATCTATCTTGCCTAATATGCTTCGCAGCTCTATTAGTGCCTCGAATACCATGAAAGGGATCGTGTACCATTCAAGGGAAGACCCCCAGAAAAACTTCTTCACATACCGAACGAAGCATCCGGACTTATAGCTAGGTTCTTATCGTCTGCATGTAGAAAAAAAATAGAAAGTGATTTGTGTCATAAGTTTTCTGAAATGGTGCTGCTGTCATACGCTCCACAACGACCTAACATTTGGTGATAAGAATGGATCAAAAAAGAGAAAAAGAAAAAGCATAGGGACAAGAAGATCAGAGAACCCTATAAACGAAGAATTTCCTTGTCTACTCACAAAGTTGCTGGTGGTAGAAAATCTCCATCACGAAATGCTTCTCTGCCCGTATGTACCCAGCCTTGGTATTCTGGAGTAGCCTCAAAAAAGCCTCGTACTAATTTCAATAGTTCTTTATTACTTCCTGTTGGATGTCACGTTAATCGATATACTTAGAAAGAAAGTCACAGGGGACAAAATATCCTAATAATCATACCTTTGGGACCAACGACTCCAACACAAAGTGGAAGGCGTTCCTTCACCTCTGTGACTTTAGATTATAGGAAAATTGGCCGACTTTGGGAATTAGTTAGGGATTTCCCTTGAAAAGAAGATTGTGAAGTGCTTACCTGGAACCGTCAACCACGGATGGCCACTTAAGACAGCAATTTGTTGTGCCCAAAAGCCAAAGCCTTGCATGGATGAAGCGGCCTTGTCCAATGTGTGTCTGGGGAAGCCTGTTGTCAACGAAACCGATAAAAGAGATTGCATCCAGGTAAGCCGACCCATAATAAGCTGCAAGATATACGCCCGAGTGCCTACCGACTGGGGCAAACATGACGGATTCCAATGACGAATCATCTTGGGAGGCGGGTAATACTGTTTTCATGAACTCAGCGAATGTATTCATCTGAGATCGTGCAGCATTGTACTGGTCTTGGGTGATATCCTTTCCTAAACACCTAAACGAAAGTCAGCCGAAAAAAGGTTTTGTTCGTCTTTCCTAGAAGCGAAAAAGAGATTTGTTAATCTTACCATTTGTATAGCAGAAAGGGGTCAGATGCGGGTTTTCGCCCGGTCTTCTTCATGTAATCGTCATGCCATTGCTTGCTGTTACGATAGCAATCAAACAATTGAACATGTGCACAAACCTATAATCGATTATTCGGTCTGCAAATAAAATAAGATATATCATTCATGACACACCGTATGCATGTATTCAGCGATTGTATCCCCCGTGATCGGCCATTCGACCTTTCCACTCCTCGTCCAAGTTTATATCCGTCTTTGTGGCATTTGCGTATTTTCTGAATTCTCGCACAAATTTTACAATCTGGTCGTTGTAACTTTGACATTTGGAAGCGAAAAGATCGCTTGGGTAAAAATGTCTTTCTTAGATAGAACTTACTATATAATTTATATACACGGATAGTTCTCCCTCCTCAACGTAACTTAGGAATATACACCTTTCACACATTCACCTTACAGCATTGAAGTTTATAAAGTTATCATAGATATTAAGGCGAGTGCATTAGGTATTTCCGTTAGAAAATGACACCTCCCTATAAATTTATATCTACACAGCTATTGATAGTTTCCCCACGCCTTTTCTAGTAAAGCTTTGAGCTTAGTTGTTTCAATATCGGGAAATCTCGCATTCAGCCGATTCTCACGGGGCAAATCAAACACCCCGGCAATAGTCAACCGACTCACTAATGCCGTAGTCTCCTTAAGCTCCTCAACAGAGTACCCTGTGTCAGAAGGCATTGGAGGAATAGTGACATCTCCTTCCTTGATCTTATCCACGCTGTCGTAGACAACCTGGAACTTCTTGCCTAGATGAGGTTAGTTTGATACACTGTCAGGGAATTAATTCTACTGGACATGCCTCGTAGTTCTTCGGCTAGCTGGAGGAGCTGATTATAGGTGGTTTGAGAGCCAACAATAACACTAAACTCAGGCCAATCCTCCTCATCCAGTAGTCTTACAATGAACGCAGCCATGTCGTACGTATATGTCATGCATATGACATCGTTGCCATCGCCCGGAATGGCGGCTTGGCAGCTGGCGATGTCTATGCCAAATGTGAAGGGTTGGAGATTAGTACGAACAGCGGGCATTCCCCAGTAATCCATAAAGAATCCGGGGATGATCCTGGTAAACTGAAGAGTGGTTTTCTTAAGCAATTCAGCGGCGGCCAACCAGTACTTGATACTTGGATCGATCGAAAGGAGACTGTAGTTGTTAGCTAGACACAAAATGGGTAAGATACTTTGGGGCATATACTCTTCAGTCTGAATAAACGAATACTCGCTAGGAATAAACCTCTTGGTGGCTGAGGATTGAGCCGCAGCATTGATCAATGTGAGCTGGGATTGAGACGTTTCATCGGAGACAATCCCGATTGCAGAAATGATGGTGTGCACTTCATGCTGGTCTAATGTGCGTGCCAACGCCGTAGCGTCGTTGTAACCCACTTGCACCTGTTTGATCTTGTCAAGCAAAGGGTCTGATTTGGGTACCTGGGAGATTGTCAGCTCTTGAACATAATTCCGGGGCAACTGTATGTGTCACTATGTGTTCTTACTCCACGAGTCAGCAAGATGACTTGATGTTTTGCTTGCTGAACTAGTGTCTCGACAATGGTCCGACCGACACCGCCGGTACCGCCCGCTACCGCGATAATGGTCATCTTCATATTCTGATTTTGAGCTGCACTTGGAAAGGTTGTGTTTGGAGGGAACTATAAATTGGGGCGGGGGAACCTTTTGCCGGCTGATAAAAGTGCTGATTAGATCACCGCGGGGCAATCACCTGACTGATAAGATGACTCACCCGCCGATTTTCCTCCGAACGATCGGAGGGGTTTCCTTTAAATCCGTTGTTGAGAAAAAGTACCAGATCTCGTTCCAACCACACGTCAATTGCAACATGAAGAGAGAGGATATCACCTACATGGGTGCCGGCCCTGCGGCCCTGCCCACCGATGTCTTAGCCGAAGCTGCCGAAGCTCTGCAGAACTATGAGCAGACCGGCCTGTAAGCTCCGGAGCCGCATTGCAGGAATTGAAGCTATAGAAAGTATTCTGACTTTCCTAGGGGTATCGCCGAACACAGCCACCGCAGCGAGATCGCGGCCAACATCTTGAACACCATGAAGGCCAACCTTACCAGCTTCCTCGATGTCCCCTCGAACTACGAGATCTTGATGATGCAGGGTGGGGGATCGGGCCAATTCGATGCGACAGTGTACAACATCGTTTCTGCTTGGGTTGAGAAACAGCGCCAGAAGATCGTGAAGGGGCTCGGCGAAGCCAGCGAGGATGACGTGGTCCGGGAGCTCCGTAAGAAGGTTGAGTCGGAGCTGCGATTGGACTACTTGGTTACGGGATCGTTAGTCTTGGTCGCATCCATTGAACTAGTTTTGTGATACTAATAGAGGGCGCAGATGGTCGTCAAAGGCTAGTCAGGAGGCGATCCGCCTGCTGGGACCCGAATACGTCAACATTGCCAGTGACTCCCGGAAGGTCAACGAGGGAAAGTTCGGCAAGATTGCCGATGAATCGACATGGAACCTGAGCCCCAAGCCCACCATGGTCTACATGTGCGACAACGAAACGGTGGACGGTGTCGAATACCCCAGCTTCCCCAAGGTTCTTGAGCCAGCTGGCTCGGAGGAGGAACCATTTGTGGTGGGAGATTTCTCTTCAAACATCCTCTCTAGACGTATCCCAATTAAGGTATTGAACCCCATCTTTTGTGCTGGCCAGTGATTGATTGCTAACCGTGATTTAGAATTATTCCATCGTGTTCTTTGGAGCGTAAGATATCCCCTTCACAGACCATGAACACAAGCTGAATTGAGTAGCCAAAAAAATCTGGGCTGTGCCGGAGTTACTGGCGTCATCATCCGGAAGGACCTGCTGGTCTCGTGCCCCCCCACGATTCTTCGCAAGCTCGGACTGCCCATTGCTCCCACAATCCTTGACTACTGCGTAACTGCAAAGAACAACAGTCTCTACAACACTCTCCCGATCTTCGAGTAGGTTGCTCCTCCGTCAGCTTTGGACACATCTAATGCTGTATAGTGTTTACTTGGCAGGCCAAGTACTCAAGAAGCTGCTGGCTACCTTCCCCGATAAGGTGGACGGACAGCAGGCCGAGGCACAGAAGAAGGCCGATATGATCTATGATGCGGCGGACGCGTATCCGGAAGTGTACAAGGTTGTGCCGGACAAGAGCGTGCGCTCCCGCATGAACGTTTGCTTCCGTGTGATCAAGGTAGGCTTTCTATGCTATTGTGGTCGGTTGGGTTGGCAACTGACATGGAGTCCTAGGGAGGCAATGTCGATGAGGCCGAGAAGGCCTTTTTGAAGGGAGCCGTTGAGCGCGGCATCACTGGGCTGAAGGGCCACCGCAGTGTCGGAGGTAAGCGTGCCATAGCGCTCTGCACCATTGCAACATGGTACTGACGTGGATAGGTATCCGGGCGTCCAACTACAATGCCATTCCCGTTTCGGGAGCCGAGAAGCTTGTTGCGTACCTGAAGGAATACGCCCAAGCGTAGCTTGTCAGACCCGCCCCGCATTTGACGTAATGTATAGTCTTCTGGAGTAGGTTCTGTTTTATGTTAAAAAGTTTTCAACGCCATAGCGTTTGATTTTGGGACTAGAGGGGGAATTGCGAAAAACAGACTCAACGTGCTTGTCCATGAATTATGAAATATTCAAACGATCTACATAGCCTAGCTATTGCTGGACTAGTGACCTGTCCCCATTTTTGTTATAAAACACAACGTGAGGAAAGGAGATCTTCTAGAAGGGGGGAAAGAAGATTCTTGGCAGTCGGAGTGGTGGAATAATCGAAAAGGAGGGATTTTCATGATTAGTGAACACTCCGAGCCGAACGTCCCGCTCGCGAATCAGGTTCGGGAAGCCAGGGTTGAACGAACATTATGAACCGTCGTTAATGTTTAAAGTTGAGGGATTTCGCAACCTAAAATCGCACCTGGATTGGCTCTATTTGCCCATCATCCAATCACTGCAACGTGGCAATGGCTCCCGACACGCCGGCCGCTCACGCTAACGGCCATTCTAAAAGTAGTTCCTCCGACTGGCCTGATGATTAAATCTCTCCTCCGATCATATCGATCGTAATGTGTTTCCTGTTTCTCAACTGATCTGATCGATCTTCACACTTCACCCATCCGTCACAGCATCATGGATGGAGGAATGCAGCTCCAAACGTACGAGGGTTTTGGTGATCCCGACGCCCCTCTCCTGCCGTGGGATGAGATTTACCAGAAGGTTTTGTTAACTCCACGCTTCCGACCGTCGCTGCTGGAGAGCTCTCTCGCAACCTCACAGCTCACCTCCCTCCTGTCTGCCTCTTCATATCCCATCCCCGAGCCATTTTATCCGCACGGACAGTTTCCACCGGAGGGGTACAGCACTCCCTTGCCTTCACCCAATGACTTTCTTTTTCCAGGGTCCTCCGCGGACCGAGAGCGCGTTATGAATTTGGACCGACGGACTCCACCGAATGACACGCAACGGCCGACTCAGAATGCCCAGAAGACAACGAAACGTCAACTGAACGAGTCAACTGGTGCACCGACCTCTAAGAAGCGTGGCCGCCCACGTAAAACGTTGGATACTCGAATGGGCGAGGACCCGGAAGAAGTGCGTCGATGATAGTGATGTCATCTCTTGTGAAATATTGGCTGACGAACAGAGTTAAATAGCGACGTCGAATGCAGATTCGCCTGGCACAGCGAGCTTACCGTTCACGCAAGGAAGCCAACATCACATCCCTCAAGGGTCGTATCTCTCAATTGGAAGCGACATTGGAGAAAATGAGCTCGGCAGTCGTTTCTTTCAGCGATAATCTGGTCCAGTCGGGGGCTCTCTCCTCGCATCCCGACATCGCGAGCCATTTACGCGATACAGTGCAAACATGTTTGGCATTGGCAAAGGAGGCCAGCCCGGATGGCGAACCCGAGAGCCCGGATACATCATCGCACGGCGAGGAAACCACGTCTTCAAGTTCAGCGGGACCGGACGGCACGCCAACAGATCAAAATACGAGCCCGAGTACTCATGCCGAACAGACCACTCCCCCCGAGAGTGGACCATCAAAGCCTATTTCCCCTCCCCTGTCCGAGCCATTAGAGCCATCTGCTATGGATATTCCTTTTTTCATCGAACAATTACACCTGGCTTGTGTATATCAAGGGTACTTGGTGCTCTCGAATCCGTCCGTTCCTATGTCTCGCATAGAACGACCGTTCCGGTTCCTTTTTACACTCATGGACCGCCCTCATCTGACTGCAGCCTTCGAAGCATTGTTGCACGCTAAATTGAGCCAGAAACGATTGGAAGAATGCTATGCGGGGGTCCCATTCTTCAAACTTGGGGGTGCTGGCACCCACTATGTACGATCCACCGGCCAACCTCAGGAAGGTGAAAAGCCTTTATGCCGATACCAGCAATGGACCACGATCCACGATCCTCTCGCGCGTTTTTCGCCCGACATCAGAAAGGATCTGGAGGGAGATTGGTTTGACATGCAAGACCTGGCTGGTTATCTGCGTGAGAAAGGAGTGCATCTGTTCTCCTCTGCCCCTTCAGAAACGGACCGAAAGTCGTCACGGACGGCCATTAATGTCACCCGTTTCACGCAAAGTAAGGTCCTTGGTTTCCTTTTTTATCGAGTTGAGTCTCTAACTTAGGTAACAGCTCTGATTAGTAGAGGCATATGTTTGGGGCGCACACCGGGATTCCGACGCACCGATGTGGACAATGCTCTGCGCGCCTCGGTATGGACATGAACGCCCAGTGAAGTAATTAGTACCAAACTCTCCCATCATCAGTTTTATGCTTTATGATTGTCGTTTCGATACCCGAATTCTTAACTGTGGACCGCTGCAAACATATCGTCCAGCACCTCCACAAAACATGATATCCGTTGCTCCTGGAGAGCGGGTCAGCGTGAGCATTGAGTGGATGGCACATAGCCTCACCAAGCCCTTCAGGTATTCATGTTAGGATCAGATACCCATCTGTCTTTCTGTCACAGATATGCTAGGTGACTGATACACGCACGAGCACAGCCAGTTGTGGTTGGCTTAGAGCGTGGCTGTCAAAGCATAGGATGCTTTAGTCACTGCTTGACCTCACAGGCACAGTTGCCCTGCGGCCAGTGAACTGCCACTGAGTTTTAATCAGAACGCATTGTGTGCTATGCTGCATCCTCCAGGGACAGTCCGGTAGAAGCCGTCTTCAGCCTCCAGTGAGCAGCTACAGATTCAGCGTAACTAGCTCTGATTGAGATTACTTCAACTTCATAATTCAATGTACATACATCAATCTCAAATCCGAGATTCCTTTAATGCCTGAAAATAGCCCATAGCACCCATTATAAGTGCACCAGTGTTGTATCGATCGGGATACAGCTTGGTCATCGCTTCCACAATCTCTCTAGGGGACTTGGGCTTCTTCTCTAGCACTTTCGCAAATTCCCTGATATACTGCTTTGTGTTGGCGAGGTGCCAGCGGCCCAAAACCTCTCCCTCCTGGCAATGGCCAGGTACCACATACAATGGATCCAAAGCTTCAATCTTCTCCACCGCTCTAATCCACTCCTCGCGCTTGGCGGCGGTATTAGCCTCAAACAGCATTTGGTGTACCTGCCCATACACTACATCTCCACAAACGGCCAGTCGCAGGTCGGGGACCCACAACGCGGTGGAATCGTAAGTGTCCGAGTGCCCAACCTCGATAGCCTGGAACAGCCGTCTGTCCTGCAGCTTGAACTCATTGCTTTCCGGCAGCGGCTGCGCCAAGACGAACGGTCTCGCGATCTCTCCCGGGAATCGCGATTCCCATTGTGTCTGATAGTTCTTCTCCTCGACCTGCTGCTTCATATGCTGCACTGTGGCGGCTGTAGCCACCGGCTTGGCCTCTGGGAAGCGCTGAAGCAGCAGTGGAAGACCGAAGAAGTGATCGCCATGACCGTGCGTAATGTAAATGTATGACAACTTCCGCTTCGGTGCGATGCGGTCGATCCAGGCGATCAGGTCCTGCGTCTGTTTGATGGTGATGGGCGTGTCTACCAGCACGGCCTCGGTGGCCGAGTAGACCAAGGTACAGGAAATGGGGGACCAGAGACCGCCGCCGCTTCCTTTTCCGGGCGTTTTGAAGGGCGTCGGTGGGGCGATGTATACTGCTGCGCGGAGGGAGGACATTTCGTTGATGGCTTTGCTCGGGAGATGTCGATATTGTATATACTGTTATAGTAGAGTTATGAAGATGATGATTTGGCTTTCAAGACATTGTACATATGACTTTATTTATAAACACCTTCTGCTGCAGTGAACCGCATTGTTCTGTCTATAGTCTATACTGATACAATCCTGAATGCGGAGACGATCCGAGGTTATGGTTATTGATCACTAACCCTCATAAGTATGAGATATTCTTATCCCAATGCAGTAATTAGGGCTACACATCGGACTAGTCCCTCAAGATCTGTTAAGATATTAAGCTTGTGTGGAGCATCGGATACCCCGGTTTCCACGGATTTGGTTAGACATCTAGACTGGGCGTCACGTCATAGCTTTATATCACTAAACCAACAAACATTTGCCGATCGAAATTCGGCTGTTGACTGATTAATGATCACACTTTGTCAGTGCAAAAACATGCCACATATATACAAAATCAATGCAATACCACTGGTTAATTTATACTTTTAGAAAATTTAATTTCAAGGCGTTCAACCAGGCAGCCTAATTATTTTTCTGCTGACTTGATGGTCCCAGAGAAGAGGCCAGAACCCGATAACCACTCTAGTGATCATTAATAAGACTCACAGATTAATGATCACAAAAAGAATCACTGTTTGTCAGCGCAAGGAACAGCATAGAAAGAACGAATAGAATAATAAATAGTACAAAGCATTCCATGCTTTCCAACGCCTAACTTCTACTCCTATTAGCGAAATACCACTATCAAAATATCAAAAACACAAACCACCATGGCCCTAACCCTCATCACCGGCGCGACAGGCTTCATCGGCTCGCAGGTCGCCCTGCGCGTTCTGCAAGCGGGCTACCGCGCTCGTCTCGCCATCCGTCGCGAGGAACAAGCTGATAAGCTTCGTCGTATCTTTGCCGACTATGAGAAGCAATTGGAGTTTGTGATTGTACCGGATATCACGGTCTCGGGATGCTTTGATGAGGCATTGCAGGGTGTGGAATATGTTTTGCATCTGGCGTCTCCATTGCCCAAGCCCGGTAGTGGTGATCTGGTTACTCCTGCCAGGCGAGGAACAGTGGCTATCTTAGAGTCTGCGGCGAAGGTACCGAGTATCAAGAAGGTGGTTGTTACGGGATCTGTACTATCGCTGGTTTCACTGGGAGAGCTCAAGGATGGACTGGTCGTTAGAGGTAAATCCCCCCTTCCCCCAAACCACATGATCCAAAGAAACTAAGAAAAGAACAGAGGACAACGAAATAAACTACACCCTCCCCCCGGACTCGACAATCCCAACCCTCCCCCCAATGGCCCAATACCACGCCAGCAAACTCGCCGCCCACAAAGCCACCCTCGACTTCCATTCCACCAACTCCCCCGCCTTCGACATAATAACCCTCCACCCCGTCTTCGTCTACGGCCGCAGTCTCGTCCAAGAAACCGCCGATCAACTCAGCGGATCCTGCGGCACGCTCTTCCAATCTCTCTTCTCTGAGACGCCGAGCTTCCCGCAGTTCAATGGCGTGCATGTTGATGATGTTGCGGATGCGCATGTAAAGGTTTTGGACGATGGTGTGAAGGGGTTTAGGTCGTATTTGTTGGCGGCGGAGACGAGGTCTTGGGGGGATGTTAGGCGCTTTTTGGAGGGGAGGTACCCGGGGGTTGAGTTTGGGTTGAAGAGTGGTGGTGATGAGGTTGGGTATAGGGTTGATGCGGGGAGGGCGGAGAGGGAGTTGGGGATTGTGTTTAGGGGGTTGGAGAGTATGGTTGGGGATGTTGTTGATCAGCAGTTTGAGTTGAGGGGTGGAATTTAGGGTTGCGGGTGGTTATACTTTGTTTCTTATGGGGATGGGTTTGAGAGTTTGTGGCTGTTGGAATGTAGATATTGCCATGTAGAAGCCAATTTGAGGGTATCATTTCGTTATGTGGGTGGACGTCGAGGAAGCATAGGATGGCTTGCTGATGTATTTGCCTTGGTCTGTGTCCATCGCTAGTATAACCCTACACTTGCGGGCCTCGGTTCCCTTTACTATGTGGGAGAAAATTGGGAGAAAATATAGAGAAAGCGGAAAGGTGAGTATTCTTTGGGATGGATTGTGGAGTTGCTAGATTCAACCTGTACCAGGTTCATTAAAAGAAAAGGTGTAGTGTCATTCTTGCGTCTCTTTTCGTATACCAATAATCATTTTGCTGTGGTGGAATGCATAACGCACCATGATTAATGCCTAACCAGACGACTAACCATGATATAGAACTACTCCAATCAATGCGAACTATGTCGGGGAAGCATGGGGTCATACGGACTACTCTCATGCTTGTCATGCTCACCCATTTCGTTCATCTCCGTCTCCTCATCTTCACCTATCGCGAAATATTCCCCGTCGCGCTCGCCTCGCCATGGAACATCCGGTTCCGCCGTCTCAAGAGTGGACTTGCGCGACTTGCGCCTATTACAGGTCCAAACCCAGAAGGTGAGGCCGACAATCTCTCCCACAATAACCGCAGACACCAGGATGATCCAGAACTGGCCAGTCGCTACAAAGATCATCCCACTAAGGAAGTTCGCCCAGCCCACGATCATAATAAGTCTTCCGGTCCAGATGTGGGCATGCGAGATCCAGGTTCGGTGCCTGACTCGGAGAAAGATTACATGGTGTCTCCACCCGAGAAAACCTTGGAGACCAAGTATACCTGATACTAGCAGTCCGGCTACCTGGTGAGGGGAGTTGAATGATTCTCGGCTCATGACGATACCGATAATGGCTCCTACCCCAGTGCAGAGGGAGGCGATGAGCTGAATGATCCAGTGATATTTGAATGATTTGCTAGATTGCGAGCGCATTGCTAACACTCCCAGTGGAAAGATGACTAGAAATGCTATTCCCATTAGGAATCCATGTATAGTCCCCCTGCTAAACAGTGTGAACTTTTTACTCCTGTCTGTGGGCGTATCGGAGGTTCCTAGAGTGCGGACTCCAGGTTGTATTGCTGGAACAGGTGGGGGGTTCTCAACGGTACTAAGGGACCGTGCCATATCGACATAGAATTCTCCCCATCCACCGTTTCCACGACGGTGTCTGTGTCCGTTGAGATGGGCGTCGTCGGAGAGTGCCGAGATCTCCTGATCCTCGTTCCATGCCCAGATCCAGGGGAGGGACGTTGCCGTTGCTGATATTTTACTGCTACCGCTCCCTTTCGCCGGCCACAGATTACAGGAATAGCAGACGAGACTCACTTCAGCGACATATGCATATGAAGAGGATGATAGGGTGGTCAGCGTGCCGTCTTCATTGATAGCCCGCCATTCTGCTTGGAGGACCCGAACATCTGCCCCGCCGGCTTGTTCTTGGGTTATCGGTTTGGGCTGATGATGTGCAGCTGCCGTCCTTATGCTGACAACTGGAGGCTCTCCGGTAAGAGGTTCGCCGTAGACGATGGTCATCAACGAGCCGGCCATCACGGAACCAGTCCCGATCGCAGTCCAACCAAGATCCGATGCTCGCGTGACAGTCATGGACAAGTACATGTCGTAGGCATTCGAAGATCGATTCTCGTGCATGGCGACGGCCATGCAAAAGTCCACATCGCCATTTTCTTCCTTTCCCTTGTATCCATATTTGCAGTATTGAATCGGCTCGGCGAGGATGCTATTGAGTAAGTAAATAATGCTGGTGATCCACACGAGCAGAACTCTATTGGTTGAGTTTCGGGCCATTGTGATATCAAACATTAATCATGCTCTGGGTGAACTGTTCCACTATCTTGTAGATGACAAGAACACGTCCAACTCGAGAGTTCCTGTCCGTCGACCGTGACGCAAGGGCACATTGTGCGGGGTAAGAAAAGAGGACTGGTAAGCAGAAATGCCTCCCTTCTGTTTGCTTGGTTCGGTTCGTCAGCTTGCATCAATAGCTCCCGCGCTAACGCACGATTTCCAGACGAGCTGAACGGACCCTGCGAAGAGCTCCACTCGCGTCAGTCGGATCGCCTATTGCTTGTTTTCAGCTGTCCTTCGAACTGTTTCTTATGTCCCCTGCGAGCTCGGTCGCATTCGCAGCGGTCCCGGCGTAGACATTGACCAGACTGCCACATATATAGGTTTTAGAGCCTGTAAATCACTGTCCATTGAGACTACAAAGATTACGCTGTAATTTTGGTCTAAAAGACATCCATATATATATCTCTACAACCACTATTCTAATATGGCCTAGACTCTTTCGGTATTATAAAATAATTGCATATAATATAGTTATATAGCTAAAACTAACTGATAGACTATAAGTGTTGAGATTTGAAGTTGTAATTTATCGCATTTACTATGTGTTTTGGGCTGTCCGGCTCGCTTGGGACATACGTTATTATAAGTTATTTGAAGAATTAATTATATTATCACAAAGCTGTGTTCCACATTCGATCATAAGAAATTGCTTTTTGCAGGCGGTATAAATTCGCGGTGACATAATGGATATCGCCCCTTGCATTCGTAGGTTACACAATTTAGATCGCACTATCGATTCTTCATGCATAAGCTCAAATCCACTATCATGACCATGATGGTATTCTAGCCGTGGTGGAAACTGGAAAGTAATATGATCGTCTTGGGACTGGGTATTGTGGCGAGGCGCCTCGAATCTCAGTTTCGATTCTTATCACCTTTCACGTTCTGTTGGCGCTGAATATCACAGATGATCAACGCGTCGGTCAAAAGAGGCTAGCCGGAAGGGGCAATTGTAGAGACAGCATTGTGCATGACATGCCTGAATCTGCAGCGGCCCTGTTGCCCGGCAACAGTTCCTCTAGATTTTATAAGAAGGCGACGTATTTCCTCAGGGAGACCTTCTCTCGAGTATCTGGCAACTTCTCAGTATCAACTTTCCATCCCTTCACCAGTGCCAATCTTAAATCGAACGATCCCAAAATGGTCTCTTCTAAATTCCTCACACTCGCTCTTATTTCCTGTGTGGTCCCTGCCCTCGCAGTCGAGAAGGCAAGTCTACACGCACCCCATAATCTTGACCCCATGCTCTCACTAATCTCCCATCAGCCCACTATCTATTCACAGGAGCCCTGCACAGGCGAGTCAGCGGAGATCGAACCTAATAACAAATGTACTCCCGTACCGGATACCTTGTACGTGAGCAACAAACATACCTAACAAGGATGCACATTAATCAATACATTAGGAAGGGCAAAGTAACAGCCGTCAAAATACCAGAGGATATCGTATGTAACTTTTACAAGTGAGTTCTTCCCATGCCTTCAGCTCAACCTGAGCTCAGTACCCCATGAGCACGAATACTGAGAAAATCAAGGGACAAAAATTGCGCCGAGCCCATCTTGTACTCGGTCGAAGATCCTGGTATTTGCAAGTTCAGTGAATGGGATATGGATGGTCAGAAGGTTAGCAACCAGTCGGCTAGTGTGCTGTGCTTTGATAGTACTCTGGAAGAGTTATGAGTTTTTGTTCGTAGTGGACTCCAAGTGTATATGATATTATTATACGGTGAGGTTCAAGTTGTCATGAATCGAATATCAATGTTCATTTTGTGAGTATTCAGTAAAAGAAATATTTTTCATATAAACGAAGGGGAGGAATTCTTGCTTCGTCACTACACTTTGACCCACATCGCTGGCGAGCTTTGTGCTTGTGCACCTCAAATACTACCAGTCCAGCACTTATACCAGATTACGATGCGACGACCCAGTCAAGATCCTGCGTTTGGGCCTGGCTAGACTGTTGTTGTTGTTGTTGTTGTTGTTGTTGTTGTTGTTGTTGTTGTTGTTGTTGTTGTTGTTGTTGTTGTTGTTGTTGTTGTTGTTGTTGTTGTTGCTGATTCTGCTGATTCTGCTGCTGCTGCTGCTGCTGCTGCTGTTTATTCTCAGGGACGTTTCCTTGATGATGTCTCCAGCTCCAGGGGCCCTGATGTCTGTTCAAGATCTGGTTACCAAGGCACGTCGCCCACCTTGAGTTCGTGATTCGTCATGATAATAGATAAGCTACACTATGACCGTATAACAGTAAATTACCTGTGGTACCCATAAAGAATGACATATAGTTGTTAGACTGATAAATTCCTTGCAGATGAGAGCCTCTTAGTGAATAATTTTGGGAACAAGGTCAGCACCTATTTCACTAAAGTTCTCCCAAAGACCCTGAAAGCGAAAGTTGTAAGCCAAACCCCTTATTTCACATGATGTGTAGTCAATGACAATACTTCTTAGAGAATTTCCCACAAACTGGAATTTCTTGCCCGTCTGCTCATAGGGGTTTTGCAAAAGGTCAAGTATTTGACCAGTACTTTGCTGATTGATGTGAAAACCACTGGTTGGTCAGTGCTTTTGCTCCAGTATATAAGTCATCAGAGGAACCTTGTACATGAGCGTCCATCAATAGTCCCACCGTTAGCTTTTTTGACCACCGCGAAATTCGACAGGGTCCAGACAAGTTTGACGTTTACCGGGGAATGCCTTAACTTTTTAGGTAAAGTATCAAAGGAAAATTACCACTGCCCTCAGTTAAAGCAGTTTGCCCCAATAATATAATCACGCTAAGTTCTTGGCGGTGGGGCCAACAAACAATTGATTTGTGTTTGTAGGTCAGACCGATTTCGAGAATCACTGTACATATGACCGATCTATTAAGGTCTTCGCTGGCTGGCAGTCATGAGCAAGGGAACTATCCCAAAGGAGTTATCAAAGAAGAACTGTGGTCTTTATTGTTTCCGTCTTGGGCCGACTTAGCGCCGCTTTTTGCTTGGGGATCGATCCGGGAACGTGGGGAAGGCTGAAAAGTGCGTGGACCGAGCACATAGAAAGCCCTGTTGTAGAACGATATTATCCATGATCTTGACCCTCCCAAGTACTCAGTTCGAGCTAAGGAAAGAGTCCTTGATTCCGAAAAGCTCTACTTCCGGCCTGATACTGTTCTTCGAACTATTCCTGTTGCCTACAATATCGGCTTGATGCCTTGTCCCATCATTAGGCTAAAAGAATGACACGTCCGAGCCGCAGATAGTGCAGATCAATCTCTAATGTAATACACTTGGCTTTTTATTCGTCCTCCAAGCGTTTCCGGCTGGTTCGGAACCATCGCTATGGTCCTCACAATGCCCTTTCTTGGTCTGTCTGGACTGGAGAGCAACTATGCGAAGCACTACACTAGAGCCAAAGCTGGTATCATCTCGCCTCGATGTCTATATTTAGGCCACCCACAGTATCCACAGGATTCGTATCTCAAGTCCCAAAGATTTGAATCAAGCATTTGACTGCCTTCCAACTTGATGCTAAAAATAATATTATGTCATCAATTCAGGCGCACCATCGCCCTACGAGGTAATCGTCAACAGACGATGAACCGGAGCTTTCGGGTCTGCTAAATTTGGAATGCTTATTTCAGTCTTGACTTCAGTCTAGAACGAATGATGGGACGCCTAGACGACGAATCCACAAAGCTTCGCCTCAGACTAACTACATCAGCACTAAGGTTGCGACACTACATTGCTACTGTGACAGCCACACAATTTAGGTGCGGCGGGACTAGCAGCCGCGCTGTCAGCACTAGTTTCGTTGGACACACTTATGGACTTAGTCCTGTATTATAAATCGCGATCTTTGGGAGGCCTGAGAAAGGATCGCGATGCTGCTCCTATGGCATTCGCACAGCCTCTCGGCTCGGAGTTCGTATACTCTACACTGAGACAGTAAGTGGGCTGAGTGCAACAATGTGCGCGTCCTCCATCTAACAGCTGGCTTGAGTCAGTATCCCGAGATTCACAATATGGAGTCGCTAAGATATAAAGGCAGTCAATCCTCACATTGAGACTAATATCATCAACACTACAGCTCAACTCACAATCGCAACTTTCAATCACTCTTCAATCCGCTTGTTCTATTTTTTTCCCCTCAATTGACAAATTCAACCACCCGACAACATGAAGGCTACCACTATCTGCTCCTTCCTCCTGGCCACCGGCACTGCTCTGGCTATGCCTGCTAAGCGAGCCGAGCAAACCATTACTATTAGCGAGCTTTTCGCTTCTCAGACTGATCAGAACGGATATGTTACCTTCAAGCTGGACGATCCTAACTACAACGATGTTACCGGTGCCAACGTGATCTGGTATGCTAACTTCTCCTTTCTCCGACCAACAATTAAATTAACAAAAATATCTAGGCGTCGTCCCGGAAACCCTATCGAAGGCGCTCGTACCAGCGACGCCGCCTACTACGTCCAATTCCCAGGCGGCGTGAATGATATCTCCGTCTTTATCTTGCAGCTCCAGCGGGTCAACGGCACCGAAAAAGTCTCGTTCACCCTCAATGACAATGGGAGTGGCCATGCCCCGGGCACTAAGTGGCACTGCAACTCGACGGAGAGCGGCACGCAGACGGTGAAGAAGTGCAACTACGATGGTGTCATCTCCTTATAAGCCCGTCTTCTTGGGTTGATTGTCTCTTCTTTGAGATCGGGACTTAGATGGACATTTGGTGAGGACGGGAGAAGTTAATTTTTATCGAGTCATTCATTCAGATTGCATGAGCTTCGGCATTGGGTATTAGTACTAGAGCATTCCTTTAATCTTCTTATATATGTTGCAGCGAGATATAGATATGAATTCATTATATAGAATTATTTTTACGAGCTACTAGTAAATATTAGAGGAGCTGTTTGGACTAATCATACTAAACAATAGTCTTCATTCTAGAATTCATGACCGTCTGTCAGGCAGTGCCAGCTCTACGTTTACAGTACGCTGTCTTTAAGACGATAGAATAAGCGATCGTCCGGTACATCTAGTTTAGCGTTATAGTTGAAATAAAATATAATAATGGACCTCGCCGTTGATCGATGAAGATTCTGACATGTTTAATAAGGGTCTGGTGCGTGTCACGGGAGTGTTATGGACGTGCGCCGATCGCTCCTAGAAAGGCAAAAGCCACATACATGAAAGCGGCGGGACCCGGCATGAGAGCTGAATTAACCAGACACGTAATGCTAGACAGATCGCTCCCATTGTAATCCCGCCTTCGTTTTCTGACTGACAGCATAACTTCGGGAAAGTCGTAGGTTTTATAATTTTAACAGAACATGCTCTCAATACTCTGCAGTCAGGCTTTTGTTTGAACGTCCACTTCCCTGCCAGTATCCGCCCTTTCGGTCTGTCTTGGCGATAGACTCAAGTGCGCCGTCATGTCGGGCTATGCGCGCCCGACCGGAAGTCAGCCAATTGAAATGACGGATATGCGAGAAGTTCATCGGACTGGGGAGAATGAGACCCGTCAAAGAGCAAACTCGATAACCACTGATGAAGACGAGGAAGAAAATGGTGCATTACCAACAGATCCGTTTGAACCATTCAGTGATGTCGAGCCAGCAACAGGGAGCATCCTCACCTTTCGTGCCCTGTTTGTGGGCTGTCTATGTGGAACGCTTGTAAACGCCTCCAATCTGTACCTTGGGCTCAAGGCTGGTTGGACTGACTCTGCCAATATTTTCGGGGTAGGATACGACACGGACAGTGTGCTCGGTCTCACTGTAATCTACATTTTGGTCCAGTCCGTTGACTCCTTTTCCTAGTCTATCATTGGCTTTGCCGTGTTGCAGCCATTGACGTCGTATTTGACTTCTCTGGGATATCAGAGCCAGCATTTTGGACCTCAGGAGAATAATATCGTCCAAACTGCGGCTACCGCTGCTGGGGGATTGTCCAATGTCTTTGTCTCCGCTATACCTGCATTGTACCAACTGGGGTTACTCACCACCCCCAGTAAGGACTTTGCACGTTTAGTCGCTATTACTGCAGCTGGAGGATACTTTGGTCTTCTCTCCGCGGCTCCCTGTACGCGATAAGCTGTCCACCCTTATACTATCTGAGAAAAGCGACAATTGGTTGACGTTACCTTGATGCTGCAGTGCGGAAGTTTTTCATCTTTCAAGTAGCAAGAGAACTCCGGCTTATCTTTCCTTCGTCGGCAGCAACAGCTATCACCATCCGAGGCATGCATCTTGCAGCCAGTGGTGCATACGAAGCTCGGCAGAAAATGCGAACTCTGGCGTACAGTTTCATCTTCGCTATGCTGCTGCGCGTAGTGTCCCAATATGCCATTGGCATCTTATGGGTATGCTTTGCCGTAGTTTGACACAGTCACCCCATTGTGAGACTTTAATCAAGACAAAGTGCTGACCTTTCCGTGTCACGCAGGATTGGCATATTTTCACTTGGATTGCGTCAACTGGCTTTATGGCAGACACAGCCATGGCGATAGAAAGCTGGGGCTGGTTTATTGAATGGACCCCAGCTTTTATCGGGTCTGGAATGCTAGTTGGTATGAATGTAGCTGCGTCCTTCGTTCTTGGATCAATCCTTGCGTGGTAAGTGTAAACTGCAGTTGCCATCCTAACCCATACCCATCAAGGTTTATGCTTACGAACTATCGTGTAGGGGAGTCATAGGACCCTACTTGGTGTCTCACGGATTGGCATTCGGAAAAGAGGCAGCCTCAGCTGACGGGCTCGTCTCCTACTTCTCCTTGTCAGCTGAGTTTGCAGATGCCCAACATCCCAGCCCTCGGTACTGGCTCCTGTGGCCAGGAGTTGTGTGCATGATAGCGGCGGCGTTCACCGGTAGGATTTATGCGTCATCTCCATCATAAGCGTTACCGCCATGAACTACGCTTACTGCTTCTGTAGAATTATTCTGCCAATGGCGGGTTATCTGGATAGCCGCCCGCGGCTTTTGGCAAGCACTCAAGACACGACGGCAAAAGGAATACACTTATTCGACCATTGGTGGGAAGAAAAATCTTGCCAATGAGGACGACATCCGATTGTGGATGTGGCTCCCTGGACTAGTAGTGATAATAGTCGTTACTTGCTTCATCACGAGCGTGCAATTTGAAATGTCTGTCGCCGAAACATTACTTGCGCTCACTCTGGCGTTTCTTCTCTCACTACTCGCGATTCACGCTTCTGGAGCGACAGGTCTGAGGACCCTTTCATACCCATCCGCAAAGGAACGAGACTGACAGATACAATAGACACTGTGCCACTCTCATCTCTCTCCAAAGTATCCCAAGTTGTCCTCGGAGGGACTACGCAAGGGTCCGCGAGCATCGAAAGTGCGCAGCGCTTAAACCTACTTGGTGGGGCTCTCACTAATATTGGGGCGAATCAGGCATGCGGTATGCTCTTTACCATACGTCTAAGAAGAAATAACTCGATAAACAATAAATCCTGACATCCATCTAGATCTTATGGGCGATTTCCGCGTGGGCTTTCTTCTAGGCACATCACCACGTCTTCAATATGCTGCCCAGATGATAGGAACATTAGTCGCTGCCCTTGTGGCCCCTACAATGTTTCTTATCTTCGCTTCTGCGTACCCCTGCATTCTGTCAACTGAAGACACTGCTGGAGATGGCGGAGACTACCAGTGCGAATTCCCAGCACCCAGTGTTGCCGCCTGGCGCGCCATCGTCCTCGCCGTGACCAGGCCCGAATCACCGATACCGCAAAGTAGCTGGGTGTTTTCCATAGCCATGGCGGTATTGGCCAGTGTGATGGTACTGGTAAAGAATCTCTTTAACAGCACATGGAGCCGAATTCAGCCCTATTACCCCAACATGATGATTATGGCGATGGCGTTTACTCTGCCGTCGACGCAGTACGGAACGGCAATGTTTATTGGAGCCGTGATTGCCTCCGTATGGAAAAGGAAGTGGCCTGATGGGTTTGAAAAATATGCCTATGCTGTGGCGGCTGGCGCCATGGCTGGAGAAGGCATTGGAGGGGTCATCAATGCTATCCTATCCGGAGTCGGCCTGGACGGCGGAAACTTTGGTACCACCATTGGTACTCCATGAAAAGCTATTCGGAGACGGAAGAAGACAAGGGAGTAAATATTGTCGGGAATACAGAGGCCTGGACTCAGACTAGAATATAGAAATGGTGTTATGGTCCATGTTTATATCATCTGAAAACATAGAAAGCACTATTAATTCTTTAGGTATGTATGTGCCTCTTTTTCAGGATTAACTGAATAGATAGAACACCGTGATATACTGACGTCTTCAACTATCTGTTTGAGACATTGCACGCCCTCTAAGGCGATAATTACCCTTGAAAAAAAAGCTACCATGCCAAGAAAGACGCTCCTTGACCTACATAATACACTCATCTCTCGTTTGAAATAAATAAAATAATTGTTTCATCAAGCCATTTGACCACGGTGGGCTGATCAAGATTTCAGTCAGAGTTATATACAGACAGATATGTCGAATTCCAGTCCCATTTCCATTCATGCAATGTATGCTTACGGGGTAATTTAATTCGCTTCAAATTACCACCCACCGTGCTGTGAAGGATACCAGGAATTAGCTTATGAAAGAACCTGAATGCAAGATGCTAACTTACGTTGCCAGGACCACCAGGGTCTTCTGCTTAGTGACGGCCAGGGCCGCCAGGACCACCGTGACCACCAGGGCCACCGGGGCCGCCTCCATGCTGACCACCAGGGCCGCCATGGCCACCAGGACCACCGGGACCACCTCCGTGCTGGCCGCCAGGACCTCCAGGGCCTCCATGCTGACCGCCAGGACCGCCAGGGGCACCGCCTTGGTGACCGCCAGGGCCGCCGTGGTTGCCTCCTTCATGGCCGCCGGGACCGCCGGGACCGCCGGGACCACCCTGAGGGCCGTTCTTATGTTCGTCGTGGTGGTGGCTGAAGAGACCCATTATGTCTGTTGTGGGAGTGTTTATGAATTTGGTAAATTGGAGAGGAAGAATGAGGAAGATGTTATGAGAGAGTTATCTATCTCCCAGTACGGGAGTGCAATTGGCACCTTTTATAGCCAACAAGCATGATGCCAAGCAATACGGAATAGAGCTCCTGCTCCTGAAGGCTGAAGTTGTTGATGCTGGTTCCATCGCGATGGAGCAATTGTGGCGATATTGCTAAGTAAGCGGAGCATCTTCCTAAGCCTTACCCCACAGCATAAGCCCACCTATGACGCGGCCATGTGTTCTACCGATGCTCCGAGCCCTAAGAACTCGCAAGCTAGTCCTACTCACGGTTTAATGCGATTCAATAGATAAGATATAGTACGTGGCGGTGACGGTGGGGAGATCCGCTGCCGATCGTTGAGTTCGTGGCCTCTTGATTAGATGACTTATTTGTTAGGATTACTACTGCGGTTCCGATGGGGACTCGAATCTTTCTAAGAATAGGAGGGCGGAGTCCAACACTCTACGTTTTGATTCGATGTTTGATGTCATTCCAATCATTCAAATCTCGAAAATCGTGGTACGTAGAATGATGCTATCTCATCGCGGGGTGATAGACCGAGATTGCAGACCGCGTAGAGTAAGTCGGTGTGAGTAGGGGCTAACTTCAGAAGGATGACCTCAGCCTCCAGATTCGCCAATCATGCTGGTGAATGGCGTTCTTGGATCTGACTATGGCGTATATCCACTCCGTGGTGTAAATCGATCTACGCCGTAGCGCATTTAGGCCAAGATCGCCGGGTTCCTGCCTCTGGCCCTCCTCAGAACCTCTACCCCCGAAGCATGTTCACAATTTTTAAGCCTGCTCCGTAGTGAAGAAATCAAATCTCATTCATATTTCTAACTACCGAGGTTTGAAACCTTTCATTCCTGTGCCACTCTAGAAGGGAAATTGGCCGTTTGAAGGGGTATAGGCCAATGTATCGCTCCAGGTCAATAGAGGCTAAGAAGACAATTTGAGTTTAATTCAATTTGGACATATTAGCTAGTCATGTGCCGGCTTATTTGATAGAGCCGGGTTATAGAGTAGCCAATAAAGTCTGACAGGTGCAAATGCTGCTATTGCCAGTAATTGTTCACTAAAGGCTAAGAAAGTAACCAATACAAGGCACGGATAGGAAGAGCAACTGCACCCATCATGAATGACTTGGAAGTGAATTACTGATAGCCGATAAAGGGTGATTGGAGTGTAAATTACATGAGCCAAGCAGATAATGAATTAAACTTGCTGTTGGATAAAAGGGGCCCGGCTCCAATAGTAGTAAACCGGAAAAGGGACCCCGGCTGGATGTTTCTTTCGTTTAAACATTGACTTTGACGTCGGGAGCTGGTCATATCGGACGGAGCCAGGCAGCTGTTCGATTTATGTAGGTCAATTGTTTCACAGGACAAAACAAACTAATGCATTTGTCAGGTTAATCAACGCTACCATATATCACCATGTTATTCAAGCCAGCCATGTTCAATGTGAATACCTAAGAATAGAAGCTGGAAACCTTTGAAACACTGTTGTTGCTCATGTCTTTGTTTCTTGACCAGGAGAACGAGAGTCGATATCCAATGAGGTTGAGTGAACAGCCCTACAGCAGCCAAGACAATTGCCCGTCCCGAAATTGACCATTCTCTAGAATCTTGGAGTCGTTAAAGTCTCATCTCTGTTTCTCCCTACCTGTGGCAATGGTATGCCCTCTTAAAGATTCTCTCATGTGTTTGTCACAATACATAGAGTCGAGGCTAGACCTCTTGACCACTCAAACCATAATTGATTGCGCCTCCGGGTGACCTGGTAGTTTAAAGTATCACAAATCGATTTCATCCCTGACAAGGCAATTACACCAAACAATGTCTTCCAATAGAGATTCTTTCTGGCGCCCGGTGACCCTATTTCGGTATTCTCTGTGCCAATGACAATAGACGTCTCGATCCTTCATTTACACATTACCATGGATGGCTTGAGCGCCCAGAGAACGGTTCATCTTAATTCTTTATAACGATGCATGCCCCATAGCCTCCCCCTGATCAGTTATGAGTTTTCGTGCATGTTATACTCAACAAAAGATCAATGATGGCGAGCAACCTCATGTTCAGAATGCTACAAGTCCCTATTTTTGCGTTTCTTCTATCCTTGTATCTGGTATTCCCCACGGTACATGGTTGGAGAAACATAACCGACATTACAAATACATATCAAGGCATCTACTGGTGGACCGCCCTCGTGGAATGTCCAGCTGAACGCTTTGATATACTGGTTGAGTCTACTCGGATGATGTTAGAATTGACCAAGAGGACTACTAAACCTATGGACACGCCGGGATGGCAGCATTTCTTTGCCGCTGATCCACCGGGAGTGGAGGGGTGGGCTGTAAGTTTCGTCTTTGGGCAGAATTCTCATACCCATCAACAATCCCTTATTTTACTAACTCAGTTCATTTGATCCATAGTCGGAGAAGTATCAGGCTCACTACCTCCAAGTTCATAGTAAGCCGTCACCACCAGTAAGATGAGAAATATACACTAATGCAGGTGCTTGAATTAGATGCCATGACTCAAGTCAATATGTTTCCTCGCCTAGGGAAGGTCGGCGAAGATAATAGGTATGGGGACCATCAAGTTAGATAGCGCTGCGCCTCTAAGCGTGAGTCTGTTTGTACTCAACCGGGAGTGTATGTATACGATCCCCTGGCCATGACTTCCTGTACTTAATGACTCTGAATAGGTTCACATTTACTAAAAGATCTAATCGTGGTAAGTCCTCATGACTCCATATCTTTAACCTGCTAGTCCGGAAGAATAATTGGAAATACCAATGCAGGATTTGAGATGTTCTTCTGTGATGGATTCTTTCGCCACAAGTACTTGAACGACATAACAAATGGCGAGAAGAAGCGTGTCCAAAGCTTACCTGACCTGGTTAGCTACGAGCACTTGCTGGCCCATGAATGGACTCACGTTGATCTTCTTGGGTCTTCATTCCAGGGTGAGCTTCTACCATGTCCCTACTTGAATAGCTGAACACTAACTGCAATTTATCAGTCATGGACATAGAGGTGCGAAATCTCGATCTTGGAATCAAGTCAAAAGTATGTCCCATGTCCCCATACCACGTGTTATCGGGCTAACAACTTATGTAGAGAGTCTTTGGTGCTCAGTGGGCAAGCGTCCTTGCATGGTACGGGCCCAGTCTTCCGCGCGTAGGCGTCAAGTATAATGGTGCGTTAATCCACGAATGCGCCTATCACGATGACTCCACACTAACATTGGCTATTCAGCGGATAACTACGCCTGGTTCTGGACCAACAACTGGTTCAACGAAAAGTGGGATTGGAAAGATAACGGATTTGATCCCAAATATGCCCCTGAGAACACGACGAACGCCCTTGGTGGCCCCGAGAACATCTCTGGTCCTGGACTTGGAGTCCAGATTCCGGACAAGGATCAAACTGGTGAACAGAAAAATTGTCATGCCGCCGCTAATGATCCCCGCGAGGTGTTTTGTGACTATCTTGGAGAGCCCTATAGCGAGTGGCTAAAGGATCGCGAGAAGCCCTTCACTTCGGAGGGTGGTTGTGAGCTGACGTAGGTTTTACTTTCACTGCGTTGACATGTATGCTTTGAGAAGATACTGATGGTTTCTACAGGAAGCAATGCTGGAGCTCCTTTGGTGATTATGCGGTCGATCCAGCTTGCGTCTGTAAATGTGATGGTGAAAAAACGCCGCTGTCTGATCCCAAGTGTGCTGGGTTCAGAGGAGGTCCTCCTGGAAGTCATTCGCATGCTTAGTTGACGCATGCTTAGTTGACGTTGAGGATTATTGCTGTATTTTCTTCTTCTTCATTTTTGGCTTTTTTTTTCTTCCTTATTTTTAGGATGCTCTATGACAGAAGCCAGGCTTCACAGATATATGTATAGGTAGTTCAAGCAGGTTACATGTGAAAAATATATACGATGCCCTACAATAACTTCGTCCGATGCGAAAAAGCTATTAGAAAATGAAAATCTAACAACATACAAAAACACAATCCAACTATTTACCCTAGTGATTAATATTCTATCCTTCCCTGCAGACGTGATGTTCTACGATTTACTAATCACCAGCCTCGGCCCGTCGGAACCGATTACAAAAACATCCCATCCAACATCCTCCAAAACGTTATATTTATAATGATATCAACCACCCTCCCCGCACCCCACAAACCCCAGAAACCAACGATAACACAAACCCACCATGTCCCACAACCCAAAGAACAACCCCGTGCTGGCCGTAGTAGGCGTCGGCCCCGGCATCGGCGAAGCAGTCTCGCGCCACTTCGCCTCAAAAGGTTTCAGTGTAGCCCTGATCGCCCGAACAGAAGACAAGCTTCAGAAAATCCAAGACTCAATCAACGAGTCCCACCCCAACTCAGCAAAATACTACGTCACCGATGTTCGGGATGAATCAAGCGTGATCAAGACCTTTAGTTCCATCAAGGAAGATCTCGGCTCGGTCCATGTGTTAATCTATAATGCCGGGTCGAGACGCATTCGTCCGCGAACTATTCTCGAGACGTCTTCGGAGGAGTTTGAGAATTTCACTCGCATTAATATGTTTGGTGCCTTCTTTGCTGCTAAATGCGTCCTTCCTGATATGTTGGCCGCCGGGACGGGTACTATTATCTTCACCGGTGCGACGGGGTCCATTCGTGGGAGTCCGGGGTTGAGTAGTTTTTCGCCGGGGAAGTTTGGGCTTCGGGCGCTGTCGCAGATCATTACCAGGGAGTTTCAGAGTAAGGGTGTTCATGCTGCGCATCTTATTGTTGATGGGCCTGTGCAGAGTGATATTATTGGAGGGTGGTTAAGGAAGAAGTGGGAGAGGGAGGGTGAAGTTGACAAGTTGAAGGAGATGCATCGCTATGTTATGCAGCCCTCCGATTTGGCGGAGATTTATTGGTTCTTGTATACGCAGCCGAGGAGTACGTGGACGCAGGAGTTGGATGTTAGGGCTGAGAGGGAGGGGATGTTTTCGAAGTTGTAGTTTCTCATGTCTGGTTGTTTATTTGTATCTTGGGGTATGTGTAGGGAGGTGATATTAAGCGGGGAGAGGAAGATATGTACGTCATACTCACGATTGAACCAGATATTAGTCTTGGAATTGTTTTCATGAGAGAAAGGGTCAGATCGGCAACTGCCAGAATGATACCAGCTGTTGATATTCCCAAGTCTTACGAGACACTTCCTCTCAGAGATGTCAAGGTCTCGCATCACCCACAGGGCGCCCCGGTAGCAACGCCCGTAGTGGTGGTGGCATTGGACCGACCGGACAAGAACAATGCATTTTCCCCACATCTCATGGATGCCTTCGAAAAGCTCTATCCCCTGTTTGATGCGGACGAGCGCGTCAAAGCCATCGTGTTGACCGCGACAGGGAAGATCTTCTGCGCTGGCGCCGACCTGAAGGAACCGTACAAACTGGCCAAGGAGCGACCACTCGACTTTCGCGACCCGTAAGTATCCATATACAAAACACCAGACAGACATACTAAGCATGCAGTGGCGGTCGCATGGCCCTCGCCATCTACCGATGCCGCAAGCCCACTATCGCCGCCCTCCAAGGCTCCGCCGTCGGCATAGGCATCGCCATAACCCTTCCCTGCGCGATTCGTATAGCGTGCGAACAGGCCAAATACGGATTCGTCTTCGCCCGTCGTGGACTAACCCTGGAGTCCACTTCATCGTTTTTTCTCCCCCGTCTGATCGGATACTCGCATGCGATGTACTTGTTGACCACCGGCCATGTCTTGCCGCCCACATCGCTGCATTTCGGGTCGCTGTTTGCAGAGACTCGACCTGATCCGGAGCAGGTGCTCTCTCGTGCGTTGGAATTGGCGACGGAGATTACAGAGAATGTTAGTCTGTTAGCATGGCATCTGAATAATGCGTTGATGTGGCGGAATCCCGGGACTGCTGAGGGAACTCATATTGTTGATTCGACGGTGATCTATCATATGTTTGATGGGAGGTATGTATCAACTTCTGGATTGATGGGATAACTATGGTTACGTGAAAGTTGTCATTAATGCATACTGACATATCCCAGGGACATGGAAGAAGGGACCAGGTCTTTTCTAGAGAAGCGAAAGCCACATTTCACGGCAACCCTGAAGGACGCGCCACCGAATTACCCGTGGTGGACTGAGATTGACACAGGCCGGAGAGTCCAGGCCTCAAAACTGTAATGTTACTAACGGCGATCTCCGGGTTGTCATTGGCGGATTATCTAGTTTATCGCAATCTGATATGAATGAACGGAGTAACTCAGAAGTGAACAACAGCAAATCAAGTGGCACAAGGAAATTGTGCCACGAGTGATTGACATGACGAAGCGGGATATGCTGTAGAATTCTCCCTATACAAAGAAAAGTCGTCCTCTCGCACGGCAGCTTAATTGAAGATCTGGTGGTGGCCGTCCTACCTGACTCGATATCCCCACACAGCAACTTGCACATCTAAATAAAAACAACGGGACGTGGACCTGGATATCCTTAAGTTTAATTAGCTACCCGCGGAACAACTGACATCTAATGAGGAGCCATCTTTATTAATTTAGCTCAGCGAGCCACGAGGCATATCAATAGTTTGTTTCATGTATAGCGAGTGAACGGAGGAGCTTCCGAGAGCGACACTTCCTGGTTGGCTAAGAGGACTTCCAGAGGAGGATGCGATTTCTATTTCTGGCATATTTATGTGGTAAGGTGAGCTGCTATGGGCTACTACGATGTACTAGCTAGGAGAATGCAGACATTCACCTACTTAGGACATTCCCGGGTTATCTACTCCGTAGGATTTCAAGACAACTAGCATGATCTCATAGGGCATGTTCCAAGGTGAAATTCGGGAGTTTAGTGACAAAGCCGACACTGGTCTCGGTGCCAAAGTGGTAAATCCAAGGATGTTCCTATTATGAATGGTCTTACTTTGTTACTTAATGAATATACATTTTAGGGTTTGTGGTAGGGCATGGACGGCACCCGTGTGGAGTGGAGAATATACTAGTAGACGATGTGATATTTTACCAATCATACTATCGTGCTTGAGCAAGCCCATCGCTGGATATGACCCATTCGAGGTTGATCAACTTGGTATGACGGGTCGTTCCCCTTTGTTGGTATGGAGGAAATAAAATAAGCGGATGGAAGAATGTTCAGTAGTCGTCAGCCACGAAAGTCTATGATACGGAGAAAAGACGGAAGGATCCGTGGGACCGGACGGGAGGTTCCTGTTCCTGATCCTGATATCAATACTGCCGGACTATAGATAAATAAATAATAATTTATAGATTCATACTTAGTTGTGTAGCTAGAATTGATTAAAAATAGTAGATCATTCGGGACGAATTATGAAAGACTAATTCATGCGTTCGGGTCGTACGGAAGCTTCACAAAGAGCATTTCATTAGTCAGAGGTCGAAATTTTTAGTGTTTTGTTCTTTTTTAAAAATTGGAAAAATAAGACAAGTGAAGTTGCTGAAGTGAACAGTCTGGTCGACCGTACTGTGTTTGTTTGTTTGTTGTTTGTTTACACTTCCAGCCAGTCAGATGACATTCCTGCCTCGCACCAGGAAATCACCATCTCTCCTTTCTTCCCCTCTAACTTTTCGCCGTGTCCCCAATTGTCTATTGACCACCCAACTGATAATCTATCGGTCGACAACTCCTGCTTATCGGACTAGTCCACACGGAGCAACTACGCCGTTGCCACACTTACTCCACCGCGTGTCTAGACTCGACTCAGCCCACATAGCCGATGCGAGGAATTCAGGCACTAAATTGGAGGCCGTTTAGTGTAAAATTTCGTCCGCCTATGAGAGTGGACATGGCCCTCAGATCGACTGTCTCTTCCGCAGCTGTCACTGGCTGATTCAACGGTCGCTTGGAAAGGGTCTGCGCGTCTCGAAAATGCGAGCAAGTACCGGGCTTGGAATGGATAACAACCCATATCAATTGCTAACCAACACAACATCCCCCAGACACTGAACGATGAAGCTCGTGACAAATTCAATGCGACGTGCTCTCTGGGGCATAATTCAGTAGAAACAGCCGCGTCTCTTGAGCCCCAAAGATAGGCGCCTCCTGTGTTTCATATACTCCCCGCTCAGGAGATGTTCACGTTTCAGAATCCCCGACCGCCTTACCCTACAGGCCCTTGGCGATGTAACTTTGTCGCCGACCCACTAGCATGCTTGAGCGAAGAATGGAGGCGCGCTGCCTGTCGGGATTCATCACAAGCGAGACATTTTTGTCTGCAGCCTGATATGAACACTGATTCGCTCTGACCCCTGTGGCGCGACTAGGCATGAACAGCCTTCTGGCGAGTCGTGGACCCCACGGCGCCTGCTGTATGGATCTAGCTACCGTCATAGGCGGCTGCCAATTCTCCACGATGACCAGAATGGTAAAGGTTCTGCCATGGTTGTCCAGGGGTCTGCACAGAATACGGGCTACCGGCCTTGATGGAGGGTCCGTTGGGGATTTTCCGTTTGTTTATTATATTGAATGTCCCTGCGCTCCTATAGTTTTGGATTTGTGTTCTCTCTTGTGTTTCTTTCTTCCCTTTCCTTTTTTAGTTTTCAAATCTAAACCACTTACATTCTTTTCTAAACCATTTTGTCGCTGCAGACTGACGTCTGCATTCTTCCCGACAGTCTTTTCTTTTCTTATCAACTTTGCCAGCCTTGACGGTTGGATTTCCATTCCTTTTAGTAATAATCTCTAGAGTTCCTCTAGGATTTGACCAGATCTGAGATCCCTTGGTCTTCATCCTTTGCTATCTTCGACCTTGTCTACCTTCCTTTGCCAGATTGCTACACTAGTCCTCAACAATCAGGATGTCCTCCTCATCCTTCGTGTGGACCGTAGGGTCCATCGCTCTTTCTTCCTTGATCGCTCCTACGATCGCAGACGGCTCTGGAAGCCGTTACCAGCTGACTGAAGCCTGGCAGGGGGAAAAGTTTCTGGATCATTTCAATTTCTTCAGCGGTTCCGACCCAACCAATGGGTTCGTCACCTATGCCAACCAGAGCTACGCAGAGAGCTCGGGTCTCATCGAGGTGACCGAAAGCGGCAGTTTCTACATGGGCGTTGACTACAAGACCAAGCTCAGCCCGAACGGCCCGGGTCGGGACTCGGTCCGCATTGAGAGCAAAGAGTACTACGATGAGGGTTTATACATTATCGACCTCCAGCACATGCCGGGTAGCGTCTGCGGTACGTGGCCCGCTTTCTGGTCGGTGGGTCCTAACTGGCCCTATGATGGTGAAATCGATATCATTGAGGGTGTCAACAAGCACGAAGCCAACGAGATTGTCCTGCATACGAGCGGTTCGTGCTCCTTGTCCAGCGAAAACGATATGAGCGGTACCATGACCTCCAGCGAGTGCGGCGAATCATCTGGGACTATCGGCTGTGTGGTCAAGGGCCAGACTGGTACCTCGGGCGCCCCATTTAACGAGAAGAATGGTGGTGTCTATGCTATGGAATGGACCTCGAGCTTTGTTAAGATCTGGTATTTCGCGCGCAGTGAAATCCCCCAGTCGATTACCGAGGGTAACCCAGACACGACGGCCTTTGGCACCCCGATGGCTCACCTGCAGGGAACCTGCGACTTCGGCGAGCGCTTCAAGTCGCAAAAGTTCATCCTTGACACCACCTTCTGCGGTGACTGGGCTGGTGGCGTGTTCGGCGACTCTGGCTGCCCAGTCAGCGACCCCAGCAACCCGATCCAGAGCTGTGTCAACTATGTGGCCGAAAACCCTGCCGCTTTCCAGGAAGCCTACTGGGAAATCAACTACATTAAACTGTTCCAGACCGGCACTGGCCATTCGACCGCATCCATTGCCTCGCAAGCTGAGACCGCTACTGCTGTTGCATCGAAGACAGTAGACAGCGTTCCATCTGTTACCTCCACGCCTCTTCCGGAGACTACCGCTCCTGCCCCAGAGACGGTGTCCGCTGAGGCACCTGCCACTTCGAGCGCAGTTCCCGAGCCCGCCAATCCCCAGACCAGCGTTGCCGGTGCCGAAACCACTGCTGCCCCAGCGAGCCCGTCTTCAGATGACAGTGAGGGCGCTGATGCTGTCTCGGAGACTACCATATATGTGACGGAGACAACAACCATTTGCGGAGCCAGCACTCAGAAAGGTACCATCCAGACTATTGGCGGTGGAGAGACCGACGTCTCGCCGGCAAGCTCTACGGTCGAGTCCGCGGCCACCCCGGCTGCTCCCACGCCAACCGCCCAGGAACCTGTGGCTTCGCTGCCCGGAACCACTGTGAACAGCGGTACCCCCGTTCCGACGGACGTTTCCCCTGAAACTCCTGCCGAGGAGACGGCTGGTGAGTCTAGTGCACCGACCCCGGGCGCCGAGCAGCCCGAACAGCCCCAGCCCGCCGCAACCAGCATCGAGGCTGGCACCGTTTCCCCGGCTGTCCCGAGCCCGACCCCTACTGAGCAGGGCACTCCAGAGGGAGCTAGCCCAGTTGACACCACCGAGTCGCGACAGGTCCCTGACGAGCCCGCACCCACGAGCGCTGCCCCCATCCGCAGTCCTTCTCCCTCGTCCTGGACCATCAGCTCCTCGAGCCGTGTTGCATCGTCTTCTAGCTTTGCTTCCACCACCAGCTCCGCGAGCCGCACCACCTCTACCACCCAGGAGGCTACCGCTCCGACGGAGACCGATTCAGGCGCCTCGACCGGGACTAATCCTGAAAGCCCTGTCTTCACTGCCGGCGCGCGCAAATCTGTAGGTATCTCGAGCGTGGCTGGTATTGCTTGTGGGATAGCTATGGCCATGTTGGCCTAAACAATGTATCTCTAACTCGGCGGATTTTTCAACTTTTTTGGGCCTACCTTTTTCTTTCCAGCGGATTGTCCTGTAAGAGGAGCTTTCTACCAATACCCATATTTTTTTGTTTCCATCCAATTCAACTGGCGCTCGACCTATGTCTTGCTATGTCCGCTCTTTTACTGTATCCTGTTCTCCGTAGATTGTTACCATTTCTGTTTAGATGTATCAACTTGTTGCGTCATTATGGCCACTTCGTGTTGAATAGACAACATGACCAAAATATCGTCTATGAACATAGATAGAACATTAACCAGAGTGCCTTCATTCACTGACAAAGCCTGTATTGCTTCAGCCACACGGGTGGCACCCCGATGTAATACCATTGGTCTTTGGCTCTGTGAAAGCCATTCACGGGTTGTCCCAAATCAGGACTTGAACGTGTTGACGGTCGGTCGACATGTTCCCCACTTAACACAGGCCACAATCAAACAAATAGTATCATTGGGTTGTATTCATTATAGTTATGTGCAACAATTACTAACAAGTATGAACAGCCTGAACAATATCATCAATCTACATTCATCATCTCCTCATACACCCGCCGCGATCTATGTGGTCTTCCAGCGCCGCAACCAATCCTGGGCATACCGATTCAAGATTCCATCTTGGATGATCCTCAAGCGACCGTTTCGGAGTGTGTTGCTGTCCCGCTCGGCCTTCTCTGTGACGAAGGACTTCGGTGCTGGCGCCTCCTCGCCGTACATGGCCTCATAGTGGTCTGCTAGCTTGACGGCCGGATTGATCATCTCCTCTCCTCGGGACTCGCTGTCGCGCAACCTCTGTAGCCAGCTGTGGAAGGGAACCGTCTGGAAGTCAAATCCACTCCGCTGCAGAGCATCTAGCAGATCGGACCAGGTAAACACTCGAGGATTGGATAGGTTGTATACCGTGTCATCGATATGGTGGCTGGTCCCCGCATCTCCTTCCGACTCTTCTAGTGTATTGACTGAGCAGGCCTTGGCAATTTCGAGAACGGAACAGGCCAGTTTGTCTACAGGAAGCCATGAGCAGGTCGTATCGAGCTGGGGGAGGGCCTTGAGGGTCATGGCTGATCGGATCATAAGTGGTATAGCCTCCGAATCATTCCAAAGACCTTTCTTTGAATGTCCTGAGACTTGACCAATTCTCAAGGAGAAGGACCGAGCGCCCGATTTTCGAGCGTTGCTCACGATCTTCTCCCCAATCAACTTTGAGCGACCGTAACCCATTTCAAGTGCGCTATTCAGGTCGTCAAGAGGCGCCTCATCGATGGAGGACGTTGGGGCACCGAGAGCAGTTGATATAGACGAGCAGAACAGTACTACGGCTGGGGCAGTAAGGTGCACCGATAAAGAAAACTGGATGAGATTGTATACCCCTCGGATGTGGGGCTCGAAGCTGGCGAGAGGAAGGTTGAAATTGACTGGCCAAGCTGTGTGGATGATCAGTGACACTGATCGCTGCATCTCCGCCAGCATTTCTTTGCCAACGCCGAGATCAGGCTTGTCCAGGGCACTATTGAGTGCGACGATCTTCTTTGTGCGGAAGGGCATCACCTCTAGGCCCTTCTTTGCGAGGGCATCTAGGATCTCTTCTTTTGGCTGCTCCCGTCGCGTTAGGCAGTACACGGCAGATACTGTATCATCGTTCAAAAGTTTGAAAAGCGTGTGCGCGCCAATGGACCCAGTAGCACCGGTAAGGATCTGAGTGATGTTAGAAAAAGAATAACAACTATGGCATTAAAAAGACATACTACACTCCTGCTGTTTGAGACTATGCTGGGATTGGGTGTGTGCATGCGGAATGTCGAATATTTTTCAATCAGCCCGGGCATCAATGACACCTCGTCTTCCACCTCTGTATCTTGGCCACTTTGCACGGCTTGAATATACTCTGCCAAGCGGGAGACGCTCCCCGTTTCAAAAACGACGTTCTGACCAATAGTCTTGCTGTCTGTGATCTTGAAATCTCTCAGGATCAATCGACGCAAATGGATTGCTTTAAGACTATCAACTCCCTCTGAGAAGAAGTCAGAATCTGGGCTTGAGATGGGGAACCCAAGCTCCTCTCGACAAACTCTCATGAGATGAGCTACTGTGTTACTTTGATCAAGCTCAAGGGTACCGTCGGCGGTTTGTCCAAGCTTAGTGTACGCCTCCTCGATCACATCAGCATATTTTGCATATACTTGCGCTCTAATCATCGATCCCTTATCCGTGCGGGGGCAGACTGAGCCAACGGGTAAGACCGTGATCATGTCCCGGGAGATCTGGGAAAACTGCTCAGCTCGGGAGTTTGCGTCCTCCACTGTGGGCCAGACAAGCTCGAGGTACTCTTCGTCAGTGAAGCTTTTTGCCTCATCTGACCGAAAGATCAAAAGGCCTGGGACGGATTTGCCCACTCCAATGACAACAGCCTCTTGAATCAATGGGCTTTGCTTTATGGATCCCTCAATAGGCAGGGGCAGCACCTTCTCCCCATTGACAAGGGTAAGTCGATCATCTAATCGGGTAACATACTTCCATCGGTCAGGAATGGTAGGGTGCGGCGTGAAGACGTCTCGGGAATGGTACGACCCTGGGGGCTCATCCGAGTTCGATGCCGTCAGTGCTGGATGACCAGCGAGGTACACACATTCATATAGATCTGCACTGACGGGCTTCATCCAGATGAAGGGGCGGAGATTCTCGAAGAACTTCACATAATTCCAGAAAGGGTCGCCTGATGGGCGGGAGAGGGACTCTGCTACAAGACCAGCCTCCGTTCTATGAGTGTATTAGGCGACTGTGTCAGCGTGGCTGGACTCAAGCACTACTTACAAACCAAACGAGCCACCGAAGTGTACTTTCTCTGCCACGAGGCGGTCGCCCAATTCATCAGGGCATGGTGCGCCTCCATATGTCACTAGCTTACACTGTCTCAGAGCATCCAGGCCCTTCGGACTATCGACGAGAAGTTGGAGAAGATAAGGAACACCCTGAACGGATTCAGGTTTAGCGGCCTCAAGCGCTGAAGTAACTGATGATGCTGTTAGAGGGAGCGACGCATCCCACATATACGCGGTTCTCCTCATGTACATTGCCTGCAGGGCAGTCGACAAGCCGTGTAGGTGATACCACGGTAGGGAGTTGAAGGATGTTAGGCCCGGTCCCCGCATTGGATGGGTCATGATGGCTTTGTGACTGAGGTAAAGAGGCTTTGGCAGACCTGTGGACCCAGAGGAGTGGAGGATCAAAGCGATCTTTTGTTTTTGTACTTCTGGATTCCGGGTTCGGTGTAGGACCAAGACGTCGGTCTCCTGGGGGGCATCCAGAGACGGTCTTTGAATGATCGGCCGGCATGCGATTAATTTCAGACGGAGAATCTCACCCATCGTGGCACGGATGCTTGGTGTTTGCCCATAGAGGATCGTATCGCAGCCGACCATGTCCAAGAGTGATACGCACGCCGCAGCAGACAGCCGTGGAGAGACCATCATGACCGTGTACCCTAACCTGCTAAGCGCGAAGAAGGTAACCACCATGTTGAGATCTGACAGAGTGAACAGGGCGACCACAGCTCCATCATTGCGAGGCTGCTATTGCATGAGCTGCGGCTGTACGCCGATGAGAGATATGTGAAGAACTTACTGGTTTGAAACCACAATCAATTAATGTGGATACGGTTTGGTCGACCATGCAGTCTAGGTCCTGCCCAGTGAAATATTCATAAGAAGTCGCATCATCGTTGGACGGCTTTGGATAGGCTAGGATGGGAAGCTGGATAGGATCTGCTGCTCTTAAGCGGATGAGGTCGTCTAGGACATGAAGACGACCGAAGCGTGCGATCAATTTCTCGGAGTCTGTGATATTTGCAGGGCCATCGTCTGATGACTCGTTATACTGAGGGATTCCCATGGTGAGATATGAAAGAGTGGGAAGTTAACCACCAGTGCTTGAGAGTGGGAGGTTGAGGAAGAAGTGGGAGCGAGCGAGGTGTACTTAAACGAGAGACTTGACAAGCTGAAGATCCACACTCTCGACAGAATGACGAACCATAAAAGTCACCTGTGTCCGGTTCTCGTGACTTTCCGGGCATTGACTTCCGCATAAGGCAACGGACATCTTTCTCACTCCACGGATCTTTCCCTCCGCTCTCCACCCTCATTCACCGAGTGGGCACCGTGGGGGTGTAGCGGTGAAACTCCCCCCTTCTTGATCGAGTTGTGGATGACATTCGTACCATTGGTGAATGAGGGTGGAATAGGGGGCTTGAGTCCTGCCTACAAGATACTTCTGGTTGTCTAGAAAAGACGAATGGCGTACCGCAAAGGCTAAAGTGCACGGACGGGACCCATTTTGAATCTTGAATCGTGGAGCGATCGTCATCGATAAGCTCCCGAGTGCCTACTCCCCCGGCCAATCCTGACACATGGTGGCTGACGTCGAGATTGCAGGGTAATTTGTCAATCACACTGTAGTCCCTGCACGAGACAATACCGGGATCGTGATCCCATGAGGCCCGGTGCATTAGGCTAGGAAGACGCTATGTCGAGGCGTAGTCATGGCCGTTCAATGGCTGCAGCTAAAGGAATCACTAGTACTCAATACGCTCCACCAATGCAACCCAAGGAAACGGCACCTGGCTCCAGCTACCTGGTTTCTTCACAACGAAAACACGCTCGAAGGTCGATGAGGTTGTTCCGATCAGGTTCTTTCATAGAATCACGATGAGAACTTTTGTCCGCATCCATCATGATTAGACCTGTTGTCATCGATCTCCCACAGGCTTTGTGGGCTGAGACAAAAGATTCCTTCCGACGACAGATGGCCGAACCCGAGCCTGGGCCCACCACTGGGGCAAAAAGGTACTTTTGTATTGCGATACCGTGTGATTAATTTGAGGCTTTCTTTTTTTCTCGTCCAATTTACTTTTATGACCAGTTTCTGACTGCCCAAATTTCTCGTGGGATTCGGATAAATTGGCCGCTGAGCAAAGACGGGGCCTTTAATTACTCAGCATTGGAAGGGATGAAACATCCAAATTCCACCACAAACGCCATACCGATGCGGAAAGACCTCGATTGGATTCGATAGCTCGAAGCAGCGACTTCCTGCGGTGTCTTGGGCGACCGCTCTGCAAGCGAGAAAACCTACAATGAAAGTACTTCTGCTCCAATACCGGGACTGATACTCATTAACGCTAATGGAAGGAGGAAAGTTCTACTTGCCCACAAGTGGATTTTGGGGCCGCATCTTTTGCTCTGTTGCCTTTCCCTGTCTCCTTTTCCCTTCCCGGCCTTTTGTTCCGTTGGTGAGCTACGAAGGTTCGCACTTTGACCCACTCTAGGCACTGTTTGTCGAGGGTCTCGGACGATTAACTATTGCAGGATCAATGCAGCCGTCCGTGTTGATTGGGCCAGTCTAAGTTCTTCGTGCGGAACGCCACCAGCCTTGAACCGGTGGGTCGGGTAGACTAGTCGATCTGTGACGATTTGACCTATCCAGCATTTATCCTGTCCATTCTACTCTCAACACCATAGAAGTGGTGATCGAACACCTTCCACACACGCGCACATATTTTATGCAATCTTACGTATTGTGACTGAGGTAGACCTGGGCGCACATCATGTTCATGCTTTTGTTCCTTCCGCTTTGACTATACCATTCCTTCTTTGTCCCATACCGCGCGGACAACCCCGTTTATATCTGCCGGGAATATTTTAGTAATATTTCTATTTTTCTTTCTTGTCTTTTCCTATCTATTCTTTTTCTTTCCCTCTATTGTCATTGCTCAGCCGCTCATGGGTATCCACAGTACTGCATGTTTTTAGTGTGCCACAATGCTAGGGTTGCATTAGCACAGCCCGAAAAAAGCAATATGCAAGTTCGGTCGCGCAATCTATCCACCGAGATCCCTTTTCGACTATCAAGTCAGTCAATATCCTCGGGCATGATCGGTTAGCTCGTGCCAGCAGCCCCGCAGAGCTGAGGGCTGGTACCTCATCATGCATAAGATTAAATGGTGGAAGTGCCAGGGTGGCAATCCCTGCGATGCCCATGTCCTTTTCCAGAACAGTGCACCGCCCCTTATTCCGCCAAACGAAGAAGGTACACCATGCAAGAGGTCATACAGTCGTAACGCAAGCACAAATCAGGCTAAAGAGAGTCTCGAGAGCGGGGTATGTCTACACCACTGATCATCGGGCCCAGTGACTTGATTGCATTTAACTTCGCAAATTGAGCGCGATTGGATTTCGAGCGTGATCAGATTCATGACTGACGGATGGTGCAATTGGGCCGCGATCGACTACAAACCGCGCATGACCTCTATTGTCCTGGCATCCCTGTTGGAGGGGAATGGTTGTGGATACGATTTGGAAGGTGGGCGCGCCATGGGTGGTGCCAACAGCTGCCAGAACTTCGCGCCGTGGTTCCAAGGCGGGGCCAGCGGACTTGTTCGAATGGCCTATGGTCTAGTCGCTGGATCGACGCTATACTGATCGCGATCACTATTGGCCGATTTGGAGAGTCACCTACATGAATAGACCAGGTCAATGAAGGTTCCACGGAAGACAGAAGCCATGACGGTGGCGTCAACAAATCCTCCTCAGTGGCCGAAGCTAGATCGACAGTTCGAGAGCATCTCCAGTATCGGGAGGGATGCATGATGACGCTCTTTTGGAAATCGTAGATAGTTGATAGGGTAGAGTAGAAGCACTCCGCTAGTACAGACAGTGCGCGTGCTATTCACATCCGTCGCAACAGCTGATTTGGAGACTGGTATGGGTGATATGTTTGGAAGGGCTTCTGTCACAAATGCCACCCACAGGTATTGTGTAGGATGGATTGCTCCATGGCTCTACATCTTAGTTGAATGAAATCTCCATGGAGTAGGAGCCTCGAAGGAGAGCATGACACATAATCATGGTGGGCCTGTCATCAAAATGACTCGCGGACATCCCGCTTCCTTCACTATCATCGGACAATAAGGATTAAGTTCTGCATGGCGTTAAATTATTACAAGATCGGAGTTGTCGAATGGACTCGACCAACTTCAGGCTCCCAATACGAGCAAGCCCTAACTGCGGCCGGACGTCTTACTTGGGCTTGCCGTTTGCAGACGCCAATTATTGCCTGGAAAATTGATCAGCTACGCCCCTGTCTTGCTGTTCTATAGCGGCCTCGTATCACAATCTCCCAGGGCCCGACAAATGGATTTGTGATCCATATAACTCATGGACTCCCATCTCGCGACCGATTTAATTCCGGCCATTTTTCATTGAGGTACATATATGCATTCCAATCCCAACCGCGCGAACATGGAGCCGCAACCGCAGACGCCGCACCTACTGTCTCTGGTGGAGGAGATCAAGGATGCTGCATTAAAGGAATGCAGCTCTTCTCGCTCTGCAACGTCGCATTACCGCTTCCTGGGATTGATCGATCAGTTGAAATACACGGTTGAGACGCCGACCGAGACAGTACTACGGTTGATCTACCAGGTACGCTCAAATCCTCTTGTCATTAAATCCGACCCAAATCACAATTAGCCCCTCAGTCAATTGGCTGATGTATTTCATAGCCCCCACAGAATGCAGCTCTTCGTACCGTCATCGACCTTAACATCTTCCCCTTGTTGCTGGAACACCCCATCAGAGGGCTATCGGCTACAGAACTATCAGAGTATACCGGCGGCGAGAGGCCACTAATCAGTATGGAGAACATGCAGTATAGCCTTTGGGTCCAGTGACTAATATGTACAGTCCGCTTAATGCGCGTCATGGCAGCGCTGGGTCTGTGTGCCAGCATCGAGCCAGAAGTGTACCTTCCTACAGACAAAACAATAGCAATGACGCAGCCAATTGGACGTGATGGCGTTCCATGCATGTAATGGGCTCTGAGCATCACCTATACTCCCGTGCTTTACTCTGACATGAACATGTAGATATGACCTGACCGTTCCGACCCTCTCTAGGCTTCCGGAGTACTTCCGCGAGCACCACTACCTCATGCCCAAGGAGTACTCCCGATCCCCAATGCGATGGGCCGTGGGACAAAGTCAATTCGAATGGCTCGCTCAACGGAAGCACCACCAGGCACTATTCAACTCATACATGTCCAGTCGACGACAGGGCAAGCCTTCGTGGTTTGACGTGTATCCGGTTGAGAGACTGACGCATGGCGCGCTGGAGCACGACGACGCCGTATTCTTGGTCGACGTAGGAGGAAATCAAGGTCATGACCTGATTCGCTTCCGGGAGAAGTTCCCGGATGTTACCGGCCGGTTAGTGCTTCAGGACCTACCGAAAGTGATCGCTTCCGCGCCAGCAGGGGAGCAGGTCGAGGCCATGGCGTATAGCTTCTTGGACCCGCAACCGGTGAAAGGTACGTTTCTTTTCCAGAGCTAAGCGATTCTAATCTTCTAATCTATCACAAAGCTAATTTGAAGTAAAACAGGCGCCAGAGCGTATTACTTCCGTGCCATTTTCCACGACTGGCCGGATTATATCTGCCACAAAATTCTGGTCAATACCATCTCGGCCATGGACGCCGAGTATTCGCGCATCCTCATTGCGGACTTTGTCCTTCCGGATACCGGCGCGGCGCTGCTGCAGGCGTCGATCGATATCCAGATGATGAGCATTGGGTCTGGGATGGAGCGGTCAGAACGTCAATGGAGGGAGCTATTGGGGGCTGCTGGGCTAGAGATAACCGGAATTTGGAGTGGGAGTCCTGGTATGGAGAGTGTCATTGAGGCTGTGCCGATACGGGCTGCTTCGCGATTATAGTTTGGACTCAGCGTTGATTAGGTTTATTTTCCCATGTTAATATTTGATACTGTATTTCATGATTTTATTGACGTCAAGAGGCCGAGGCCTCCATTCAAGCGTGGTTTTACTTTACTAGGCGCATCGATGTTAAGGAGATTCCAAAGCCCGATAGGGTTATCGTGTTGTCCGCCAACTACAACCCAAACCAAGCTTCAGCATCAACAAGAATTCGAAAAATAAGTTGCCTACAGACCCCATTCAATGACTAACACACCCGTTCCGTCCCCCTTACATGTTTTCCCCTCGCCCCAACAATGCCATTATCAACACGAACCAACAAAATCGACACATCACATCAACCCTCCAACACGAACAAAAGACCTTCATAGTTTCAATTTCCCACTTTCCCAAAGTGAAAACCCCAGGATAAAGTTCCCCCTTGAATAAAACCAATCGACACACATCGCATGACCATCTATCTACTTCCCTAAAAACCGGACCAACTACCGATGCAAGCCGATCATAAGAAACGCAGACATATCGCATATGCACCCACTCACTCCAACTTTGACAAGCGCACGGACATACCAACCATGGTAAGGGGGTTGACCCACGCTCCCATCCGAAACAAGGGATTTGCGCTGTCATATTGCCCTCTCTCGTTCTGGTTGGAGATGTCTCACCGCTGGTCTATAGTTTATTGGCTTAGTGCTGTGGGGAGATGAGATGTCATATTTTCTGCTTGCATGAAGTGGGAGGTGAGGCGTTTGAGGTATATTTAGGCATTTAACGGCTTGATCGGGTCGAGACCGCTGGTTTCGGGGTGGGATCGTGGATATTACTGGGTTTGTAGATATTATTCTATGTTAGGTTTGTGGATGTACTTTGGGATTTGGATTGGGATTGATATGTCCGGGGTGTGTTTGGGAGATGGGCTGATTTCTGGGATTTGTTTTACCTGGTTTTAGGGTTGGGAAGGATTGCTGACCGGGTGTGTGCACTGTGTAGTGAGACGGTAAGCACGTTAATGTCTGCTGTGAAACGGAGGCGCATTAGTCTATATTCAAAACTACAGCGGGGATATGCAATACACGTCTATCATTTCACTCTGTGTAACGACAGTACTCCTGCCTTGTAGGGATCAGTAACGGCCACTATATGTCGGTTAAGATGATATAGAGCAGCGGTGTGTCCCAGACAATATTGGAACTTAATAGCTTTGACCCCGTTCTGGAAAGGATAGTCTTATGCCTGGGTCATCCATGTGAATAGAGGAAGATATTCAAATTGGGATAATGCTGCCTGGGCTGTATGCCTGTTCTGTACTTGCTATGTACTTCTTTGTTCTGGGGTTAGCAGTTGGTGAAATGTTGAATTTGATTTCACTCGATGAAAGGGGTATTCCATGTTAGTATTGAACCAATAGCTGTCCGATTACAATTCCATTGTACGTACTCTCTATGCCCTAGTGAATTTATGAAACTGTTTTCATTGACGGATTACTCTTGCATGCGTTCTGAGCAGGGTCTCAACAATTGAATTAGACCTGACTATAGCTCTGACAAAGTACTCTTCCAGGAATGAACAGTATTCCATTCACAAGCAAATTTTGAACAGGAATTTAACTTCTAATTATTCATACAATTGTATTAGTATGGGAATGACCAGACTGCGCAAGATCTGTACAGCAACCCCTTCTCATACAGATTCCTGCACCACCGCCTCGCTTGGTCTATCCATTTACGCCCATACGACCTACCCTAGGGGCTTAGTAAGTGAATGCTCCCCCTAGGAGACTCTTTTGAAGGATAACAGGTATCTACTCCGTGTCCAAACGGCAGCTACACAATTATCTCATCACTAATGGGTGACGCTTTATGAAGTTTCGCGTAGATTTATGTCCGCATTCTGCTGAGGCAATAAAGAAATTGCGCTAGTATTCCGGTGCATCAAGTTATGGCATGAGGCACTATTGTAATGCTGGCCTATTTTGTTCACATCGGACACCTGGTGGATGATCGTATTCCGTATTTCTAGATCATCATAAACTAGCGTATACATATCATCATATAGTCCCACCGGATATGCTTGGATGTATCCCTATGCTTTGTCAAGCCGGAAGCATCTATGCTATGTACCTATACAGCCCCCGATCGCAATGATAATCCAACAGGCCTAGGGAGAGGTTGGTGCAAACCTCTTTTATGGGTAAACTGCGCAAATGATAATCCGACGGACAAGGCAGCGATGCAGCCTCAAAGGTATGATAGCAAATGCCGTTAACACAATGTACGGGCTGGTCGCCCATAAGCAATTTCAATCTACGGGGACCTGAGCCAAGGATCTGATAGCAACTCTTTCACCGAAGGTCTTTCCTCCTGTCTCCATCAAAGCATCCAGCGCATGAATCTATAGCTTAGCTAGTTCTATTACTCAGGTTTTGTCCCCAGTGGCTCGAATAGCCTGCCACTAGACTTGTCGTGCCTTTCAAACTCGTTTCGCCTCTGATTTCACGCCATCCTCAAGACTTCGGGCCTTCAGTAGGACTGGAAGGCTTTGTCTGACAAGGTTAACTGATGAAATTTACAACTATTGAGCACGGACTGCAGTTTTCCATACCTTGTTTCGCTCACAGCTCCAGGTCATCTCGTTAATCTTACCTATAGAACGCTACTAGGTACCGATATATAAAGGCTCTGAAGAATCCTTGGGCTGTTCAAACTTCACAGTCTTCATCCCTCACAGCTATCGCAATGCCAGAAACGCTCTTGTCGTGGTTGACGCGGCCCAATCCTCGCATCTCATGCAGGGCAACTGGGCCACCTAGATTCACATTCAACGCGTTATGGGCTCCCGTCGAGAATATGGAGCCTTGGATTGGTATCTGCTAGAGATAATGCTCTAGTGTGCCTAAGGCTAGCAGCGACCGTCGTAGACAGATTGTCTTTCCCTTGCTAACCTCGCAGCGCTTCCATGTCCAGCATTCGATGCTGACATATCCTTCGCTACTAGACTGGGACAGCTTCCGACTCGGGAGATCCGAGTTCCCCGCAACGCCCAGTGTGCATATCTCCCAGACCCCGCAAAGATCGACATAGCCTGGGTAACCGTTTATCCACTCTGGAAGATGGCATAGCTAACATCCGGCTATAAGTAGAGGGCTCAATGACATACAGATGAATGCAAAGGTGGGGGCGGAAAACCCGCAACGCCTCCAGAAATCTAACCGCCATGAAACGCTCTGCCCTCTTGATAACTGCATGCTCATTGGGACTCGCCTCAGGGTCAGTGACTGTTCGCAAAACTGACCAGGCTCCGACGGGTTACGAGGTAACTTTCGAGTATATCAACAATGAGGCTAGCAATATCATGATGGGAGGTGATTTTTACTCGTTTACGGACCAATACCACACCACGCCGCAGTTCAACGCTGGTCTTGACCTCCATAACTATAAGCCGGGCGACTTCTTGGCTCCCATTTCGGGCACCCATTATGGACCAGGGGGTAAGCAAGTCGGGTACGAGATGACCAAAAACAAGAATGGGGTCTGGACCTACACCACGCCGTTTCCCTCCGGTACCTTTCAGTACTGGTTCCTCCCCGACTGCGACTACGCGCCCAACTGCACCTCGATCGGACAGTTCGTCACAGATCCAGAGAATCCTCCAATTGAGAACTATCCTGGCCAACAGAATGCGTCCATATTCCAGGTGCCTTATGACGCGAGATTTCAGGCATATGGCCCTCTCGGTCTCGATTTCGACTACGCATTGCCCGTCCACCAGGTGTCTGAGCGTGGGGTAGTGTCCTTCGTCAACTACACATCGCCAGGGTCCACAATCCCGGCACCCAATATTCACGACTACGCCATCTATCTCCCAGCGGGATACAATAGCAGCAAAAGTGGGACACAGTTGTACCCTCTCCTTTACCTAAATCACGGTGCCACAGGTAATTGCGCCGACTGGCCCAACACGGAACGCATGTCAAATATCTTTGACCAGCTCATAGCTGAGGGTGAACTGGAGCCGACGGTCGTGGTTATGCCGTCCTACAATGGCCTTGGCGCAGATATCAGCCGAAACACCACTGCCATCCGGGACAACTTCATGCGGTACCTGTTTCCACATATTCAGAGTACGTATGCCGTGAGCTCTGAACCAGATCGCCGCGCCTTTGCCGGTCTATCACTTGGCAGTGCGCTGACATACGAGATGTACATCAACGCGACATCATACTTTGGATATTTCGGTCTGTTTTCCGGCGCCATGCAAGGGACGCCCGCATTAGGCTATATCAATAAGTCTATGGTGGCGAAGAATGCAGACCTGGCGAACAGAGGTCTGTTCATGAGTTTTGGTGCATTTGACGTTGCGTTCGATGATTGCCGGAACATGCAGAATGCTCTTGACAGTCTGGGAATTCACTATGTCACACGGCTTGTGCCCTACGGAGCCCATTATAAAAATACTTGGCAAGACAGCCTGTGGCATTTTCTTCGCATGGTTTTATGGAAGGGCAAACCGGTGACACTGCAGTCAGGCCATGGCGTTCAGTAGCTAATCATACTGATCGCATGTCATTTTGCCTTTAGCACAAGCTGCTTGGTTATACATGTCTAAACTGCGCTGTCACCCACAATGAAAGCAACGAGTTGAAGATATTAACCCATTTCTAAGGCTTTAAAGTCATTTTGTGAAAATGCTGGATGAAGTAGGTACTGATGGAGCCATAACACTTGGTGCGCAGGCTTGGTTGTCCGATCAATAGTACCCGTGCTCACCAATACAATACAAATGCAGTCCGCGGCTGTTGAAATTGCCTGAGGTAGTCAGATGCACATTGTTCTGGAAGTAGTAGCTATAGTCGTGTACAGAGAAGCTGATGGATTGCTTAAATAGCGCAATCTATTACCATCCCCCGTGCTTCCCTCTTTCCTCTGAAACTGAAAATTGGGCTCGTCATCTAATTGTACGAGCTTACTATAGAAACTAAGACCAAGTGGATACTTATGTCTTTAGTCGTACAAACGACGGTTGTGTATTTTGAAAAAAAGGTTATAGAATAAATAGTAGATAATCGATTTCGCGCAAAATGAGGCTGATCGTACTGCGAGCAGAATGTGTCCCAAGTTGCTTGGAGTCTCTTAGCCCGCCGAAGCATAAGGTATGTTGAATTCCATCGCGTTCGTACGTCCTGGATAGGCACGAGCTTTAGCTCATCGGGCTGAAGGTCATATCATTTATGATATTCTCTAGCCCCACCTCTGATTGTCCATAAGCAACGGTTATACTTCAAAAAGGGTGTAGCTGTTCTGGTTTAGATAGTGAATTGCCTCAGCACGCCAGGTGTCTGCCTCCACTTGTGCGAGCCCCGGCAACGTTGAGAGAAACTGCAGATTAGACGCATAGCCTTCAGATGCGTCACTTGCGTTTTTCGCATACAGAGGCCACTCGGGAATAGAGTGCCCATTATGACCGTTCACTCCGTGTCCGTTGGGGTCAAGGTCATGTACAAAGGCGATCCACATGCGACCTGAACGAAAGTGTTAGTTGTGAAGAAAGTAGACCATCTCCGAAAAGGCATCAGCTAATCCATCATGATGGAGGAATCTCAAGGAGTCTTCAAATAACAGCGGAAAGATGTGGCGAAGGGAGGGATAGGAGCCTTACTCATGAGTCGAGCGAGGGCGTAGAAGTCGCTGTCCATACTGGCGAACTCACTACCAGCCGGGTACCAGGGTGCAAGGTATCCATCTTGAACTTCATGATCCTGTACTAGAGGCACTTCGGTGAAATGAGTGGTACCAGTTGTGTCTGGAAGCCCTCCGATGGGCCATTGATTAAAGCGGTAGGTATAGACAGGGACCTTATATTTGGACCACATCTGAGCGGATAATCGACGGCCACGGTGGGCCATGAAATCTCCAGCAAAAGTAGCCACACGTGCGTATTGAGACCCAAAGGTTGAATTTAAACGACCCCTGTGGGAGTGTGGGACACCAATAGCGGGAATATCAGGGTATAGGACGGAAAGAGCAGCCAGTGCCGCTGCCGAAGCTGTAGTATTCGTGATAGACTGGCCGATATAATCCAGGAACGATGTATCGTTTGGATAAGCAATGGTTGGCAAGGCGCCAATATAAGATGGAGATCCGACAAAATTGGTGCCTTCATCCGTGTTGGTTCCCGTCAATAGTGGCACTTTAACAAATTGGCCATTTAGCAACTGTGCGGAGCTATGTGTTTCCACAAAATCCGCGTCGGTGATCGGCATAAAGGTTCCTCTTGAGGCGTTGACTGCGGAGGAGAAGTTGGCGGAACTAACACCTCGTAAACAGGCCATGGAGTCCGAGGCAGTTGAGCAACCGGTCAGATTTAGAATCGATTCCCAGGTCTGGAGTTGAGTAGCATTGGAAGGGGACTTAAAGGCAAGGGGGCCACCACTATCCGCGATCGCAGCGCGAAATAGCGAGTCATTGCGTCCACCGTACGCGAGTAGCTGCGATCCAACACTACCTGCACCGGCAGATTGGCCCCATATTGTTACCTTGGATTTGTCCCCTCCAAAACCAGCAATATTTTCCTACCCTTACGATAAGTGACCGTTATACTATTTTCCGGCTAGGATACACCTACCTGGATCCAATGAAGTGCAAGGCGCTGGTCCCGGAGACCAAGATTGGTAAGGCCCTGCTCTTGGATCACAGGACCACCCAGAAAGCCAAATCCATTGAGACGGTAGTTGATTCCCACTGCAATAATCGGTTTGCCCATTTTGACGGAGTTGTTCACAATGAATGTTAGGTTGTACCTGGGATCACTATTGCTGCCCTGCGTGTAACCTCCTCTGACGTATCGATAGAGGTTAGACGATGTTTCCCGGAAACGAGAGCGAGAACTAACCCATATATCCATACTAACACAGGTAGCTTCTGATTTCCGGAGTTAGATGGGCGGTACACATTAAGAGTCAGGCAATCTTCAGATATGGCACGGTCGATTGTCGCTGCCTGAGGTTTATTTTCTGCCGTTAGCTTTCAAAATAATAATATGGCCCAGAGGTTCAAGGAAGACGTTCCCATAACACCAACATACCTGAAACTGAACACATGCTGGTTGCAGGTTCGTGGCATTGCGTGTGCCCGAGAACGAGGAGTTGAGAGAGACCGGTGGTGCCAAGCGTAAGTTCCCAATAGGCGGCTGAGCAAATGGAATACCCAGGAAATAGTCAATATTATAGTGATCATTATGAACACCAAAATAGGTACCATTCTGGACTTTCGCCTTGGGCGGGTGCGCTTCAGCCCTTGTCTGCTGGATTGTTGTTGTGTCAACTAGAACAACGTAACACAGCAGTGTTGCCAATGCAATTTGGAGAATAGAGTACGCCATGCTTCCTTTGTTACGTTATGTAACGGTAAAGGGAATTTTGGCTGGAGGGAGATGTAATCCCGATGCGAAGCTGTCCGTAGCTAGGCTCGCGATTTATAGCATCTCCCGGGGTAATGGATTTACACATCTCATCTGGCTGAATCCCCATGGACTTGTCTTTATCCGGTGCGGACATTGCAAGGAAGCAAGTGGCGTCGAAATGCGGGGGTGAACCGACTGTTGTAAATTGCGGGGGATTGGATTTATAATCTTGTTTTCCACCATAGCCAGCCGTTGACCGATGTGGAATCTGCTATATTGTGATCTCTAGAGCTGTAGATCGCTAATCGATGTTGTAGCTATCCGTCCCGTAGTCCCACGTGAGGCTATACGGAAAGTCTTATCGACGAGGCATTGCTCTGTCCCCGGGTTGCTCAAGCTGTACTCGAACCTTCAAGTAGCTCGCGTGGGCTGTGTACACAGATATATAACTATACACTTTTCTTTGGATTACGCAAAGGTCAGTGTGCTTCCTTAAACAAGATTATAACTTGCAATGAGTTTTGGAGGCATAATAAAGTATATCCAAATAATTGGAAATATATTGTAGGGAATTTATAACCTTTCTTTCACCTCGCTTAAACACAAGATTCGCTTGTATATGACCCAAGCATTGAGACAAAGCAGACAACAACTAACCACCGCGAGTCATCGGGTATGCCCTATTTATTCATATCCGGGAGTATACTTCCGCGCCATTCTCCCTTACACCCATCGCCCGTCTCCGGATAATAACGCTGGTTAGCACGGCATTTATTTCGTTTGCATCTCTTATAAGCATCATGAAGTTTGCCATCTTCCTTGCACCAAAAAAGACCGTGTTGTAAAAGCAGGCCACTAGGGTCCTCGTCGTGGTTTTTGAGTATCTCGCGAATCTCTGTCAGATAGCCCCCTGTGTAATCAATGTCAGTCTCAATGAAGTTCAAGTAAAGGATTTCTCTGGCTATTACTTACCCCGGTTTATGAGTGTTGCTCCGCAGTACGCCGTGGCATTGTTACATTTTATCTTCTCGGCGGTAGCCAATGGTGCAATTGCGGCCAGGATGGCAAGCGCACTCAAGATGATCTTGACCATTTTCGATGGATGGATGAAACAGTAGTTCAGTGGAGGTTGGAGGGTCACCTTAAAGGGGAAGTTCTGTTGCAAGTGGGAGAAGGTGCTTATATACCAAGCGGCTCTCGAGTCTTACCCTGTCGAGGATACATAGATAATCAGTGAGTGCCTTCACCTCGTAGGGAGACGCTCGGATCAATCCTCACAAACAAAGGGCCTTTGTTTAAATGCAAGTGTGGTTCTTGTACCCATCAAAGTGATGTTTCGGCCCTGCTTGGCGGACAGTGACAATAGGCTCACAGGCCATTCCCCGGGGTCTTTGATTAAGGGGTGTCGTCGGGGCACAGGGCAACTGCCTAGTGATATATGCAGCCCTAAACCTTATGGTTGCCCTATGCCCCGATGATGCCCCTCCCTCTATCAAATGCCTAGTCCCTTTCACCAACGCTTCCGTTGCTGATATCGAATCATTTCGGTTGTTCTTCAGAATGAGTACTCACGAGCATTGTTATCTGCTATTCTCGGAGAGGGACTGAGCGGTTGCGTTAGACACTGCTTCTTCAATTACCATGAAGAACAAAGACGAAACAAAGGATGACGATTGCCCGCAGATGTGTCTGGCTTATACCACGTGGCTGTTTTGCCCTAGAGGCCGGATAGAACCGGGGAGACTGTGCGGTTCCAGGTTCGCTTATGCTTAATATGTAGCATTAAAGAAAAAAAGGAATAGACACGGGGCCCAGATCTTTATTTTCAAAACCATGCAAAGAAGCCCCCTCAAGAGGCAGGTATTATTCGCTTTCCATCCACGCAATCGGGTATTATGTACAGAGTGACGGCTGAACAATGGTCACATACAAACACGCTCCTCCGATCGGAAATCATCACTGGCGGAGAACATTGCGGATAGCCGTCTCAGCCCACAACTTGGTATACTGCTTATGCAGCCAGAGAATATGCGGCGGCATCGGCTGGCTGTCAGCCTTCCCTTTTCCTTTGTAGAAACAGCTCTTGAGAGCAAACTCCGCAACTCCTTCCTCGGGCTTAACGACGGCCGACATTTCGAAGAGACCGTCCGATTCACGGACGTCCTGTTTGCGGGGGCTGTCACCGCAGCGGACTACAATCCGCTCGGGGGTCTTCTCAATAACCTCGAAGTGGTCGGTGATCAGGGTGCCGACATCGTAGGTGGAGGCCTTCAGTTCCGGCCGTTCCCAGAGGTGGTTCGCGGTCTCGGGGCCTTGGTATTTCCGGGCGAGGTAGGCGCGTTGGAAGGCATATCCTAATCAAATCCGGCATGTTAATGTCGATTCTCTCTGACCCAGCCCGAGTGATTGGGTATGGCCGTTCATTCGGGGTGGAGGGTCCCGTCCTTACCCCAGCCGCTCCAGACTCCAGCACAGAAGGCTTCGGCCAGCTTGCCTTTCTTCTCTAACAAAGTCGGGTTAATGTCGGACAGAGGTACCTTGCGCACGCAGAGGTCGTGGGTGGTTGGGTTTTGTTCGGGATTGAACTTGCGGTAGGCGGCGGACTGGAAGATGGGATCCGTGGGCGACATGGGCACGAAGACGTCATTGCGCGTGGCGTAGAAGAAGGCGCCCGCCGAGGCGAGCCCTCCGTAGGTGGTGAGCTTCAGGACTCGCTTGATGAGACCCATTGGGACGTGAGATATTCTGTTCAATTGAATTAGAGGAGAAGGAAGAACGAAGAGAGCGAGTGTGGAAGTCAAGTGACGGTTTATGACGATTGCGGACGAATCACCTCCGGCCGCCAAGACTGCGGAAAAACGCATTCGAATTCCATGTAAACAACACTTTCCTCAATAAGCGACCCTTTCAATTGCCGACCACCACCTCGACCTGCTCAATTAACGCTTTCAACATGGAAATTGTTCTACGGAACTGAGTTGTTTACTGTTCAGCGAGACTTATCTCTATCATTTCATCAGAATAAGTTATGTCATCACCGCATCTATATATTTGAGTACTCCGACGTCCATGACCCGGCGTCCATATGCTGGGGGGTTTTTCCGAACTAACACTACACAACAATCTCATCATCAATCAAATAGAATTCTACCTCAGCGGCCATTGTACGGGCAGGGATCGTTACGCAGATGGGTCCTCATTAGGCATCATCAGCACTTGGACACCAACTACCCAAGCTACCCTGTATGGAAGTGGCAGCCATCACGGAACGTTCCCTTTCGATCGGTTTGAAGATATTGGCGCCGTTGGGAGAGGCCACAATCCTCACAGATGATAAGGGCGACCCTGACCTGATCGCCTCCAATAGCTGTAGTTCGCTTCAACCAGCTCTTGAGCGGGCTGTGCGGTTGAACTTGAGACGGCCTAACAGAAAATCCCGTGGCAGCATTCTCATGCCGCAGTCGATAGCAGATCTGTTTGCTGAGGTTCATCAGCGGCAAGAAATCGGCTCATATGTGTCGTACGCCACACAGGATCATCGTCAATGTGGACGACGAAAAATCCTTGCCGCTCCCAAAAGCGGATGGAGCCCGGTAAAAAGGGATGGGTATGCAGATACATTCGTCGAATGCCTTCTTGGCGTGCTCTCTGCTCGAGAGCCGCGAACATCTTTGAAGCTAGTCCAATTCGGCGCCAGTCGGGGTGGACATACATCCTCAACACCTCGACGACCCGTTCGTGGCCGAAGTCTAGTTGGGGGAACCGCTGGTCGTAGGCGACATAACCGATGGTGGCAACCAAGCGACCATCCACTCGGGCTGTGAAGAAAGCTCCGTCGGGGTGTTCCAGGTAGCTTTGCTGGAAGCTGGCAAGTTCACGCTGGGCCTTTTGGAGGTGTAATGATGGATCCAGCATTGAAAACATGTCGGCGCGGGCCGCCATGATGAAATCCACAATGGCGGGGATCTCATCTGGCGCGGCAGGGCGGATGGTCGTGGTCATACTGTTCAGGAGCTGGGCCAATTATACGACTGCTGATGGTTTTTGAGGATTGTAATAAGTCCAAATCTTTTTGTGTGCAAAGTGCTTGGCATGCCCAGTCCGCTACACGGCTGGCCCGAGAACAGACCCACCAACCCTGGGTTTCCATCATCGATGGCATCATCACTTGTCCCGTGGAGGCTCATCAAACAGGTGCTAGGTCAACCTGCAGTGTAAGTGATTGGTACGACACTAGGTATATCTGCTGTGGGTTCTCAGTCCTAGCTGTTGCCCTGTAAGCGTACAACGTCCAGGGCCTCATGCTTCTATATCTAAAGTCACACTAGAACATTGACCGCCCCTCTCAAGCTCAAATCAATGATACACTTCTGCTGAGTATACAGGCGCTCGGCCTCAGTGTTGAATTCCTCGCTGCTGCAGTCATTGACAGGTCCAGCCGGCGACTAGCCACTGGGCTCAGCCTCTGCGTCACAACTTGTTTGCACTATCGTCTACCCCCTCCCGGCCATGACGGTTGCCGGAAACCTGACTGCTCTATACCTCACTGCTGCATCAAATGGTATTAACCCGTGGTTATATGTGTGGCCCACCATAATCACATCTAGAAACAGGGATGATGCCGCACGAAATGTCATTGTGACGGCAATGGTAGGTAGCGACATACTGCCCCATACATCACCCATATGGTAACGGGGAGCAGGCTAGCATCGTTGCGGTGGGTAGAACTGAGATGATATTTTTGGAGGCCTGAGGTGACGAAATTGGTCTACGGAGCTACAATATTTGGTGTCGAAGGGAAATTTATCTCTATTATATGGACAATATCAGTTATATTAGCATATCACACACACAAATATATCCTAATACTGCCACTTCTAACAACCACTATCAATATATCGGGGTTTTCTCCAAGCAAACGCTACACGACAGTCTCATCATCAATCGAGTAGAATTCTACCTCAGCGATCATAGTACGGGCAGGGATCGTCACGCAGATAGGAAACCCGCCATAGTCTGGGTCCTCGTTTGGCATCATGGCAAAAACCCCGCTGCGCGTCTCATCGCCATTGAGCACTCTCAGCGTCTTAAGTTCGCCCGTGTCTCGATTGGCGACGAGTTTTTCTTCAAACCGTAGAATACCGGTGAATGTCGCCGTCGGGGACAATGAGGTCGCACGAACCTGGAATCCCCAGCCGATTAACAGGAACTTGCCCCCACCGAGGTGGATCACCATGCCAGAGCCTGGACCTGGTTTGCCAAAGACAAAGCAACGTTCAATTGTGATCTCGAACCCCCCGTAGCGCCGAACAACCGGCTTCGACGGATCGGAACCATTGTCCGCAAGCTCGTCGAAAAAGAAGCCCACCGACGAGCCCGGTCGGCGCTGTGCGTCAAGCACAATTTGCGAGACGGAGTCCAGCAGTGCGTAGTGTTTGGTGAATGGATTGGCAGATGACTCGAGCGTATCGATGCCAAAAGGTGACACCCCAATCGCTTGGTATGATCCGTAGGCAGTCCAGATCCGTCGTACCCCGTACTCATCACGTCGTTGCTCCGGAATGAACAGTGGTTGGTTACGATGACGGTACTTGCGACAAGACTGAGCATAGTCGTTTAGATAAACATCGGGAGCGATAAAGTCCAGTGCCGGGGCGAACTGCTGCCAAATGTCAAGAACATTAATGGTACCGCCGCCGGATGGATAGTCACCAGGCAAACCACCGCCCCCTGCAACAATAGGGAAATCATTATCCCCGTCCTCTCCCACATAGTTCTGCCACACATTCGTGTAGAGGGGAATGGGGTATTCTTTCTTTCCCGCCGTAGCGACCTGATTTAGGTAATGGGCGTAGTGGTAAGCCATGAAGAGTTCGTCCGTGTGCGGCCCTCGACCAAATGCGTCTATCCATGACCCGTGTGGTTGGGACTGAGCCCTGAAGTGGACCAAATTGCTTCTGAGGTCGGGGTGAAGGCTGTCCCAATCGCGGGTGAGAAAGGTGAGCAGATCTTCCGGTACAGGCTGAGAGAAACGTTCTTCGGCGGTCGATGACCCATCTCGCGAATCGCCGAGCAAGCCTGTCTCGTTCTCGACTTGCACCATGATGACAGTAGAGTGATTGCCATCAAACTCCCGTAAATGACGCATGAGATGGGAAAATGCATTTGCATCACTTTTCGGCGCTTCATCGTGAAATATTGATAGCACATCGGCAGTCTGAAGAACACCACCAGCCTTCCTTAATTTGGCGCGAGGAAACCGCTTGGGATTGGTCTTAACCCAGGCTGGTACGTATGTCGATATACCTACGTTCCACACTCTTGATGAGTACTAGATTATAAACAAGAGAGTACTAGAGGACTGGGGGACTGGAGCGTACCGTTTTTGAATGAACCAAACCACAGTAGCACGAGCCGTAACCCATGCTTTCTCGCACCCAAGATAACGCTGTCGAGCTCGGTAAAAGTAAACTGCCCTTCCGTCGGCTCGATCATTTCCCAGGTGACACATCCGAGGACGGTATTCATATGAGTGTCGGCGAGCTTCTGCCAGACTGTATCCATATACTCTGCCGAGGTCATGGAGGAGTTTTGGAGTTCTCCAGCCAGAGAAAGGAAAGGTTTGCCATTGACTATGAGCTGCTTCCCGTTGTCTGTTGGACGCAGATGAGGGTATGTAGTGTTCGGCAATGACATGATGAAATAGTAGAGCCGTTGTAGAGAGGTGAATAAGAAGATGATGGTAATTATGAAACCGATGGAGCTGACCTCGATGCCCTTTATAAGGGTTGGAGATGGTACTTGCCATCCCACCGGAGGAATGCCTGGTAAGAAGCTCGGGATTGAGAGCCGTGGATTGGTCTATATCCCGGGCTATAGCCTGGTCGCAAACCCGCCTGAAGCATGACGAAAAGGAAATTGAAGGTATCCCTGGTCATATCGCGGGAAAGCAAAGCCGATATGCAGATGACTTGATGCGGGGATGCAATGCATGGTCTTTTGGTCCGCTAAGGTGGATCCAAGCCGAGCCCAGAGCGCGGCCGCTAAATGGACACGCAAGCTTCAACCGCGTATCCTAGAGCAACTTTGATTTAGTGCGGACGGCAATGAATGAATCTTGTTGGCTGATAAGCCGGCGCTTCTCCGCAAAATGTCTCTATGCGGCGATTTTCCGGATGGTGTCATGGATGTACCAAAGGGAATCAAGGTCCGGAATAGAATCGTCAAAGCCACTAGGATGCTTGTAACCCCAGATGTCGTTTAGACGTCTCAAGGTGCCTTTGGTAAAATGTATAAAGAAGCATACGACTGCCTTCCATGGCCTTTCGCTGTGCTGGCAGAGTTACCGATATACGCTTCCTACAACATTGACGCTGGTTTTCGTATCGTGCTACTATGGGCTCTGTCAAGAACCTTGATCAGGAGGCTGATGTCTCGATTGAACATGCGGAGATAGCATCTTCATATGCCCACCCTGCCTATGAATTACCAAAGGTCACCTGGTGGAAGCTCCATGGTCTGAGAAAGCTCTATGCAATGATGCCTCTTTTGTTTCTTGGCAAGTGGTCACTGGCTAAGCATGACGAGTATGAACTGACCTTTTGTCCATAGGCTCGACTATCAATGGATATGATGGCTCGCTGTTAAACGGTCTGCAAACAATGACTCCGTGGCAAACCTGTGAGTAGATATCCTAGCCTGTACAATACATCATTCCAACTAATCCTTCTCGGCTCAAATAGATTTTGATAATCCCACAGGTTCAACGCTTGGGCTATTCACGGCGATTCAGAATATTGGTGGGGTCTGTGCTCTTTTCTTCGGTATGTCACTTGGATGCCTTATCCTTTCACAAGGTGACGATACTGACTTCAGGACAAACAGCCTCTTATGTGGCTGACCTGTTGGGACGTAGGATCGGTGTAGCAGTGGGCCTTGTTGTGATCTTTATTGGCACAATAATACAGGTTGTCCCACCTGTGAACAGTGGAATGTTCATCGCGGGAAGATTCCTGGTCGGTCTTGGGTACGTTTACCTCAAGTCTTACAAGTTCTATCAATGACCAAGTCAACACAGGTCCAACATCAGTCAGGGGTCGGCCCCGTTGCTCATCACAGAGCTGGCGCATCCTCAGCACCGCGGAACATTGACAACCATGTACAATACTCTGTGGTACATTGGATCAATCGTCGCGGCTTGGACTGTTTTTGGGACCATTAAATATACGTCGGAAGCATCTTGGAGGATACCAGTTGGGATGCAGGCGGCTATGCCTGCTATTCAATTTGTGGGAATCTGGTTCCTCCCGGAAAGCCCTCGCTGGCTATGCGCCAAAAACAGGCCAGATGAAGCCTTCAGAATCTTGGTAAAGGTACGTCGTCTCTTGTGTTCCTATGTTAATTCACTCTTGGGCGACGAGGCTCTTTTAGTCCTTTGAGGAAAAGATATCTTGGATCACAATGTGGTTAACCGGTTAAATTGACAGTATCATGGCAACGGGGACCAAACGGACCAACTCTGCGCATTTGAGTTCTGTGAGATTCAGGAAACCTTGCGACTAGAAGAGGAAAACTCCCAGAACGGCTGGCAGACCCTTATCAAAACTCCGGGAAATCGTAAACGTCTCCTCCTGATTGTATTGGTTTCTTTCTTTTCTCAATGTTCGGGAAATGGCCTGGTATCATATTACCTGCACTCGATCCTGAACTCAGTGGGCATCGAGTCCTCGCATGATCAGGCCGTGATTAACGGAGGCTTGCAAATCTGGTCCTTCCTTGTGGCTATCGGATTCTCCTCCTTCCTCGTCGACGTTCTGGGCCGGCGGATGCTCTTTATGATCGCAGCCGTGGGAATGCTGGTAAGCTTCAGTATCTGGACAGGGTACGCCCATCTGCCACTCGTTATCTATAGAGATTGGACGTTTTTTTGACCAATCGCGCAGATGTTCCGCTGTTTATGCGAATACAGGAGACACCGGAGCAGGAAGCGCGGTGATTGCAATGATATTTCTCTTTTACGGTGTGGCAGGCTTCGCGTGGCCGGGACTCACCGTGGCTTACTGCGCGGAGATCCTTCCATTTCACATCCGAGCGAAGGGAATAGCTGTTGCGTTCGCTTGCACATCAGCGGCATCGGTCTTCAATCAATACGTGAACCCGATTGGTTTGGAGAAATTGCAATGGAAATTTTATTTTGTCTATATCGCCATTCTTGTCGTTGAGTGTCTCTGTATTTGGTTCCTTTTTGTCGAGACAAAAGGTCCGACCTTGGAGGAAATTGCAGCATTATTTGACGGTGACGGTGCGAACATTGGAAGGTCAGTGGAGGTTGAGATACATCAAAGAGCCACGAATACCGAGAAAGGTCGCGCGTAAGAGATACTCTGAGAGATTATACCTATTGAGACCCCTTTGGTCGAAGCATTGACAGCGCATCGTTGGCAAATTTGTCTCTCTCGGCCAGCTGAGACGTGGCCGGTGGGCCAGGATTCCCCTCTATTGGCAAAGCGTGCTGCAGTAGAAACTTCACAATCCATTTGTCCATAGTATAAATCCGATCCATTGACAGCATGCAGGCCTTTTGAAATGTAAAAAGGCGTTCAATCTTAGAATTATTAGACAATTGCTTGACCAAGTACGGCTGACTTATGCCGAAGACTCACCATCATGCCTACGCCTCTCCAATATGATTTTAACCGCAGTAAAATCTGGAAGTTATAATATAACCTCTTTTTGGTATTGAATAACTCATCCTCTTGGCCAAAGAGTAGCGTATGAAGGAGCGCCGACGATGACGTCACTGTCATATGAGCGACAATGAAGTATACAGCTTCGCACCCCTTCGTTTCATTAGATGATCTCAAGAGGTCGCTGAAGGCTGCCGCGTGGTACTTGCATCGTGTGGTAAAGAGTTTCTGATCAAGGATATGAGTCATCTGAGAGCCGAGATACGGGAAGTACAAAAGAGTAGCATAGTGATGGTAACCCAGGTGGAGGGCAACAAAGGCTTGCCCGACACCAAGCGTAGAATGTGTTTCCATGTTTTCCTTTGTGAGCTGGAGTCCGGGGGGTAGGTCTTGAATGAAGGTCTCAAACTCAGAAGCTAATTGACGAGTAGAGGACTCTATACCAGAATTGTCCAACGTGCCATCGGCTATTTGCCGATGCAGATGCTGTATCTGGCCGAATATTCTTACCAAAATAACCATATAACCCCAGAGACCTGGCCGGGTGATCCTTGAATCTTTGCTAACCGGCTGTCCAGGAGCCAGGTTATGGAAGTCCAACTCAGACATGGGCAACTGAAATTGGTCACCGTCCTGGATCTGGCGGGGAATGTTTAACCCAGCTGAAGACCATCGGTCGATCATGTATAGTGACCACCAAGTACGAAGCCTGCTTTCCCTCATGACTTCATCGTCGTCTAGCGACGGCTCAGGAAGACGAAGAATCTGTGCCATTCTAAAAGCAATCCCTAAGACTGGTCTTTAACAAAGGTCTCTGCCATCGAGCAAAAAGGAAGCATTCGGCGTATATGCGAAGCCTCTTACCGAAATATAACGCCTCGCCGCTTGAATCACCCTCAGATCCACAGAGATTCCCTATAAGGATGGTGGCATTGACATTATCGAGAGTGATGTCGTCAATTGACATTTTGACGCGGTCTTTGGCCGACTGGAAGAAATCTTTGGTCCGTTCCCTTGTACCTTGGACCGTGGAGAATCTTAGTGCAGCGAAGTACATTAGCTATTTTGAGCTGGAATCTTCCCGCAGCCGCGCGGTTGACTTACCGAGCTGCCAATGCCAAAATACTATAGAGGGTTCCTTTCGCTAAAGACCCATTGCGTATCCGGGATTTCAGATGAGACGGATGGAAAAGCGTGTGAGGCTTATCATGTATGAGCTCCAGATACAAGTCCACGAGCTCGTCACGAACTTCCTCTTTCACCGTCACTACCTGCACTTGGGGATATGGGGATGGAGAATCAACAGGCAATAACAGAGGTTTCGCATTCCGAACGAGGGACCAAGAACAAGATTGCTGTCTCGTGCAACATTGTAGGCAGCGACCATCGCGGAAAGAACCTGCTGTGCATTTCCGTTTGGCTGCACGACATTGACTGCACGACTTGGCTACCTTCATACCACCGACTTCAAAGAAAAGAGAGTGATCAGATGATGATAATTATGGCAGGCCTTGGGGCCTGAGGTGACTAAGTTCTCGGGGTCCAAAAGGAGGCATGTGGGGTCAGATGAGTGATCTCCTGTGATTGGTGGATGCTGAGCTAAGTTGCATTTTGTCTGGAGAGGTACCTTTTGTTTGTCCTCAACATACTTGAGGTACCTGCTTTGTACATGATAAGTAGTAGTACTTACTAGGGATATCGGACTTGCAATCCCTGGTCAATATCACCTCTTGGCCACAATCACCAGGAGGGGCATATGTCAAACATTAGTGCTTGAATATCCACCCCACCCTACGTCAATCTACAACCCTGACCGTCTATCCGCTCTGGCTCGCGACTTTTGTCGTCATCATCGGAGTAACATGTGTCAGCTCCCTGCTGAGGTGATTCTACATATTATCGAGTGCCTTATTCCATCAGCTCATCCTGTCGCATTTCCGCCAGTGGACCCGGTGACCCAAACACTAATCAGCCTCACCCTGGTATCCAGCCTCACACATCACACAGCAAAGCGACTTCTTCTCAAGCACTGTCTACACCTTGACTCTGGCAAACGCCTGGATTCTGTTCTTTCTCAGCTTCTTACAGACGACGGCAAACAACAAGCAGCTCCGACGGGACTCTTTTTGGCCCCGTTCCCGGGTAATAACCTGGAGGAGCCCCACGTGGTAAAACAGGTAGACCAACTATCATCGCATATCTGTGGTAGTCTACGGCGTCTCGTTATCGATATCCCGCTGCGGTACCTATACCCCGATGAAGACGTACAAGGATTACGAAAAATAATACGGGCATCCTTCGTCCGCCTAACGGAGCTGGAAGAATTTTGTTCTGTTCAAGACGAGATGTATTGCGATACTCTAGAGGATGGATCTGAGCCACCCGTATGGTCATTATGGCCACGTCTCAAACACCTCGCGCTATACAACCAGAGCGTAGACTGGCCTCTGTTCCTACAGGCTCTCCAACGATGTCCAAACCTCACGCATTTAGTTCTCACACGGCCGGATAGTCTAGCAGACCCTATAGACTCAGGTCTGGAGGGTCTTAGGTGGTGGTCATTCTTGAAACGCATTGTCATTGTGAACACCGCAAGAGATCACGAGATACAGCTGAAACGGCGCGAGCCCGATTGGCCGACGAGCTTTCTGGGGTGCTTGGTGCGTCTTCAGCATCCCGCCGGGGCTATATGCGATAACTTGTCTCGGGACTCAAATCCCGTGTTAGAATATATAACTGTGGATCTACCTCCTGGCCGAGAAGAAGATGATATCGATCTCTGTCAGGAATTCGTCCACCAGCATGCTGCCCAAGGGACATTGTGGAGCTACCCGGGATCTTGCTATTCACTACATGACTGAGGATTCAAATTATATCATTGAGCAGCGGTCTTATTTCAGTGGATTCTGTCAGTCTTGGTGCCACGGTCTACAATACGAACACTGAGAAAGTATCATTTATATACACCCAATGATTGAGATGCAGTTGTGTTTCCGAGGGATGAGTGCTAAAAAGGTTCCAGTGGAGTAGTCTAGGGTTACTCTTGAAGCTATATAGTCTTAATTCCAAAATCTTCCTACTGTAATAGTTGCATGACTAACATCTGTCTAAATCAGACTATATCCCGTGATAAACACTCGTAGAGTGCTTTCGCCTTCTTGAGGCCCTGTGGGTGATGGAATTCGTCTGCGACAGTTCAAAAGCTCTGCCAACTACCTACAACCTTCAGCCTAAGCTTCATATTACCCAAGGGTTTAGAGGAAATTTAATGTTCAGAAAGACATGTTTGTATATAAACCGAGTAGTAGCTAATGGATAATCCCTTAATATCTCGACTTCCATCAGTCTTGATGCCATAGCCTACAATAAGAATGGTCAGACATCAATCATATACGCTCAACGAATGAAACTGAGTCGCGCCAAAGCTGATCTTGGAAAAGGATTACCAGCTGTAATGCTTCAGACAACATAACTAAATAGCTACCGATACCCAACATGCATATGTTGAATATGCTACCCCATCCATTCCAGTTGTTGAACCTACTACCCATTCCCCCTTATTTGAAACATTCCCCATTCTCCATGTTCAACTTAGACAGCGGCCGTCCATAACAAGTAGCCTTCCCGTTCTGCACACACAGATAGCTCGTCCCCTTACAGTTATGAGAAGATTTCCAGCCCAGACTGTTCTTGGGATCACACTTTCCCTTATACTTTGGTTTCGCCTTCTTAATCTTAGCACAGTTCGAGCAGTGACTCGGGGCGAGAGGGTTAATCGCATCGGCATCGGTTTTGTCTTGGACATTGCCATCCTCCTTGTCGTCTAAGGTATAAGTCGTGACCGTATCCCAGTCCTCGTTTGTGTCGCGTGCCTCGACATTGTTCGTTTCGTCGGTAGTTGCCGTCTCAGTGAGCTCGAGGCTTTTGATTTTGTTCGGATCACATTGCGGCTTCGCTACGGCGGCGATTGCGAGGATGAGAAGGGCTATGTAGTAGATTGGATACTTGAGAAGCATTTTGTGAGAGTCTTCCTGTGCCAGAATTTAGCTTTCTGCTGGTTTGATGGGTGATACATAATGAATAAATCGGTCTTAGGATTTCAGCGCAGGAAGAGGGAATAGGACAAAAGGAAATGAAAGTAGAGCTACGAGAAAAGAAGAGTGGGAAGAGGAGGGCATACCGTCCAGATACGATGGCTATTGTTTAACGATAGACAGATATGCAAGACGATAAGCAACAGGTAACTTGTCCTACAACCTGTCCATATATATAGTTGAAACTACCCCAGGTTTCCTGTCGTATTATGCATACTACTGGGAGAGCTGGTTACCTATGATTGACCCAGCTAAGACCGATAGTCCCCGCTCTTGGTCAGACGAGCGGCATTCTTGAGGCTTTCTACACTCGACCAGTAACCAATATCGGATATCACGGAGAGAGCAGCCGCTACTAGGGATCAAATAGCCAAGCCTAGAATGGATTTCAGAGACTAGTCACCCCCCACACCCCCTCTCGGGCTGCAAGCGCCAGATGACACTGATACGACGACACTGTGAGATAGCTAGGCTCTGACATGAATAGCTAAGAGTTGGTCTAGAACTATTGTCATCTGCCCTCAAGTTCAATTAAATACGACGATATGAATAGTCAGTTATCAATACCAAACACACAACTCGAGAGACAATAAAAGTTGTCGAGTCAAACAGGGGCTTGGCGGCTTGGGTTACATCGAACATTTGGAGGCTGCTGAGTCTGAAGGCTTTTTGGAACACAGCGAATGACATCTGCGCCAAGGGCGTATTATATGGAGGTACAGCACTCGTCATCGAATGATGGTGGTCCTGTTTCTACCCTAGTATGGAAGGCAGGGGGGACCTTGCTTATGTGTAGAAGCTATTCATGCAGGGTGCAGCTGAGGTAATAAGCATCAATGAGTAGAAGTCACTTAGCGTCAAACATACGCTGATCACCCGACCACCAACAAGAGGCTCTATTATATGTTTTGGAGAGGAAAGGGTCAGCAGAGTAAGCATGATTTAGGCCAAATGGGGTGGAAGCCTTCCTTCCTAGCGGCATCCTGCAGCCCTGACAGTCATGGTATCTGATGCCGATTGGATGCAGCATTCTTGAAGACAAACGGGCCAACAAGGAAGTCCGTAGATTGCAAGATTTGTCAGCCAGCTATTTCGTCGCCACCAGGATAACTGATATTATTACATTTTAGCTATTAGCAAACCGACTGGTACGACAAAGTAAACAGAATTTCCAAGGAAGCACAGTGTGTTGGATCGACTAGAGTATATATTATCAACTTATGTACTACATGCTGGGCACTGCAATGCTCATAAAGAATTTCTGTAAGACGAGGAAGGACCAATGGTATGGTTGGTCGCCCTATATCGAGATCATTATATTGAGATAGTTTTAAGGAAGAAGAGGAGAGGTCTTTGCTAGGAATGCCACAGAAAATCTATTCCTTCCGTATAATTGTCGGTCACGTCGCCGTGGTAGAGCCGAAAGCATACTTAACGCACGTTTCAGAATAGATCACGCAACAACGGTAATACATCTGTAGGTACAGCGAGATCGTCCGACGACCAGTACTGTCCAAGATCTGTGTCAAGTCATTTAAGCACGACAGAGTGCACTTGTGTTCGTACTCAGCGAGCTGAAGCAACTGGGTCCCGACATCACCGTCTAACTTGACGCTCTGAGGTGAGGAGAACTCAGGGAAGTTGACCGAATTGAGGTTTGATGCGAGGCGGTCTCGCTCAATACTGCCAAGGTCATTCCAAAGCCGACCTTCCACGGATATCTGTCTCCATAACTTCTCCGCAAGGTACTTTTCCCTGGCGGTAGGAAAGACATCTCCACCGTTCCCAATCTTACAAATGAGGGATTTGGAAACAACCGCGCTCTTGACGTCATGGACAGCAGATGTATGTAGCCAGGTATAAAATGTTTGCCCGGTACTTACCGTAGCACACTCGGTGTCAGAACGTAGAAGGGCACTGTTTAGTGACCTATGCGCTTTGGCCTGTTGCGTAGCAGCCAAGGTTGCCATTTCCAACTCTTTTTGGAGGTCGCGTCTATGGTAAGGACTAGTATTTGCCTTAAGATTGTCATCCAAGACAAAACGGAACCAGGTTCCTATGTTTTCCCGTATGCTCTTAAGACGAGTGAGGGTTTCCTCATCCACATCAGAAATATTCGTTCTAGATGAATGTCCGTGGAGAGAACTATCTTTACACAAGGCAGTCTCATTGCACAGTTCATCAATATAGTCGGCTATCATGTCGGTTGTAAAATCCGGCAGATTGACCAGGGACTTCTCCATTAGTTCGTCCTCTTGGAATATGCCAATCGAAAGTTCTACCATGCTGTAGACTACCCATGTACTCAGGAGATACTCAGGGCTTGAATTGTTGGCCAATGTCCAAAAGCATGCGCCATATTTGATGTACTTTTCTCCGAGAGCTCCTCCGGTGGAAAATACATCTAGCGTCTTTAGCCTGTAGCCAAAGAGAATCGCCTCTATAACTGAAGCTTGTATGACCCACTTCGGTGTCTCCATTTGAGATGGTAATCGAGAAAAGTACTCTGTCATCTTAAGGACCATTGTTGTTGACACGTTGACGAGCCTATGTGGTATTTCGGCAAGTTTGTCGATAGTATCCTCAGCTTGCAGAGCAGCCATGATGTAGGAGTCCGACACGGTCGGTATAGCATACAAGGTTTTGTCCAACCAAAGCTGGTCATCTGTCTGTGACCGTTGGCCTTTGGTAAGGATGAACTGGACACCTCTGTTAATAGCATCTTTAATCTCCACAGATATCATGTTAGTGAAACTAAAAGGTGCCACACTTTTGAGAATCAAGACAGCATAGGCCGTCTCTTCGGCTGAGTTCGAGCTTCCCCATGATCCATCTTGATTTTGGGTACGCAATGTTCGGATTAAAGACTGAAACAACGTGATGGGAAGTTGGAATTTCATAAGATCGTCGGGCAATGCGGCCAGATGCCCTTCACTCCAGCGTTGTATGTAAGACATCAAGGCTTCACACATTAGCATTGTGGGATAATAAGGCGAGATATTCTAGTATTGTTAGAGACAACCCCATATTCTCTAGAAGCAGAGTTTGGCATACCCATTTGTCCTTTACCATTCGGTCACATTGAAACCACGCATCGCACAGGTAGCGAATGCATTTTTCAATTTGTGGCTGGTAGCGATCATCGGCTGAAAGCAACACCAGAGCAGTGAGTACGTTAGCATTGGTACTTATGCTAGTATGCGTCTCGTATAGATATGTTGTAAAGTGCTTTTCTCGTTCAAATCGATCGACCAATGCTTGTGGCGAGTAGTGTGCCCCCTGAAGTGCAAGGGCTGCTAAAGCCTTGGCCGTGTCATCGGCATCAGGACATGCTTTCGGGACTATTCACATTATATTAGCGAAAGGAACCGACTTCAAGACCGAAGGCACTCTACCAAAGCCCACTACTCCATGAAGCTCAATTTCGCTCTCGATCTGCTTTCCAACCTCTTTCAGTCTGCTACTTGGTTCGATGCCATGGCGTATCAAGCTCGTCGTCACCTTCTAGGATTAGAATTTCCATAAAACCAATGCTAACCACGAGGATAAAACGTACCCATGCCCATTCAAATACCGTGGTTGGGTATCCTGCAGCCACAAGACCTGACCCATGACCAGCCCCGTTGGAGATTGCACGCTGAATGTATTCTTCGGCCTCGTCATCCCACATAGGATTATACATCAGATACGCTGCCGTCGCAGATGGAGATGCTAACATGCTGCCAAGAACTTTGTAGTGGGCCAGCCCTGTGAAATCGATTTTCCCAACCAACGCTTCCAACGAGTGCAGAAGAGAAGATTGTGGACCGCTGAAAATAGTGTCCAAGTTGATCTTTGAAAGTTTCTTCGCCTGAATCTTGTTCAAGTATGTGCGGTCAAAGTCGAATGTATGCCCCTCCGCTTCCAAGAGGTCCAATATTGCCGGTAATCGAAGCTCAAGACTAACAGGTAAAGTACATGTTGCTAACAAGTCATTGAGACCTTTCAAAGCGGTGTCCAGAAAGGCCTTCGCGTTGAGGATCCTTGAGTTGAGGTCTTGACGGTCTGTGTCACAGGAGTCTCCCGCATGTCTTTGCAGTGCAAGAAGAGCAGCTAAGGTGCTGGCGATGGAATCCAATTCAGAAGTGGTCCCCCCCCAACTACCACATTGGCTTTGTTGCTGAAGAAGAGCCTGAAAGGCAGTTGGAAATGCCCAGACAGACTTCCCTTCGATGGGCTTTCTGACCATTGCAATCCATGCTGTATCATATATGTTGCCAGACATTGTCCCCAGTCCGTAAGTTGGATGGTAAGACTTATCAAAACTCTTAAACAAACTCCGTTCCTTCATATCAACAAGGACACCCACTGGATTGTCCTTCATGTTGCTCAATGGATACTGAAGTCTGTAATGAAAGGAAACTGTAGGTAGTAAGTAGCTGATGAGGTTGGAATGAGCCCACAGATGCCTGGCTTTGGTCACATCTTAAATACCAACCATCAACCTGAGTACATTTCGACTGGCCGAGAAGACGTATGGACTTTTCATTACGTTATCTTTAAGCTTTCGATCGACATGATGGGTCACGATGGCGCTGAGCGAACCCCTTGGAAACGAGTTACCAAGAAGATCGTTACCGGAGTAGCCGTTTTAGTTTGAATAGTTACTTTTCTCTATTTTTTTTATCGCTCAGCACCTGTGGGGCGGCTTCTCGGGGGTTATTCTTCAGCTACGCCTTGCATTTTTCAACTGCACCTAGTAGGCACTATGCAATGGGTTAACAATAAAGTTTACCACTCCTTAAGCGTAGAGGTAGGACAGTAATCCAATAATAACCCGCGGCGGAAATTTTATACGAGTATATCAATAGTGCCTCGGGATTTCATACCTTTCGGGTGGGGAATGTACAGACCTCCGTATACCTATCTCACCGCTCCCCACTGCTTAAAAAAGTTAAAATTTTGTGGATAGATGGATCCTTCATAATGGCTCGCCTCTCAACGTACACAAGGGACGATTGGGCATAGGTAGATTAGGCTCCTTTGCTTGGACTTGGTACTGCTCAGCTGAAGGCTTTTCCGGCTCAATGCAGAGGTAGTAGTGACCTATAAGGTCTAACACGAAGCACCGCACTAATGAATGATATGTAACATCGATTGGTGTTACCTGAGGTTGTGGAACACATTAATACCCATCCTTCCACTCCCCTTCTTGCAACCTGCAAATGTCCCCGAAATCATGGGTGTGATTTCCGTTGTCAGCTTTTTGGCTTCCGTCAAGGAGCACTTCATTATATCTATCCTACTATTCTTCCCAATCGCTTTGATTTTACGTACTATATATCGACTGTATATTGACCCGCTCCATCATATACCCGGCCCTAAGCTAGCAGCAATCAGTCATCTCTATGAATTCTATCACGATGTCGTCCGGGGTGGATTGTTCATCTGGGAAATCGAAAAAATGCACCAAGAATATGGTACCGTCACCAGCCGATTGACCGCATTCCATCCTTACCATTCTATAGGCCCTATTGTGCGGATCAACCCGCGTGAAGTCCACATTAAAGACCCGTATTTTTATGACGAGCTCTATGCTCCTGCCCACGGGGGGCGAGACAAGGACGCAAAGTCCGTTGAGATATTCAGTTCGCCCACCGCGTTGGTTTCGACAGTTGACCATCATACCCATCGCATGCGCCGGAAGTTACTCACCTCATTCTTTTCAAGACGGTCGATCGAGAGGATCGAGCCGGTTATCCACGAATCACTTTCAAAGTTCTTGGATAGTCTTATTACGGCCTACGAGGAAGATTCCGTAGTAGAGCTCATCGACAGACTCCAAGCGTTGACAGGCCACGTCATCACACAATATGCGTATGGAGAGAACTATGGTCTCCACGAACCCCAAAATATCGGAAAGGGCATTGTGAAGGTTGTCCAGGAAGGGACGGAGCAAATCCACCTGCACCGGTTTTTCCCTCTTATCCAGCGTTTTTTGCGATTAATACCCTCATTCTTCATGACTCAGCTCTTTCCAGCCCGAGCGGCAATGTACGACCTGTTGCATGGAGTACGAAAGAAATCAATAGAGGTGCTTCAGCAGAAGGACGTGTGCACTCCTGCCGAGAGAACAACCATGTTTCATGCCCTTACAGCTCCGGAGGTACCCCCCGAGGAACGGACGTTGCAACGCCTCGAGGATGAGGGATTGGTTCTGTTTGCCGCCGGCACAGAGACCACCGCGACCACCTTAGGAGTGGCTATATTCCACATTTTTAGTGATCCAACGGTCCTTGCAAAACTTCGCAAAGAGCTTGAACAAGTAATGCCCACTCCAGAAGGTCTAGCAACATGGCGGGAGCTTGAAAAGCTGCCATATTTGGTATGTACCTTGGATGTCTGTGATGGTCGTTCCTAGGATCTTGTTAACGGCTCATTCCACAGAACGGGGTTATTCATGAAGCCTTGCGCTTTTCGGGTCTAGCTATGCGGCAACAGAGGGTGTCGCCGACCGAGGTAATCAAATACAAGGATTATGCCATTCCACCTGGGGTACGTTGTCCTGATAATCTTTTGTCACGGCTGGCAACGCTTATCACGCAAGTAGACTCCCGTTAGTATGCTTCAATACTTCTTGCATACGGATCCGGCACTCTTTTCCGATCCCGAGAAATTTTACCCTGAGCGCTGGATGCTCGCGGCGGAGCGTAATGAGAGTCTTTCGAGATTCCTGGTGACATTTGGCAAAGGGACGCGATCCTGTATCGGAATGAAGTAAGTTGATGTCATTCCAACAAGTCATTCGTCCTGCTAACTTTGAACACCGTAGCCTGGCCTATGCAGAATTACATACTGCTTTAGCAGCCATTGTCCGTCGATTCGATCTGGAGCTTTACCAGACAACTGCGGAGGATATTCGTTTCGTGCGAGACAAACTGCTTCCACGGGCCAAGAATGGTCCCTGGAGAGTTCGAGTGAAAGTTGTGGGCATCCGCAAAGACTAGTTTCTAGGACTTCTGCGTAGGCAAGTTGTAATAGCCGCTGAAGAATTCATTCTCTATGCTGTACACGCTTGACCTTGCGCGTTCGGGAAGGGGTAGAGTGAGATATTTACGGACCGATGATTCGCAGATAGTTTAGGAGACGGTTGACTATTGTTAATTTCATCTAACCTAGTTTTATTCGTAATAATAGATTCAGAAGGACCAGAGCCCCAGAAGCTCCCCGGAGTTCAATCCCTTTTAGCTACGGGAACAACTAACAGGAGGCCTATGGAATGTCAAGAAAAACCCCGTACTGAGGAAACGCTTAAGAGGACCTGAGTATAGATAAATGCATGAGCAGCTTGGTAGCCATTCTTCGAACCGCGCTTCAGCATGCTGTAATGATTGTAATATATCGGTCATGGGATACAAGGCTGTACTATTGAATAGTTCCACAAAGCCAACTTCACGTTCACATTCTATGATCAACACGGTTCTGGGATAGAGATCAGCGCAACAAATGACCTCCCACCCGTGTAACATTACCATTAGCATGCAGACAGCTCCAACAGGTGCGAGGGCTTAATCCATTTTCGGCAGCGGGTCTACTTATTGTGCTGAAAGAGGACTCGGATTTAGCTAGTGGTGCAGCTTCATCACATACTCGTGGGTGATCGGCGTCATACTAACTTCCAATCTGGGAATTCCTGCAAGATAGGGATTAGCAGGACGCCGATCCCCGAGTGCCGAATATTCAATATTGAGCGAATAGCGGTGAGAAGATCGCCGGCCACTATTACTATATGTAATAAAGTATTTATTCAAGATTGACTTCTTTCGGGATGATCGACAAGTTCTAGAACTCTAAAATAAACCCTAATTGGGTTAATCCTTCCCCATCGGTTGCCTTCGAATATGTAATAATTGTATTTTTAGTCTTCACAATATATTTCGAGAGGGTAAGTTAGTCAGGTTGTTCGTAATTATGATCAATGAGTGTGCTAGGTGGCTGATAAAATCTATAAATCGTATGTGAATTTAAAATGACCATGGAAAGCTGTCCAACACTGCCTGTGATTTCTGGACAAAACTGATCATCACCGAACCAAACCCAAACCATGGGCCAAACTGCCTCAACTCCGAAGCCGGGTACCCAGATCCAAGTCATCGGCGCCGGACTACCCCGTACTGGCACTGCATCCTTCAGCACTGCCTTGACCATCCTCCTCAATGACCCCGTCTACCACGGCGGCACCCAATTGACCCGCGGCCCGCCGTCTGAGTTGAAAACATGGATTTGTATCCTCCGTGCATGGCTGGGGGGTGATAAGCCCACGGTCCTGTCCCTCATCAAGGATCGTCTCGATGGTTATGCGGCTATCACTGACGCCCCAGGGTGTCAGCTCCTCCCAGAGTTGCTGGAGCTCTACCCGGACGCCAAGGTCATCTGTACCGTACGCGACCCCATTGCGTGGGAGAAGAGCATGAATCAAATCCATGGCTTTGCACGTATGTGGTTCCTTAAGGCTCTGCTCCTTCCACTACCGGGGATGAGACATTTTGTAGACTTTACTTGGTTGCTACGCCAGCAGTGGAGCAATCTGTATGCGGATGGTCGGCGGTTCAGCTCAGTGAAGGAGGTGAGCGATACGCTTCCGCAGAGGGCGATCTACTCCAAACATGTCGCTTGGCTGCAGGAGAATGTGCCCGCTGATCGGCTGGTGTTTTTTGACGTCCGAGAGGGTTGGGAGCCGTTGTGTAAAGCGTTGGGTAAAGATGTCCCTACGGATATACCCTTCCCACATGTGAACGATTCCGAGGGGATCGCGCGCACCGCGAAGTATCACATCCGACATGCCTTAATCCGATGGGTGGCGATCTCTGCTATTTCTGGAATTGCTATTATAGGATTTATAAGGCGATGGTGAAGCGATAGTGAGGTGGACTCAGCACACCTAGGGAGGTACTGGTAAGCCACTTTATCCACTTAGTACCTCTCAGTCCAGGATGAAGTAAAATTTGTTCTTTGAGTTAGAGTTTCATTTCCAGTTATTTTGGCTGCAAGGGCTGGAATATTTCAGCTGCGCGGCACTATTTTGTTTGTCTTCTCTGTGGCGAGTTAACAATCCACCTTTGCTCAGCATGATTCCATTAGCTTATGGCTTTCAATACTTATACTCTATTCGGAACAAAATCTTGATTAATCGATCGTTAGCTTGCAAGCCACACCAGCCTTGCGGCAGATTAGGGACGGAGTGGATACTTTGATCGACAGGAATGCAATAATTGCGACTCGTCTACTGGCAAGCAACGACATGGCTAGCTGAGCATGCTCGTAATAAGGTTTCCTCCACTTAGTCCAGAACAATCCACCGATCCTCCTACATGGAGAGATATACTTAATTAGGTAATCTGGTAGTCGATCATCTTATTATTTGGCTACTCAAAGCTGTTTATACCTTGGTCTCTATGCCACGCAAAATATTTCTGAATACGAACCCAAGAGTTGCTAGAACCTAATAGCAAAGCGGAGACATTCCATGTAGAATTATCCGAGTACACTTTTCATGGTGATAGGTTATTGGTTACAGGTGCACTGCGATTGGAATCTCGATCGATCGTCTGGGGACTTTAGCCCCTTGCATCTTACATATGAGAATGACATCGTTCAAGACTACTCATGCAAATGCCGTGTATTCAGAATCCATTGCAGCTGATGTGTTACCTCCGTATACTATCTGGAATGCTACGTTGGTGACGCCTGAACTCTTGCATGTGTCGATAAGAATAGGCAATCAATTGAGCTGCCTAAATTGCTCATATCGGGGATTGCTTATATTGAAATATCTATATCGACTAGTAGGAATCAGGATGATAAGTAGTATATATAATTTATACTTTATGTTTGTTGATCTCTCTGCGTAGTTCAGGGTATTCTAATAGTAAGATATAGTGTAGGAGAGAAATATATACTTTTTAGTTAATGATATATTCTACGAGTAAGATTTGAACCTAAAAACACTAAAAAGTAGAGGGACACGTGATCTTTATATATTTTTAAAAATATATAATTGGCCAGGAGGATCCACTCTACTCTCCTATAAAGCAATTTTGTATAGGGGATTTAGAGAGAATGATGAAATTTCCCTGTATCGTGCTTTAAGGAATATCGGGGTTGCTTATAACCGTGTTTCACACTGTAGTGTGATTAACCAACTCGCATTCTTTACCCGCTCTCACACAGTTGCCACTACTCTAATTGTTCAACTCTTACAGTATGACAGTCACCTCAGGTTTCCAGATGGGGTCCTCGCCAACTTCTCCCTTGGAATATGTCGGTTACAATCTGGCCGAACCGAAGAGCAGAGAGCAGGTTTGTTTGACTCAGTAGGAGAAAATTGAGATCGATACCCCTAACAGTTTTATAGATTATCTGTGGGCCTCTGGACTACCTCCTATCGTCTGGGGGAAAGAACATTCGACACAAACTCATGCTAGCGTTCAATGAATGGCTTCAGATTCCCGCAGAGAAGGCCGAAATTATAAGCGATATTGTGAATCTACTGCACACGGCATCTCTTCTGTAAGGCTTATGTCCTGCTCGATATCTTGCTCGGTGGTCAATCCTGACTAAATGAGTACTGTAGGATTGACGATATTCAAGACTCCTCCAAGCTTCGGCGGGGGAAGCCAGTTGCCCATAGCATCTTTGGTGTAGCCCAGACCATCAACTCCGCCAACTACGCATACTTCCTAGCACAGCAGAAACTGTCCTCTCTACATAACACACGCGCTAATGATGTCTTTGTCGAGGAGCTCTTAAATCTTCATAGGGGCCAGGGGATGGATTTGTACTGGCGAGACACTCTGACGTGCCCTACGGAAGAGCAATACATTGGCATGGTTCTAGACAAGACGGGGGGGTTATTTCGACTCGCAGTCAAACTCATGCAGCTGGAAAGCAATCAGACATGGTATGTCAATTTGGCTAAATGCCACCTTATGAGCGTGGCTAACAGAGAACCCAGCGACTGTATACCTCTGACGAACACCCTCGGCACGATCTTTCAGATTCGGGACGACATTCTCAACCTCAGTGGCAAGGAGTACACTAAGAATAAAGGCTTCTGTGAGGATATCACGGAGGGGAAGTTTTCCTTCCCCATTATCCACAGCATCAACAGTGATCCTAGGAACATGCAGCTTGTGAACATCCTGAGACAGAGAAGTGAAGATAACTCGCTGAAAGCCTATGCGGTTGACTACATCACCTCAACCCGGAGCTTTACCTACAGCTATGGAAAGCTGAATTCACTGATTGCGGAAGCCAAGTCAATGATGGAAGAATTGGATGCACAAATGGGCCCCTCGACAGGCATGTGTGCGTTTTTAGAAATGCTGAATCTCAATTAATTGTCTTGCATATTGGTCAACCATTGTATAGTACTATTATAACACGCATGTTGCGAATGAATTATTCTGTACCGACGGGATCTTTCCGTTGGTCTACCTGTTCAAGTATATTGAAAAGAAAGCGTATAATACTCCTGGACATGAGATATCGGGGATTATTTGACGTAGGTCTTACTGTTGTATCTATGTAAGAACTGCTGGTCAACGGGGTGATATGCTGCACATCAGTTTATTGACCGTTTCGTGTCTATTCACTCCGACGATTCATTTCTTTGCCCAGACATAGTACAGCAATCGGCTGTATTACCCATTGTGTCTGAATTCAACAATCTTGGGGAGAACGGTTGGGTACTAATAAAAATATTAGAATTATGAATAAATATCTTCGGGCCATCATCTGGCATCTACCTTGATTTCTTCTTTTATGTACATATTACTTGGTCGCGTTTGACATTATGGAGTTCTATATATGCTCCGATGCATCAATAACTGCGTGCAAGCACCATGGTATTTGTATAGCTAGGGAATCCACTGGCAAAGATAATATGATGCATTCCACTAACTAATGAGATTTGTAAGGAAATAAAAAAATACCTTATATATTTGTGCATGTACGCCCTCCTTCGAAAAGAAAGGAGAAAGAGGGTCTATACTAAGCCACATATATCATATCAAAGGTTCCTTGATCGCATTAGGGGCCATACACTACCTTCTGAAGAAATATGAGAGACTACTGCATGATGTCTCATTTCCTTCAATCTGAAGCCGTTCATCCTCAACGCTTTTGCGATCTTCAACTGGTCTGGTCGTTTGATCGGTCAGGACTATTCGCACGAGCATCTAATTGTCTGGCAAGCGAGAGTCCTCCCCAAATAGTGGAGGGTGATGACCTCTATCTAGATTCTACGCTACGTTATCTACAATCACTTCGTAAAAGAGCCTAACTCTGCACATGAAGACATAACAGTGTTCTTAAAATTAATTTCTAGTACCGTAAGACCGGAATTAGATAACGATTAGAGTAGTTATAATCATAAACACCATAAGAAAGTAATTTATATATATATATTACCTAGTAGGAGAATCGAGATGGAAGAGGGAAAGTGGAGAAGAAAAAAAAATGAATCACGATGCCTGGCTGATCTAGGGGTCTCTAGGTTATGAGCCTGGAGGGCTACCACTACCCCACATCGTAGTTTGCTAGCATGCACAGAAAAATACTAGAAATAGAAAAGAGGAAAAGACATTCATAATAAACGTTCCATGATTACTACTCCGTACAAAATACATTTACTGTATATTGACTCACACATATATTGACACGTTATTATTTAGATAGTATCCTTCCCACTCAAAAGATATTACTCGACCCGACGTCGTCTAGAGTCATGATAATTAAGATCCTCCTCGCTCAAAAAGCTATACCATCTTCGTAAGCAATCGGATGCATCGGCATGAGCTTGGGTCGACCATAGTCCCATGTCAATCATTCTCTGCTCCTCCCAGATAGCGAAGCCATATTTGAGATACGCCCCTGGCCCTATGTATTGACCAGGACCGGCATTGTGATTATCATACATGCTCTGCCAAAACCGTACGCCAATCGTCTCTCCATGGAGCGTTTGCCACTCCCCTCTGCTTGGAACCTCTCCAAAACCTTGAATATGGAGAGGCAGTGGGGGTATGATCTCCGGGTCCCTTTGGGTGTTCTCTATCGATATGTCACTTTCCTCAGATGAAGATGATGGTATTCGAAGAAGGCATCTTCCTCTTCCAAACCCCCATTCCTCATCACTGTCACCCTCGCTGCTTTCCGACTCGTCACTCTCGGTTTCCTCGCTCTCCATACCCTCACTCTCGACCGGACTAAGTAAGAACTCCTCATCGTCGGAATCAGTATCCGAAGCTACTCTCTGCTCCAGAATTGGACTCGGCGCTATGCTAATAAATGGTCTAGGTTCCGGGAGCCACGGGTCCGCAGGATTCCAGCCTTGAGTCACAGCCCATGGAGACGGGGGCGGCTGACATGCCCAGCCAGACTCAGTGCCCTCGGGGATCTTAGGCAGCTGAAATGGCTGATGCTGGTTAATTGCATCTGACAACTCTTCCTCGGTGCCTTCTGGATTATTCTGTTCACACATAAAGCGTAATACGGTCCTGGCTTGAAATCTCGCAGTATTCAATGAAACATGCTGGTAAAGACCTCGGCTTTGCAGTCTTGCAAGCTCTCTGGGCGACCAATCTAGATGTCCCTTAAGTCCTTGCAATTTAAGTTCATTGCAGAACAACACGCGCCAAAAGGAAAGAATGCTTCGTTGCTCCTCTGTCCATGTGGGAAATATGAACCCCACGGGGTATTTTCTTTGGCCCAGCGGACTAGCCAGACAACGCTGAAGGCATCGTTCAATACAGAGGTGTGCTAAGACATGGACCCTGTGAGACAATACCACAAACCTTCGTAGCTGCTCAGGATTTGCAATAATCTTCTCGCAGAGCAGGAATCGGTCGGTCTGTGCGTCCTCAAAATTGGAATATGTGTGTGTGCCGGTACGGAGAGCAAGAACCTGCCGCATATAAAGTCGAGTTTGAGCTGGGACGGTCAAATTCAATACGGCGTCCACTATCTCCGACGCGCTGGCGTTAAAGACAGCTAGCATCCGCGACGAGGTAGTAAGCAGACTCCAGAGGGCAGAAACGTCCGGGCATTGCTGGAAGATTTTACAGAGAAGCTCGGTCGGTAGCTGAGATAGGTAACTTTGACCGGTAATGTTGGAAGCATCCATTTTGGATAGACCAAAACAAGTCGCTGGACAGCTAAAGTACTCACTCAAAGTGTGTAGCACTTTCTGGTATGGCGACAAGGCTCTAGTATATAGAGCGAAGCACAATATGAATAATGAATGAAGGCGACCTTGCGCCTCATTTTCCTGAGTACCCCTTATATATCGTGGCGCTAAAATAGTCGCTCACTTTGCACATTTGGCGGGAGTCATCGGAAGACATGATGTCCAGGGTTCGCCCCACTTAGCTTAACATTGTCGATGACCTATCCTCATATTGCACCGGAATTATACATGGCATGGCAACTAGTATCGCTAGTCTAGTTATGAGTCATAGGCACTTCGGTGTACCCGGACAAGGCTCGGCTGTCTAACAACCTCCTACTTAGTCCTTGAGCGAGCACTGTCTAAGACTTGCTAACCACCAAACCATGTTGACTGGCCAAGGTTCGCTTTCGATATCATTTCATCCACTCAGCATAGACCGAAGGCGGCGCCCTTCACAGCCCCACCATCTATATTCACATAGTTGTTGTTGCCTCATATACTAACTGTGTGGTTTACGTCCCAGAGCAAAACCCGCACTCCATCCACGTCGAGGATTTCTCCAGCTTCTTCTCACCATGAGATATGCAGATGAAATGTCACTACGGGGCAAACAGTAGTGTGTGCGATGATTATGTTGCACGGACTCAGCCAAATATTACGCTCCTATTGCGATTCTCAACTCTTGCTCTTGTATTCGAACTACCTATCTAACTGGCATACAACCCTGTGAGATACCTATGTCTTGTTATGTTTACGAGATCTGGGCTCATAAAACTTATGTGTCTACCATCAAAAACGGTTAGCATGTAGAAACTGGTACTTGTTCATGCTGGATGTATAGTTGGTACTGTAGTAGGCCATTCATCTCGTTTAAAATTAATTTGTTACAAGGGCCCTCTAGGTGCATTGACTAGAGAACTCCCAGTGTGTAGAGGGCCCACACTTAGGGTGGTATGAGGGTCCGCTAACCGTCGGCTAAGCTTTACGTGGTATAGTTAAGCAATCGGCGTTGGAGAATGCCGATTGTTATGTTACATCTTTGTACTCAGAGTAGTCAATATAGCATTAGCTGGGTGGATCGTATCATTCAACACGACATTGGGGGTTTGCCTCGTGTCTTCGACCAAGGAAAACGAGGGATTTTAAGGAAATCAAGGCACCACAAGTGCAAGTGGCGGTTGGTTACAAACGAACCATTACTGGAAGTCTAGCATATTTTTGCACTCCTAGCTTGAAGTAGCGGCTAATACTTGTTGAGGAGAGAGCCGAGGCCTTGAAAGGTTTTGTCGCCCGGCCATTGGGCGCTGCTCTCTCCCTGGTCTTATGCTCCCAGGCAACTGTGTATAAGTTCAGGATCTGGACACGACCACTTCCGACTCTCATGAAGCATTTCTCAACGCGGTTACTAGAAACAGCTTAGGTATTGTAATTTGGGCCGTAGGTCTGTACGGTCATAGAGAGAAATGTAACGGCAGGGGATTGAATTTGTGTAAACGTAATGCTCTTTCTCACTTGAGATCAAGATAGATCACTGTGCTTTCAGTTGGTTCCTTTTCCTATAGCGCCAGAGGTTCTCCCTTTTTTCCTTCCTTTCTTCTCTTTCTAAGTTCTTTCTTTCTCCCAAGACTATACTAAAGAGACAATAAGTAGATAGTATAGGATCTCTATGGCCAGAGATTCAAACGGTGCCAATGTTGGAGAGTCCATACTATCCGGCTTGAGAAGTCACTCGATATGACTTTACATTTTCAATAAGCAGATGCTGGTTAGAATTCCAAATATACTTATCTACTATCGACGTGATATATATAGTAGGTTTATCTATAGAAGGCAGTTGGTTGTCGGAAATAGTGGAAGTTTGCTGAACTAGTGGCTTTAGTCATACGCACGGTATTACCGTCTTCCACGTAATAGTATCTCTCAGCCACCTTCCAGTGGTGATGTATACAACAATATTCCAAAGAATGAATCTGTCTGCCATTTTCATGGAAGTTTGGAAGGTCTTGGCAGGGTCCACCGTGTACAAATTTGCGGGGTTTGGCGGGGAGTTCAGGGACTACGCGTACTGGACGAGATGAGTTTCTGATATTTCTATTACTAAATCAACCACTCAAACCGCGGACCATAAAACCCCTCCATAATCCTATTCTGGCCGCCTTTTCGTCTCGCCTTCATATCACGAGTCGATACTTGTTGAGTATACACATCGGCGCAGCTCCGTCCTATTGATGAAGGGTATTTTGTGGCCGCTCAAGTACTGAGGACATGTACCTCCAACGATTCAAGGCTAATATTTGCAGATTGAATCTCAATTCCTGAACAGGAAACCTACCACATCCATATCGCAAACCCATCTTGACAAATTTCCAAAACAGAGCAATATGGTCTCCGACTCAGACATCAAGTACCTGCGCCGTTGCGTAGACCTCGCCCGTGAAGCTCTCGAAGCGGGCGATTCCCCGTTCGGGTCAGTGCTAGTGGATGCTGCCGGCAAGATCATCAACGAGGATCGCAATCGCACCGTGACTGAAGCAGATGTCACCTGGCACCCGGAGCTCACGATCGTCAAGTGGGCGCAGAAGAACCTGACTCCAACAGAGCGCGCAGCTGCCACAGTCTACACTTCAGGTGAGCACTGCCCGATGTGTGCGGCTGCTCATGCAAACGCGGGCTTGGGGCGGATCGTATATGCTAGCTCTACTGCTCAGTTTGTGCAGTGGAGGACGGAGATGGGCATAAAGCCTGGTCCGGTTGCCCCGTTGTCGATCAATCAGGTGGCACCGGATCTACTTGTTGATGGCCCGGCTCCGGGTCTGGATGAGGAGGTTCGGGGATTGCATCAGGAGAAGCAGGCTCGAAGTGTATCATAAGGGCTCAGTTAAGAAGCGAGAGGGCTGTGCATATAATATTGGAACCATTACCCCGCGAGTTGACACGTTTATTCCATTCGTAGAACACCATGATGCACTTACTAATTGCAATTCAACCACAACACACTGCGGTAAATGAATAACCCGATCCTCTTTGAATGTAACACTTCCGTCTTTGTACACTTGTTGGACAAGCTTCAAGACCAGCATTGGGGGTATCGGTAAGAATTATATTAAACGAGATACGGGTTTATATACAATAACCACATAAGGCATTTCAACATACAACGCGTATCATGACTGGAGCTCATACCTCATCCCCTGATGCCTAGATTCCCCCGAAACTTCAACTGGAGGAGGTTGTTGCGGCGGCGGCTGAGATAGATATGGCTTCAGGAGGACGGTAGAATTGCCCGAATAATAATCTGGGGTTATGTTTAAGTTCTGGCGTTTCGTGACCCGACGACGGAAATACCATATCACGGCCCCAAGGACAAGTATGAATGCACATCCGAGCCCCACACCGACGCCGACTCCTACTGTTGCCTGAGGCGAGAGTCCACCTCCGCTGCCAGAATCGGAGGATGCAGTTGGGGACGCTGAAGTAGGGGTTGTGTTTATCGACGTGCTAAGTGAGAGCGTAGGTGATGTCATGGTCGCAGTCGTTTTTGTTGTAGAAGAAGCTGTTGTAGTAGATTCCGCGTCATTATCAGTGATGTTGAAGTAGTGGCTGGCGAACAGGTTTGCGCTATCGAGGTCGTTTGCGTCTCGGATCTGGAAGAAGAAGACATTGCCGTCCTTGAGGTTTCGCTGGGTAGATACTACCCAGTTGTATGTTATAACACCGGTTAAATTCGCTATGGTCATCAGTCAGCGGAAGCGAACCACTGGAAGGCAAGCCAGTTGTTGAGGGATGAATGGCGTACTTTGAAGCCACTCGTAGTCTGAATTGTCATTCTGCCACAACATCAAAGAAAGGTATTCCAGACTGGTGGCCCATCGCAACTGTACCGTCTGGCCGAGTTCATACACCGGATTATCCTTATAGACATGGATCGGGCCGCCAGTTGGAGGATTGTAGAAGATTCCTGGTTCGGCGGCAACGGGAAAATAGGCCAAGATGGCCAGTGCGAACCATAGTCTCGACATATCCTAAACTCCTCACTAGAAGCCAAGAGATACCAAAGATGCCTTGGGGAGGCTGGGCGCCGTCGTTAACGTGATGATCTTAAGGATCCAGGTCAGGTTGACGCTCGGGGGGTGGCCAAAGAGTTATCCAGCAATGGCTATGATGTGACCGGCAGGGTTGGGCTATTCATATTTCATAAGGCTCTGGTCCTCTAACTGCGCTTAATCCTAGTCTGGTACTAAAATAGCGTAGAAAGCCACCCCTTATTAGCGATGGGTATGCTGGTACGGCGTTCTATTCTTCGCCATAAAGGCCAGCCACTGGTCGTATACACGCAGAGCATAAGAGTTCCATGGCTCTCGATAGATGCGTATGATTCAATGGATATAGTCAACTATATGCAAGAGTACACAGTTCTATTATTGCCTTATCTTTTTATGTGGAATTCCTCCAGGCAAAAGGCAATGCAAAGGGAACCGTTGTTGTCCGGAGAGATCATCGCCTATAGTGACATCCGGCCCCCGTACTAAAAATTAGCACAAGCAGAGGGTCCCAGCAAGCGCCAAGACGTGAAATCTAATTGGTCACAACCCTTGCAATTAATATCGGTAAGATGCAACAAAGCTGCGCCGCAATATTGCCGCCGAAAGATTCGTTCTCTAATGCACGATAGGGGATTGCATGTCACGTTCACCATACATGAATTAAATTCCGTTCCATTGCTCAAGCGCTATATTAGAACCTATCCCCTCACATACATGAATCGTAAAGATTGAGAAAGACAACAATGTTTTTAGCGACGCGACAGTTGCTTCTTGTGGGAACAGCCGCGAGTTTTCTGCTGCTGCTGTGGTACATGCAGAGAATCTTTGTGTTCCGTACCGTTTCACTGCCAGCCCCGACGCTGACACCAACACCAATACCAACGCCAACGCCAACGCCAGCTGAGCTGGTCTCAACTACGGCTAAATCTCCCGTACAGCACGCAGGAAACACCACCTTAGGTGTAAGTACCCTGCCTCGGTGTACATCTATCAGTCACAGTGTGCTGATAACAAACAGTTTCAATCCATCCTCGCACTTTCCACTGGCCCTTCATGGCGAACGAGAGGATTACTCGCCGCGGCGAGCCTTACGGGGTTGGATATCCAGATTCCACCCCAGCCGCCGATCAATCCCAATCTTATTGATGCTTTCGAGCACCTGGGGCCTGACGATGTCCAACATCCAAGCCATGGTGCCAGCATCGCCTGGCTAGCGCATCTTGATTTAATCAAACACACCATCCAAGCGAACCTAGACACGGTCCTTATCATTGAAGACGACGTCGACTGGGACGTATCAATTCGGTCGCAGATGGTACAAATTGCCGAAAGTATACGCAACTTAACCCATATCGACACTCTTGACCAGGATACGGCGCCCTATGGCCGAGACTGGGAAGTCCTCTGGATCGGCCATTGCGGCGAGTACTGGGAAGAGCAGTTTGAAACGGTCCTATATGACGATCCAACCGCGTGCCCACATAGTGACTATTTCGGCTGGGCAAAGCAGTACATTGAGCGTTTGCCGGATCGCCAACGCGCCGTATACCGGTCGGTTAATCCTGTCTGTTCGTTTGCATATGCCCTTTCTCGAGAGGGCTCTCGGAAAATATTAGAGCTGCTGGGTGGGGCGCAAGATGAGGCCTTCGATGTGAGTATGATGCATGCTTGCAAGGCGGGTCACCTTAAATGCATCTCAGTGGTACCCGAAGTTGTTCATCAGTATTTCCCAGCTCAGTTGTTTGGTGTGAAGAGTGCTGTGGATGTTGGCAATGGTCAAGAGCCTGGTCCGGAGGAAGCCGAATTTGAACATGTAATGGGATCCACGGAAAATATTCTGGAAAGTGCCCGCTGTCGCGCCTTATGGGGCCAGAGGTGCTTGAGGAAGCAGTGACTTAGATAATACTCTCCTATCGTATAACTAATAGTTAAGATATTATGATACCCTTACGTACAAGTGGAGGCGATATAAATTCAACCCCGCATTTGCTGGATAGCCGAGCCGAAGATCAAAATCATCGACCGTCGGATAACCCGAACACCAACACCCACCTCTCACAAACTTACCAAAAATCGCATATTATACAATATACAAGATGTCTAATGCACCAAATACCGCGGGTAATGAACGATTCAATGCTGAAGCAGCAAACTGGGACAGTAACCCCTCCGTGCAAGAGGCGACTCGCCTCGCATACGAGACACTCCGACCCCTCATTGAGAACCTGTCGGAGAAACAAGCAACGACCGGGACTGGCTTGGATGTTCTCGAGGTAGGTTGTGGAACAGGCTTGTTGAGTGTGCGGGTAGCACCACTGGTCCGCGAGATCGTCGCCGTCGACACGGCAGACGGCATGATTGAGATGCTGAAGGCGAAGACGACGCAGCCCGGCTCTCCACAAAATATTGTGCCTATTTGCAAGTTATTAGAGGACCCCGAGGATCCCGTTCTTCCTCCCAGTGATGAGAAGCATCCTTCAGCATGTCGGAGAAAGTTCGATCTGGCCTTGTCGCATCTGGTGCTACATCATATTCCTGATCTGCGGCCTTTCCTCCAGATGCTCCTGGGCTGCCTCAAGCCTGGGGGAAGAATAGCTCTGACGGATTTCGAGGACTTTGGTCCCGAAGCGATCAAGTTTCATCCCAAGTCCAAGTTGGAGGGTGTGGAACGGCATGGCATCCCGCGTCAGTGGATCGAAGACCTACTGAAGGAGGTGGGCTTTGAGCAAGTCAAGGTTTGGGTCGGATGGAAGCTGGATAAGGATGTTGAGGGATGGGAGGATGATAATGAAAGCCAGGATGGTGGCAAGAAGACGATGCAATTTCCCTTTCTCGTGTGCGAAGGAGTGCGTCCATGATTTGGTCCGGACTGGTTACCAATTATCAAACGAGATCAGACTATTCTATGACTTATTTGTGTCTGTTTATAAAGCATGTACCATAGTAGAGTTGAACATAATCCTACGATCCATGCAATACCCGTGCAGGTTCCAATCAAAACTAGTATGCTTTAATGTTCTGGAAATGATATGCCTAACTAAGCATAAGCCCCTTCGGTTGCTTTATTTTATTTCATGGTCGGTAGCACCGGACAGAGTTTCTTATCTCTACAGCAAAGTTGATTTTCTCGTGTGAGTGACCTCAGACCAGATCATTCATATCGGCCATAGCCCAATATCTAATCGCCGAAATTGTGGAGACGCAAGAGGTCTGTGCTTCGTCGTTGACAACGATTATTCGTGAATTGATGAACAGTCGAGGACGACTGTTCCCAGTCAGGTAAAGGCCTCATGCCACAGCCGCGCCCAATGCTACGTGGTAACAGGTTGAGCTGGGGATATGAATTCATCTGGGTCAGCAGCTCTAACTCTGTACTAAAATGCCGACATACTAGCCACGCTAAGCCTAATCCAGTACCCTGAGCTTTTCTCAGAAGACTGTGAACAAGGGCTTCTTGAGAAACTTACATAGTTATTTACTCTTGGTAGAAACGATTGTAACCCCTCAGGAGAGAACCAGATAGTTGGACAGACAGACCCCGTAAAAATGCACTATACCTGACCATCCATGAGGAATTCAAACGCTAGCCAAATACGGCTAGTGTGTCTATAATTTAGCAAGAAGATAAGTGGGCTCCGGCCTTTGGGGTCAGCGTCAAGCAAACGCCGACATAACTTTAACCCCAACAACCCGAGGCTTTCCTTCGGTGATTGCTAGGACCGTAGATATCCGGTGCTTGGTAGAAGCCATGGGGTTTGACGTCGTACCAGGGTAGACAGAACATAAATACAGCCTGTTGGCTTGTGAGAAGCAGAGGATTCTTCTTTACCCCATCCATCGATCTATATCGGAATTTATCATCCATCCCTAAATAACCGACAGAATGACCCTAGCAGGAAGCTGCATGTGCGGTGCAATTGCATACGCCTCTGACTGTATGTACATGTTACATATTAACCCCCTGCTGCGAAGGGTTGACTAACATCGTACTCAATCCAGCCGAACCTCTTGTGAAGGCTTTGTGTCACTGTGTTGATTGTCAGAAGGTATGCAGCAGGCTTGTGGGCCAAGAAATCAGTCTCAGCCTACAACACTCCCCGATTGCAATGAGTGAAGCATCAAATAACCGTTATACTAATATAGTGGACCGGTGGCGCATTCACTTCCAACGTAATCGTTCCCCGGGATTCCTTCAAAGTGACAAAAGGTACCTAGCCCCCCCCCCCAGCCCCAATTTATCTCACATATTTGTGGGGCTTTCGTCTCATGTTCGATCACCGGGGCTGAAACTTGCTGCAGGAGAACCCTCGTTCTATGATGTCACCGGAGCCTCGGGTAAAAATAACCGCCATTTCTTCTGTGGCAAGTGCGGGTCTAGTCTGTTCACAGAATTAGAGCTCATGGCCGACAAGACCGTCATCAAAGCCGGTACTCTGGATGGTGGCGAAGCGAACTTGCGGAACAAGGTCGATGTCGAGTTCTATACCAAAGACCGGGCGTCATATCTCTGTGCTGTGCAGGGCGCTAAGCAGGAGACACTTCTGGGTTGATTGGTTTGATGCGGCTGCCTCTGAGGTAGGGCGATGAGGATGTGACTGCAAGGCACTCGTACATGACGATGATGACCGTTGGGATAATTATGACTTTGACCTTTAGTGGCGATGTACATCTTGTAATGTCATGTAGTAGTATGCACGGTGTTGGTGGGTTGCAGTGTTGAAGATACCATGCACTGAAGAATATATTCAGCAGAATATATGATATACCGCGACATGTTAGCCAACACCATATTTATTGAAAGAACAGATCACTGTAAAAGTATTGACAACCTCGATAATTCATTAAACGATTCGTCACGCCGAAGAATCTATTTGTGAAATAGATGAAAAGGTTTAGAACCGTGGCCTATTGGCCTGGCCACTGAATTCTCCACTACCTTGATCATCCTTCCGCCAAAAGCGGATCTCAACATATTGATATGGCTCGTGGCTGTATCTAGTGGCCCACCATCGAAAACATACATTTGAGCGATGATATCAAAGTTTAGCTTCCTTTCTACAAAGCACGAATGCATTCGTTTGCATTCCACCGCGAAGTGACGCTCTTCCTAATAGTTGCCTTGTGGTTTGCCTCATGTACCAACCCTAAGACATACGATTGCATACAGTATGACCACATGAATGCAGCAGAGGGATTAGTGCCTAATGCGTAAAGCGGCGTATTGGACGCCCCTCCCACCATTAGGCCATTGATTACCCATTATGATACATTGCATAGCATTGTTTTCCTTGTAGAGCGCCCAGAGTTCCTAGCTGTGGGCGTTCACTAGCACAATATACATACATCTGACTGCATGAGAGGGTACTGCCGGGATCATACTCGCCTTACTGAACCCAGTAGCAGCGACAAATACCCAAGGCTACAATCTTTCGGCGTTAACTGTTCCGACCGGAAGCAAAAAGTATTCTTCATGATCCTTGTTTGAAAAGCTTTCGATTCGTAAAGCATCGGAGCTTTAGTAGCAGTGATGCGCACTAGTAGAGCACCAACCAACATCTTTACAGCCTAAAAAGTTAATTGTCGTACCCTCAAAGTATCGGGTTGCGCATCTCCATGTTCAAGCCATCAGCGCGTTTGCCGGTGGATATCTGCAGGCTGTTCTCGGCAAAGTCGGGAATGGCCCGCCGTTAAACCTAGCAGGCTAGAAGCTGGGGCGCTGGGAAAGGTCGGTATATTTCGTAAAAGTATGCATTACTCTACGGAGGACTTGCGTGCGACATGTCATATCCAAGGATCCATCACTGTAATCTTACATCATCCAAGCCAATGAGCATAACTCAGCCACACATTCAGAAACACAGTAACCGGGGCGTATGGTTGACTCACCCAGTGGGATGCCTTACTACAGTCTATAAATTAAATACGATTTGGAAGACGGGCACCATGATTGGGAAACCTAATGACGTATCAGATGCCAAACAGGGCTGACGACTAGTAGGGCCCGCCACGTTCTGCAGCCCTCAGCTAGTAAGCCCAACTCCATTATTATATCTGCAATTCGTGCAGGGTATTGGTCAGCTGCTTAAGGCCCACAGGGGATTCAACATTGCCCTCTGCCCTGCCTGAGTCACCCTATCTTAATCCGCCATGCTATGTGATACTCTTGTCGTATCGTATCCCTTGCTCACGATAGAATTTCTAATATTGTGACTAAGGCATCCGTAATACGAATGGCTAACCGACAAATAGCCTCACAAATCCTGGCAACGTGTTGCGGTGTACGGTGTCACCGCCAGTACGCCCAAGGCACTACTGCGAGGCTATTGAGTCAATGCGTGGATCTGCAAACTCAGCCATGCATGATGCCGCCGCCATGCATTTCAAGGCGGGCCAACTCATCAGACCGTGTGGCGATCATCCGGACTGCCGAGCAAAGGGTCTCCACGGACCCTGAATGACAGCCTTAAAAATGAAGCATCCGTGCTGCTACCACTCCGAGATCACGCAAAGTTCTGTACAGTACCTACCACAGTCATGTCTAAAGAAATTGATCCCTGCGGGTGTAACGACACTGAACCTACTCGTGAGTTGGTTCTCTGTTTCGATGGCACCGGAAATACCTTTCGTGCAGATGGAAGCGAAACCAATATCCTCAAGATCTTCCGTATGCTTGATCGAACCAAGGATAACAGATGTGAGTTGTCTTGACTATGCGGTACTACTTATAATAAACTAACCCGTGTAGATTGTTATTATCAGCGTATGTGTTCATGTTGAATATTCTCTCCAGATCTCAGTCTCACACACAGTAGCTGGCATAGGAACCGATGTTACCGCCGGATCGTTTGCAAGTCTAGCATACCAGCCCTTCACCAATCTTCCGACTAAAAAGATTGTCGACCAAGCGTTGGCAACATCATTCAACGAGCACGTCATCTCAGGCTATCGTTTCCTCGCCCGCCGATGGGTCCCCGGGTCGAGAATTTATCTCTTTGGCTTTTCTCGAGGGGCATACACAGCTCGCTTTCTGAACGAGATGTTGGACTATGCTGGACTTATCTCCGCTGACAACGAAGAAACCATTCCTTTTGTTTGGGAGGCGTTCCTCAGATACAAGTTTGCGGATGCCGGCAAGGAAAGGGATGACGCAGAAGCGTCGCTGCGACTCAGTCGAGAAACCATGTGTCGGTCGCCCGGACTAGTCCATTTTCTCGGACTTTTCGATACGGTCAATAGTGTCGCAGAATTCAACCGCGATGTCAGTAAGGACAACGAAGTTCAGCCAAGCCCGAAGATCATGCGACATGCGGTTAGTATCGATGAAAAACGAATCAAATTCCAGCCCGTGCTATTCGATCCACCGCCCATCGGCGGCATGAAGGCCAGGACACATCATGTCAGCACATGGGCTGCAAACGGGGAAGCTATACTCTCTGGCATTCCTCATCCCGCGGTCAAGGGGGACTTTGAGGAGGTGTACTTTGCGGGAGACCACAGTGACGTTGGCGGTGGGTGGCCATCCCTTAAGACAAAGGCTAGCCAGATACCCCTTATGTGGATGGTGCAGGAGGCTATCATGGCCGATCTCACCTTTGACCCGATCCAGCTCAAGAAGCACGGGTGCTTCGACCCAAGAATAGAGGACTATGATCCCGACATTGTTCAAGCTGCCGAACAAGCCGAGATCCATGACTCGCTGGGCTACGATTTCGGGAGGGGGCTCGAGGTTCTCTTCTGGCGGTTGATGGAGTACATGCCCTTCAAGCGTCCCAAGGTCTCGCCCGACGGGGAGGTCCATGAAACCAGATGGCACGGTCGTGGCTTGCGAAGGCCACTTCCGCCGGCAGCCAAGATCCATTCCAGTGTGCTTCGTCGATTACGTTATGATCCTGAATACAAACCCTACAATCTCGGAATGGGGAACAAAGGCACCGCGAAAGAGCAGGATGAAGAGCAGCGTGAGCTCAGGCAGTGGAGACGAATCGCGCATGGTAAGCTCTGTGAATACTGGGTGAAATTGCCCAAGAATCAGGGGCAAGATACTGGTCTGTAATTGTATAACTTTCATTGTTTTGTATACTTTGTTTAGCGTTTTTTGGACTGTATTCTAAGCGTGCTTTCATGCCTATCTTCCATTTTTCACCCCTTTCTCGACTTGCACAATCTGTATCGCAAACCGCACATAGAAACGAATATAGCCTACTTGGAACATGACTCAGGCTATGGGTATATCATGAATCAAACTTTCTCCAGCTGTTCATACCCGATATATCAAACACTAAGCTTCCTCTCGGGATCTTTCGGCCGTGAATCTTCTCGATATTTGACAATACTGCAGCCCACTTCGATTCTGGCTACCTCTCCTCCATTTAAACTTAGTGACACCGTCTTAAAGGTTCTGCGGGATGTACTGGCAACGGGTCAGATCGGTGAGGTCATGTAGCATGAGGATATCCAATCCCTCTGGAGGTATTCTCGCGTATCTGAGCTAGTGGGCGCAATCTTCATTCTCAACCGTCAGCCCTCGTTTTCTATCTCTCATCCACCACCCTGATTCCTTCCGTTTGCTGGTACAAGTTTCTTGTTCTGTGTATTTTATTTTGTTCTATTTTATTTAATATTTTTTTTTATTTTTTTTTTTTTTCTATAACACCATTTGAGGCCTGGGTTGATCTCAAATATGTCTTCTAACCTTTAACCTTCGGGTCTTGGCTGATCATAACCGACATGGGAATACCGGTCTCCACCACAAGGCATCAACCAACTTCAATAAAAGAGGACGTCAGTACGGCCAATCCAGGGCTCTCCCTGGTATACCACCGTCATTACCCGGGGGTCACCTGATGTCAGCCACGGATGACAAAAAGCACGACAGTCGAGTCCTCCACCAATCTGCGCCTCAACCTCCGTGCACTTCAGCTGGTGGGGCACCACTCTGGTGGGGGCCAAAAGGCAATGAATGCTTCTTGCTGTCAATCCAAAGGCTTGATTTTGAGCCTCTTTCGGCCATTCCCGACGCCCAGCCTCGGTGCTTCGATCTATCTTCCATAACGCCTTCGAATGGTATCACAACAATTTGGGAGTGGTCATGATCTTCCCTACTTGGGGTGTATGTGCACTAGTGGCTCTTAGTAGGCGTGCAGTGCGTCAAATACACAGGGAGCACTTCTATGCGTGGTCACTCTTGCCTCCTTTTGCGTCTCTCTTTTCTTCTTCTTTCTTTTCCTCTTGTTCTGTAACGCTGCCAACTACTTACCGCCCCAGTTCAGGCCGTGAAATAACCCGTCCAGCTCTGAGGACTTGCTAGATTGCCATGGCTTCCGTGGAGGCATCAGTACCCAGACAGCGCAGAGCCCAACGGAAACGATCCAAGACGGGCTGCCGCACCTGTCGGTAAGCATACCGTTGACTTGTCCCGATACAATGTGGCAGCTCTGACAACTCACCTGTACAGCGCCCGGCATATCAAATGTGACGAATCACCCGGTACTGTATGCCAAAACTGCACCTCGACTGGTCGCATATGCGAAGGATATGACATATGCCGGCTGCCGCATAAACGAACCGTTGTATGTCTGCCCGACATTGCAAACCGTCTTTGTTGGATCATGAACTCGGACGAGAAAAGATGCTTTTCATACTTCCACCACCACTCAATCTCCAACTTGACTTCCTTCTTCGACTCTCCGTTGTGGCAAAGACTGGTAAAGCAACTTAGTCACATAGAGCCGGCCGTGTATCATGCTGCGAATGTGCTCGGTGCGGTTCAAGAAGACTCAGAGGAAAATGGCATGCGTCTAGCAGGAGTCAACCTACATCGTCCTCGGCACCGATTCGCCCTGGAACAGTCGGCACGATCCTTTGCTCTTCTCAATAAGCGACATTCATCTCACGATCCACAGTTTAAAGAGGTAACTCTAGTATGCTGTCTACTGTTCACATTGTCAGAGCTGTTACTAGGGCAGTATGATACAGCTTTGCGGCATCTCCGGAGTGGTCTGCAAATTCTAAATGAGGCAGCGACTTACACGCCCGGTTTATCAGCCTTAGACCAGTCTTTGGTCGAAGCCTTCGTGCGGTTGGATGCACAGTCATCGCATTTCGGAAAGGATGGGCCACTCTTGCATCTGAACAAGGAAGGAGAGGAGATGTGGTCACACAGCGATACCATGTCATTACCTCGCAATGTGCAAGAGGCTCGACGGGAACTAAATCACGTATTAAGCAAAGGCATCCCATTTCTCTCCGAATGTTGGTCGCTTTCCAGTACGGAGATCAAACTCCACTATAACTCAATGCGCTTGTCACAACAGAGCCTTCTTGCGTCTCTGACTCACCACAAGCAACGATTAGAAATGTTCTGCGAACAGTCATATGCCAAACTCAGCCCGAAGGAACAACGAGGGGTAGATATAATCCGATTGCACTACCTTGCTCAGATCTTGAGTATTAAAACCTGCTTCTTCAACGGGCCGATTCCGGGATATTTGACCCCGGAATACGTGTCCTTATTAGCTGCCCATGAAGCGCTGATGGCGAAATTTCCGGAGCGTTCCACAACCACGTTGGACAATGGCATCATCCCAGGACTGTACGTCGTGGCATCTAAATGTCCCGACTATCGTGTACGCTTACGAGCCATTAAAGCTCTCCAGTCCTGGCCGCATTGTGAAGGCTTGATAAATTCCAACATAGCTGCTTCATTGGCCTTTGAATCTCTCAAACGAGACCTCATGAAAGAGAACAAGGATGAGCTGTCACTCATAGTTGGGGATAGTGAAGTAGAATTAGTCCGCTTCTTGTTTAAGACCCTCAGCTTCACAGAACATGCTACACATTGGTCAATTATTAAAGCTTCTAAGATTCTGCAGAACAGACCATGAACCACAAGCACTATCCTCCGGGATCGATATCTCTTGACTGAAAGTACTCATAGGGAATAACAAATTTGAGCTCCTGTCAGCTTTTCACGAACAAAACTTTGCAAAAGCAAGGCTGTGGTAGTACGTTCCTATCAGATCAATGAAGGTGAATATCCCATACACAGTATATATTAGCAATCTATTGTCATAAAGGTTCTAATCGTAACTAGGTGTGGTGCATTGTATGACCAGAGGGGATCACCAACAGGAGAGCGAAAGATGACAAGTCCAATTTTGCCCACCCTGTGAACAAGTTCATTATGCCAAAGTAGCCTCAAATACCGCTGTACGGAAGTCTGCATCAGACCTCCAAACTTGGGTAACCTTGAACTCCGCCTTCTCGAGAAGATCAACCCATTGCTTCTCCGTTCGCTCAAGGGCGGAAAAGACCTCCATCATATGGAGATCCAGTGTTGCGGATAGCGCAGGAACATTGGCACCCTCGGGCATTACATGCTCATTAATGAGAAGGATTGAGTCACTGGCCATCGCTTTCCGAATGTGACGCAGAGCTTCAAGCGCCGGCTTGTCGGGCCAGTCATGGAGTACCGTCCGCATGTGGTAAGCCTTGGCACCTTGAATAGGCTGTCCCTCGAACATATTGATCTTGACAGCACTGATTCCTTCGCCGAGCGGCTCTTTGATGTCGTCAATGACTTGTGGGAGATCCTGGATGATGTATTTGCCCGGCAGTTGTGGGAACCGTGTCTTGAGTGCTGTAACATCATGCCCGACACCGCCACCAACGTCGACGAAAGCAACTCGCTCCGGAGGTACCTGTAACTTGTCCAGAACTGGGAAAATTTCAAACCACTCAGCACCGTAGTGCCGTTTGCTTTCAGTCATTACTGAGTTGAAAACGCTTTGTGTCGCGGGTCTCTTGCTCAGCCATTCGAAGTAATGCTCGTTCGTTTGATAGGCTAGTTGGAAGGGCGCATCGTAGGCATCTGAAGGATTCTTGTACCCCTTCTCTTCGAAGTATTCAAAGAGCTTTGTGGTGATTTGCATGTTTGTATGACTATTATCATTAGAATGGGACAAATTTGCCAGGATGATAGACTTACAAATGCTTGATCATATCACCAGGCACTGAACCAGTTCCGTACAGCATGGCGATCTGTGCAGGCTGATATGTTTCGGTGCTGGTCTCTTTACAGATGTTGTAAGAGCAAAGGAATCGCATAATACGTTCTAGTCAATATAAGTTTATCTTTCCTTCGCATGAGTCTTGTATTGATGATGGGTCCATACTCAGAAGCTCCACGTCCCCTTTCGTTTTTGACGAGAGCTCTGCCAGGGTGATCTCGGCCCCGTGCGATGTGACGAAAGCATCAAAGATTCCCATGCCTTGGGCAACCCTGATTCCGGCAATTCCATAGTGCTACAAGGTTCAGTACGGATTCGGTTATAAAGGAAGTTCAGCAGTATCCTACCGAGAAACAGTGCTTCTGGATAATCTGGACTGGTGTCTCCAGTGCGGCCTGGAGCTGACCGATTACACCAAGAAGCTGCATACGCTCCTCATCTTTAATGTTCTCTGGGGCTGGGAGGTTTGCCAGTGCGGAGTTAAGAGAGGAAGTGAGGTCGGACAGTGAGGTTGTCATGGTGGAGAGTGTTCCGAGGAGATGTAACTAGAAGCTTCAAATTGATAGAAGTGTGAGCTACAGGGAAGACTACATTTAAGCCGGGCTGTCACTACCTTTATATATCTGACACCGTGTTCGGTCAGTATCTTCGCTTTGACGGTGAAGACCGAACATCGGGCTAAGGATCGTCAAATACCCCGAGAATCAGCAATCAGGTACATGCACCCACGAATGACAGTCCATGGTTTCCTGTCATTGTTGGATCTAGATCCACGAATTTATAACGCTAATAACGAGTCACCTATCATGCTGTAGACTTTGATATGATTGGTTATAGCCCTAAGGATCGAAGATGACAGCAAATCCCTCAATATCCTAATGTGGTTTAGCTCGATATTGTACACGTTTCGGCCAATCAACGACTAACGGAAACGGCCTGCGGGTGGAATCACTGGGTTCCGAAGGAATTCAAATGGAATAAATATGGACCCTGAAGTAATCAAAGATTCCAAGTATAGAAACATAACTTATGGGAATGCATTTCTTTCTTACAGACCTCAGTCTTTACTCCGCGGTGTGGTCAAGTGATGTTCATTGTCTTCTGGCAGCTAGTACCAACCGTCTGGGAAACACCACAATTTTATATATAATATGAACCTCTCCACCTGCTTACCATGAAACAACCGGGGAACTGGTTTGTCAAGTCACTTCCTTATGATCATTGGAAGAGTGATCAGGAACGGTTCAACTGGTTTAGATGTCTCTCTAAAGTACTTGTACACCATGAGAACAACCAGTGCAATACCGGTTGATTGTTCGAGTATCTTGCAATTCTCAGACGTATCGCGTACGTCGAGGGTTTGTTGAGACCAGATTTATATCTGATCACATATGAAACTCGCCAGTTTGTCTCTCCTTGCATCTCCTCCAATCTAGAAGGTCATGTACAGCCAGAATTGGTTCTTGTTCCGAACCCTCGGAGTGGCAAAGATGATGTACGACAGTGTGGGGATGTGGACATTCCAGCCCTTAAGCAAGAAATGGGTAAAATCTGCCATATGTACATAAGATATAATGACGAAAGGATCCCCACCGCTATCCATACGCTTCCTTATAATCACTACCGGGAGACCCGCGTCCCCAGACTCGGCTTTTCCGATTACCCCGGATTCTCCACGACCGTCCAATGATTACCGAAGAATGTTGGCCTTTGCTGCTCTCAAGCCCCTCCTCGACGCCTTCCCTTTACCTGTGCTTTCGGTGTGCAGCGACGATCCATTGCCGGGGGTTTAAGAGCCCGCCCGTCTGCCGGCCCAGGCGGCCACTTTGTTTTTGCTTGTCTTGGAGGTGGATCCGACTCGCCTAGTACACAAAATGACGGAGTCAATCAAGGAGTCCATCAGCCATCTCGAGACCGTTGCAGATGAACAGGGGCCTACAGGTTCTCAGGACATGAAAGAGTCGAATGTTGATCCGAATCATCCACAGGTTAGAACTTAGCACGATAACTGTGGGCTTCAGCTGACGAGCTAACGTGGATAATCGCAGAACTGGTCCACAGGAGCGAAATTATGCACATATCTTACCGTCTGCTTCTACACCTTCCTTGGCAATGTAAACGGGAGTAACTTCACGGTCGCAACAAAAGCTGTTATAAAGGAATTCAACGTTTCTCAGACCCAGGCTGGCGAGCTAGTCTGCTTTAACGTCTTCCTTCTAGGCTTGGGAAATGTCTTGTGGGTACCACTGATGCGCGTCTTCGGCAAGCGACCGGTCTATTTATTGTCTATGCTATCTCTTGCTATGATGAACGTCTGGTCGTCGCGCGCGTCGAGCTACGGAGAACTGCTGGCTTCGCGGACCTTGTCGGGCTTTGCTGCTGCCGCCGCAGACGCGACGGTGCCAGCGGTTGTGTCAGACATGATACCACCGCAGGATCGAGGTCATTATCTGATGTTCTTCCATTTGGCCCTGACCGCAGGGCTGTTTATCGGTCCCTTGATCAACGCATACCTGGTTCAGGAAGAGGACTGGCGATGGATGTGTTATTTTCTAGCCATCGCCACGGCAGCGACATTTGTTACTGCCATCTTTACTGTCCGCGAGACCACGTATCTTCAAAGAAACGCATTCGCTCCTAAGCGCAGGCTGTGGCAGTGGATGTCGCTGACGGTGGGATACAACCCCGATGCGTCATTCATTCGAACAGTGTCAGATATTGTGTGCAACATAGCATATCCACAGTTGCTCTGGGCAGCATTTGCCATTGGTATCTCGGTCGGATGGTAAGGCTTCTAGATGCCCAATGCACGTCTATCACAATTCATACTCACTGACATCGCTAGGAACATTGTCGTCCAATTAACTGCCTCGCGCACCTTCACCGCACCCCCCTACAACTGGCCCGCAGGAAGCTTGGGGCTTCTGTCCCTCTCCGGTTTCATCGGCTCCGTCCTAGCCTTCTGGCTGGGTGGGCGATTGATCGACATCATCTCCACTCGCTATACAAACCGACAGGGAGGGCCACGTCTCCCGGAGTATCGACTCCCCGCCATCATAATCCCGGGAGTCATTGGTCCAAGCGGAATTTTAATCTTCGGTCTTTGCATCGCCTATCAAACCCACTGGATCGGAGCGGCGTTCGGTTATGCCATGCAGGCCTTTGGCGTCGCCGCCATTTCCAACGTGGCGGTGACTTACTCCCTGGATTGTTACAGGCCGGTCTGTACCCAATTGCTTAGCTCATGCCTTTAGTTAAAATTACTCACGCTAATGTGGAACAGATCACCGGCGAAGCTCTGGTCATTATCTTCACTGTGCGTAATACCATCGGTATGCTGCTGTCCCTTTATGCGGCCGATTGGATCCAGCGCCAGGGTCCTGCTCCTGTCTTCGGGGAGATGATGGCGATTCAGGTCGCTAGTATCTTACTTGCCATTCCTCTTTTTATCTGGGGTAAACGACTACGGGCTGTGACGTCTCGGTATGGCCCGATGAAACGATTCCAGGATCAGGTTGAGACGTGACATACGGAGGACTGGCTGGGTCGCGGTTTATGAACAACTTTGCTTTATTATTTTCACTTGTGTGTAAACGAGGACAATGCATATTTGAGAGATTAGAATGAGATGTCGCAGATGTAATGAGCAACAAGAAAGCAAAACTAGTGATCACAGACGCTATACGAACAGCCCCAGTGCAAATACGGATAGGACCAGGCAACAAGGAAGTTTAGATCCTCGTGTAGACAATTAAAAACAACACTAAGCTCTCTAGTTAAAGCTTCAACCCAAAGGCACAAACCATAGCTAAAGAGATACGAAGTACTAATTTCCGTTCAACCACCAGGAGTACCAAGAGCTATACGCATATGCAGTACACGTAGCACCCCCGCACGAACAAAGATTGGCTCGGATTTACTTTTCCAGACGTACGGAGTACCTGATCCAGTAAATTGCTGGAACCATAGAAGCCAATACAGCAGTATCAGGTGGCGAAGCCAGCACGGGAAATAATTCCATAACCATCACCACCAACACTACAGCGGCACTGCAGTCAAAGGCTATTTCCCAACCTAGCAAATTACCCGAATGTGGATAGAGGTCTAGATGCCGCGCTACCAATATTGCTTGAAGTCTATATCTTGCTAAAACTAAAAGGTCTGCAGTTTGGTATCGGCATTGCTCGGCGCCGGGTGTACCGGCATATTGGCTGTCAGTTGTTGATTGAGCGGGCTTTAATTTATTTTCTTCAGCAGGATACGAGTTTGCTAAGCCGTGCTATTTTAGTGTTTACCGGTATTCAGGTACCTAGTAATCTCCTTAGACGCTAGGGGATATAACCAGATTTACAACGAATTGCTGGGTCTTTTAATACTGTCAATAGATGAATGGGTTCCTCAGGTAGAGATCCCGTGACATACGACAGACTCCTCCAAAAATTGGTATTGGGTGCTACGATGGCTGAAGCATGCAGCACATATCCAGAGTACTCCGTAAGAATTCCGCATCCCTCGCTTAACTTCCGGCTCTAGAAAAAAGACTAGTGAAAGCCTAACAGATTAATTGCCTAATAGTGCAATGGTTGTGGCGTCTTAGTGCAGGAGATGTGGATCACTAAGGGCTAATGAAGTGTTGAACCGAGCCATGGAAATTTTTCCGGTTTCCAATCTCTGGGAGATCCACCGTTTGTACAAAGTGAATTTCGAAATTTCCCATCGGAAGATCGTTTGGCAGGGACACCAACTTGATCGACAGGAGTTGAAGATACAGTGGCAAAAAAAGAAATAGTGCAAACCATGCTTCTACGATTTGCCGACGTGATTCCCTAACCAGGGTTGAAGCTGTCACGCTCGGGTCTCCGACTAATGATTTCCCCGTGTTTCTGCGAGATCTGATTCTCTACCCCGTAAATACCACTGTGGCAACTGTGAAGTAAGGGGAATTGCCGGTTTGGTCTGCAGCCCAGGATGCCAAGTGGCCATAGTGTGTCGAAAGAAGGCCAAGTCTGGCAAAGATGGGACTTGCCCCCCCTCAGTATGCCCATGCGACGCATGCGTGCCATTGCACTGGGACCAATGCTCGTTGCTCGTTTTGGCAGGTGTTCTCAAAATGGGACTCCCTTTTAGGCGGCAGATTTGCCATCCTCTACGTTTGAGACACGGCATTGGCCTCGGCAATACTATGTAGCCTTAACCACAAGAAGGGAGCGAATTCTGGAGATTAATTTACTCGGGTATGTCCGGAATTGAGACTACAATCCCGCTTAAACAGGCACTCCTGGCGAAAGGTGATAAGGAGGACAGGCACGGTCGAAGCATCTCCGAGAGTCCGACCCACGCGTCGAGTCTGTCATGAACAGAGATAAGGTTTAGCTAAGAGAAGGTGTAACAGATTCTCAATGTTCGAAGGATTCGAAGAAAGCCCAATATTTGAATTTCCAGCCAGGTGGCCACCATGATCCCTGTCGTAACACGATAGTATGTCGATCAAATCCGCTGGAATGCATGGCAAGCCGTAAGAAGCTATCCTAATTTGAGACATCGACAGGCGACGCCACCTGCGCGGTGGACGGAGAACAGTAGGAGTATTGACCCGGCCATACAATCAGTCCTATAGTTTGCTTGACCCTCCACTTTTGCCGCTCATTTCACCCTAGTCCTCAGCCCCGTTCCAAGAATCCAAGGAATCCAAGCACCTTGGGATCCACCTTGTGGGTGACAAAACACAAATGTCAAGTGCTAAAAGTCGAGCGTCTGAATTCCGGAAACCCCTCCCTGCTCACAGGTACGAAGATTTGACCGCCTGTGTACCATGGCATAAACATCTAGAAGGTGTCGGGGAGGGGAAGATTTCTCGAAAAAGTATACTACGAGCGAATAAGGATATCATCCATGGCCCTGCAAGCTTCCCCGGACACCAGTCTTAGACGTCATTGAATACTAATCAAGGTTTTCCGAGACCCAGACACATGGTCTCGGACTGCAGTCTAAGCGTCTGCTATATTAAATGTTATCTTTAGTCTGCAGAAGCCAATAACTTAGTACCGGCCAAGGATGAATAAAGGTACCGCATGTGCCCATCTGCACTAATGTAATCTCTTTGCTTCCTGAATTTTACCCATGAATGCAGAAAGGTCTTATTCGTGAACGACCTTCTTATTCCATCGTATTGTATAGAGTCGGTCGATCTCGTCCATATGAAGGATACTCGTAGTGAGTCTCTCCGATAGAGACTGGCGAGACAACATGGCGGACAGCACAATTATACCGGCAATGTCGCCGCCGGCCGGGCAGACATCCAACTTCATTGACCCCCCATACATTGGGACTAAATTCCTCGTCGTCAATTGCGTCTTTCTACCGATCGCAGCTCTCGCGCTGCTGATCCGAACATGGACACGGTTGTTTATCGTGCGCAGTTTTCGCTGGGATGACTGTGAGTCTCTCGTTCACATCGATGACGCCGTTTTGCTAACAGGACGACCAGATTTTATGATCATAGCTCTGGTGCGTTGGTATAATCTTCGCTCCACCATGCATCGTACCCAATCGACTAATACGGCTTCTTTCGCCCTGTCCAGCTTCTATCCGCCGCCATGACCGGTGTCACTTTGGAGAGTAAGACACCACACCGTCCAAGAAGACAGGGCTAGAATATGGTGGTTGACCGTCGCAAATAGTGTTAAACTGGGGTCTGGGAAGACACATGTGGGACGTACCAGCGCAATATTTATCACCATGGTTTATGAAAGTACGATCGATCATCTTCGGCATGCACACCAGTCACTAACAGCCTCTCAAGTTAAACGTTATCGCCGCGATTATCTACTGCGCCGGGACGGGCTTTACTAAGGTTTCCGTTCTGGTCTTCTATATGCGCATCTTTCCCAGTCGCAATTTCCACCGCGCCGTTTGGTCGATCGTGTTCATTGCTGCAGGATACAGTGTGGCCAGCGTTTTGGCCAATGTTCTTAGTTGCAAGCCCGTTGACAAAGCGTGGTATCCTACCAAAGCTGGTCACTGTATGAACCGACCGGTGTTCTATTTCGCCAATGCTGGATTGGGGATCTTTACCGATTTCGCGACGGTTATTGTGCCCATGTGAGTCTCGTTCCCTATCAGTTAGAGTCTCCGTTAAAGGAATGCTAACAGACTGTTCCCCGGACAGCCCTTGGCTACGCCGATTGCAGATGCCATTACGTCAAAAGATCGCCGTTGGCTGTATCTTAGCGATGGGATGCTTGTGAGTAATATTCGTCATGCTACGGAGATTGCAATAACTGACAGTATGGTAGTGTTGGCATCGTCAGTTGTATCCGATTATCGACCTTATATACTCTTCTCAAAAGCCCGGATCTCACCTGTAAGTGCCGCCACGGACCAGCCACGGATATTCTCTCGCTAATAGGCCCTATAGGGAGCACAACAGACGCCCTAATGTGGTGTACGATCGAGTTAAACCTTGGAATCACCGGTGGCTGCATTACAGCTGTGCGCCCGTTCGTTCGTCGTTACTTCCCTCATCTTCTGGGTCTATCCTACGGGAATGGTTACAAATATGGCGATTCCTCTCGCAAGTACGGCCATCCACTGGGCTCTGTTCCTCGAGCAAACGCGCCCGATTTTTCGAATGCTCGCAGTAACCAATATTCGACGCTCACGACGGCGACGACCGTCATGCCAGCAGCGGACAATGGGAGCGAAGAACATATTTTACAATACCCAGAAATGCCTGCGAAGAGCGCCGATGGCATTGGCATTGTCCGGACGGTTGAGTTCGACGTGGAGAACTCAAGTGCCCGGAGGTAATCCTACTTTCTTTCTTTGATATTTTTTTTTCCTTATGTTTTCATGAAATTTAATACCTACTGTGCAATTTCTTATAGCGTCACGTTCAGGAGTTGGTGGGTGAGCACATTGTATAACTTGATATCAGTGGTGGGACGACAAACGACTACGAAGCGACGAGGCATTATTAATCGGCGGCAAATTCATTATTTATTAGATTAGAGAAAAATCGACTACTGAAATTCGAACCTCGGAACCTGCGAGATTGAGTGGGCCCCATAGTTTGTTGCTATAGGAGGCACTAAGGTAGAAATGCTGCTAGAGATCTACTAATCTCCCAGACTAACTGCAGTAGGCCCTTACGCCGACGATAATCGCGACAATCATTGGCCACAGCCACCCATAATCTCCGCATAACTCCTGGCGAGATAATCTCATTCTCAGGAGCACGCACATGGACACTGCCGATGTTTCTCCACCATGAAGAATGTTCTCCTTCTGCATTTGCTGCGTCATGACTCGGCCCGGACGGCGGCTCCAGTAACGGTCATTTCTCCAGCCGATGGCTCCTGAATCATGTATCCACCTTGTTGGACCTTTTTAATCCTTCGCTTCCCCGACCGGAACTACTGTTCTATCCCATCAAACTGAGCAGAGCTCTTCCTGTCATCATGCGCGTCAGTTCTGTTATTCTGCCCCTGGCGGGCTCTCTCTTGGTTGAGGCCTCCTCGAGTTCCCCTGGTTGCAGCGCTCTCAAGGGATCGGTCAACAGTTCCATCTTCTACCCAAACACCGATGTGTACGAGTATGAAGCGCAGAATTTCTGGTCCAACACGGAAATCATGAGCCCCGGATGTGTTTTCCGCCCGCAGTCGAGCGCTCAATTGGGCGAAGGCGTCAAGGCTTTGGTCGATGCCGGGGCCAAGTTCGCCGTGCGCGGTGGCGGTCATATGGGTATTCGGGTACGTAGGAATCTATCCAGAATGAATAGGGTGGTTCTAATTGATTCTAGGGATCGAACAATATCGACAATGGTGTGCTCATTGTCATGTCCAACCTGACCACCCTGGAATTGTCGGACGACAAGTCGATCGTCTCGGTCGGTCCATCCCACAGGTGAGGAATCCCCATTCACCGAGGAAAGAGCCTCTTCTAAGACTGAGTGCGGGATCTAGATGGGAGGACGTTTACGCTTACCTCGCCGATTATGACCTCGCCGCGCCAGGTGGCCGTCTGGGCCCCGTCGGTGTCCCCGGATTGCTCTTGGCCGGGGGCGTCAACTTCTATGGTAACCAGATTGGCTGGTCCTGCAACTCCGTCGTCAACTACGAGGTCGTCCTGGCCGACGGTTCCGTCGTGCAAGCCAACAAGACGAACTACTCCGACCTGTTCTGGGCCCTGAAGGGAGGCAGCAGCAACTTCGGTCTTGTCACTCGCTTTGATTTGGAGACTGTCAAGTCGACCAAGGTCTGGGCTGGTAGCTACACTGTGTCCGCGGAATATGTAGACCAATTCCTTGAGGTATGATACGTCAGACTTCCAAAAAAACTAAATGTCGTTCTAACGAAATGTAGGCTGCGGCTACCTATGCTGCCAACATCTCCGACCCCAAGACTCACATTGTGCCTGCTCTGGTTCCGGGTGACGATCTCCTGGCTTCAGTCATCCTGTTCTACGACAGTGAGGACACCAGCTATCCCGAGATCTTCAAGCCCTTCACCGAGATCCCCTCCGTGAGCAGCACCCTGGGCTTCAAGACCGTCTCGGAGTTCGCTGCCGAGACTGGAGCCATGGTCGTTCCTCACATCAAGTACGTTCCGATACCTACAGGTGACTGGGAAGAGTTAAGTGACTAACGTTATGTAGCGATGTGTTTGTCGCCGGCACCGTCGTCGGTACCACCTACGCCGAGCTGCTTCAGGGCATCACCATCATCAACACCACTTTCTTCGAGCAACTGCCCAAGCTGTACGCCCAGATCCCCACCGCCAACATCTCCACCATCCAGCTGGACTGGCAGCCCATCGGTGCCGACTGGATAAAGGCCTCGGAGGACAGGGGTGGCAACGCCCTCGGGCTGGACTCCTCCAAGATTTACCTCTGCTATGCCGAGGTCGTCGAATGGATCGGCTCCAGCTACGACGACATCGTCGCTCAGTGGGTCGAGGAAACCACCTATGCGATCAACAATGCCACCCAGAAGGCCGGCCTGTATGACGCGTTCAACTACATGGGTGATGCTGCCGGATTCCAGTCGATCTTCCCCGGATACGGCGAGGAGAACGTCTCCAAGTTGCAAACTGTTGCCAAGAAATACGACCCCAACCAGGTCTTCCAGACTTTGATGCCGGGTGGCTTTAAGGTCTACTAATCTCCTCTTCTTGTACAGTATAGTATTTAGTCAAGACCATGTCCTTATCAGGTCCTAGCTAGGATATACATTCAATAATAATCATTGTTATTTTATTCAAAAAGGTATACCGTATTAGAATGTCCAAGAGAGACTTATTGCCACTCATCATAGCCTAGCGTCCAGCGCTCCAATCCATTCACCCCTCACAAAGCGAATGAAACAAATAACGAATGACAAAAAGACCCTTAATTCGAGCCCTAGAGCCCAGCAGCCTGGACCAAGAACTGGGCCGCTTCCTGGGCATTGGAACCATAGGACAGATGAGCCATGAAGTTCATACCGTTCAGGCAGACGGGGTCCCCAGACGCGCAGAACTCCTTGACCTTATCAGAAGCGAGCTGCCCAACACCCTGCGTCTTGAACGGGTCGCCGAACAACACAGCTCCGGAGATGGCATCGGCACCGACCTTACTGGCGGCGTTGTGCACGACCATGGCACCCTGGGAGTATCCACCCAGCACGACCTTGGTGTTCGGACACTGCTTCTTGGCTTGCTGGATGAGTTCGGCCATCTTGGGTCCGCCTGATGCGCCCATATTTGCGTTGCCCTGGTTGCCCCTCTATTAGTCTCTGTCTTGCTTATTTTGTATTTGAAAGATTATGGGAGGGGGAGGGGAGGGATAACATACAGCAGCATCTGCAGGGTAATCAACACCCTGCACAGTCACCTTGTTTCCAGTCAAAGAGGCCAACTGATTAGCGACGGGCGGTCCAACGACCGATCCCATGTTCCCCATCTCACTTGTTCCGCGGGCGAAGATGAAGGTCAGTTCCTGACAGCCCGAGTTCTGGGTCACTCCGTTCTCTGTAATTGATGCTCGTTTAGTCAATCCGGGCAAGCCGCCAGAAGAAGATCCGCCTAGCAAACTGCTCAGATCGGGAATGTTACCAGTGCTAGATCCGAGGCCGGGAATACCGCTGCCGGATGAAGAAGAGCCGCCGAGGCCAGGGATCAGAGAAGCGAGGCTGTCGAGGCCACTGCTGGTGGGGGAGCCAGAGGAAGAACCACCGAGGCCAGGGATGAGGGAAGAGAGACTTCCAAGTCCGCTGCCGGTGGAAGAACCCAGGCCCGGGAGGCTGCCGCCAGTGGAAGAGCCACCAAGGCCAGGAATCAGAGAAGCGAGGCTACCCAGGCCGCTGTCTGTGGAAGAACCGGAGCTACCGAGGCCGGGGAGGGAACCGATTCCTGGGAGCTGACGGCTTTCGACCGTCTTGGTCGGGGCAGCGATGGCACCGCCAACGAGAGCGAGGGCCGCGATAGCCTTCATCTTTGCTTTATTTCGCAGGAGATTGACTTCAAAGAATGACAAGAGCACAGCTCTGATAACGAATGACGGTTGATGGAATGAACGGTAGAGAGAGAATGGATTGGATCCGCTGGGATGGACGAGACCTGAAGATGCGGACGAGGATGAGGGTTTTTATACCCTTTTCCCATACTATCCCAGCATCACGACAGGGATAAGGTTTTGATGCCTTGACTACATGGGTATAGTGCTACTCCGTATTCGGGGGAGGATCTATGGTTAAGACAGTGGGTCCGGTTTCATCCTTTCGAGGGTTTTAGCATCGGTCGGTGTTAGTCTTAAACTATTTGTAACTTAGTACCCCGGGGACGTTGGAGACGCACTGCGCGTTCAACGGTCAGTTCCCCTATGACATCTGCCACTGAATCTGCCTAAATCTGGCTGGAGTGCTATACCTTGGTATATACTTGATCTATAATTCAGCGTGGCATTATTCGCATAACTCCCACCCTGTGTGTGCTATGCATACGAAAGACTGCTCGGGATTTGTTTACCGAATCCTGAGTGCCGATCTAACTCGGACCATACCAAGAAGAATGTTAGTGGTGCGTGAATCAGGGAACAGTTCCTGGAAGGATGAACGGTGGGTGGTTTTCGGCCGATCAATCTCACGCTAATTGCAAGCTCGTCTCAGAGTGCGACAAGCCCTAAGCTCCGGCTCAGCCGCGGCTCCAACGATATTAATCGCGATGTGAGGTATCACTGGGTCAATAACTCTGTGACTGACTCGAGACAAATATAGCACAAGGTTCTTGCAGTTGATTGCTCAAACGGCTGTCAAGTGTTTGCGGTAGATTAACTAATTCAGGGATGATGTGGAGTTAAGGCTTAGTTAGGGTTTGCGGCCGTGAATCACTCAAAATTCAGGCATGGCATCAACTCCCAAAACGGGTGATTTTCTCCGCGTAGTTAATCAATCTCCCGAGATATTCCCGGTAGTCTTGGTCCAATGCCTTACCACAAAGGTCGGGACCATTTGTTGGTTCTTTCGATCGACATGAGAGTCTGGTTATATTGGGTACTCGGTCGAAGGGTTTTTGGCCTTGGTAGGCACAACTCATGGATATCCTCTGCTTGCACCCATCAATCCAGGGAGCTACTCTTAGTTTCAGTTATAGAATATTGCTTAAGAGAATTATTATGGAACTTCATTTAGCCTAAGGGATTTTCACATCGTAAGACCTGGAATGCATAAATATTCTCTCTACTTAAACACCTACTGAGTCAGCCCCTTAATCATAATACATCGCCATTATAGCGATCATGACTAACTTCAACCTCACACGGTCGTGTCTTGACGTCCGATCAACACAAACACCGATCAACTAGCCTATTTCGGTCATACTCCGGAGGATACATGTTTCAGAGCAATGCTAAATTTTCAGCAGTTCTGTTTGCCCATAAATGCCGAATCGCGATGACAAAAAGCCTGCAACCAAGCAACAATGAGCCGAGGATGAAAGGTCCTGCCAATAGGGAAAACTACGGGAACATGACTCTACTAGGCTGGATCTAATACGGCAGTTGGATTAATCTTATTTGAGTTAAGGCTAGAAAATTCTTAAGTCTCAGATCAGCAATGGTGGTAGATCTACTGCGTTTCATGGGTTGCTCCACTTTCACCACAATCTATACGCAGTATACGGTCCAGCCGTCACAACAACTGTGCCTTATATGAAGAGGATCTGCGGGCAGTGTCCTCGGCAGTATAGTGCGGTTGTTATATGGTATGTCAGAGGAAGTCTGTTCACCCTCTCCAAACAACAATGGCTGCAACCTCTTCGATCGCAGAACAGCGGCCTTGACCTTGGGTTGCCTGCATGGCAGCACTACGCCGTAAGAGATGTTTGAAGGCACCAACCCTTCACATTCTCCCGTCGATCTCTAACTGTATGAGCTTTGGCCAACTAAGTTGAAACATTCCTCAATGACAGTCCTGAAATCTCACTCTTCGAATGTTCCAGGCATGTTCTATACGACAGGTCCAGTCCTTCCGCGTTTCAATTCTCGTGATGAGAGGCTGAGGTACTGTCCTAACAGAGTAGCAGTACAACAATGCGTTGATGAATCACGAAGACAGACGTCATAGGTGGAGTCTTCGAATCTACTCCACTGCGGTATTGATGAAACAATAAAGCTTAATTGACCCGGGACTTTACAGTAGCAAATAATGACCCTTCATATCAAATTGTGTGATCGCTAGACAATTGCCGAGGTTCTACCATGTCCAGTGACCATCGCAGCGTTGCGTGGTGCAGTCAATCTCATCACTTGCAGCTTAGTCTGCTTCGGCCGTCAAGTGCCTATGTACCCAGTAAAGTTGTCTGGCTTTCTACAACCTCTTTACCCTCCGTCTAGGCCCGACGACCTGCTTAAGTGGGTCAGAGCGGATGAGTTCAGTCCATTATCAACAGTACTGACAAGGACTCTCATTCAAGCAATCCCTTCGACCACGATTTAGCACTGTCATTCCTTGAATCTGCTTGATGTCATAACCAATCTAACTAATAGCAGCCTTCGTCGTAGGGTCTTTATAATGCATGGATAGTTTTTGCTTCCAGGTTATTCCCTGCCCTGAAAATAGTGGGCTCTTATTAATGCAAGATGCGTACCGTAAAGCCGGCAGATCCTACCCCCAGCAGCTAGGGTAACAGAAGATACTTAGTAGTAGCCATGCTAAACTAAACGAACAGTAACGGGTCTAATAGCGGAGCTTCTTTGATTGGATATTAGTATGTCACTAGTGACCAGAATAGGATTTATGATCTGCATAGATAATCGGGCGACAATATGCACATCAACTTTCAGTCTTATTTCCCAGTTTCAGTCCCTTCATCATCCATTCATCATAGAGGAGTTCCAGAGCGGTCGGTCGGTCATCGGGATTCCATCGCAAGGCCCGTTGAAGCCACCGCAAAAAGCCTTCCTTATCCTCACCTTTAATATTGGTAGCCAAATCTTCAAGGGTCTTGTCAGGTATCGGAGCTAATCCCTTCCATTTACCTGCGTTATCCCAAAATACAGAACTAAGCTGGCTTCGTTGACGGAACTCTGGTGGTGGAGGACCTAAAAATGCAACCAATTCTGCAAGATGGCAGCGGTCATCAAATACGCCGTCTGGGTTCTTTCCATCAATAAGAGTAGATGTGCTAACGATATCCCATGCCTTTGGAAAGGATTAGCACAATCAGGGTAACTGTTATCTAAGTGCAATTTACTTACAACCATGGCAACATTCCAGATATCTACCTTGTAACCCCAGTTCGACTTTAGAATAACTTCAGGTGCTCGGTAAGGGTTTGGCAATATCGTCACTATGTTGCTGGTCGCCAAATCTAGCTTCGCCAAAGTCACTCAGAAGAGGCAATCCGTCTCCAGGGGGGGAACGCGCCGATGTGTAAATTGTACGGTCCTGAAGGACCTTCCTTGCTGATTGTGCTTTTACTTCGCGTTCTTCGAAGTCAGAAAGCGCCTTTGGCATCGGTGTAGGGAGGAGTAAATTTTTCACTTAAATGTCTAAATGTAAGTCAGCTCAGTTTCCAAAACCTAAAGAGAGTGGTGCATGCCTGTATGAATCACATGAGCTATAGAATACAAAAAATCCAATACGACGAGTAATTGCCGTATACAAGGCTTTAGATCCTCGAGTGACATTGCTCGCCCAGGGACCCATTCCATCAGCTCGCTTGCACTGATCCCTAGGGGCTCATGGACAAGGCAAATATGCTGACCGTGAGGGCCTGCGATAGTAAAATGATTGAGCAGTTTCCGGATAAACCTCTTTCCTGGGTGATCAGACTCGACAGAGTTAAACGATGATAAATATCCAGTTCATGGTTTCTTTCCCTGTCCTTCAGGAAGACTTTTAAAGCGACGTATTTGGCCTCATTGTGTTGCCGCGCTTGTTAGGATACCAACAATAAGAAGAAATGAATAAAAATATAAAAATAACAGATTGATTGCACCTACACCAAGTCACGACCGAACCAAACAGTTGATGTAACACCATACCCCAGCGTGGCAAGTAGTTGATATCTATTATTGAGCAGTTCTCGTATTTGGGTCGGATAGTACTTCTCGGGCTGATATGTTGGTAACGTCTCCTCCTCGATTGCAGGGATGTATCAAGCACACTGGAGCCAGCAGTCGGAAATGCCCTTGGTTCAGATGTCCACTGGAACGAAGACATCACTGTTCGGCGTTGCTTACTTCCAGCACTACAGGACGATAGGAAGATAGTGGAAGACAGTGAGCGCGTCAAAGCAAGCCTGTTGAAAGCAGCAAACCTTAAAGCCCGGTGCATGTACACTCGGTCTGGTCTTCCCAGTCTTGCTGCCTGAGGCTTCACGAATCTGCATCTTCTACAATTCTCGTCCTTGTTCAGTTCCACGTGCCTAATTATTATACACACTGTCATGGAGGTAAAAGGATACACCCATAAAATGATAGAATTGCTGTTGTCCGAGGGTAGCTGGGAATGTTCCCAAAAGGCTGGGACAGACTATGAATCAGTCAGTCGATCGATCGATTGATTGGCATGAAGCTTCTTGGATCCCAGCCTATTCCCCGGAACGCTGCATCTGTTCACTTGCGGAGCATCTGCCGGTCGATTTGGAGACGTGTCGACTTTTGAGGTATCTCCGAAGGTTCTTTTTCGGAACTCCCAACCGAGCTTGCCGATGAAGGAGATACAGCACCAATGTGGGGATTCTCTCCTCCTGGATCAGGTGTTCGAGATTGAGAACCGTATTGGAATCTTTCTGGGGGGTCGGGAGGTGATGCTCATGGCCACTAGGCCGGAGGGCTTTGTGACCTCTCCGTAAGCAAGGCTCAACGGCGCTTCAATGATTGACTTCCAGTGAGATGACTTATCGTGCTGTCATTCCCGACCAAATGAAACCAATCATAGTTACTACAACTTCAATGTGATTGGTCCAAATGGCTGACTAAAATTGATGATGTTGATCATCCGTCTTTCATGGTCTGAAATCATCCTTCTAGATGTCTTAGCCTACAGAGGGGAGGGAGGACACAAAAGCAGCAGTAAGAGCAATTCCTCTTGTTACCTACACAGAACTTGACCAGAAAATCGACACTGGGATCTAGGGCAAAGTAGCTCGATGATGAAGAAGCGACGAAGGTACTGAGATTTGCCAACTTCGGTCTAGTGGCACTTTCAATGAGAGTAGGATATACGGCCGACATTCCTGCAGCGACGATCCTTGATATGTTCTTCCATATGACATGGGGGGGAGAAGGCCGCGGGGTTGTCCTATCATCTTATTGATGCACTGTATCTTCTCTCTCCCATCTCATTCCCTTTAATTCATGCCCATGTGCAGCAACCATGGCATTCCACACACAGATCGTAATCGCAGTTCCCGTTGCAATTGCCCCCACAGATCATATTGTTCTGTTTCAGATTGAGCAACATATACACTGAAATTTGTGCTATGGCGTCGACTTACGCAGTCACATGGACAACCTCGCTTATCCAAGTCGATAGAGGGATCTTTTTTCTCTAGATCACTAGAGATATAGGAATCTCTAACGTCAATGCCGTTTGCTGCCGCCAGGGAGATTCCAAAGGCGACCAAAGCCCAGATTAAACGCATATCTGCGATTGAGGATGTATAAACGAGCTGAAACTCGAGAGTTGCTGTGAGATGAAGTGCTTTTCCGCAAGGACTAGATCTATTTGCGAAATAGAGGGTCTGCCTCTCAAATAAAAGAGAGGACCAAAATTCGGATTAGGACAAAATGGTTTCTTAAGGATGCCCGAGGGGCATATTCGCTTCAAGTACATATTTTCTCCCATATTTCTGAGCTTGTCAGGTTCAAAGCCCGATTTGAAGCCCGAGCGAATACGAGAGACATGCAGCGTGGCTGGGTACTCGAACACGTAGAATCCTAAAAGGTTCCTTGGGGAATGTGGGGCACCATGAGGCTGAGATGCAGGGAGCCTGACCAGAAGATGAAATACGGAACATTATTGGAGAGAGCGACATGGTTGAGGGAATAATCTCTTGGATCAAAAGATCGACGCCTGAGATTAGGCAGCCCACGTTACATTACCCCGTGGTATGCCTTACTTTAGTCCGTCAGAGCTAATAACGAATAACTAGCTAAGCTAGTCCTGACCCATCCTATCGATTAGGTAGACAATAATGTTACGTTATCTCTAGTCTTACGTGTCTTATTATTTGTGGAAACATGGAGCGTTAATCTACAGCTTAGGCAGGGGATATGTTGTTGCATGAGGTCTCGTGGGCGTTACTGCGATACATGGCATCAAAGGCTGGTGGGCTCTCCAAGGCCGGTTCTTTACTTGACAGGAAATTCGACTTCATGATAGATTCATGTGTGCCTCGTCATGGGGATCTGGTCATTCACATCCCTATTTCTCAAATAGAATGCCAATGGAAGACTGTGAAGAGACGATATTATCTAAATCAATAAAGTGACTTCTACAAATGGCTTCGCACAACGTGATTGCCTCTCATCTCGATATATGAGGACTTTCAGCTTCTGGCTATAGCAAAAAGTCAAAAATGTGTTCTGCGTCGTTATCCTTTAATCCTTCGAAAAAGATAGTGAATTTAGAGCAAGGTACATCTTATTCTGCTTATTCTAGTAGCCACCTAAGGACTAGCCTCAATCTTGCTGTAAGCCCTAGGATCTATATATCCGCCACATACGCTAACCAGTTTCGCAATTATACTCAACAACATAGTTGTAGGATCGCATTTTATGTGACCCCACTTCGCTATACTGGAACCAGAGCTTGATCATCCAAGTGTGAGCATATCCAAGTATAAAAGGGCATATCCTCAGACGCGATATCATACAGAAGACGTCGCACCAGAAGCTAATATCCGGTCTAATCAATTCACTATGAAGCTTACTATGCTTATCTACTTGTTTGCATACGGCTCTGCCGCATTTGCAGCGACATGTGTAGAGCTACTTGAAACATTTTGCTCGGTGGACTGCGGAACATGCTTCGTCCCGGGAGGATTCGTCGGAGACAGATGTGTGGAATGCGCGAACTTGCGACATGAGGTATGGGTATAGTTATCACTCGAGCTTACCTCTTTCCACATACTAACACTCGCCTAGTACGAAGTGACTGTAAGTTCTAATGTTTTTGTACTGGCAAACGCTCCCTAGCAGCAGAAGCATTACTGATAATTTGCGCTAAAATTGCGGCGGATTCCCAATCTTATGCCGGGGCTAGTATTTACGGCAGAGGCAGATCAGCAATGTTGCGTTGAGTCTATGTCAGTTATTACCGGGTAGACTCTGCAGTGCTCAGACGCTTGTTTCTCTTGTTGCAGGGTATGAGGGATCAAGGAGACACGAATCCGGATTTGCGTTACAGCCGTATTTAAGGCGGAGGTCTCGGCGGTAGCTATAGGAGGACCAGAGATTAATTTGCCTTCTAATATCACCTCCTGGTGGCAACTGCACTATAACTACGCAACGTACTCGCTACTAGTCTAACCGCTTCTTGTGAAAATCCCTTAAGCAGAGTAAGTCCGTGGTGTTAACTACGGTGCGGGTGCTGATACGACAAGTTTCCCACTGTTGTGATTTAGAGGAAGATTGATTGTTAATATTCACATCTGAGATACTGAGGGTTTATATATACAAGATAGACGTCCGATTGATTTCCAATCGATCTGATTAAGTCCAGAATAAATTCCGTATACGAAGCTCTATTGTCTACCAGACCGAGCCTCGACTCACAACAAATACGACCTACTCTGGCCATCTCCCGCAATGCTCCAAGAGTTGCTGCACAATGAAGGATTCGAAATACTTAGCATCAGTTGGCCCCATAAAGATAGGGAATAATAAAGATATCGTTATATGTATATGCCAGTAGCATCTGACAACGTTCGCCCCCGGTGGCATTGAGATACCTGGACTGGGATCACTCCTGAGAGACCAACCGCTCCGTCGATATCCCACACACCTCGATTCGTCAACAAAAACCAAAAGTAGCGGCGAAACTCTGATATTTTATGCTTGTACATACAAGCCCGTTAGTCAGGATTCTGTTCCTGTCTTCTGCTGGGGTTTCTTCCTGGTCCAACCGACATCGGCAAGGGCACGTTTAAAATTGAACGGCGAAGGCAGAACACCAAATTCGTTCCATAGATAGATCGCAATTTCTTTGACATATAGGGTGAATTTCTCGGTAAGGTGATTACGAACGGCATCGAGCATCACGCGAGTAATGGTAATGGTTGCCGGCCGGCCGAGACGGATTCCGGGAGATCTTATGCTCATCTTCCTGCGTATTTTAATGCCGAAATGCTTTTAGGCTGTATAGAAGGAGCTAGCGCTCTTCTTCAATGCGGAGAAACTTTACGAACTATCCCAGGTTGGTGGAGGATCTTGTAGCTATGCAAAAGCGCCCTATGCTGCCCTATGAATAACCTGACTGGATATGCCCTATGGATTTGAAACTGGTCGCCCTGATCATGTGGCATGCAATATCCTTGGAAACCATGTGCTAACCGCCGTTCTCAAGTTCCAGCATAGACGATTGAGTGGAATCGAGAGGAATGCAGATTCTCGCATGAATAACCCTGCGGACATGAAGGTATTCGAGTTCAGGCTGGAAGGTCTAGTCAGCTGACTGCTTCTTGCCCCAAGGAGGATACAATAATTATCTCCGACTGTTATACATCAACGATTCGAATCCCTTCCTGCAGTCATCAGTGAGTCCTCGCGGCTAGTGGTCGCGATCTAAATTACCCATTCTTTGTGGCTGAGAAGCACCCCTTATTCATATGTCCTCTGACTGCCAAGTGTAAGCGACATGAGCGTATATTGAAAGGATCCTGGCACTATGCGGAACCGCCGGCTTCTCATATTCTGTCAGGAAGTCCAGTCATGGTCTATCCAGGTTGCTTATGCGGAATAGAGTAATTAATTCTCCGAGGCGATCTGATACGATACTATTATCATCTTAGTGTGACAAAGAGTAGTTCCACTGTAAAAATAGAGCATAGCGAAGTCTATTCTGCCCTGTTCTTTGTGGTCCTGTATCCCAAAGCTGGGAAAAGATTTGTTCATGCATGCATGAAAGTGCGACGAGTCGACGACTGTGTCTTCACAGTAGCCAAGAAAATCGGATGATTTAACGGGGCTCTAAATCCCGAAAGATTCCCATTCCAAACCCGACTGGATCTGTTCCTGAACCAGAGCCCTGATTCCAACGCAGGAAGACTGGTAAGCCAATCAGATTGAGATGTTTCAGGGGACGAGAGTGGAAGCCAAGACTCTATCCGAATGCAACATGGCCCTAGCTGTGATCCACTCCACGGCACTCACTGTCACACTGCCTGTGTGCGCTTGGAATAATGCCATTATTCTGAGTGCTATATTTGGTCACTTTGTACAAGCACAAAGGCAAACAATAGACGGTTCTCCCATTATAGTCGACAGATAGTTGCAGTGAGTATGTTTGCAGGTTCAATTCCCTCAAAACCTGCACCATGCATGTTAGACAGATCCAGTCAAAGTTGACTCAGTGTGAAACGAGCTCATTTAGCAGGGCAGACAACCACTGGACGGCCCTGCACTCAGTAACCCTCACCGGTGCCTGTCTGTCAGGGACGATTCTCCACCGTCAATTTCCACCGAATCCAACAGCGACAAAGAACACACGAACGCCACCACATCTCTGAAACAGCCAAGAAAGACCCTCGGGGGCGGATTACCCGACGGCATTTCAGCGAATCTGGACTTCGATCGGACCCGGCGGCGTTAAAGTGTTGGTTGGTTTGATCTCCGCTGCTAATCTCTCGGTAAGCGCCGAGCAATTTAATTGATCGACTGGACTCCTCATGGCCTGCTTAAAGTCTATTAAGGGTTCAATTGGGCTTTCGGTTAGTGGATAGGGTCCGCCAGTGTGTTGGTAATCTTTGTGCAGGGTCTTGGAGGTTGACTTTCTTTATATACCCTCACCGTCGTCTCTTTCGGTACCACCTCTTGCTTTTCATTCCTGAAGTCATTCTTTTGTTTGTAGTCATTCTTTTCTAGTAAACCTGCTTGAGGCAGGTTCTCACTTATTCATTCCTTACCTTCAAACGTCATTCAACCGTCAATCTGTGATTGATCCTTACATTCCTTTCGATCTGCCCCGATAAAGATGTTCCGATCAGCCCTGTTTCTCCTCCTCGCTCCCTTGGCGCTCAGCCACACAACCTTCACCACTCTCTACGTAGACGAAGTCAACCAGGGCGATGGCACCTGTGTCCGTATGAACCGTGATGCCAACACCGTCACATACCCTATCGAGCCCTTGACCAGCAATGATATCGCCTGCGGTATGAACATCATCCCCATGACTACCCCCGATAAAGTCCGAATCAAATCAACTAACACAACCCGAAATAACAGGCAAGGATGGTGAAAAAGCCGTCTCCCGGGTGTGCCCCGCGAAAGCCAACTCCCTCCTGACCTTCGAATTCCGCGCATGGGCCGACGGCGCCCAGCCGGGTTCCATCGACATCAGTCACAAGGGTCCCTGCGCCGTGTACATGAAGAAGGTCGACGACGCAACAGCCGATAACAACGCTGCGGGCGACGGATGGTTCAAGATCTGGCACACGGGCTACGATGAGAGCACCGAGAAGTGGTGCACGGAGAAACTGATCGACAATAACGGGTTCCTGTCTGTGCGGGTACCCTCCGATATCGAACAAGGCTATTACTTGGTCAGGACGGAGCTACTGGCGCTGCATGCTGCTTCTGAGACGCCGGCTGATCCCCAGTTCTATGTCAACTGTGCCCAGATCTTTGTCCAGGGTGGTGGTAGTGCGAAGCCTGAGACTGTTAGCATTGGTGAGGGTTTTTACTCGCTGGAGAGCCCGGGCGTGAAGTACAATATCTATGAGAAGCCCTTGCAGCTGCCCTATCCGATCCCCGGACCGGCTGTCTATGAGAGCAAAGGTGTTGAGGAGCGTTCGGTCTGTCCAGCCCAGAAGAGGGCCGCTGCTGCTCAGAACAAGGGTCTCAAGCCGGCCGGCTGTATCCTGCAGCGTGATAACTGGTGTGGATTTGAGGTTCCTGACTATAGTGATGAAAACGGTTGCTGGGCTGTATGTTCTCCCTTCTTATATTTAGGTTTCATGGTGAATGCTAACTCGTTGCTAGTCCTCCAAGAAGTGCTGGGATCAAAGTCAGGTTTGCTATGACACCGCTCTTCCCACGGGTGTCTCTGCCTGCGATATTTGGATGACCAAGTGCAATTCCATAGATGACGCCTGCAATAGCGGCGATTTCAACGGACCCCCGAACAAAGGCAAGGTTCTTACACCAGAACCAAAGAAGCTTGGTGGATCGATCCAGGTCTTCAAGAGAGATGTGAGGAAGTACAAGAAGTGGACCGCATGATTAAAGCATGGAGCATGGAGTAGCAGGCGTAGTGATTGACATGAGACTTTGACGACTTGCTGCAAGACAGCACAGGATAGAGCATTTGTTAGCTGGACTACGGAATCACCTTGATTGAATATCCTGTGCCACTGCTGCACTTCTCCATTATTAATTGAAGGCTAGTAGGACGTATAATTAATTCTTCGTTCAAAACGTTGGATAATCGCGACAATGGTCCGTGGATATTGTGAAACGGACCCGTGGTTCACACTCAATGCAGGTAGAAGATAGGTAACATCATCACTTGTACATATTCCATACCCTATGAACCATAATCTCATGAATAGTGGTTTTCCTGTGGGAAAGGGAGGAATATCAAAAATATATGATTTCAAAATATTTGATATCCGTTACGATGCCATCGAAATAGTCGTTAAAGACGGTGAGAGCATGCGACGCACAAGTTCAAGTACGAGAACTGTGGATGGTACCGTTGTATAAGAGTCTATTGAGGGTAGATGGGGAAATGAAACTGCTCCGAGGCGTTAGTCGATGGCGTACAACATATGAAGAATATTCTTCGTCTTTTCCTTCATGTCAAAATCATGTGGTCCATATATTATCATGCTATATGTACAAAACTCCCACATATGCAATACATACATAGTTACAATATCCTGTCTAACCAAAACTCAAAGACGCCGTGCTATAATACAGGCAGGTCATATCACATTATTCATGATTTCGTGGGGCCCCAGTATCATCATCATTGCCAATAGGCCGGAGCTCAATTGCATCGGGCTGCTTCGCGGGATCCAAGGCGCCCGGATCAGTAACGACAGTTGGCTTGTCCTCCCGCACCAGCGGCTCTTCGTCCACAGCAAACCGCCACTGGGCGTCCGATCCTGGAAACATACGGAATGCATAGCGTTTGTTTAATCGCTCTAGGTAATCCCGGCGCTGGAGGCTAGTCCACGAATAAGTCCCTCGAAAGTCGCTCTGCATCCGACTGTTGGCAATCCAAGGAATCACGGATCCAATGGATCGCGGAATCCGTGGCCCTTTGAACCGACCTCGTCGCGTCCCAAACACAACCAGCACGACCAGCGTGTCCAGCGCGATGATAGACAGCGCGATGGTCAATGACGGGACCGACGGGACCATAGTCCAAGTACTGTAGTAGACGGTAGCATTGGTGGCAGTGTACGGCTGCTCCAGCGGCTCAAGGTAGGTCGGTCCCCACAGAGAAAAATAGGTGCTGTACACCCACTGGTAGACCGTCTCCGACATGGTAATTAGGTCTTCCGGATCAAGCGAGGAAATCCCATTCTCCCTTTGCTTATACAAGCGAGCAACCAGGAAGCCCGCCCAGTCATACAAAGACACGGTCGGCCCTTGTTGCTCCTCGTCGACAAAGTTTTGAGGAATGGAGGCGAAGACTTTGTTGAACTGGCCTAGACTAACCGTGGCATTCTCATACATGGGGCCGGAGGTAATCGCAGTGTTTGGTACAGGGTCATAATCCTGGATCTGACCCTTTTGGTCGAAGAGAATGGAAAAGTTCTGCATCTGGACCTGCGGTTCACAGTGTAAAGCGATCGTGTTTTTCTCGGTCACGGTCGAGTCCCCGGTGTAATTCCATCGCCCAAGCACCAGAACCGTGAATGTTTGGCATTGGTCCATGTCCTCGAGGGCCGCAGGAGAAAGGAAGTGAATGGAGAGGGGGATTTTCTCGTTCTTTTGCTGGAACATGCCCACCGTACATTGTCGGCTTTCATTCTGAAACGGTTGGTACTGCCAATACAATTGCCCCGTCGTGTCATTCTTCTTCAAATGGTTGGCAATTGACAATTGCTGGCACTCGAAGTCAGCGCCAATGCCGAGGGTCGTAGCCTCATACGAGGCAGTCACGTTCGGCTGGGTGTTTTTCAGCGGCATGAATGAATAATCCGGACTGGTCCACGGGATCATGGGCACCCCACTGGTGATACTGGTCTGGATTAGATCGTACTCGGTAAAATCTGCGGCAAAGTCGGTTTGCTTGAAGATGGAATTGCTGTAGTTCGCCTGGATGGCGTCAGTGGAGAACCCGGACGTGGTGAGCTTTTGCGTAAAAAGTCCACCCGCAACCACCGTGAGGACCGTGTTGACCACGCAGGCCAAGGACACCAGGCCCAACAAGAGATGACGGTCCCGGATGGTTTTCAAAAGAACGAGCCAAGGGGTCTGAGAGGCGTAGTTCATCGACAATGAGGCCCTCGCCTTTGCCTGTCCGCGTTGCAGATGGACCCACGGCTCTAGGATGCTGATATTCCGCTGGATAGAATTGCAGAGCGCCCCGACCGCAGAGGCAACCACAGAAGGGAGGAAAGATAGAACGACCTGGAAGAAACTAGAATCCGACTGGGTAAGATGTTGGAAACTACCCTCATGGGCGAGAGAGGCAATGACTACAGCCATGATAGCGATGACTGCGACGAGAAGGAGAAACTCAAGGATAAAAATCGGAATCACCAGAAAGTGCGGCCTCGGGTCAACACGCGTGCGAATTCGGTCCCTCAGGCGGGCCGAGGAGTCTGTTCTCGTCAGTGGGATCAATAGAACCATTCAGGGCAAGCCTAGTACTTACCATGATCCTCACCATCCACCGAGACTAGTTCCACGCGTCTTCCCATCGGTCCTTCCTGCCAGTAGAGTCGGAAATTTCGAAGACGCATCCGCAGTTGACGAGTCGAAAGCTGATGAAAATCGGACTGCGCATTACCGAGAATATTCGACGGGGAGAACAAGTCCGTAACCATGCTGCACATCGCCCCAATGGAGCCAGGGTCGCTTTGAAGGATGTTGGGCCGGCGCTGGTAGAAATATAGTAAAGCAAGAGCCACAACGGTGCTCAAGAAGAGAATGGCCTCCGACAAGGTCGCTGCGAACGAAACAACGGCAATAGTGACTGAGTGTGCGAAGCGGACGGCGGAGACGGTCGCGGGGGGTATATCCGGATTAAACAAACGCCCCATGGTCAGCACAAAGGCTTGAATGACCACTCGCTTGGTTTTTTCTTCGAACTCCCCTTGCTCCATGACGGTCGCGGTATCCAGAACAGGCATGGGCTCCAAGTCATCCATGTCCTGACTGATGACCGCAAGCTCGGTCACGGTGAGGTCACCCATTGTGTCGTTATACTGCATGAAAAGTACATCACTCGTGTATGGTGCGCGATGAGAGAGGAGGCCCTGAAACTCGTCGATATTGAATTCCTGGTTGGTCAGATTGGTGGTGGTATTTGCAATGACACGCACCGACGTGATAGAACTATTCGCATGCATGCAGATCTCCGCCGTGCCTTTGTGGTACTCGATATCGCAAGCAAACATGGTTGCCGACGAAGTATATTGGGAGCCCAGGGAGCTGATCGCGTCGGCAGGAGCCGTCGTTGCATTGACGGATAACAGAACGCCGTACAGATCGAACGGGTCGCAACCACGGGGACGGAAAGCTTTTCGCACATCGCCTGAGTCAAAGGTATCGGTCGTCCACACGGGCTCCCAGTAACGCACTTGAAGAAAGTCAGTCTCCGGGTAGAAAATGCTATCGTATTGAAAGTCCAACGAGCAATCCTGGTTCGTCCCGTTGACCAGGGGCAACCCAGTCACGTTCCACGAAAGGATCGGGTGTTCCACGTCGGTTTGATTGATCGTCACCGGTAACGCATCATTTGTCGCCAAGTCGTGACAGGCTAATTGCGACCAATATATGGTTTGGTTGACTTTCCACACGGTGCTTTCCCGTCGGTCATTTGTCGGAATTTGCACGGGCGGCACGGCAAAGTCGGGCGATCGTGATTTCTGCAGACTATTGCTACTTGAAGCAACGGCCGAATTTATGGAATCGAAATTGCTCCGTTCCTGGGCGGCGATCCAATTAGCCTGAGTGCCCAGGTCCACTAGCTCCGGCCAGGTCTTCATCTGCTCATTGGAGATCACGGTGACCTCGCGCAGTTCCAAAAGTGTACTCTGCAGGGCCGGGAGGAACATGCGAATGAGGACGGTTACAATCGATACCAATAGGGCCACCCAGTGACCTCGTTTGGCTGAGGTAAACGGTGTAACGAAGGTTTGACCGAAGTTGTAGTTGATAAAGAGCACGGAGGCCGGAACGCCCTCCGGTCGGGCCAGCTGGAAATACGGCTCGAGACGCAGGACATCGAAGTCGACGAGGGACCATAGGGTAACAAGTATGAGGGCGACGATAATGGGGATATAGTTGTAGGCAAATGACTGGGCACTGGACACTTCCTCCGTTGCTTCCAGAAAGACCAGTCCTCCGTACAACACGGTATAGCGCCGCAAACCCTCCAAGATCAGCAACATCAAAAACATCAAACATGCGAGGAAGGTGAGGTAGATCGGGCGCAGGGTGAAGGGACGCCACCCTTTCGGTTGGGAGGGCAATCCATGACGAGCAGTGAAGAATTGGGATCCTATTCATAATACACACACTGTTAGCGGGAACCAGGCATTCATGACCCATGCGGGAACTTTCTTACTCCTTGTGTTAATGTGCGACCACAGCGCTTGCAGCTTCCTCTTCTTCAAATCCCAGGACATGCTTGACCAGCACGTCCCATGGGAAATACGGCGACGTCAGAGTGTGCAGCAGAAGCGTTCGCATCGTCCACGGAAGTTAACGGAATTGAATATGGGTGGTACAGAGCAGGATTATCCTCCCGGGGTAGTTCCTGATATCGGGGAAGAAATCCGGCATGACGGGTGCGTTAGACCATACGAGAATGAGGAAAGAACCAGCGAAGTCGAAAGATAAAGAATGAAATGGGGAGAAGCGAGACTAGGACAGAACGATAGTGGACAAGGGGGGGAAGAGGGCAAAAGGAAGGAAGATCTGGTGGGACGGGAAGAGAGCAGGATGACAAGACAAGGACAAGAAACGATGTTGACGACGACGGGATGAGATGAAGATCAACGGGGCCACCTGATTGGAAGTGCCCTGCGCCGGCATCCCTTTACGGCTTAGCTCCCTTCCACGCCGCTTTAATCCCGTCGTCCACCAAGTTCTAGTACATGCCAAGTACATACAACAAAATCATATCTTATATTGGAAATTACTTGTAATTGCTATTTAGTCTGATCTGAGCTGATGGCATGCTATGGTATTAACTAGACTATACAGGAAAGCATGAAGCGACCAGGTATACCCCTCGTATTCCCTTGAGCCTAGATCTTTTCTTGGCGCTTGTACTCGTGAATATATGTTCACGCACTGCGACAGTGATAGGCGGAAGGTACTTGAGGGTAAACCTATCTGCTCAACTTGAGCCAGTATATGTCTATCCAATACACAAGCTAACCTTTATATCTTCGATATAATCTTTTACCCAAGGGTTTCTAATGGTGTTACTTCAAGTGAACTGCCATAGAGAGGGGTGGGTGGGATGGGTACTCCTGTTCTTCGGGATCGGTTTGGATTTTATCTTCCTTGCCTGATGGACGCGTATTAGACCAGCTGGTACCTCCAGTGCAGAGAGTCGACTGTGATCAGTTGACCCCAAATATCCTTGGCTCTTTGTTTCTCTCACTAACATGTGCGGGAAGCAAGGTCTTTGCAGTAGTGTTATCAATTGCGGCATGGGTGTCTGATCTAACGAATACCGTATATACTTCGGTATGACTTTATGTTACTACAAGTAGTAGACACTGTACAAAGGTAATAGCCATCGCCAAGTCTACTCCGTATAAAAGTCGTATTTTATATAAATAAGAGAATAGACATGGAAAGTTGATCTTTAAAGCAGCGATAGAATGGAGAATGCAGCCAAGGAGTCTAGGCATGAAGGATCACCTCATTGTTGACTAGACTGGTCAGGTTAGAGCAGCGACACCCACCTCCCCAACTGAGAAAACATGTCCTTGAATAGAATTTCCTAGTTGGCTCGGGACTAGACCGAGTCGGTAATGACGGCAGAGGAGATTGCTTGTTCTGATTGCCCTTTTCAGAATCTGGGACCCGGAGTGGAGCTTGTTTATTGGTGATGAGCCACGCAGCCTCAGTGTGGCCACGCATGAGAGCGCTTGAAACCAAAGGATGCTCGCCAGGGGAATCCCACTCCAGCAGGAAGAGAGCAATGATTGGCTGCGCAGCTAGAGCACCATGTCGATTGAGTGCAGTCTCGATCCCTGATCCATGGACCAAAGGGGTCTTGCTGCCCACTCTCAACCATGGCTGGGTGGCGGTGTTTCAGGGTTCACCTGCAGCTAAGCGTCTTCGGTTCCACCATGTCATCATTCCATTATCTGGGCGGGCTTTCATTCGGCCGACTTTTCACTCCGTCCACGATTTCTCTCCAGACCGAAAAGGCAATATTTCGTATTCTTGGAGGGACAAGTCAGACTGTCGTATTCTGATAAGAGCCATGGCGATCGCTTTCTCTAAGTTAGGGTAGGGTACGGAGTGTAGGGTTGGGTTTTGATCGCGTGTTGAATCAAACAAACAAACTTTTTTTTCTCAATCCCCGATTACATCAGCACACCCGTTCCCGATCACGTGCATTAGAACCACCGGCAATTCGGCAGAAGAATCAACCGCGATGGATGATGAATAAGATGGTCTGAGCGCCAAGGGAACAGACAGTCTTGGTCAATTTCGATGTCCTGCTTTACTGGCTCAATATCTCCTCGAATTAGTTCTTGCCTAGCAGACCTGTCAGATGATCGCTAAGAGCCGTGTTCATATCCTGATGGAGCGAGCCAGCATCTCACCCCTCGCAGCCTGAAATGCAACCATCTTAGGGTTTCAAGTCCAACAACAATGGAAGTTGATTTAAACACTCACCTTCAGCGCGATCTCGTTTAAACAAGCAAAGAGGCGTCAGCTGTCCGAGTTACCTATCGTATTTACAACGGCAGCCACCCTCCTTGGCAGTTATATCTGAATCCATTCCGTAGTAACAGAACGTTCCTTCCACCAATGACTTGGGGTGACCCCAACGCCATGGATCGTGCCATCCATGTCTCCCTATAATCCTAGTATCAGAGTAGCATGGTCAATAACTGCGGGGAGAAAGGAGACGAGGTCCATGCGGGAGCCAAGAGCGAATCAAAAATGTCCCTCTGCTCCTTCGATATAACTTATATTCATCGGCTTGTATATCCCGAGGGTGACCCTATGTGATTCGCAGGATTCCCGCTCATGACCTCATGACAGAGCTAGTAGCTGTTTCTCATTCCCACTATTTTTAATACTTCGTCTTCGAAAGTGGAGAGCAAAACATGTGGTTGCTATTAGGGGATGTGGAGTCTCGGCACTGTACATATGTAAGTAGAATGTGGAGGTGGAGGTGGGGGAGAAGTCCGGGGAACTGTACACACACATCTGAATTATAGAACCTCGTTGGTGGGTACATAACTCAGTTGATTCTTACAGATATCTAGGGAGAAAGCTGCGCAAAACAAGACCACAGGATGATCGACTCGTGTTCATGAAACATGGATGACGTCCTGGCGAAGGAGACCTCATGTAACCCTAACACAACGGCTTCGGCACAATGTGATGCGCTCAAGAAGATGACCAAGCCAGGATCCGGATCCGCGGGACCAATCATTCAGTTTCTTCTTGTCTTGTCCTGTAGGTTTCCTTCCCTCATTGGCACAAGCCACCCAATCGCAGCGCATACGCACCGACGGGACACGTCAGGAGATACATACAAATAACCTCCACTAAGATGGTGTCGTCTTGTCACCGACATGAGAATTATTTCCAGCAAAGGCTGTGCGGGGTCAGCTTTCTTCTGGGGAGCAGGGCCTGTCACGGACGCGCACACAAGTGCTCCTATTTAAATGGCCTTCTTGGCCGCGTAGATCGTTTCTTTTTCCTGGTGCTGATGTTCCCATGTGCATGCTGTGAGAGTGAATCTTCCTCAGGGCGACCATCATGTTGGTTGGCAACATCTATGTCATTGCGGGCATCGCCGTCGTCGGCGGTGCCCTCTTTGGCTTTGATATCTCTTCCATGTCAGCTCAGCTGAACGAAAACTCCTACAAATGTTACTTTAACCAAGGTCCTCAGGGTCCTCCATTCACGGATGATACAGACTGCTCCGGCCCCGAATCACTGGTTCAAGGAGGTATCACCGCATCCATGTCCGCTGGCTCTTGGCTGGGCGCCTTGATTTCCGGTCCATTGTCTGATCGCATTGGCCGAAAGACTTCAATCATGGCCGGTTGCTCTCTTTGGTGAGCCCATACACTTGTTTGACTGAGAGGGAGGACAAAGAAGCGAGGCACACGAAGAAGATGAATTATGTTGCTGACGTTCTGAGTGTAAAGGATAATCGGGTCTACGATCATGTGCGCCTCCCAGAACATTGGCATGCTCATTGTGGGCCGTATCTTCAACGGTCTCTGTGTCGGTATCGAATCTGCCCAGGTCCCCGTGTACATTAGTGAAATATCGCCGCCGTCGAAACGAGGTCGGTTTGTTGGTGTCCAACAATGGGCCATCACATGGGGTATTCTTATCATGTTCTAGTAAGCTGTGGCCCAACCCAGATGTATGACACCACCATGGACTAACCGGCCCCCTCAAGTATCTCGTATGGATGTTCCTACATCGGTGAACGGTCCGCCTTTGGATATAGCACGGCAGCTTGGAGAATCCCTTGGGGTCTGCAGATGATTCCCGCTGTCTTCCTCTTCCTGGGTATGATGATTCTCCCAGAATCACCGCGATGGCTGGCCCGAAAGGACCGCTGGGAGGAATGCCAGACCATCTTGGCCAAAGTCCACTGTAAGGGAGACCTAAGTCACCCATTTGTAGCGCTCGAAATGCAGGACATCCGGGAGATGTGTGACTTTGAACGCCAGTTCAAGAATGTCACGTACTTCGACCTCTTCAAACCAAGAATGTTAAACCGCACCATCATTGGCCTTTTCATGCAGATCTGGTCCCAGTTGACCGGCATGAACGTCATGAGTAAGTGACCCGCCTGGGCCTCCGGAGAGATACCTAGACTAACATATCATGGTGCAGTGTATTATATTACATATGTCTTCTCGATGGCTGGCTATTCTGGAGATTCAAACCTACTAGCCTCTTCCATTCAATACATCATCAACGTCCTCATGACCCTCCCAGCCCTGATCTGGTTGGATCGCTGGGGCCGACGGCCGACCTTGCTCATCGGCGCAGTGCTGATGGCTACTTTCATGTATGCCAATGGTGCCATCATGGCCGTCCACGGTGAGGTCGTGCCAGGGGGTATCGACGGAGTCGCCCAGCAGTCGATGAGACTACACGGTGCGGCAGCTAAAGGATTGATCGCCTGTACCTACCTTTTCGTGGCATCCTATGCCCCCACCTGGGGCCCCGTCAGCTGGACCTACCCGCCAGAGTTGTACCCCATGCGTCTCAGAGGTAAAGGTGTCGCCTTGTCAACGTCCGGAAACTGGGCGTTCAACACCGCGTTGGGCCTTTTCACTCCCCCTGCATTTGCCAACATTCGCTGGCAGACGTATATCATCTTTGGAGTGTTCAACACCGCTATGTTGATTCATGTGTACTTCTTCTTCCCCGAGACGGCCGGTAAGACGCTGGAGGAGACTGAGGCTATGTTCGAGGATCCCAACGGCATCAAATATATCGGTACGCCGGCATGGAAGACACGGGTAACGACGGGACGGATTCAGCAATTGGAGAGAGGTGATGTCGAGGGTCTTGAGTCGAAGGTGCAGCAAGAACCGGCGGCTCGGGAAGTCGAAGTAACTCAACCGGAACAGAAGGCTGCCTCGTAGACTGTGAAATGTTGAGATGTGAACCACCCAAGCAATGCTGCCAGAAAGCGCGAGGACACAAGATGAAGATCTGACAATTTGAATGCACATTCATGAGTTTCTAGTTAATAGTCTACTACTCTAACCACGTTCTTTAAGAGTCAATTATAATGTCAGCTCAGGCCACGGCGCATGCTTTCTGTCATCTAGTAACAGTAATTGACCCTTGATCATGTAAGTGGCAGACTACATAACGGCCGTACGATCAACCAATCCTGCTATAAAATACGGTCGGACGAGACTAATCTACATTGTCAATGATAGGGACCAGAATTGTGTCTCATCTGCGAGGCACATGCATAGCTAAACGTTCAATAGTTAGGCTCTAACAGGTTAATAGAATTGATTGATTGATTAATTGGTTGATTGATTAATTGGCAAGCGCTCTTCCTGTAAGCACCACAAACAACATGGCTAAGTGCACCTTGAAACATGATTTACCGCTGCAGCTTGGCAGCGAACTTTGAGCTTCTATGCATCGCCGATCTATGGGTGGAAACTAGCTCTATGGTGGGTTGTGCTGTGATCATCGTTGGATTGCGTGGATGCCGCGTCAGGCGTATTGCCGATCTACAACGTTCTTATTTATGTATCGTGGCATTGCCTATTAGGCCCAGTTGGGTCCTTATGTTGTCAGAAAATCGTACGCTATTTCCCAATTTGAGACAATATTCACTGCATTCCAGGGTATTAATGCAAGCTATCCATCTCACGCGAAGTGAAAGGATTAGAACCATGTACAATCAAAAAAGCCCAAGGGCAAAAATATGCAACACATCTGAAAAATAGACAGAGAAAAGACGCGATTATCCAAACCTGGCAATGAAATCAACAGTGGTCGTTAACACGTTCTTCCTACAGCTTCATCTTGGACGGAGCACCCCGTTTGGCAGCCGCATCATAAAGGGCCTGAATATCGGCTTTCCACTGTTCCTCATCCACACGCTTCACGCGGCGATCGTACGTCATCAGACCATTCACCTCGCCTTCAACGTCGGTGGTCTGTGTCCAGACACCACCGCTGCATTCGAATCTGCGGACCTGGTCCTCAAACTCCGTTAACAGGATGTGACCGCGGTAGTTCCATGCCTCGAGTGTTTCGTCGATCTCATATGTCTCGTTGATATGGTTGATGGCCTCTTGGACGTTCCAGAGACTGGGAGGGTTAGCAGATGTTATCACCAGACGTGGACTCTGTGAACTCACTTTTCGATGGAGACGTTGTGACCGATGCCTCCGAATTCTCCTTGGAAACCAATACGGCTGGGATCATGGGGGCTGGATGATAGGGAGTAAAAGGGAGTTCCACATTGGGGATTGGCATAGTGATGATTATCCTGCGACCGTCAGCTATCATTTTGCGATCTTGTGTGGTCGCCTTCACTTACGCTGAAGTCACCTGCACCATGGTCTATCCAGCCTGATGTCGAATCGACTAGTCTGCTTGGATCCAGCTCCTTCACTCGGTCTGTCAATTCAAATTCCGGGTAGTACGATGTGATCTGACCCCAACCCTCATTATAGATGATCTGCAAGGAAGGGTTAGAGTGGGAGAGACACAAAATCGACTGAGCTACTTACCCAGGCGATAATACTGGGATAGCTCTTGAACTGATTCACGAGGACCTCTAACTGTCTGGAGAACTCGTCCTGTTGCGACGCATTAGGCAGGATATCGCTCGTAGCACAGGGATCCGGTCTTGACAGGGGACGCGGAGATGGCATGTCCTGGAGGACTAGCAGTCCTAGTTCGTCGCACGCCCGATAGAAAAGCGCTGGCTCGACCTTGATCTATTCAGTTTGTTAGTATACCTCCCATGAGCCCCTGGTTCCGTCTCACTCACATGTTTCCGAACCATGTTAAAGCCAAGGTCCTTCAAGAACTTGAGGTCATATACCATAGCCTCTCGGGTGGGTGGTGTATAAAGTCCATCAGGCCAGTAGCCCTGATCAAGGGTTCCGAACATGAAGATAAATTTACCGTTCAGCAACGGACGGACTACACCGTCAACCTTGCCTTTGGCAATCGTGCGGAAACCGACATAGCTGTGGACTTCCTCATCGCCCATCGCGACAGTCACGTTGTACAATTTCGGAGAGTCCGGTGACCATAGCTCTACACCATCAACAACGAAGTCGAAGGTCTGATCTGATGTTCCCTGGCCGGATCCAACCTCCTCATCACCGTCATAGACCTTGACCTCCACCGGCGACCTGCTTTCCGTTGCGGTATTCGCAGTGACAGTCACTAATTCATCATGTTAGTATCAGGAAGACCCATATCGAAGGGCACTACGTACCTTTACCGTTCATGTCGGCGTCAAGATCCAGTCGTGTAATATGGTTCGCAGGTGCAGCTTCAATCCAAACACTCTGCCAAATGCCGCTGCAGGGCGTGTAGAAGATATGTGCGGGGACTAATCTCTGCTTGCCGATAGGAATGACATCGTCGCCACTATCTGTGGGATCATGGACAAAGACGAGGCTATCATACGTTAGTTGCCTATCAAAGTAACGGCGGGAGCTGCACGTACAGTTCGTTTTCGCCATCACGATTCACAAACTCTGTGATATCAAATGCGAAGTGAAAGTAGCCTCCGCGGTGGAACCCAGCCTTCTTGCCGTTAACGAAGACTGTTGCCTCATAGTCTACCGCGGCAAAGTTCACTAGAACGTTCTGGTCTTTGAAGGACTGAGGAACAGTGAACTGCGTGGTAAACCACGAATATAAGGTATCTTTGCCTTGGATTCCTGGAGATATGGTGATGAGTATGTGCTATGACCCAGTATAACTGGCATAACTTACCGGATAGACCACTCTCGAGACAGGAAGGCACCAGAACCTCGTGTGCGAGAGGTTGTCCAAATGGAGGACTGTCGAGAGCAGCAAGGCTTTGTGCGTCCTGATACTGCCAAATGCCGTTCAGATTCTTCCACTCGGACCGCTCGAGTTGCGGACGAGGATACTCTGGCCAAGGGTTGGTGCCGGCTTTGTCCGTCCATGGCGTGGTCAATGGAGGTTCTTTGACGGCATATGGAGTCGCTTGCCGAGCCTTGTTGTGATGGAGTGCTGCAGGCAACGCAGCTAGGGCATGAGTTGCCAATAAAAACACGAGGGATGAGCCAGCCAAATACATGTTTACCGCTGCTGAGAAGGTATCTGCTCCTATCCACTGCAGGGATGAACCCGTGAGACGCAGCGGGCGGGCAATTTGCCCGTGGTATTTATACTTGGAGCACCCGGCATCCTGACAGAAGCCTCGCTGGAGCCCCGATCCTGGAAGAGCCAATTGATTGCTGGCACATTATTCCGACAGGATCCATCAGATAGCTCAGTGAATACATCCCCCGCACACGGTCATGACTCTACGCTTACCCTTGCAGGGACGGCATCATGCGCCCAACAAGGTAACCCCGCAATTGCTAGAGTAGGGTTTTGCCGGTAGGTACCAGCCGAGCCCGGACAATTGGCAGTCGACTGGGCTCTCTTGGCACATTAGTTGGTGGAGTAGAGGATCCGCAGGGTCATCCCTTGGAATGTGATCGCTCGATCATCTAGGCAATCTTTGCATGATGGATCGGAGACACCATTCAGATCTGGAGTCTGATGAGTCGACCTTGACAGATCATTGATTTTTGTAAGCTATTTCTTGTTTATCAACAGAAAAGACCGAGATATGAAGGAAGGCGAGGGTTGATATTCCACTTCCCATTTGGGAAATTGATCCCCTGACCCGCGGAGACCTATTCTTGGCATCAGGCTGGCTGCTTTCAGCCTTCTGCTTTCGCCCCTCTCATAGGATTTCTCCTAAGCGGTGAGATAGTATGGCCTATTGGATAAAATGTGATATGATCCACGGATTCAAGCTCGGTTGTTGGGCAAAGTGGGGGGATATTGAACTTTCGTGAATGCCGGTACAAGCCACTTCTTCTCCGTCCCAATTTTTGAGTCCCGTTGACCACATGGACAAAGCACGATCATTGGCAATCATTGCTGATTAACCCCTGAGTATCAACGCCACTCAGGTCCATACACAATGCTACCATACATTCCTGGACTTTAATTATCACCTACCGTGGTCTTTGTTGTTTTGACCTACTAGTTGCCCCGGGCCATGGTTATTGTTTGCCCCAACCCGAACAAAATTAAAACTGCCCAAAAATCAGATTAATGTGCACTTGACCGGGGTGCTTCGGATATACTTGATCATGGGATACCAACAAATCCTTCTAGCAGATACATAGCAGAACTCTGGAAGATGTTGTCTGGCTTAGCGCGAAGATAGTGACATCATTGATCCCGTTTCCCTGGTATAGGCCAATCATAGCCCTAACGACATGCGAGTGAAAGGAACTAATGCAGACAAGAGCAGCAAGTTGTCATGTCAGTCCGTCATTGGCAGTTTCGACACGATGGAATGTACTATATTTCTTGGTTTTTGCCTAGGTTAATATAGGGCGCGATGAGGTACATATTGTGGCGGTGGATAAACTCCGCAGCCCAGTCTGAAGCGAAGGGCTTTGTACTGATGTAAGACTGATGTTAAACATAGCCCCTCACTTCGGGTTAATCCTAGAGCAAATTTCTAGAACGAGGCATACATGAAAGAACAGGGCAACGTCTTTTGGCCATGGCTTGCCGCTGGGGGCGTGGAAGGATTATTCTGGAAATAACCAACATTAAGCTATGTTACACCGAAATCTCTTCAGTCTGCTTAATTCTTTGATTTATTTTTAGTTTGCTTGGGAGTCTTAGTTCCTTTTCACGTATGACTCTTGGCAGTCAGACACGGACCTCTTTTTCACTTGGACTTTGTATTCTTGGCAGATATGACCGGTGTGTACCGCCACTTCCTGGTAAGAAAGGGACACAGCCCTCCGCCAACTATAATCAGCTATGACCGAGACCAAGATGGGTCAAAAGCATACGGAAAGAACCTTCGACTGTGCATTGTACCGACTACAGTACCCGCAGGAATGTTTCTATGCGCCGATCCTCGTCTATTATACAAACCTGGGGTGCTTCAATAAACAATTACACAGTGCACACATGAGTTGTGTGGGGCCTTGACTTACTATAGTACGGAGTACATACTACTAACAATAATAGTTGATCTACGTGATTTGGCCTACTAGCGGATGGAACCATAATAGGCTAAGACGTATCACACCAAAAATGCCCCATAGATTCTAGATGGCTTCTGGTGTATTTCTAAACATCATAAGCTTATCGCCGAAGGCATTCCACCCTGGACCAGTACTCAGGAGAAGCCACATAGAAGGCGATTCGAGGCGCCAGCACAATGCAGGGAGACCGTGGAGGACCCACCGAGTAACAGGATCTGATTCATGAATGATATGTCCGGTTCTGCACGGAAGCCCGACAACGGATTCTTTCAACGTATGAAAATTGACTCGAGCTGGCTGAGATGCAAGGGGTATTTGCCAAAGTTTGTGGCATCCAGGAAAGGTGCGATGATGGGCATTTATGTGATATTTGGGCTTTTACTTGTGGACCAATTCATCTGGAGACGAATAGAGATAGATTTGTATAGTAAGGTCTTATTAAATTGACAATGTCTTGCTTGTTGGTTTGGGATCATGCTAGATCGATGCGCTTTATGCGACATGTCAATGACAAATTTAGATTCTGTTTTATTGTCTGCATATTCTGTTGCTTTTTGGACATTTAATTGACAATCTGAAACACTTTACATCACTTGGCAGATCTTAGAATACCTATAATTGCCCATCCCCCCTTGCTTGGTCGCCTTGCTGAGTTGTCCTCACCACCACGAAGCCCTACCTCAAACATGACATACAAAGAAAACTGTTGAGTTGACCGGTTGGTGGTTATTCTACGGCACTCTCGAAATTATTTCAGCATATTTCTCGTCGGACTGATTTATCGTGACAAATGTGGCTTCAGCCTTTGCCAGACTCCAATGGAGAGTTGTCCATTCTTTCGTTTTATCTTACTAAGGCAGATCAATGACAGCAAGTCTCCCCAGGTGTGTGGGTGTCCTCAAGACGGTGAAACTGATAATGTAAAGAGGGTTGCAAAAACCAAAGCAAGACAAGGATTGCCATGTCTTCGCGTGATCTATCCCTTATGTTGAATAGACGATAGACGGCCAACGGCATGTCAATTGTGTAACTAGCGACCGTCGCCTGGACAGTTGAAAGATACATTCACAAGAAACAAACGAAAGAATATCATATCGCAAAACATGTCATCGATCCATATTCACTCAGCCTTAGCAATTTTCTGCAGCTGCTCATACCCTCCGTTGAAGATATCAGAGTCACCACCATACTTATAGCTGTCGGAATTCTGCCAGATGGTGTAGGTCGCCCAATCGCCAGGGATCGTTGAGGGCGCAGAGTCGCGATACGCGGCGAGTACGAGAGGGCAGGTGTTGCCAAAGCCGCCGGCATTTCCGGTGCAGGTCTCCCACCAGTCGGCGGTGGAGTAGATCAGGGGGTAGACACCGGTTGCCTTCTGATACGTATCGACGAAGTCTTTGATCCAGGCAACCATCTTATCGGCGCTTAGGCCGTAGCAGGTGGCGCCGTATGGGTTGTATTCGATATCGAGCATACCGGGCAATGTGATGCCGTCCTTGGACCAGCCGCCACCGTTCTTGAGGAAGAATTGCGCTTGCTCCGCTCCAGAGGAGGAGTTGGGAAGCGCGAAATGGTAGCCTCCGCGAATCATCCCGGCGTCGGTAGCGCCTTGATAATGTGAGCTGAAGACCTTGTCCGTGAAGTCGGTGCCCTCGGTTGCCTGCGAATGTTAACAAGACGATCGTAATATCAAGACGAACGATGACACACTTTGATCATGACGAAGCGAGCGCCATCGTTATAGGCAGCCTTGAAGTCTACAGTGGCTTGATGGTTGGAGATATCAAAACCCTGGACTGTCTCCGAAGCGGCCTTCAACGATAGACCGGCGGTAGCGGTGAGGGCGAGGTTGGCGAGCTTCATTGTGGTTGCTGGTTGTCTGTGTCTGCGAGTGATGACCGTGGTGTTGATGGCATCTCCTGGTGGGTGCAGGACCCTAGATATAAGGGTCTCTAAGAGTGGATTTACTTGGCGCAATGAGTCGGACTATCATGCAGGGAAAACATGGAAATTACCATGTCGGGCAATAATGATGCACATCCCAATCTAGATGAGCATTGCATAACTGAATGTGTAGATTGGATTGTAACGTCGGTTGAGTATCGTCAGATGATCCTTGTAATAGATTAAAAAGGGGCAACTGTTATTGGCTTCGTGAAATGTGAAGCTGTGGGGCATTCTCTGGATACGAAGCCTTAGAGCACCGGTGGCTCCCTTGTTGTTATTTTTAACCATAACACGAACCACCGGCACCATTCTGTCAGGGTAAGCAAGTATAAGTTATTGAGACTATTTCAGGGAGGTCGATCCATGCTCTAAAGCTGCAGCATCTTGAGGACGAGCGTGAAGAAACAGAAAAAAGCCGAGGATTGTTGTGGCGCGATGGACGATCTCTTCTGTATAACGTAAAGATCGACCCAAAGTTCCCTTGATTAACGGGACTGGATGGAGGATGCATCCAATCCGCGCGACGCCAAGTCGGTAAATACGAGAAATCATAGGATACAACCAGGGTAAAAAGGCCTCTAATATCTTTTCATCAAAGGACGTGCCTTTGGTCCGGTTTCACATACATCAACCCTGTTATGCAGCAGGATGGCTATATTATGCTATACTTATACGAGTAAGGACATCCATACCACATACTGATTGTTCTGCTGGACTCTTCCACTGCGACTTCGGCTACAATCGGAATGGCAGTTTGATTCACCCCTCGAGAGGAAGACATTATTTCATACGCAGTAACAGCGCTGGCGCTAGCTGAGCCGAAGAACGTAGGTGATAATTAGCAGTTTAACTTGCAGTTCTCAGATACATGGACATTATTCTTCTGGAAGCCCCTTCATCTGAGTTCTGCGACTTACACTACTTAAATCAGTATGTAGACTGTCCTCATAGTATTAGACATGCGTCATAAGGTAGTTTGGGCTCTGGGGGTGCTACAAATATTAAGGATATGACTTGAATTCTCATAGAATGTTCTCATAGAATGTTCTCATAGAATGTTCTCATGTAATGTTCCTAATGGCAAGTCGTAGTTCTGGGCTGCATGCAGCTGCTTGCCAGTCCTCTCACAGGTGCTAGGCGTTCTTTCAATCATAAAGAGAGTATTTAGAGCCTAACGATTTTGCCATCACGAGCAGCATAGACATGGCGAGGTAATGGCTGATCTGATTTGTCTGAATGCATCGTCTCTTCGTGTTACTGAGGGCTCTCCGACATTACTTATGCGCTTGCCCTAACTAAGTAATCGGTGCCATGTGTCTCTCAAAAGATGGCTGAGCCCATTGCCTCTTATGGGCTCTTTATACTTGTTTCGTAGGTGTCTTCTAGCTGGCTGAGCGATTTCTCCTGGTACTTCGGTGTCGAGATTGGCTAGATTATGTAGTTGGCCTGGATTGTGCTAAACCTGAGCTGGTTCCCTGTTAGAGGGGCTCGTCGAATACGCTCTGTACAAATTCAGCTGAACATTATTCAAAGTCGACAGCATGTTAGGGTCTTCATCATGGATCTGTGCGATGATACTGTGGCCGTAGTACAATATTCTGTTGGCACATAAGACTTGAGCGGGGCTTTACGAGCATGCCAATAACAAACGTTAGTTATGCGTTGGGCCAAGACTAGAGAGCGCTGGTCTCGTTGATATCGACGAATAAGTGGGATAGTAGCGGGCACTAGTGCAAGCATCAGTCCACTTCCTGTTCATTAGTCGACCAGAATCTCCCCGGATGAGCTCAAGCCACATTGATATATAAATCCATACTGCAGTAGACAGTCCTTTACAAGCGCAGTTGTTCTTATTGACAGGGTCTCACGTTCGTTCGTCTACCATGGCCTCAGGAGTTATCATAGATCCTTACTCCCTCCTCCGGGCAGCTCCACTTGCAACAAGCACCGGAAGTCTCGTTTTTGCTACCAGCGAACTCATATTTTACTCCGGGCTGGTTCAGCCGCCGATTCGTAAGAAGTCCGACTCGATTCTCGCAGATCATTGGCGTTATATATTTCCTAGAGGAGTGAGCCTCGTACTAGCCCTCAATTTCACGACAATTGGTACTTCACTTTGCAATATTTTTCTGAAGAATCCTTGCTCTCGCCCGCTGCCTGTGTCTCGCACAACGTTCTACTGGGCTGGCCTTATCGGGACTATTGGGCATCTGGCTTTTGTGCCGTTCGTCGCACCGCCAATTCAACGCATTCTTGAAAATACCGACCCTGAAGCCGAAGCGAGTAAGAATATGGACACTTGGCTGGGAGTACATCGCATTCGCATGTTAGTGGCAGATATACCTTCCTGGTTGGCATTTGTGGGCGCTGCCATGTTTATTGATCCGTGAACACGCTATCAGGGGCGGTTTTGATAGCTTGATTGCTATCTCTGACTGTTGTTATGGCTGTCTAGCTTTGACATTTGTATAGTAGGAGAATATACCGGTTGGTATGGGCCCACGCGGGTCGGGTATCGTGGACCTCGGTTGAAGGCTGCGAGAGGCTTATGTGTGTATAAAAGGGTGTTGGATGTGATAGGGGACTCGCTTACCCAATAAATAGACTATGTATGTCATCAGACGAATGTCGCGAAGCAACGTTATAGATAGTTCCACGACAAATTCGTGAGTAGATTGCGAGCTTCGCTGATCAGCATCTGCTGCCTGCATGGACTGATAACAGGGAAATCAGCATCGTTTTCGGTTGTCATGGCAAATTCCGACGATAAACGGCAGACACCGTGAAGATCTGCACCAACAGGTGAAGCACAAGCGATACCAAGTGGAAGGAATCAGTCAGGGTGCAATGTAACCGTAGAAAAGATATTACTACCACTGATAACCGTCGGCGGACTCCGTCATGCGGGGAATCTCTGATAAGCAGAAGCATATCGACTATCATCATTCGTGCCCCACATCCATAAGCATTCGATAGCTTCTTAAGGCTTAAAAGTCAAGTTACGAGTATCTTCTGGGTTGCAAATTTCCCCTAGAACTGTATAGCCCTACAAGATGTCAACAAAGTACGTCGACCGTCCGATCCCCCAAATCTCCCTGGCCGATTTCGACCAGCGCATCGATGAGATCACTGCGGATCTCGTCCACGCCGCCGAGAATGTCGGTTTCTTCACGATTGTTGACCATGGAATCTCAACCGATGAGATCGAGACCATGTTCGCGACCACCGAGCGCTTCTTCAACCTCCCCGACGACGTCAAGGCCACTGTGCCGTGGAATCCCAACAATGTTGGATGGGAAAAGAAGTCGCAGGTCAGGCCATCCACAGGCCAACCGGACACGAAGGAATCATACCAGTTACAGTTCGGAGAGAACATGACCAACCTGTGGTTAGACGATGCCCACCTCCCCGGCTTTCGCACAACATCCTTGGCTTTCATGCATCGCGTGCAGGGGGTGTCGGAACAATTGATGCGGTGCTTTGCACGCGGCCTCGGCTTTCCAGAAGAGTACTTTATCAAATGTCATGATGTGTCTCGTCACAATGAACAGACGACCATGCGACTACTGCATTACTTTGCTCTACCAGAAAAGTCTGATGGGAACACGTATCATCGGGCGGGTGCCCATGCCGACTGGGATTTCCTGACATTGTTATTTCAGAAGGATGGGCAAAGTGGATTGGAAATATGTCCTGGTCGTGAAGCTGTGACAGAGTTTGGGATCGGCGATGAATGGACACGTGTGGAAGCGCGCACCGGTGAGATCGTCTGTAATATTGGGGACCTGCTCATGTCGTGGTCGGATGATCGCTTTAAATCGACTTTTCATCGTGTCAAAGCTCCGTCGGAGCCGGGAGATTACTATGGCGACCGGTATAGCATTGCATACTTCAATCAGCCGTGCAAGGATGCGCTCATCCAGGGACCAAAGAAGAAATATCCGATGCTGACGGGGGAGCAGTTCAATACACAGGCTATGCAAAGAAACTTTGCGGCCTTGCAGGAGAAGTTGAAGACCATGGAGGCCTCGGCATAAGCCACGTAGCATCATGTACTTAATTTTTGATTAACAAGGTTCTATGTACAAATTCTTTCCAATATACGTCAATTCATAGCGCTCACCGAGCCTTCTCATGCATGTTCAGAAGACGGTACCCCTGACCTGGCTGACTTTCTTTAAGCGGATGTCCCTCCACATCAAGATGGACACCACAGCAAGCGGTAGGATGGAAAGGCCGGCAATCAACATCCGTCGTTGAGCTACTCCGTACGCCTGGATGGTAGCGTCCCGCTCTGGGGTTCCTATCGGGTACGATAGGACTTCCTCGATTGACCCGTAGAGCTCCGCTGCCTTGTGTTTCTTCCCTGGAGGTAGATACTTCTCCAGGTAGAACGGGACAGTGCTGGTCCAGATTGCACCGGAAATAGCAGATCCGATGCCTCCTCCCAGTTTGGTGAACAATCCTACCAAGGCGAAGGAGACAGCAACACTCTCGTGGCCGCCAGTGGCCATAGCTGCCATCTGCTGACAGATTACCAGAGTGCCCCCGGCTAGGGCCTTGAAGACTTCACAAAGTACGACATATCCGATGTGACTTTGAGGTGATCGAAAATGGATCATCAGCCCTGTCCCAAGAAATATTAATGGCATGGCGGCTAGAGCGATCCATTTAAGGCGATCGACTTTGCGGATGATCCTGTCGCGATGTCAGTGAGGAATAGGAGCTCGAAAGAAGTTGTACTTACAGTCCCAGTGGCACCGACCACAGACATGTCCCAATGGTATAGATGTTGTAAATGTAGCCCGTCTCCCGGATGGTGGTGTTGAAGGTAACCTGAAGGTAAGAAGCAAGGTAAAGATCCCAGCAGCTACGGCATGTTAGCAAGGGCTAGGCATAACGATTACGAAACAGGAAGCATACTAGAAGCTGGCAAAAAGGGACGCAGCAAGAAAGCAAGCCCCCAGCAACGTTCGATCCTTGAGCCGGTTGAATGGTAAGAAGCATACTGGGGCACAAAAGCGCTCCCAGAGCACAAATGCCATAAGGGCAAGCACGCCGAGAAGAAATGACGCTATGGTATCCGGCGATCTCGATCTATCAGCCAAGGACATACTATCATTTCTAGCATGTGAGGCTGGGGCCAATGGGAGGAGCATCAGAACAAATGCTACTATTACCAATGATAGCCCAATAGCTGCTCAAGTCAGTTTGTACACATATCACATCAAGCGGAATACCTACTATCGAACTCAATGAAATAATGCTTGACAGATCGAGCCCATGTTCTGCGACTATGGGCTTTCCGGATTAGCCCCTCTGTGTACGCCTTGCGGAGTGAGGTCCAGAGTAACCACAGGAATGGCGCCGTTACAAGTGGAGTGAGGATGACGAATATCCCAAATCCCCACCACAAACCTCCTATTTCATAAACCAATTGCGCGGCTGCAGGACCAGCAAACGTGGTGACAACATAAGGAGTTGATGCCATTCCATAAACGAACGATCGGTTTACCAAATCCGTTGTATCGGAGAGAAAGATATGGAGGACGTAGTCCATTCCATTGTATCCAACCCAGTATATGACCTAATGAAGTCCTCACACAGTGAGAAATCCATTCGGCCATATAAGCGAATGAGACTTACCTGAGCGGTGACATAGGTTTCCACGTTTCTACAAATAGCCATTAGGAAAAGTCCTGTTGAAGTCAGCAGAAGTCTTGCCAGGTTCATAAGTTTCACACCTACCCAGAGTGCATAGGCCAGTCATGATCCCAAACCCTTTCGGACGGCCCCAGACATCGATTAACATGGCACACGGCAATTTGGCCACCCCACCGACAACATTTGTCAGGACATTGGTCCGTGATATCAAAGAGTGATTGGCGAACTTCGAGTACACGTACGGTGAGAGACTTCCCGTCGTTTCCTGTTGGAAAGAGTTGATGAAAAATATCAAAAACACTCTAACCGTCAACGTCAGATTTGCTCGAAACAGTATTACAAGACTGGGGTTTCATACAGAGCATATCCTATATGAAGAGCCTTGGTCGACCACACTATTGCCAGAGCCTCAATCTCTGCGACTCCATGTGCCCTTCCCTCCCTGGCCTCTGCGACCGTTTCCGACGAGCCAAAAATAGGTTCATAACCCTCGTCGCGTGGGTCTTTCATGATCGGCGCGGGTAAGGATCTGCTTCCCTCCAGCTTTGAGTCATGGGAAACCGCCCGTAAGAATTTCTGCATGACATTGGATACATGAACTAGCGCGCTACTGGCCAACGCGAGCGAGATGAATGCAGAAGCAAGGAGGTTAAGGTACAAGGGGCCACGCGAATAGGGAGGTGGACGGGCGCCTCTGGTATGTAAGAGTGACAACGGAGACAAAACTTCCCCGGAAGCAGGAAAAGTGTGTCCATTGTGGGGGAAAAGAATCAGTTGAAGGGAAATTGGTACACCCACCGATTGGCTACACAAGCCTCGGTGGTTATCAGATGATCAGATAAGATCCACCGTCGGCTATTACAAGATCCGTCGCATTCCGGCAGTGGACACAGATACCTAACTCGAAAGGCGTAAGACTTAATTTATATTACAAGGACATCTCACAGTACATGCTTCTCTCAGTCATCTAACTTTACAACACAGAACGATACTAATTTCACACACAACTCTCATCCCAGAACTTTGCAATCGCAGCCCAATACCTCTTTGGATCCTGTCGCATGTGTGCCACATGGCCGGAACCCTGGAACTTTTCCAATTCAATATTTCGATATCCCTTCGCCTTCGCTTCGTGCCCATGCGACTCCACATCTTTGTCGCCAATCAAGGGGTCCGAGTCTGAGTATATATACAACCGTCCGCTAGTGGTTGGTATGTAGTCAGGCGAATTGGTGACTCTCCGTCCACGGACAGGAAGAGACTCCTTTCCTAACAGACCCGGTAACCCGAAACGTAGTAGCACTATGATGGCCGCCACCAGTTTCGCTAAGAGCTTTGGGAGAAACGCAAACCCCAGCGCTACTCCGGCTGTCCAGCGTTGAAACTCATGGGAAAAGGCGGATCCACCAGGTGTCGAGTCGAGGATGAGGCCTTGGATGGGTAGTGGGCCGATGGATTGGCCCACGCTCAGTTGTAACGAATGCCAAACCAAAGCAGTGGCCTCCAGATTGACACCGCCACTGTTTGAGAAGGCATGCATGAGGATGCGGGCGTGTGATGTCCCCCGATACTTCACGCCATCTGGAAGCTCAGAAGACGTACTTGGTTTGCAGCTACTAAGCGGCCACAATTCCTTGACCACCATGTCTCGAACAACGGCTTGATTCGTCTCTCGTCCGGCGAAAAACGTCTTCATAGTCTTAGCCATAACTATGATAATTTTGGTAGACGGGTAGAGGTCTTTATACCCCTGGAAGTATTTTTGAACCAGGCGTACGTGTGCATCAGCCCATGTGTATAGTACAACAGTTGTGGGATCGCTTGCACTGCTGCGGCTGTCACCCGGAGAGTCCAAGAAGGGGTCATAAACATAGACGTCATCCGAGAGCTTTCGTAGCTCTGGAGGTAAAAGCGAAGAGTTGACCATCGTGAAGATTGCTCCGGACGCTACTAGCGCAGACGCTGTCCGGCTGACACGACGTGGAGCTAATGCAAGGAAAGAGCCGATAGAGAGGATCTCATAGCACATATCCTTCATGGCTATACCCTAGACCACATGCGATATTTAACAGGCAGTCTGCGATCCAGCCGAAAAAAATTGTTGAGAGGATTCATTGAGCGTTGTGTCATCCCTTGCTCTTTTAGGAAATTTCCTATTCGGGTTAGTATCTTGGCAACTGCGATGCGTTGAGATGAAGCATATTTTTAGAGCAAGCATGGATTTCGGACTGTATATCGAGATCCAATGTTGGTTTTCTCCACTTCAGGACCGTATCCAAGGCCTACTCAAGAACTCTAAGCAAACTTGCTTGACATACTGCGCATTCACCACATCGCCCGATGTTGTGACGGTTAGACCAGGACTGGAAGATCGTTTCAAAGCATATAGCATCCCAGATACAGACCACAAACGGGCACGCCGGTGCGTTAGTGGTAGTCCGAGTCCACCAGCCAATAGCCAGGCCGAATTAAGCGCACTCGATACAGCGTTTTCCTCCCCGACAGCAAAGAGCGCATTCTCCAGTTCTTCGACGCACTGGTAGGGAATCGAAGTATCAGTGCTGTCAGAGTCATCTTCATAGTCGAGAAATACGGAACAAATGAGTAGTAATGACGCAATCTGTGCACTAGATTCGCAAACGTCACGGTAGATATTCGACGGGATCGACGTCGGTCTCTTTGTGAGGCATCGCCACAAGATAGTGGATCGGGAGACTCTTGGCGGTGTCATTGGGATAGATTCATCCAAAGCTCGGTTCTCCGTAGATACTATATTACACGCCTTAATGCGGTTGACAAACTGACACAGATGCCTCGTAAGAAAGCCTAAGTCCGCATCATCCCAGATGACACTGTTGGGGGTGCGATTGATACATTCAAATGTGATCATGAGGTGATGGAGATGAGGATTTCGAATGGTGGATGCCAGAGCTTCAAGCGATTGCTGATCCACCGTGAGGCTGCCATCTGAGCTGCCCCTAAGCAGTTGTCGGCATGCCACAAAATGAGCCTGGACGTCGGATCGCGCAAACCGGTAGTCGAGATGAAGCATTCGGAGTACAATACCGAAGCAGATCTCCCGAGTTGCCGGGTGGACCGGTTGTCGTATAGTGTCACAGTTTGTGGAGCTTGGTATACGGCGGCGAAGCAATTCTTTCTGCGCCAATGCTAGTGCTTGCCCTCGATACGTCAGGGCAGCGACCTTCATGTTTCTCTTCTTCTCGGGGGTCGTCCACAAATTGAGATCAAGCCAGTGAAATGCCAAGTTGGCACGAAAAATACATTCCAGTACATCGGAAGCCCGCGAGAGGGTATGCGATAGATTTGCAGGACCGGGACAAACAGCGGGATTAACACCCCATGTGCTGTTAAGATCCGGGAAGATGTTACTGGAGATCAAATACTCCACCATCGAAAAGCCCGACAATGCGACCAGGGCAGGAATGGGAGAAGCGGCTACGGCTCTTGAGCCGGGGGTTGCTGGACTGTCATGGTCCTGTCCACGCTGCTTCTGGATCCTCTTTCTGATCCCGTTATGCGCCAAGTGCGCTCGAGCTCGCGTTCGACTCTCTCGGCTTTCCTGGTGGACAATAATAAGTTCGCCGGTCGTCTTCGGGCCATGAGGAGGCATCCAGAGCAAAAAGACAACACTGAGCAAAGTGCTTATGCCAAACAAGTGTGGATTTTGAACCCTATAGAACTAGAGGGCGTTCTGTTGCTGAGATGCGCAAGAGCCGGAGTAGCCGAGGATATTCGAGCCGTATGTACTTAACTCGATTGGGAAGAATTATATCCATTAGTCAGCGACCACGCTTGTGCACATAAATCTATTCATTTCTGTGAAAAACTCACTTGGCGAACTTGTTAGATGAACCTCAGATTTGAAGCTTTATAAGAGTACATCTACAAGATGGAAGCTCCGTACTGCAGGTATCCTTGTCCAAGAAGCGAGTGCGTTTCTTCATTATCAGCTAAATATACGGAGTATGGAACACGACATTCCTTTTAGTACAGAGGAATGCGATAGGCATCGAATTCATAGTCCCAGGTGTCCAAGGAAGCCTGATCGTACACACAGTTCATAACAGTGCCGTTCTCTGTCCACAAGGGGCGTAAGGGCCAAGCACAGATTTGCTGCTGTTCACCCTTGTGATCACCGTCCAGCACCGTACCATTCAAAGTTTCTGGAACAATACTATTCTCGACCCATTCGATGAGCGTCTTGAGAGTTGCTTGCGGGAAGGGGCCATTGGGTTGATCGGTACTGGAGGCGCAATGCGCGGCGCCGGGAACCAAGAATAAGCGGTTCCACTCATTCAACGCCTGGTTACTTTCGTTGAAAGACATGTTGGGGTACATAGTCTTACGGACAGACTCATGATAGTGCACCGAGGATCCAGCCGGAATACTTGGGTCCGATTCACCATGATAGTGAAGCACCTTTCCACCCGCGGACTGGAAGGGAGTTAGATCGGGCCATGTGGTCTGCAGGACATCTTCGTAGCGCTGCCATCCAAGTTCCATCCAGTCTTTTAGGGTGTCGTATGTTACGTTTTCCAGGGAGGATAGAGTGTAATTCTGTAGCTGCAGGAAGCGGGGACCCATTCGGCGCCATAGGCAGAGAGTTCGAGTTCGAATTTCTTAGTTTCGGGGTTATATTTCGTTTGCGCATCATCGAAGGTGGCGGAAGGCTGGTAGAAGATATAGGCCCGACGGCCGTCAAGAGTGCGAAGGCCATCCAACATCTTCCTGGCTGCTGCTGCACCGAGCGCAGACACGGTTCCGTTCTGCGCCGGGGTTGTACCAGTTGTTGTCGTCGAGGCTGGGCAGGAGTAGGGTGCTCCAATAGTTGAATTGATATTAAAATGCAGCTTGCACATGTCGGTCCGCGATACCACACCGTCGGACCTTCCGTCCAGTCGATCGCATGCCGCAATGGTCAAATTAACGATCTTCTCCAATTCACAGGGCGGAGGGTAGTACTTGAGTGTATGCTCAACCACGTTTCCATACAGATGGTTGGCCTGTTGTTGGCCATACCGTAGGGCAGGGGCGCCGATCACTGCGCCGTCGAACTCCTGAAATCGCTGCACCTGGCTGAATCCCTCGCGACCACCCTCGGAGCATCCCTGCCAATAAGCATACAGCTTTGCGTCTCCCGTGCCATAAAAGTTCTTTGTCAAAGCCTTTCCGATGACACTCAGCTCATGGTGCGCCTGGTATCCAAACATATAAAGTGCTTCATAGTTGATCGTGCCATTGGCCAGAAGGAAAACTTGGTCGAACTGGGTGTAAAAGCTGCCGAAACCTCCGTCAGTGATGCCAGCCGCGGCGCCATATTGGACCCCACCCGGAAGCTGCTGTTCGTTGTGATTGATCGCAAAACCACCTCCACCAGTGGATAGCCACCGGTTTTGGAACTGGTCAGGAGCTGGCATCCATAGTTTAAGATGAACTCGGTCGTTGCGTCCAGGGTGGGCGTACGTGAGAGTCACGTTGCAGAAATCATAGGCGGATGCTGCTGGAAAGTAGTCACCTCCGGGGGTGGAAGCATTGTAGACGGCATTTGTGGTAATAGAAGATGAATCAATTACAAGACCATTGATGAGGTCAATGGAGGGCAGAGCCGACTTGACATGGCTGCTCGTGCAAACATCGTTAAGGCTAGCAGCCTGTGCCACTGTGAGAGTGGCTGCTCCCGCGAGGATGTTTAGCGCCGACCTCATTTTTGTTCCAGAGAAAGACAAGTAGGAGTGACAAGCTCATTTGCATTATGGGTGTAGGGGCTGGCTTTTAAACTGTGCGTCATCACACTTAGTGCAGAATCTAATGACTGTGATCTCCATCCACCATGCCTCCTTGTGATATCCACGGCATCCCCCACCCCCGTACCTAAGCATTAGGCTGTGGGGATTAAACCAACAATCTCTCCAATAATGTGATAGAGATAGGCCCACGGGTCTCAATTTCCCTCTCGACTCAAGCAGTGCGGGAGGTAATACTGTATGGAGTTGGCCTAATCGATTCATAATCGTACTATCAAAGTCCGGGGTTCAAGGGGGTTCTAGTCTTTTTGTGGAGATTTGTGGAGACTTGCCCATGGGGTAAGGGAAGCATTGAGGTGGGAAAGCGTATAGCCGGACCCATTGAATTCAGCCATTGCGGGGAGAAAGGGGCATCCATCACTGGTAGCTTGGAACCGATGTTGTCTTCCCCAGGTGAAAAATGGTCATAGTTGGCCTCCGCGTCATCAGTGCATCCTGAACAGAGCGTCTCGTGGGGCCCAATTACGTTGGTCACAGGACCTCTCATTTGTTTTCCCTACAAGACATACACATCGAAAGGTATATGAGCTTACCAATATATAACCAGGTGGGTGGGGGATTTGCCGAGTTTCCGGCAGTGAGAAAGACCGATGCTGTCGCTTCTCGGAAGTCCCGACATCCAAATTCCCCTCGATTTCTTGTCTCTGTTGGCACCTGACCTTGATATCCCTAATTTTCTTTTCTTTCTTTTCTCCATTTGCCTCATGCAGCATAAATACCTTCTTTCGTGTGTTTCAGGTAGTCAGGCTAAAATTAATCGATATGATCATTCATCATTAAATCTAAACTCCATCGCTATGCCCCCGTTTCTATGGTATCAAAGAAAGAAAAGAGGAATTGGGAATGAAGAAAATGAAAGTGAAGGAGAGTCTATAATGTAATACATAAATTTGAGGGAATCAAAGGAGCGACGATTCGTAAAAATTAGAATCATATCCCAAAGGTCGAAGGGTAGCGACATGCAAAATGAAAGAAGTGAGTAATATTGCGAATCCCTTCAAGGAGAATGGGAGATGGTTCGACAAGACCTATCTTGACTGACCTCCACATTAGTCTCGATCTCTGTATGTGCATAGATCTTGCCCTGAGGGATGATCCGTTCCTGACTCTGCGTCCCTCCGTACCCTATCTGCGTACCAATCATGTTGTCCCCGTCTGGCTGTCGAGGATCCATGGAGTCCAGGCCAATGTTCTGCTCTGGGACTTTGGAAAAGCCGGAGAACTTCCTGGCATCGTGGCTGCTGGACCAACCACTGTATCCTTTGTTGTCGCGGGAATACTCTCCGATAAGTCTTGGGATAAAGCGGGAGGCAATTGGTTTGAACGAGGGAATGGAGGAGGCGAAGATACCGACATTGATCTCGATCACAGACCAATACATCGCCTCGGCAATCACCCATGTAGAATCTGGATCGGACAACATGGCAGGAATGTAGGTAATGCGAATGATTGACGAGACGCAGGCGCTATAGATAAAAGAGTCATGAGGTCAGGGCGCATCCATAATGTGTGTATTGCGCGCAAATAAGGGACTTACAACAACCCGACGCAGAGGATGAACCCCAGTGCAACCTTTTGATTGACCGGCACCTGGAGCTTGAATATTACTCGGAGGGGCAGGGTATATGTCATGACATCGGTCAGAATATTCAGAGCGGCGTTCGCAAGGTAGAACACGTTGATGTTGACGCACGTCCCCGGGAGCGTGCTTTTCCAAGCCTTTTCAATAGGTCGACACTGAAATGCTGCCACCAAGACAAACGAGCAAGCCTGTGCGACAATCACGCCTAACATGCACACCGAGAGCCGGGTCAGAAGCCGGTCGCCGAGACGAGTATAGAACTGACAAACGGACGATTTGACGAAGCCCAGTGTGGCCAAGTAGCACATCGAGCTTATCCAAACCATCTAGCACACAGTCAGAGGACATAATCAAAGCTACTCTAGGGTTGGAAATATACCAAGGAGTATGTCTCCATTTTGTTCGGATCGACGTCGTCGATATGCGAACCTAAGCCAAACTTCACCGCTGGATGAGAGAGTTAGTGTCGTCGAAATCATGAGACTGGCCCATACTCACACACAACAGTTACGGCAGAAAAAGCCCATGAAGTAAGCTGGTTATGTGAGCGACAGCATTCAGATAAATCGAACTTGATCTCCTTACACAAGCACAAACAATCAGATCTAGGAATGTTTAGCCATCGTCTTCCTTTCCCTCCCGGTTAAGCTGTACTCACAGTCATCGTACCCCATCCTCTGTAGAACGAAGACGCGAGAGAAGAGCCGAAGACATATGATGATGAAGGTCCAGACTGCAAAAAAGATTGCAACCGCGATCACTGTTGGACCCTTTGAATCCGCCATTGTTGTAACTGCGAGCCCAACGCTGGTGGTGAACGAATGCTGGTGGTGAACGAACGACTAGCAGTTCACTCATTTGAAATCTCTGGTACTCCCGGAGGCCGTCTTTATGAGGTCTTCCCGTTCTTATTTTCTTTCTTCCCTCTCTGTGATCTTCCACTCCACTATTAAAACACTAGGGTACAGTCCAAAGGATGGTTCTACATCGCCGAACCTAAATCATCGCGGACGATCAAAGCGAGACGCTAACAATTTTGATCGCCACATGGCGGGCATGACCTATAAAGGACTGTATTTTATATATCATTATGACTGGTCTTCCTCGTGAAATGCTGCATGCCAAGTCAATCTTGGCCCCGATGGGCGACAGTATTTCCCAAATAGGCGCAGTTGGGAATGAAGCCGTGGGCTTCACTCCTTTTCTTACATATTAGCTGGGCCATCATTCCCCAGTTCCTCCATTGATGGTCTCGAAGCGTTCGTCCCACGGGGTATTCCCCCCTTTTTCCGAGAAAGGAAAGTAGGGCCATAGAAACAGGTGTCAACGACGATATCTCCGAATTACCCCGTCGGCATCTTGTCCGAAAGGACTGTTCGAGATGTCAATCTCCACTCCTTCCAGTGGCGAAAGATGGAAGATGAAACCAGTTTAACTCCGCTTTCGAAGGTGATGCTGGCTACTATTTTGGTACGAAGACACTAAGCAGTACCAAGACTGCGTAGCTCTTTGTATACTCTGCACAGTATACAGAACTAATAATTCAATCTCTCGGCCGGCACTACTGTAACTACGTCCGTCTGGGGTCACTAATGGCTCGGTATCGCTCCTCACCCCCAGTGACATTTTGCGAACCTGTGCTTTAAGGTAGTAGCTAGGTACATAAACAGAACCTTGCACGGACAATACGTCGGTAGAGCTGTGGAAGGTAAAGTAGCGCCTTCTTATAAACTTCCCCAACGGGAAGTGAGACGGAAGTACCCGAAATTGGGAGGTTGAGGCTATAGCGACATATACAGCTTTGAATCTGTTTCTCGAAGTGTGTAGGAATTCTTCTAGTTTCTCCTATTTTTCTCTGATTTATTTCCTCTTCGGGTGTTACCTTATTTTATTTTCGCTTCTGTCCTACTCGGAAGTTCGTAAACTCCCCACTTTTGCCTTACGCCAAGCTGTATTTTCATCCTTCGGTATTTTTGCTTTTATTTTTATTTTATTTCTCTCTTTCAGTTTGCCCCCTTGACAAGCAAGTTACTCTTACCTGCGTGCCAGATGCATGAATCGATATGACCAAGCAACGACATTGTCCTGTCACTAGCGGTCGGGATTTGGTGTACTTGGCCAAGTCAGTTCATGTTACATTTTAGATTAAATCTCGATTGTATATAATACGGATGTTGTGGATCTATCACACGGGCGAGAACCAGAGTCTTCGCCGTCTCTCGCTTGTTAGTTCCGGAGTATCAAAAGTGGCACCGATGCAGCCGAGCCATCAAATGGGATAGGGCCGCGGAAGCCCTCCCGCAGCGCGACAGACATCGTCCACCCAATCTTTAGCTTGATGGTCCCCACCTAAAGAGACAACACACTACGGATACACAGAGCCGAAGTTGTCACAGAGTTCCCGGTGGTGGATCACTGTGGATCCACGTTCGCACGCGCTGTCAGTCAAGAAATGGAATTTTATTAAGACTTTTCCAGGGCAGGCCCCAATAGATTGACGACGAGGCTTGTGTCCGCAGGAGACAAGCAGCAAGATTCACCGTCGAACAACCGCCATGGACAGGGGACAGTACTCCGTATGATGCAGAAGAATTGCTCTTGGAGAGTCTGAAACGGCTTCAGTCTCTCGCGGCCTATCAGCCTCCACGCACCGAAGACCAGTGCGCCCTAAAACGCTCGGCCTCCCGCACTAGAGCGACGGCGCGTTAGCTATGGATGGATATTATTCAGTCGATTTCCGCGGCACTTGGGGTCATTACTCAAGCCAATAATTCCCGGCTTTCGAGAAGCACTTGGTATAGAGCGATTAGGATTGGCGAACAAATGGTGGAAAAGTTTTCCCAGAGCGGCTCCTCAGAATGGTAGAGTAGCTTTATCACGTATTTCTAATCTAACACGTCGGTGAACCCCCCTAACGATGATCAACACAAGGAAGTGGTGGTGAGATTATGTCCAAGTGCACGGCTATTCGCTCTCCCTCCATCATTTTGGGCTGGACCGCAAAAGGTACCACATAGCTCATAAGTGAAATGATGCACAGTTTCCACAGCAATCGTCGGCTATTTCTGGCATAAGCCGTACTGGGGGGCAAGCCATCCTTGTCCAGTTTTGATTCCTTTTTTTTTTTTTTTGACTGATCCTGCGTCCTTTTCATTATTGTTCGTGGATCAGGGTGATAAATGGTTCTTACAAGGGAGGACCTGGTCGCAATGTTCACTGCAACCCACGTCATCCTTGCCTTGGGGGCATATGTCGCCCTCCGATTCGCTTATCAGATTGTGTACTATCGCTTTTTCCACCCCTTGTCCGTCTTTCCGGGACCTTTCTGGGGCAGCGTAACCAGACTTTGGATCGCATGGCATAATCTACATGAGACCGAAGTGCCTACGGTCTATGCACTGACCAAGAAATACGGTATGATCCTTCAAGCCTCCGCTGCAGGGATCCTTGAGCTAATGTGTAGGTGGCTTGCAGGACCCGTCGTACGGATCACTCCAACGCTCCTTCTGGTCAGCGACCCCACGAAACTGCCAGACATCTACCACCGGAATGCAGATAAAACCGGTCACTATATCACCGGGTCGTTCGGAGAGACCGAATCACTGTTCAACATTCGGTCACACAAGACCCATGCGGCGTTTCGCAAGCACATTGCGGGTCCTGTATGTACATTCATGCATATCAATCCGGCCCAGCAAAGCCCGAGCTGATAACTCAAATAGTATAGCTTCTCCAACGTAAAGCGGATGGAACCATTGATTGACGCCCGGATTGACGATTGGTTGAATAAACTGGACGAGACTTTTGCCAGCACTGGTGCAAAGTTCGATTTCGCATGGTGGGCAGTGTAAGAGTCAACCACCGCCAAACACGATCCGCGTAGAATCGAACTAACTGGAACAACCGGAAATTAATAGATACGTCGCATACGATGTCATCAGTGAAATCGGCTTTGGGGCGCCATTCGGTTTTATTGAACAGGGCAAAGATGTTGGAGGTCTCATCCAGGGCTTCCACGACGGCCTTCCTGCGTTCGGTCTCCTCGCACGCCTGCATCCCTTTACCAGCTGGATGAAGACCACGTTCATGAAGAAGTACCTAGTGGCCAAGCCTGAAGATAATACCGGCATTGGAGTGCTGATGCGCTTCCGGGATCGATTAATTGAGCAACGTTTACGCGAGATCGCTGAAGGCAAAGATGTTGGTCGTGTGGATCTTCTGCAAACGTTCATCGATGCCCGCACGGAGGACGGCAAGCCCCTTGACATGGACTATCTGAAGGCCGAAGTCTTGCTGGTTCTGTTGGCAGGCGCCGATACCACTGGCACGGTTTTCCAGTCTCTCGTCAACCACCTGCTCGTCAACCAGGAAGTCTACGAACGGATGATGGAGGAGATTGACACAGCCAGTCGCAAGGGCCTCATTCCCGAGACTATCCCCCAGTACGACGCTATCCAGGAGCATCTTCCATACTATGTTGCATGTGTCCGTGAGACGTTGCGACTGAACCCACCGGCGCCGAATATCTTCCCTCGTTATGTGTCGGAGCCAGGCATCGAGCTTTTTGGTAAGTTTGCTCCAGCCGGCACGGAGGTTACCGGCAATCCATGGATCATGCACCGTGACACGTCGCTTTTTGGAGAAGACGCAGAGGAGTTCCGTCCGGAGAGATGGCTGGACCCGGAGAAGGCGAAGCTGTACAACAAGTATATTTTCACTTTTGGATATGGCACCAGAGTCTGTCTGGGTAGGGATATTGCGATGGAGGAATTATTCAAGGGCCCACTGCAGGTACGTCCATGAGGTTATCCTCCATTCACTTCACGCTTGCTAACCTCATGATACTTCAGTTCTTCCGTCGGTACACCCCCTCTATCGCGACTGACAAGCCATCTGCGAGGTTCGAAGTCAAAGGTGGAATCGGCTATTGGCGGGATATGTGGGTCTCCATCAACAGGCGACCGGCTGTGAAGCCCCTGTGATCTTTAGTTGTTTATCTCTTGATACTGTGATACCAATATGCAACTATTCTTAGCTTCTGTTTACAGCGCTTGAAATGTTTCTTTATCCACCTCCGAGGTCAGCCGGAGCTCATTGGAGCATATATCTCTACGGTGCAGAACTAACGCCATGGATATGTCTGAACGGATAGGAAAGTATTTAGACACTATAACATAACAGATATGTACATACACTTCAAAGTTCTGCAGCGATGAGGGGAGAATATACCACCATGAGCCCTTCATAAATTCATCATAGCTCATTTCTCACACGGTGTTGATATTGCTCTGCCCACAACCCTGCTATGGCGTAAATACCGTCCGGCTTCCAAGCGGCTGGGACTGGTCTGCAGTACGCCTGGTTTCTCGGCTCAGGTCTAAAGACGTGATGACCGGCTAGGCCTACTTGAACTCGGCGTCGACTCCACCTGTCGGAGGTGATCTAGAACGATATGTAAAGAGCTACCTTCAAGGCGCGGCTTAGAGCCGGGGAGTCTTGGAAGACCGATTTGATTATGCCAAACAACATCCATACCAGCCGCTGCTGCACCGACGACGTCGCCATTGCTGCCTGCGACAAAGAGGGCATCTCGAGGTTCCACCTCCAAGGCCGACAGGATCGTACCGTATGCTTTCGGATGAGGCTTGTAGAAACCGGCTTCTTCCGCAGTCACGAATGCATCAAATTCCACACCACACAAAGCGACGGCTCGACGGCCGAGTTCCACAGAACAGTTGGAGACGACTCCCAAGCGGTATCCTTTTTCTTTCAGCTGTAGTAGGACTTGTTTTGTCTCGGGCCAAGGGCGCATCTGATCCCAATTAGCGATCAGGGCTTTGGGCGCACTGTCTGGGAGGCCGGCATCCTTGGCTGATTCGTAGACGAGATCTTCATAGGGGCGGTATGCGCCGCATCCAAATGTTAACTCCAGATATCTTGTGCGCCATCGGTAGGATGCTTTGCGGTCATTGTTTGCGGCTTCGGCCCATAAGGACCAGCTGTCCAGGAGGGCTGTGAGAAGGTCGAAGACAATTGCGTGTGGAGCCATCTTTGTTCAGATTTATCTTTTCACAGGAAAGGAGTGAGTATGTCCGGTTTTTATATTCTTTCTTTCTTGATGTTGTGGTGCTTGTTGGATGTAACGGCGGAGATACTATATATAACCCTGCCATTATAGATCGGTTCCCTAAACATTTTCGTCCGGGTGAACATCAAGGCTGAAGGATTACCCTAACAAAGAACTCGGTTTCCAGGTATACCCGCGCAACAAAGAAAAGAATATTGGGGTCGCTATTTCAGTTTATAAGAAGCTTTGGTATCTACTGTAGTGTGTTTACTATCCAGTATTAACGTAGCTGCAGGGGAATATGCATGGGCGCTGATCACTGCAGTGTAAAAGTCAAGTGGATGGGAAATATATCATGGGGATTTCATTGGTAGCCTTCGTTTTGTAACATGTCAACAACCTCCGAACCTGCCTTTTTTGACATTGCTTAATAGACTTCGAGGGAAATATCTAGTAATACAATTTATCTACTTGGACTTTCTAAACTGCAGAGCATTAATTCCCTCCAGAAAAGTACGACATGCAAGGTATCACGTGTGGAACGCCATGTTTCTTCTGATTGGCCGCATCTAGACTGGTGACATCACATGAAGCTGGACGAACCCTACAACTGAGAAAGAAACATCCTACTGTTGTTTTTCTTTCAAGCCACCTTCCACGGTAGATGTATTTGGATGATTGTGATACCCGATCGCTACGGAGTTGGTCAGTTAACGTGAAGTTGAACACCAACCTGGAAGAACAAACGAAGCATAAAGATAATATGGCAAACTAGAAATAGAGGGCTCATGAAGCAGACTCACGCCTTCAATACTCCCTACCTACTTTTGGAGCTTTCAGTCTTTCGGGGCTTGTTCGATGACCAATACATTAGATCTGTTTAGGTTACAGCGACCTTGGGTGGAGAGCAACCATGGTTCGAGCAGCCTTATCAATGGAGAAGGGTGAAGTCATTGATACTTCATGGTAATGTGATAGCTTTCGTCATAGGATCCATGGTTACGGAAATGATCTACAGTTGAGACAGCTATTCATTGGATCGATTTTGCGTCAATACGTCGTCGCTGACTTGGTATGAGATCATTGAGTTCCAGGCGTTCGTACTTTGGGTCTATGAATCCCAAACAAAATATGATTTTCTATGTGAACATGAGATGTATATTCTCTTAATGACAGGCAAGTTCTCAAAGATTGTGTGTCTAGTTTCTCCACGTACATTAGATGACAACCAGTTATAGACACATTGGGTATCTGGTTGAGGCGAATTAAAAGTCAACATAACAGCAATCCAATTCCGCTTGGATGAAGATACATGGCGGGTAAATAGTAGCATTAACCAGAAGAACGCCGAAAATGCTTCGTAAATCCCTGTAAGCGAGGCCATCTTTTCTTAGGTGACTCTGGGGAGCGTCTCTTTCTCTCCGGCGTAGTATTTGCGTGCCGCATCTCTGTTCCTACACCATTCGGCAAAACGTCCCAATCTTGACCACCGGTGATCTCACGTCCGATTTCAGAAGATGACGAGCCAGGTGGTCCTTGGGAGCTTGTGTCTCGTGATATACACCTTGTTGGCGGTTCCGATCCATCGGAGGAATACATGTCCGCCGGGGAGGATGGAATGAGACCATTGATTTTCGACCTCCGGCGTGCTGTATCATCTGAAGCCCTGGGACTAGGGGACAGTCTCTCGGTGCCGCTGAGGCATGGCACTGATAGCGGCTGGACATGGGAGGTGCCCGAGCAGCTCCGGAGATAGGGGATCAGGATCGAGTCTCGTAGTAATTCGTGCATGTGTTGAACGGCATTATCCAGGAGACTCGGCGGGGGTATGGAGTCGTTGGTTTTGGTGTACTCCAAAAGCTCCTCACGGGTCTCATTTGGAACATTGATCTCGCGCGGTGCACCAGATTCGATGTATGTGTCTATGATGCGATCCCATACTCTCCGTAGGCGCTCCTCGTGCGCTTCATCTTCACCGCATGTCTTACCGTGATGTTGAAGCCAGTCGTATGTTTTCCGGTAGCGTTTGGCCTCAAGGATAAACTCGAGAACTTCGAGACAGTGGTTTTGAGCGAGGAAGGCAATGAAAGTGCCGAGTGTGTATGGGACAGGGGCTGTATCGTTAAGGATCTCGTCAAGCTTCGGACGCAGGTGGTAAAGGGTTTTCGATTTCGATCTCATGGCATCTGGTGAAATCCAACGAGTTGGCTTTCACTATTGGATCAATGCCTGCGACATGGCTCTCTCGTGGGAAGTTACAACGAGCCTTATATAAAGTGAAGCGTTAACTCGTCAAAGGTAAGGCTTTACTGGTTCGATGAGGAAAGGGAGAAGTGCGTGATATACTTTTGCAAGGTGCAGACAGCGTGGATACCTATGACCGAAGGGCAGATCAACGTTCCATGGATCGATCGGCCAGGTAGGCCAGTTAATTGGAAAGGGTTGTTACAGGCTGGACATATCCGACCGGACCCAATCAGAACAATAGTGAGGTCAAGAACATTAGAGGACGAGGGTGTTAGCCCTAGTTGAGACTGACAAACCAGCAACGATTCTGACGACGTTGGAAGTTAATAGGATCCAGGATGAAATTGAACGCTTGGCTTTCGATTGCAAAAGCCCCCGAGAGTCAAGTGGGAAAAGAAAACCAGAGAAAAAGGGAGACCTAGGTGTGAAGCAAAATTACGTTCACTGCCGTCATTTGGGTATTTGGGCACGAAGCATGTTTTGTGCGCCAAACACTAACAGCACTCATGTTCCATTTGGAAAGTATCTAGAAGGCACCTTGGGATGAGTGGCTTCGTGATAATCCTATCCATAGCAACAATATCCCTGACACTTGAAGCTTGAATGCAATAAACTTTTGATCTACTAGAATATTCCATCACACTCCTACGTAATGTATCTGTAGACTTGCCCCTGACTTGTACAACTGTGGAATTATGGGCATCATAATTGGAAGTCGAAGTAAACCTCTCCTCAGAAGATCGATGGAACAACATATAACGAAGAGTTGTCAATCGACAGATGGGCTGTATGACGTATGTGAGAAATTGTGAACCCAGCAGCTCCAGGGACACAATTTTTGGCAACAGTGTGGACATTATCCAGGAAATATCACTTCCGCCTGGGCTACATACGCCGCTGACTTCATTAGCCACCGACAGGTGTGAAGGAGCTGAATCATCACACAAGATTGATTTCAAGCCTGCCAATCACAATTAGAAGCGGCGCATGAGTGACTATCAAGAGCTGGGTGCTGGAGGACATTCGTGGATGCAGTATAGGGACCGAAGACAGTGGGACAGCGGAGTCAGGGTGTCGGATTTTCTGGGACGAAGCGGCATTGACAGGTAGGGTCCGGAAAGAGGCTCGGATAAGATGCGCATCAATGGGAAGATATGTGGATTAGTTTCTCCACATGATGAGAGTAAGTTGACAGATTCTCGTACTCATATCCAACGCTTGTCAGTGTAAGAGAGTTAAGAACGATGGTAGGGAAGGGCTGCTGAAACTACAGACAGGCGGCTGAAATTGGACAGTTAGCACCAATCTTACGTATGTATAGCTTCTGGATTCGCCTTTGGTAGCGATCATGCGATGCTCGTTACTCGAGGTTGTGCTGATATCCGACACTCCGGAGAAATGATATCCCTTCCACTAGTCCATTTAAGGGAGGAAGCACCGCGTCACATCAGCTGACATCAATATCCCTCAATTGCAGTTTGAGACTATCATGTTAGACTCTTCCTCAACCTCTTGTGAGGACCTCAATACCACTGCTATACAGTTGCTTTCAAGCCGACCAGAAGATTTATCTACCAGGAGGTCTCATTACCTATGTATACCCACCGGGTACCTCACAAAGACATGAACATTGACCATAGCCCACAAATTGTCGAGCTTTCGACAATCTATGGCTGTATAAGTATACAGATGTCGACATGACCAACTCTACACAACGAAAGATAGGGCCTTCCGACGTAGCTTGGCCTTACCTTCACTACGATACACGTTGTCGCACATCTAGACCTGTCTTCATCCTACGAATCTTCTAGACAAACAGCCGAAAAGACATACTGAGACAGAAAAATGACTGCCAAATCTTCGAAGACCTCAGTTTGATGCGAAATCCAGACTTTCCTTTCCAATCGTCCCTTCCTACTCCTTGGCAGACCTGACCTTCTTGGCGAACGACCAACCCACGCCAAACTCTTTGGTTTCACTGTTCAGCACCCATGGCTCGAGTTGAACTTACCGCCACCCGCAGACCCCACAGTACTACCCCAATCCGTATTTTATACCCTTTCCCGGTCGAGATTGATCTTCACAACGCATCTCCGCGCCCATTTACCCCTACGGAGGTGGTTACTCGGTTGGCACGGCCGACGAATTCGGGGACGGATGTCGCATTCTTGCTGTATAGGTCGGAGTCCAAGTAACATGGGGGAGTAATGTATAGCTTTCGAATGGCGGTACCCAACTTAATTGGACGAATACGAATGTGTGCTGGCCTGGGTGCCCGGGCGCGGAGGTCACGAAGCGTGGCTTGGATCCCGATCGTGTGTTTTGGGGTTATAACAGTGGAGGTGGATATGGCCATCTGTCTGGCTACAATTGTAGGATTACAAGCAAAAGGAGGCGAACGAGATATTTTGGTGTATCCGGAGGCGCTGTTACCTTTTGGAACAGAGGCACCAACGAATAATAACTCGGGACCTTATTTGGACTGTACGCACATATGGCCTCCCACTTGCTGTGGTCTATATGTGAGAATCTGGTTGTCTTCGGGGTTGGGGTGTAGATTTGCATCTGCAATAAGGCCATCTGGCAACATTATGGGGCACGGAGCTACGGGGTCTTGCAGATGGCTCCATGGACTTCGAGCTACAACGGGCGTGCGTTGATGTTGCTAAAGACCTTCGCCAACTACCTGGAGAGAGTTACAACGGCCCAGTGACGCCGTGCGAAGCTTGGAAGAGTAGATGTTCGAGTATTGAGATAGATGCCCGAAAACTATGTAGATTATTATCGTCCCCTCCGCTATTAGAAATCGGCGAGCAATTTTGAACCCCGCCAAGCCGTACACTTTTATGCACACGACCGAATTCTATAGGACTTCTCTGGGCCCGCGTTCTAGATTTGCTTCCACGCTGGTCATCCCATCCGTATTATTGATCGCCCTTTCAATATCATCCTGGAGTTGGGTGAGACCAGGCTTCCGCATTTGAGCCGATGGCGACTCTGTCGAAGAGGATTTCCGTCGCGAGCTCAGACTATAATCGATCCACCGCGGAGCATGGTATCGCAGAAATTGGCGTAAATAGGGGAAAGAACCGCATATGATGATGGTGTTGGCTTCAATATCGCTAAAGGAAGTCATATCCATTAGGACTATCCCAATATAAAGTATAACCCACCAAGTGAATGATTTAGATGGGGTCATCGACTCACATGAATATAGCTGCTAAAGCGATATCACGCGTCTGGTCTTGCGACGTAACCAGAGGCATCAACGTTGCTAAGCGCACGATACTTATACTGGTGGTTCTATAAGAGCTAGGTAAGAATCACAACAACAAACTGGTTCAGTGAGGCCACTGTCGTGACAAACTTTCGGCTCCCTTTAGATATGCTGGATTGGGGGGTAGAAGTTCACTTACAAGAATCCAACACCAAACATACAGAGCACCCCTACTTTTTGAATGACGGGTAGCCGGAGACCCCATACAACGGGGATCGGAAGCAGTATCAATATGATATCACTGATAGTGTTAGTGATAGCAGTTGCAAGATAGACTCCGGCTGTGTTGATGCAGGAGCCCGTCGTAATAGTGATGTCCCAGCTTTTTTGAATAGGGCTGCAGCCGAATATCAATGCCAGAGGAAGTGCAAGACTATATCCTGCAATGATGAAGCCGACTGCGTATATAGCGTATACGTATAGCGGGTGCGTAGCCTGTAGGAGTCGATAGTAAAGCATAAGCAAAGCGAGCTTTGCAAAGGCGAGAGCGGGAACGTATATGACTGGTGCTGCCAGCATGCACTATACCAGGGAAAGTCCGGCGATTAGCGATCGAGGTTCAATCCACATCGCATATGGATTATATATACCTTGCGAAATCTATTCAGCACGGATAGCGGGAGTTGCGAAATGTGGTAGCCATAGCCTGCATGTTCGAACCCATCTGAAGTGATCTTAGTGACCGCATACCATCTCGCTTGAATGAGGTCTTACATAGGATGACCGCTTGCGTCCCTAGGGAAAAGATCTAGTTGCAGGTCAGCACATGTTGATGTGCAATCAGAACATATCGACGGTATATACCCAGGCAAGAATCAAGAATACTGGCCGCTATCTGTTAATTATGCGCTCAAAAGGAGCATCATTGGCTCGGAAATATTGACTTACCGTCATCCCACCAAAATCTTCTCATCAGGCGAATCTTTGTATAGATCCGCATTACCAGGAGAGGAGTGTTAATAGCCAAACCGACCCCAATGAGCACGCGATTCGCAGTTTGTAGCCATGGCTGAGAATCGTCCATCACAGCGTGTGTGAACCCTCCACCGTCACCGTCGGGGATTTCTGGTGGAACCCCAATCGCTGTGGTTGCACGGAAAATTCATGTTGCCTTCAATTCAAAGCGCAGAAGCACAAGTTTCGGAAAGGAACCAAGGGATAAATATGTTTAAAGAACACGGGTGGCGAACAGTTGCCTCAGCTGTTGACGCATTGACTTCGGCCGTCGTTGCTAGATGTAACCCTATTTAGTGTAGCACATCACCACGCAAGGAGGTACCTCCAATGATACGAGCAGGGACCATATTCCGGGTTTCCTCGGCGTAAGCCATGCGATAGATAAACATAGATAGGCTTTTGTTGGGTCTGCACTTTTTCACGACGTGCACCTTCAACGACATGCTATTGGGGTTGGGCCCACATGTGACAATGAATTCATATTAAAGATCTAGATCTTCTTCATATACTTTGCTCTTCCCCCCCTTACAAGTTCAGTTCCATGTTTCCCCTTCGCATTTGACATTACTGTTCTGTACCTTTTGGCAGGGACTACCCCAACTTTAGCGCTGAGCCACCCCGGATACCGTGCGATTGTGTGCTTACAATGTAAGGTGGGGAATTTGTGATGTGTCATTTACTTGACCGGAAGTTTATGACAAGCCATACAGGAGAATTTGGAGATCCCGAAAAGCGAAATGGAGTCGCACTGGGCGAAAAAGGGGAGAATCCAACTCAAGGGACAGACGCCACTATTGAAGGCTACGCATAACTAACCGCCTTTGAGGAGGATCATCGCTTAGCTCTTCCACTCGGACGGAATCTGATCTTCCATTGGCCTCGTGCATTGATAGGTCGTGGAGCGACAAACTGCTGGGGTGACCATTTCCAAAATGATGATTGCAAGTCCCTTCTATGTGATCAGTACAAGTAGTTGCTGGTATTCGGACGTTAGTTAAGGAGTATATATTAGAACTCGGCCGGCCCTGTGTAGTTCAAGTGATCGCTAAAGCTAGGGATCCTGCGGAGAAAGGCCTGATAGGATGGGACTATGGAACTAAAGTCCGACGATGCCTACCCAATAGAGATTTTTCTCGACGGTTCAGGGGCAAATCAAGCTCAAAGTTTGACCGTCCACTGCCGCCATTATAAAAGGCCCCCCAAAACCTCACTTCTGTTTTCATCCGACCTTTGAGCTAATGTGTCCCTACTGCTCCTGGCGCGCGGTTCTCCTAACTCACAACGATCGACAAGCCCTTAATTCCCCAGCGGATACGGCATACTTGGACTCTGGACAGCTGGCGGGAAGAATGTCATCCTATGACTGTTCTAATGTGGAAATAGTGAACAGTAGTCGGAGTTCCCAGGGTACAGATAGGACAGATTAGCAGAGTTGTAGGCTCGGTCTTGGGAGTGGATCCTACTTGTCCAAGAACATTACGCCTGTATTCTCTGCACGTAGAGCAAATTGTACGTATGCATGGCCTAGAACTCCTAGCATTCTGTAGTCCATATTCCTCAATGGGTACGTACTCATAGCCAGCACCCGCAGAATATACTTTGTACCATGGCTGGAAAGGTTGGCACGGTGCTAGGAACCTATCTAGTGGATCCCAGGCGTGGAGAAGGATGAGGGGTACAGCAGCTGGGGCTAAGCGCCTCACACTAGCGGCGTTGGTGATCGCCCAGATCTGCTTTCCCACCCCCTGAAATGGGAAGATACAAGTGGATCCAGCAGGCCGCGGGGTTGAGCCACCCACTGGATTGGGTTCCTGGAACTGATCATGAGACCTTTGGTAGGGTATTGTTCGATACAGGCGCGATTGTCCAAATCCACAGGTAAAACAGCTCTACGTATCTTAGGACCACTTGGAATGGACATGGCTCATGTGTTGAGCTATTGGGTTGGCATAGGCAACGGGAATGTGGATAGGAAAGAGAATGCCAACTGGATCGTGCTATGCTACGCTTCGCACAATGGACATAAGACTATTTTCGTGTTGTTGTGCATATCTAAGCTGCAAGACTGCCTAGAAACGGAAACTTTCAACATGTCAACTATTTTTGCAAATGGGTAATATAATTGATCGGAGTTTGTCCTCTGCTTATCTCGTAGAGCGCCACTGATAGTCACCTTGCATATCATCGGATCCTTCTCCATAACACCTCCCACATACTGCCGCGTCTCCCGCGCTGGCCTTTTTATCGCTCAGGGTTTGTGGCGACGGATTTTAACCGAGAGTTGCACCAAGCTTGACCAAGATTCCGTTGGCGCATCTCACGCATGTACGAAATTTGTTCGGGGGGTCCGGCCCCGAATGATATAGTGTGGAAGATCCTCCAGCATCTGTCGACCCCACAATAAATCATCACGCATAGTGCATATCCTAGGATGATCATGCCAACAATGAGGCTCCCATTACCATCACTATCGTCCTTGACCATTATGCTATAGTTGCGCTCGGTGTACCTGAAGATGATGTCTTCAATGGTCACTCATCCGGAGAAATGCTATCGAAGACAGGCCGGTGTGGCAAGATGATCCTGGCTTGGCGCAGCTTAGGGCCTGTACAGATGATCTTCGCCACTTGCAAAGGTCACACGTGGCTTGACTTGAAAATGAGTAAAGGTATGGACCCTAGAGAGGTAACTATAGACTCAAAGATGTCTCGTTGCCATATATTCGTGTGGACCGGCAAATATGGGGTGTAGCGACCAAATACTGATATGCGTGACAGACGTGCAAAGAAGATCAAATGATAGCACCCTGTTATGCTATTTCATTTTAGATATACGCTCTTTTGGTGTGTATATAAACGGTCTTGACATCCGAGCACTTACTGAATTGACTGGTGGAGATTGTCTGAACGATGTTCGAATGCAATGACAATCGGTGCCAGAGAAGTCATCTACTAGCTGTCTTGAAACTTCCACCATGCATCCACAACATCGCGGTAGCCCATGCTTCTTAGATGCTGAGCAACTCTGCGGCGCCAGTCCTTTTTGGAGTCCTCATCCCCATAGTTGAAATCCATTCCTGCCGAGAGTCAAAAATTTGTTCTAACCCATTCGATAGGAACGTAGCCAGCAAGCTCCAATCGGTGATGCCCAGCGAGCCGGCCGAAGTATTGCAAGAATATTCGTAGGGCCAAGATCGCAATGATAGAAGACAAATGTAGAGACATCTATAGACATCTCGGTACAATCCTTCAGAAGCTACTGTGGAGAAAGGGCATCCGCCATCTTGCTGTTGCCTGTGACGAGGTAACGCTCTAACAGCTGGTGTCCGTCCACACCACCAATGATGTCGCCCTTCCATGCCGCTAAGTGTTTGCAAACATCTGCTACCTTGAGAAACTGTAGGGTAACATGGGGTTAGTCCATGTGATGCGCTCTGATGAAGGCTTCACCTGCCCGCCAAACGGTCGCTTGGTTGTCGACTGCGTGGACTCTTGAGACAGGAGTGGAGCCTTCTGTGAGGGGCTTGGAGTCTGGAAGAGGCTTCGGTGCAGTAGAGAGGGCGAAATGCCCCCCATTGCTATCGCTCTAGCATGCTTGGTCGGTTGGAGTCTTGTCCGGCAGTGGTGACGACGAACGAGTAAGAAGAAGCGTGTTTAAGAACAGCCAGGAGTTTTCATTGACTTCCCGTATCGATTCATTAAGGTGCGGCTTGGACAAGTTAATCAATGGCATGTTGGTTGATCATGAAGTCCAAGGAGATGGGGTAATCCCAGGTGCTAAAGCACCAGGGTGTTTACCAGCTACTAAATCTACTCGCCTCGTCACTCGATTCCCATGCCTGAGGCATAAACACATTTGGACCCTATACAACGTGTCGACTCAGCGTTGTTGCGGTGCCTGGACAGCAACAAGCTAAATATGAGAACTAACCTACGAAGGTAAACGGTATTACTTAATTTTGACTTTCTTTTGCCACAACCGGGACGGCAAGCCCATAGGCTGATGGAGAGCTTGACGTAGTGATTCCCATTCCTCATCACTATGTCCAACTCGACAGAATCTTGAGGCACTAGGTAACCCTCGATTTGTCGACTATTTTATCTAAAAGAAGCAAGGAGACAGCCTCCAAGGTCGCCATTCCCAGATTCATCACACTTGGCGTATGGCTATATCTCACGTGCCTCATCGGACTGGATGCCAGCATCGCTGACGCTATCGTGGCTGTCATTTGCGCTCTGTATAGGATCATTATTACGTCCTTTGGCTCGATTCAAGGGTTACAGCTAGTTAAGGCACACGTGGCGGATTGTCGAGCTGAGGGAGAATAGATGAGCCTCTCGGACATTTGTGACTCACTGCAGACGTGATGTTCTTTGTCATCCTGCAGAACGGGACGGATTCGCAATAAACTTGAAGCTATCCGAACAAGCTGCTCGGATGATTGGTCCATCCGTCATCTTGACCTCGTATTCGAGACATGCTGCCCAAAAGGCTCTCTCTAGATGCATTCTTCATAGAGTTTTTGTCGGTCGCATTAAGGCCCGAATGTCCGACTCATCACCACCTTCTAGCAGGTACGGTCATATCTTCCCATTATGGTACCAGGGTAGACTGGGCGTATAAATGACCTATTATGCAAACTCTCGATGCAGTGTTGCGATTCTTGGTCGTCTGAATAATTTCAACTGACCGTCCCTTGTATGTCTCTCTTGAAAATAGCAGACATTGCACGATGACAGTAGCGGAAAAGTCAGATATCGAAGGCTCGACGGAGAAGGTCGATACGGAAGTAAGGGAGAATGAGTACCCTAGCCTCACGAAGGTTATAGTTGTCATTCTTGCCCTCTACCTTGCCGTATTTCTGGTTGCTCTCGACCAGACAATCATTGGCGTAGCGATCCCGAAGATCACCGATCAGTTCAAAAGCATCGAAGATATTGCCTGGTATGGCAGTGCTTATTTCTTGACATCCACTGCATTGCAGCCATCATACGGCCGGGTTTACAAGATATTCAGTGTTAGTGAACCGTTAATATGAGGAGCTTCGGTTCTAAGCCCGTCGCTAACGCTAAATCGTTCAGGTCAAATGGGGGTTCCTAATCGCTGTCCTCATCTTTGAGATCGGGTCACTCATCTGTGCCGTTGCACCCAGCAGCACCGTCCTGATTGTTGGCAGAGCTGTGGCGGGCATTGGTGTTGCCGGTATATTTTCTGGAGCTCTGGTAATCATATCAATGACCGGTACGGAGATACCAATGTCTACTCCCGTAGTACTACTCTAGCTGACCTGAATAGTCCCACTGCCCAAGAGACCCCTGGTATTTGGCATGTTCGGCATGGTATGGGGAATTGCTTCAATTGCTGGACCATTACTTGGAGGCGCATTCACCGACGGTGTGTCATGGAGATGGTGTTTCTATATCAAGTAAGCCCTGCCCTGGATTCAATCTGGTCCATTCTCTCTAACGGCTTACAGTCTTCCCATCGGCGGTCTTTCCATTGCCGTTATCATCTTCATCCTACGAGTTCCAAGCAAGAGCGAGTTCTCTGGGACGCCCGTTCTCGATCGGATCAAACAGCTAGATCTTATTGGCGCCAGTCTTCTCATCCCGGCCATTGTGTGCCTCTTACTAGCACTGCAGTGGGGAGGAAATAAATACCCATGGAATAGCTCGCGTGTTATTGGGCTATTTGTCGGCTTCGGACTCATGATCATCATCTTCACCTTCTCGCAGATCAAGTTGGGCGACCGCGCTACACTCCCACCAGGGATCCTGAAGCGACGATCGGTGTTATCTGCGACCATGTTCGCTTTGTTCTTCGGCGGTGCATTCTTTCTCCTGGTCTACTATGTCCCCATTTTCTTCCAAAGCGTGAAAGGATCGTCTGCTATGAAATCCGGGATCCAGCTTCTTCCCTTGATGCTGGCGACTGTCATCTCATCCGTCCTCGTCGGTGCCTTCGTAACTGCTGCAGGCTACTATACTCCGTTTCTAATCGGCAGTACCGCTATTGCGGCCATTGGCACCGGCCTTATCACAACATACTCCGTGGACATCCCCACAGGCAAGTGGATAGGCTATCAAATTCTAGTCGGAGCGGGAGTCGGTGCTGGGTTCCAAATCCCCATGACGGCCGTTCAGACCGTTCTCCCACCCGAAGATATCCCCGTCGGCACGGCCGCTGTAATGTTCTTCCAGACACTGGGAGGCGCACTCTTTATTGCCGTCGGGCAATCTGTCTTCCAGAACGGATTGATCGACGGGATCCGCGAGTATGCGCCTACGGTGGACCCGCGTGCGATTGTCGGTGCCGGAGCGACGGAAATGAGACATGTTCTGGCGGCTTTGGGACAGTTGGATCAGCTTGACGCGGTGATTCGGGCATATATGAGCGGGCTTCGCGATGCATATCGCGTCAGTCTGGCCCTTGCGCTGGTAGCCCTCGTAGCCAGTTGCTTTCTGGAATGGAAGAGTGTCAAGAAGACTGGGCAGGAAAGTAAGAACGACGTGGCGGTTCCGGCTCTGTGATGGATAGTCTTGAAATAGTTTGCCTTGAGTCTTTCTTGTAGGGTGGAGAGCTACTTATTCGTCCAGTAACGTTACAGGCAGCATCATATTGGACTAAAACCTGGATGAAAATAGCTAGATATAGATCCTAATGTGTATAACTCTACTCTTCGAAAGTTTTCAATCCTTACACACTGTAGGACTATAGGGAGAACTATGTACAGCAGAATAATGGAATCGCGTGAATAGGACATATGTACTTCTTGGAAATGTAATAAGAAGGAAGCAAAGGAAGGACGTTTGAAGTCGTGTGATACACAATTAGAGTCACGACATGTCGTCAGGAGATCATTCTCTTCCAAAGTCATAATAGATCTCACCGACGGCACATAGGTGGGTTCGGTCTCACTGCACAACAAACTGCTCCTTGTGACTCTTATACAGCTTGCTCGAGTCGAGAACCTCTCCGGTGGACGAACGGATAAAGTCCACCTGGAGATTGTTTGCGTCGAGAATGCGGAGAGTGCTGTAACTATAGTCGTCGGCGTAAACAAACTCGGTGTATGACGGCTTCGACCCAACCGAGCTGAGACCCTCGATGTTACCAGCACCACCAGCGACAATGTACATAGGAGCCGCTGGATCGTTCATTCCGTTGGGATCCGCAGTGTTATTGTAGACGGGCAAAAAGCGTTGAGAGTTGTGCACGTGGCCGAAGACTCCAAGGTCAACACCGTATTTGTAGAATAGTCCCTCGAAGGCCTCTTGACAGGGCTCGCAGATGTTGGAGCTGGAACCAGTTGAGTACCACGGTCTGTGTCCGGCAACAATCACCCAAGGTGTCACGGTCCGGTCGACACTGGCGAGGTCAGCCTCCAGAAAGGCCAGCTGTTGACCGTCCTGACCAAACGGCCCGCTATCTAATTTGGCCGACCCATCCTGTCCATCTGGTGCCGAGGGGAAGTCCGTCTCGGTATTGATCATGACAATATGCGCCATTCCGTACTCGAATGAGTACCAGAATGGTGGCTGGGCGAGACTCTGGGCTTTTGTGGCGAGTCTTTGGGCGGTGGTGTTTGTGGACGAGGACGTAAAGGCACTGGGCATGGTCTCGTCATACCGATGCATGTACGCAGTGAAATTACGCTGTCCTAGGGGGCAGAGACCAGTTATATAGGGGACCTCTCCACAGGCCGCTTCGTGGTTCCCTGGGGAAACCAGATAAGGCTTGCGCCCACTTATAGGGGCCAGCTGGTCGTAGAACTGCTCCAGGATTGCCTGGTAGGCATCCTTGCCGTCCAACAGATTCTTTGGCTTCAGGTACCAATCATCAGCGTAGGCAAAATCACCAGGGTGAATGATAAATTCATAGTCATCGACGGTTTCAGCCAAGCGGCCAATGGTAGTATGGTTCAACGCCGGATCGATAGATGGAATGCTGCTCTTCTTAGCGTTGTTGGAGGTGATGGTGTAGCCATCTTGGCCAAAGACCCCAAGGTCGATGACTACATCGAGGTTGAAGGGTGTGGTATCGCCGGGGCTGCGAGGACTGAGGAATTGATCTACAGTAGAGTTTGTGGAAACAATTTTATAGTAGTAGGTTGTTGCTGGGGTCAAGCCCGTGAGGACAACAGCATTAGAGTATGTCCGGGAGGTTGCATAAGTTGACGAAGTCGAAGAGCAGGCCTGCGCGTCGAGCTTATCCTTTGAAATGCCATACTGGACACAGCTTTGGTTCAGCTTCTCATAAGTATTCCAACCCACCGAGATGGCTATAATGAGAAATTAGTCATAGTTGCGGTTTTTATGCAAGATCGATTTGCTCACCATTTGGACCATAGATCGCAAGGCGTTGTTGATAAGGGGTCGTCAAGTCCTCGGGAATTGGTGGATAACTAACAGCTGCTAGCGCAGTGCCCGCCAGCAGTGGCAGCACTTTGCCAAATGACTGCAAGTTCAACATACTCAGTAGAATTCCAATAGCCAAAAAGTTTACCTGGCGCAAACTATACAGAAACTCCAAATCGTGGCGAGGCGAGGAGAGGAATAAGAGCCACAGACTTATTCCACCACATTTCAGGCACAAACATAAGGCTTATAAGGACAAGCATCGAGACCGCGCACGTGTAGTGGGATATCCTTTGTCTTCGGATTCTATCGAATGTTCCTGCCCCGGCATACTACCTTAATGCATATCCTTTTCCCCTTTGGTGTGCAGAGCCGAGACTACTGACGGAAGTGGATCCCCATCGATAGCCCTAAACCGACGAAGATCGGCCGCACGTGCGGCCATGGTGGCACCTCAATGCTCTCTGATAATGACTGCTACTTTCCCCTTTATAGTTGTCAGTCCATGGGTTTAAATTGCATTGACAATCAGATGAGCTGATCAATGCATGCGGGCGATTATACACTTGCATTTGAACCTCGGCAATCACAACCAATCTGCGTAAGCAATACTACACTGTTGCGAATCAACAGCCGGCGATTATTCACGGACAAAGCTTGATGAGCCGGTCAGGAAGGCACTGGGCTAGTCGGAGCTGGCCTTCGGATCAGACGGAAGCGCTTCGAGGCTTTTTTCCTCCGAAAATAGTCCACGAAAGGTAGCATCCTACGTGTTGCGAATGTTTGCGATTCGGATACAGGGTTTACATTTCCTGGTTAAGGCTCTCAATATATCTTGCTCCCTGAGCAAAAGCATATTCGAGTCAATCCGGTTAACTAGAAAGGCAAAACACGACCCTGATCACTATATCAATACGTCTCTAGGGCATAAAGATGATGGAAGACTGACGATTAAACTCTTATGGCTACATATGACGTCCAAGGGTAAAGCAATATTTGCAAATATTTGATCTAGACTTGCACCTTGCTTGAATATTAGACAGCATAGCGAAATGCTGGATGTCGACTACTCAGTTCCAATTGCTCCTCAGGCCCCAATCCTTCCAGCACATTATCTCGCTTTCCCAGTTCTCTGGCGCGGTTCTCCCATTTGATATATATTATCATGCCAATACACATCGCCCAGCTCCCAAATAGAAAGGCAAACATGATTGCATGACCCGTGCGGTAGTTCGGCGCATCCCCGGGCAAATAGACCCAGGGTGCGAGAATTCCGCCGAGCGACCCGACGGTGAAGACTAAACCCGCCGATGCCGCTTTCACGGTCGGCGTTGCGGCATTATTCACAGCCCACGCGAGCCAGAGAGGAAGAAAGGCATAGATGCCCGGTGCAGCAAGGTACAAGGCTCCGTATTTCGCACCCGGCATGGAAGTTGGGAGGAATTCGAGCATGCCCATGCCAGCGATGCCGAACGGAACGGTGGCGAAGATCACCCAGCCACGGCTATGATAACGGTCGGAGATGTAGCCGACCACGATGGATATTGCACAAGCGGCAGCCTAACATCCTGCTCTATCAATTACCTGGTTCTGTGTGCGATTTTGAGTAAGGGAGACATACGTAAGGTCCAACTGATAATAGCTGAGCCAGCTCCTTGGTATAACCCATGGCGCTAATGATAGAAGGCGAAAATAGTGAGAAGGATTGAGCGCAGGTGCTGTCAAACTTGTTGAGCAGAGAGTTCATGGGGTTCATGGCGCCAGAGGACTCACTTTCCAAAGAAGAACCCTAAGGCGCAGAAAAGTACAGGCGGTGTTGTCAAACCCTGGATAACATGGCTCAACGTAGTCCGCGAATGTTCAGTCGTTCCAGCAGAGTCAATCCGCATTCTGTCCACTGCCACTTGTTTTTGAGATTCTGTTAAGAACCGCGCGGTTCCTGGGCCACTTGGAATGGCGATAAACGCGACGACCGCAAGAATTACGGACACTAGGCCCTGGGGGACTGTTAGAAATCCCCGCGAAAGGAGATAGATACAAACCTCGAAAAAGAAAATGTTTCTCCATGTATGAATGAGGCCCCAGCGAGGGATCCTGGACAGTCCGATCGCTAAAAGGCCGCCGAAAGCACCGCTTGCCGAAGATGCAGAGATATATATGCTTGTTCGAACACCTAATTCATGCCGGCGGTAGCTGTATTGTTGGCGTCTGCTATTCAGAGATGAAGAAAGCAAGATGACTTACAATAAGGCCAACATAAAGACCAATCCTGGGGATATACCGCCCTCAAAGACTCCCAGGAGGAAGCGACAGGCGTACAGGCCGCCTTTCTGCTCCACCAGCGAGGTGAGCATCGTAATGATGCCGAAGCAAAGCACAAGCGTAGGGACATAGATATGTCCCCCGACGATTTTACACAGAATGTTTGAAGGTAACTCCACAACACAATACGACACGAAAAGGCACATCAGCGCAATGTTGAAGCGGAGTCCGGACAATCCCAGATCCTTCTCTAGCCCCAGTAACCGCGCATTACCGATATTAACTCGATCGATGAAGCTGAACAGGTTAATGACGGTGAACAGACTTAGCAATCGTAAGTCAAACTTGCGTACGACAGCCCGGGATTGCTTTTCATCCCACGGAATCCGCTCGTCTGTAGCTTTCAAAACAACTTTGGTGTCCTCCACAACCGCCCGCTGCATATTCCCGACCGCCGCTTTACCTCTCGAATCCATCCTTTTCGACCCCAAATATGGACAAATACCGTGATTTTGATACCATCTAGGATTCTGTCAGCTTCTTGAGAGGGTATTTTATGGTGCGCGACAAAGGTTATTTTAGGGAGAGAATAACATTTGAGCTTCTGTCTGGATGGCATTCACCCCTTGCGTATGCTGCATTTGAATAGGGTCCACCTAGGTCATGGGATCCCTGCACGTGAGCAGTCACATTTAATAACAATAATGAGTAGAAGTAGAAGCAGATATTGAAGGGTGTTCCTATTGCTGATCATCAATTGGTATTCGATTGTCCTTGTCCAGCGTAGCAGTAGACCAAATAAATCCTGTCGGACAGTCGCATGCCACCATAGCCGTGCGCAATCCAGCGCTATCTCACTGATCCAAAGCAGGCACAATCGCAGCTCGACATTCGCCGAATCCAAAATATGTACCGCTCTGTGGATGGAAGCACCACCCTTCTATAACGACCTCATCCCCATCTTCTAGATACTCAAGTCCGTCTGTCTCCATACATGCTAGTCTATTCTCAGGCAGTATCCTTTCCAGAAGACAGGCCAGGCCAGACTTCTCACCGACCCCATTGAGTCGCTGCACATAGCGTTAGTTAACGTAGTTAATCTTGTGGAGGGAAACAACCACAGGAGCGGGAAATAAGACGTACATCGTTTGAGATAGTACCCGTGCCAAATATATCTCCCGTGGACAGACCTTCTCCAGCGCTCGCGAGATGGGTGAGCTGCTGATACGGCGTCCAGTATAGGTCTTTCAGATTAGTGGAAGTTATTTGATACGTCTTCCCTTTTCCTGCTCAAGGAATTAGCATGAGCTACACTGTGTAGATTTCCTGAGGACACTAACTCAGTATCCGCGCGGACAACTCAATATCCCACGTAGCATTTGAGCTATCTCCTTTCCAGGCCAAATGGGGTAAGGGTGGCGGGCTCTGCGGAATAGATACGGGACATTCTACGGGCGACAGGGCATCGATCGTGACGATCCACGGTGAGATCGTGGTTCCAAATCCTTTACTATGGAACGGACCAAGAGGAGCCATTTCGAATCCTTGGATATCCCTCGCCGACCAGTCATTCAGAATCACAAAACCAAAGACATGCTCCTTGGCGTTCCGGATGTCGAGGATCTGACCAGCCGGCAGAGGCTTTGCCAAGAATACACCCATCTCGAGCTCGAAGTCGAGCCTCTTGCTTCGTGACCACATCGCCTGAGAGGATGCACCTGGACCCGATATAACGCCCCAGGGTCGGCGGATAGGCTGCCCTGATATTCTGAGACTGGATGTGCGGCCGTTGTAGACTGAGGGAATGTAATACCAGTTCGGGTTGACTTCGAGGCCCATGATTTCTGAGCACTATATGGTCAGCCAGCAAGCCCTAAGCACTTCAGACAGAAGCGAAAAGGAAACATGGACACATACGTTTCGTGCATGCTCGAGCGAACAGTAAAAATCGGAGAAGTTCGCGGTCTCCATGGGCAAATGGTTCGTCACTTGCGACAAGCGAATGAAGTACTTTTCCTTATCGGCTTCACTTGCGCCCGTAAGAAACCGAACTAGACGCGCTCTCACTTCGGCTTGCGTGGATTGGGGGGTTGATGCGAAGACATTTAGAGCAGGCTTCGAGAAAGATGATGTGTCAACCTCTTCCATAGCAACATTGACGGGATGTTAATACCTTGCTGAAGGCACCGTCAATCATGCCTGGGATTGAGTCAAAGAGTCCATCTCTCTGGAGTTCATTGAGATCGATCGCATAGTCCTCAAATGCAGTTGCACACCGAGGAGTTGGTTCAATCGGAGTGGAGATTACTCCGTATGGCAGATTCTCGATGGGGAATGGGGTTGTGGTTCTCATCTTGACTGGTGGAATACGCCGGCTCAGGAAAATCGATGGTAGAAGTTATATATCCAATATGCTTCTAGAATGTACCTGTTCAAGCCAGAATCAGAGTGAGTGTATCTGGAACCGAACGAGAGATCAGCAGTGAATCCAACGCATACCGCGGATCTCGTGATCGGGGCTAGTCTTGCCTAACCCGGATTCCAGAAATGAACGTATCATGTCGTTGGATGTCTGTACGCCAGGAGCCCTTTATCTTGGTCTCTTTGCAACTCGAAGCCATATTCTCATGCATATACTACAGGATATACTTGAAAGTTCCTAGTTCCTCTATAATGGATCTACGAGGTAGGACTAAGACGTATGGGGTTAGCGCTGTTAGGTGCTTAATGTAGACTAGCGCCAGTTCGGTCGGCAGTTGTCACTCAAGTCCGCCGAGGTCCAGATACCTTTTAGGTCGAATCATAACTCTATCAGATTGGAATGTCTAGGTCGTCTTCCAGTTTTTCATATTAGCACAGTATACTTTGTTTTTTGCACTGTCCTCTTTGTTTTTCTTCCTTTTCTTAATCTTTTTCTTTCTCATGTTGGATAATCCCACGTGGTCCCACGTGATCCTTCCATCTCGTGATGGCCCATCTCATTGCCGAGGTTCGATGGACTGAGCTGTGGATATCATCAATCCTCATAGCCCATTTGATTACTGAAAGTGAATTCCGGTGGGCCAGGGGGCAAATCTAGCGCCATGCAGATAAGGAAGAGAAACAGAAATATGGTCAACCCTGGTTCTTTAACAGGGCCCATGCATCAATTGCCCTGGGCAACATACGAATAATATATTGCCGAAATGTCCCCTTCACATTCCGAAATCTTCGAGGAAGCAATCAAAGTCACCCCCCTGACTTCGCATACATACTCGGCGCATTTACACTAGGATTGGTGTATCGGGAATGGTATTCCCTCCCTCCTCCGGTTCATGCATGGTCATCATTAACATCGATATAGTCCCTCATGGAGGTTATACGACAGCCATCCTGTACCGCCTGACCACCACGCATTTCGCTCGATCCGATGCGTCGCCCTACCGATCTAAACCCGTCCTACCGATCTCCTTTCAATTGAGCTTTGTACGGGCGACACAAGTCGGACCAGCCACGTTGACCGTTCAAGAGGTCAAATTAGGTGCGCGAACGAGCACCATCCAAGTAACGCTGTCGCAGGATGCGGCGTCTAAAGGACCGCAAACAAAAGTGGTGGGATACATAACGGTTAGTCCCGTGGAGACAGACCAAGAGGGCCCTGTGGTGAACGGAAATTCGATCCTTCATCCAAACCCACCCTCAGGTTCAAAACCGGACGGCGGGATCGACTTCGCGGCCCTGGCGGAAACAGGTAGAGATGGCCGATGGACACGATTCCCCACGATTCCCGCCATGGCAGTTTCTCAACATACGGAGCTCTATGGCGCCCTGCCACCCTCCACTGTGCAGGAGCGCATCAAGACCACAGTGGATCAGTGGGCGAGATTCCGCCCCGGTGGCCAGGTTCCTGCCCGATGGACGAACGAGGCGTTGATGTGCTTACTCGATCTATTTCCGATGGCGTTGGATAGACTCGGTGCGATGGCAACTTCCGCCTGGACTAGTACAAACGCCCCAGAAGACAGACAGGATCGGTCACCGGGTCCCTTCTGGTTCCCTACGGTGTCTTTCAACGTGGATTTAAAGAAATCAATACCAAATGAGGGAGCCGCCTGGTTACATAGCCGTGTGGTCACTCAGACCTTGCGCGCCGGACGGGCTGATCTCAGTGTGGAGATCTTTGATCAGAATGGAGAGTTGATTGCCATCAGTTCTCAGGTTTGCATGGTAGTCGGATTCGATCGGAATTTGAAGAATGGGAACCGGGCCCGGCCAGCACAAGGGAAATTGTAAAATAACTAGATTAGACGATAATTGTACTAGATATATACCACTACCGCCCGATACATTCCCGTGCAAGCGCTTTTCTGGGTCAGAGGGGACGCGTGTTATGAGAAGTCTTCATATCATGTCGCAACAGCGCCATGAAAATCAGTTAACATTCCGCCAAGGCTTCACTCATGACCTTAGGAGGACCTCAACGTGGTGTTGGTGTTTGCCACGTCGAAGGTGTCCGCTTGTGGCTAAAAAAAAGAAAAGGTGGTCCATGCATTCGTATTCGTACAGGATGCCAAATCGGTCCATCTGAGCCATCATACAGGCAACAGCACATCCTTTATCTTCTGCAGGATGCGCAGGCATACCTCGACATTTTCTGTTTCAATATCCTCCAGTTCTGTCGTGTTCCTGCCGTTTGTTATCAGGCGGATGTATCATGACGATCATACGGTCAACAGTTCCTTCCCTGCACGGGTATAAAGTTGTCAGCCATCAGAGAACACAAGATGAATTCATGGGGCAAGGGTTGACCGACAATCAAGACTATAGCGCAGATTCAAACGAAAAACGCCATATGGCTCCCAGGAAGGGCTTGCTTTATCCATACGGCCGAGTAAGTAGTCGTAAGGGATAGATAGTTTCCACAGACAGCTAATTCTTGAGGGCAGATACAGGACAAACGCGATGAATCCACACACTCGTCTGAAAGCTTCTGGGCAACAACCGGTCGTCCCTTTGTGCGCTGGATGTTCACACCCATAGGTTTCTTGATAACTATCTACGGGTTGAATATTGTTGCGTGGGGAGGCATGCTGTTTCTGCTAATGTGCAATGCCGCGCCGGCGATGTGTCACCCCGACTGTGACAGCGTTGATTCTTCGCGCCGAATCTGGATCGAGATCGACTCTCAGATCCTGAACGCTCTTTTCTGTGTCACAGGGTTTGGGCTGGCGCCTTGGCGCATTCGCGACCTCTATTTTTGGGGATTATGGCGACTAAGTCGCTCGGAGCGAAGTCGTCAAAGAGGGCTGGTTCGTCTCGCAGATATCCATTCAAGTTGGTTCCTTCGGCCTCAGGGGATGATGAACATGCTTCCCACTAGATCTTCTTCGGCCAAATTGGAGGTGGCACATCTCAGGCCAACGGCGCTCTGGAAAATGGACGTCGTGGTGTGGGGGAACATGCTCAACACCGTCTTCCAGATCTGCCTAGCCTTATGTATGTGGACGATGAATCGATTGAATCGGCCGAGCTGGACCACAGGTCTATTCGTTTGCCTGGCCTGCCTCGTCGTTGGCATCGCAGGGCTGGTAACATGGTTGGAACAAAGGCGAATAAAGAAAGATCAAGGGCAAGAAGCGGTTTCATTGGCCGCTGAAGGTCCCATAGATGCTAAGCCTCAGCCTGCGACGTGAGCAGAATACAAGCGAATCTGGCAAATCGACTCTTTAAAGTCGTCTTGGCGTTGCTCCCACGTAGCAGACTTCACTCTTGAGTCTGACACCACACGGTGGGGCTCCATTTAGTCGACTATTCACTAGCCCGAGGACCAGCGTCTCTGTCTCCACTCTGTCATGGGGGCCGTTTGAGAAGTTGTAGCTGGAACTCAGGACTCCGTGTGGAGTAAATGGGGATTCTTGGAGGTTTGGAAGATGGGGAGACAAAACAGGGGCAACCAGGCTAAAGACCAGAGAGAAAATAAAAATGCAAATAAAAACAAGAAAATAAACGGAACACTACGGAGAGGTTGTGCACGTTTCACACCAGCATTCCTACTGTACTGAATTAATTAGTCAGTGACGGTTCGTTCCTCTTGACGCGCATCACTAGTTTCATTGGATGATCAACCGGTTTCGACTGAGGCTGTGGAGTGGAATCTGACATGTCAGCCTCATCCTGCGGCAGATTCCCTCCCCTTTTCTTGCCGATCGGCCGTTACCTGGATATATTCAGCCGAGAGTGCAGCCAGTGCATGGAGATCTCAGCCTTACGATCCTCTGCTGTCTCGACTCTCCCATTACCACGCCCCAGAATGAAACCCACAACCAAGGATCGACAAAGAGCAGGCGGGAAGAGATCACGAAAGGGATGTCGTACCTGCAGAGCTCGGCATATTAAATGCGATGAGGCCCCAGGCTCATGTCAAAATTGCACATCTAGCGGCCGATGCTGCGATGGCTATGATCTGTATCGGTTGCCACTGGGGGGAAAGACATTGAAAAAAGCCTATACACCACTGGTCCAAGTGGAGATTCTCAATGGCTTTCGCTGGAAAATGACCTCGGACGAGAGACGTTGCCTCTCATACTTCCAAAATCACACCGTCCCCACCCTCCTCGGCCTGTTCGATTCGACCCTGTGGGAGAAGCTGGTCTTTCAGATCTCCCAGGCCGAACCGGCCGTATATCACGCTGTGGTCGCCCTCAGTGCGATTCACTATGACTCCGAAGCCAATGGGATGCCGTTGCCTATGGACCAACCACGAAATACCTGGCATCAATTCGCTCTGGAGCAGTTGAGCCGCGCCTTTAATCTGTTGACCAAGCGCCGCACATCCCAGGATCCTCGGTTCTGTAACGTCACTCTCGTCTGCTGCCTTCTGTTTGTGCTATCGGATCTGCTGCGCGGACATTATGATAATGCGTTTAGCCACCTCCAGAGTGGTATCCGTATTCTGCAGGACCTCCAGGCCCATCGTCAACTGATCGCACCGACACCTCGGGAGGAGCTGGTCGAACAGAGCCTGGTCGCGGCATTTGCGCACTTGGATATCATGTCCACTCATTTTGGAGTCGGAGGTCCGCTTCTATGTATTGAGAATGAGCTGAGCGATAGTCATATTGATTGCGACCCGTCAATACCCTTCCAAAGTCTCCAAGATGTCCTCCGTGCTTTTGAACCCAACTTCAGTATGGTGTTCCAGTTTATCTCTCCTTGTATGTATCGCCCACCCGATCACATCGGTCCCGACTATGAGGCGTTGCACCTTCAACAGCTCCAGATCTGGTCCCGATTTAGCCAATTTATGCGGCGGTTTAAGCAATTCTACAGTTGCAAGTACGATCGTCTAAATCGCGCAGACCAGAGAGGAGCCGACCTAGTAGAAATATGGATCTCAGGATTAGCGGTGTCGTTAAAAACATGCCTCGTCGGCGGAGACCTCAGCGTTCTGGATTGTTATACACCTGACTATCAAATGATCCTCATTCATACAGAAGCATTCCTGCGGAAGTATCCAGAGCGACCAAGTATCAGCATTCAATGTGGCATCATTCCCCCCCTGTTTCACACTGCATTCGCTTGTCGGGATTACACACTGCGGTGGCAAGCCTTGGAACTCCTCTGGGATTGGCCACATCGGGAGGGGGCGTTCGATTCCAACTGGTGTGTCTCTTTGGCCTCCCAAGCGATGAAGCTGGAGCTGCAGACCAGGTTTATGACAGGCCAGATCCTCGATGACACGACTCCCATCGCCACTAATCGGGCGGGAAAACTTCTATCGGCCAAGGAACTCGTGGCTATCATAACGGACCACCAGCGACGAATGCGCGTGTCCAATATCGACGGGGCACGCGATGCGTCAATCGTTGAGGGTGATTGTTCTCCGCTCGACCTCCTTGGCAGCGTCAAATGTATGTCCGGTTGGTCCTGTGTACGAGCGTTCAACGTCCTCGCTGCTCAGATGCAAACGTATCCCACCAATGGGGCTTGTTCAGTCGGTTGGGAATAAACTAGTTAGTACGAACCCTGTAGGCAGCACTCGCAAGGAGAGCTGCGCCGCATGGGGACTGAGTACCTACCCGGCGCGCGGACGGTTAGCCGTATATAATCTTGCTCTTCTTGCTTCCAGGTTCAGTATGGAAACTGTAGTTAACGCCTGCTATGTGACTGGTCCAAGACGTTTTGGCCTCCAAGAGGCACATGGACGAGGTTTGCCAAGCTATCGGGCACATGGAGAGGTGCCTGGTCGGGAAGAGAGACTCGGAGTGAAGAAGAAGAAGAAGGTGCTGCTAGAGGAAAAGCTAGGGGCGGGCTCTCCGGGCATACGCTATTAATGAAACGAAGAAGAAAGACCTTTTTTGTTTATCTGTTTCTCCTATGTTTTGAACTCTAGAGGAAGCCAAAGTCTGTACTGAGTCGTCATCCCTGGGACCTACGCTTTGATAGAATCCCCCAAGCACTCTCGCAAGGGCGATAGGCCTCGCCCAATTATCTTATAGATCATAAATCATGGCCACTAAGAACGCAAACGAAGCTGCCAATGGGATGCTTGCTGACCCAGCCCTTGGGGCCATTTTGTGGACCCAAAGGTTTAACTTTTCGTCGTATTCATCAGGCGTCCATCCACTATCTTATCATCCTCGAGGCGCAGTCAACTGATATGCTAGAATCGTGAGTATCTTGTCATGCATAGCCAATAGTGGTAGCTATGTTTGTGCAGGACACCATCCATCAACCTATTTAGCAATCATAGTTCCCTCAGATCTCCAGGTCGAAGAGTGCGACTACACGTCTTGCAAATCACCATCCATTTTATTTCAATCCCAGTTGAATTTTCTCTGACATCTCTCTAGAAATAGACTATTTGCGATGGGGCTCCGTCCTTGTAAGGTCCTAATCGTGGGAGGCGGGATCGCCGGTCTCGCCCTTGCCCTTATGCTGGAAAGGAATGCCGTTGACTATCTGTTACTTGAGGCATACCCGACGATTGTGACAGATGTCGGGGCTGGTATCTGCATGATGCCTAACGGTCTCCGAGTCCTTGATCAGCTGGGCTGCTATGAAGACTTACTCAGTTATACCCAGAATCCAGTCAGTAGTATATCCTTTCGAGATCTAGAGGGGGAGCTACTAGGCTCCCTAGACGGATCGCTATTCAATGAAAGGTATGCCTTGTCTCTTCCGATCGCGATTTGGATGTTTGACTTATGTTTCAAAATAGATATGGTTATCATGCTCTGTGGATGGACCGCAAGGCGCTGCTCGAGGCTCTTTACAGCCGTATCTCAGACAAATCGAGGTTATTGACTCAAAAGCGTGTCGCAACGGTTGGACACGCCGAGGACTGCGTTGAGGTCGCCACGACAGATGGATCAATATACCGCGGCGACATTCTCGTCGGAGTCGATGGGACGCACTCCCGCATCAGACAGGAAATGGTTCGGTTGGCAAGCAGCCTTGGGCTCCAGGACGATTATGATGACAAGACCCCTGCAACCTATTCCTGTATCTTCGGCGTGTCCACTGGAGTTTCTGAAATCTCCCAAGGCTGTCTTGACTTTGTAGTAAATGAGCAATCCTCATACATTATCGGCAGTGGACCCGATAACCGGACGTACTGGTTTCTCATGTCCCACATGGGGAAGACATTCTACGGCGCAGATATCCCTCGATTAGATGAAAAAGAACAAGACGCCCTCGCTCAAAAACACTGGAACGATCACATCACGCCAGACGTGCGATTCTCAGAACTCTACAAGAACAGGATATCGACAATATACACTCCTATGCGTGAATGTGTGGACAGAAATTGGCACTTGAACCGCGTCATGCTCATCGGAGATGCTGTTCACAAGGTACGATTACATGTCAAGGTCCCCTAAAGTTGCCCTTCCGACTCGTGGTGTAACTGACGAGTACTCCTCATGGTAGATGCTTCCTAGCACCGGACAAGGAGGAAGCCAAGCTGTAGAGAGCGCAGCGGCGCTGACCAACAGCCTCGTGGAGGTTTTATCGCAACCGTCCTCTTTGGGTGCACCATCCATGACGGAACTTCACAGCATCTTTCAGAAGGTCCAGGATCTCCGCGCCCCGAGATTGTCTCAAATGATGCAGACGGCCCATGCTCGGCAGCAAATGGACGGTATGGAGACTCCGGAACTTAGAGATACTATTTTAAACAAGTTCCCTAAATTATTACCGGGAGTCGTGCTACAGCGATGGGATGCGACCTTTCTCCCGGCGGTCTCGTTGAGAATGCTGGACGTTCCTTCTAGACCTAGCGCCCTTACATATCATGACGAGAGGCGGAACGAAGGATCTACTGGAGAGATGTCGAAAATATAGGGCTTAGCATGACGTGTCGGAGAGATCCAGTAGAGTATTTTAATAGAAGCAAGCAGCAGTTCCTCTTTTACTTTGCAGTAACTTTAATGCAAATCTGAGATCCCAACGCTATCAATTATATTTTGTGCTCCACCCACTACTAGCTAATTGCCCGATTAAACTTCAACTCACAGCCGTCGCAGAGGGGGACAGAATTTCACTGAAAGTATACGGCAAGATAACTGTAATCAACGCGTTCATTGATAGTACAGGATTGCTCAGGTGGGTGCAGTACTACCTAGTAGACACTCACAGAAACATTATAAGAAGCCTTGCCAGAGAGCTGGATAGTCTTTCCCCTGAAAACAAACTGTCCCTCAGTTGAGGTAGGCGCCATGATATTCGCATAAAGCTTACCATCCTGCACATGCCACTCAACGCTTAATGAACCATCAAACGCAGTAACGACCTTAGCCTGCGCCCTCTTCAAACCCATCTGGAAACCCGTTTCAGGTGCAACGATCCACTTGCGGTATCCGAACGCGTCGGGCCCTTTGGCAGGGCGCAATCCTGCTGCCCACTCAGTCAGGATATATGTTGGCGCTCCACCCCAAGGGTGGCTGAGACTGGTGAAAAGGCTTAGTCCCGGTTGCTCTGTTTGGGCGTTGACGTATTCCCAGCTTGCTCCCACCGCAGTCCGATTTTGTGATTCATTGAGGGGAAGCATCACGCTCCAGAGATTCTTGATTAATTGAAGGCCCATGTTTGTAGCATTGGCCTTGAACAGAGCTGGAAGGAGAAAGCCGTTAGTGTTCGGAGAGATATTTACGGTGCGATCTGAATCAGACACATCAGAGGAGTCCTTGTAGCCAGGCCCCAGGCGCAGCTGTGACAGCGTAGCTAGCGAGCGTGCAGTTTGGTTAGAGGATGCCACCCCGGAGCTGATACAGTATGCTGTACCACTGACGGAGAAGTTACCAACATCGTCGAGGGAGGAGCTGTATGCCCCCAATTGGTCGTTCCAGAGATGCCTGTTGACGGCATTCGCGATGGATGCCGCGACTCGCTGGTAGCGAGAGGCCGACTTGGTATCTCCAAGCGCAGTAGCCACTTCGGCGGCGCCAGTCAGCGCTTGTACAGCTGTACAAGCGACAGCCGACCCACCATCTTGAGGGCCTATAAAGGCGCCAGCGTTGAAGGAGATGAGGCCGGTGGTTTTGTTGACCTTCCCGATTATCCAGTCAATCTGCTTTTGCCACTTCGGCCATGTAGCGTTTGCCCAAGAAAGCTCACCACTCCACTGTACGAAGTCATGAAAGGAAATCAAACCCAAGAGTTGATAGTCATTAAGGTAGTAGGAGCCAGTTGGGGCAAACGCATTCGGCGAGGCTTTCATATCGTAGCCTATGTTGGGAGAGATAGCCAGCTCGCCATCATCAATCTGCGAATCCAGCACGTACTGCAACGTCCCCCGAGCGTGATCGATTCTTGATGTGCTGACACCGAGAATTCGCGCCGTATGGACAAAGTCGCCTAGCCATACAAGTCGGTCGCGCTTTGGGCCGTCCAAGCAGAGACTCTCCTGGTTTGCCTGAGTGCCATACTCCTCCAAAACATCTTCAGTGGTCAGTGAATTTGTGTACAAGGTAGAACCATTCTCAGTGTCATAGACATTCACGTTTCTGAAGTAGGCCTCATGGTCTTGGTAAGCACCAAACCCAAAGGACCCTGAGAACTCCCCGGTTGCCAGAGGATATGCGGCTTTCGAGATGTTGAAGATCTGTGTATCGTTCAACGAGGCCGAAAGATAGCCACTGGGTGACAGTGAGACGGATACTTTGTACCAGGTGTTCTCGCGCACTGCGAATGGCACCTCGAACACGTCCAACACCCATGTGGTGAGGGTAGTCTGGTTGACAAAGTCAACCCCGTAGGCAAGCGAAACGGTGTTGGGTGGCGTTAATGTCGTATTCACATTCGCCAGGCGACTGGCTTCAGGAAGCTCGCCGGTTAATAACATGGTGTACGCGCTACCAGCCATGGGTGATGCCTGTGTAGGTGAAAGAATCAGTCATATTGATCTTTGTCCCCGATTGACTAACGTAGCCACTTACGACGGACCACCAGCTGCCACCTTTCTCAATCATGGTCTCGAATTCTAGTGTGTAATTGGCAAATGCTGTTCCCTTCACTGACACGGATGGGCGCACACTTCGCGCATATACCCCTTTTACCGGGTCGACTTCCCAGATAGCTTTCTGAGAGCCCTTGTCAAAGCAGGCGGCTGTAGCAGCTCTCGCACCCAACTTCCAAATCTCATTTAAGACGTCATCATCACAGCTGAATTGTCCCGGTAGATCCTCCGGTTCCACTGTGTCGATTGTCGCGTCGAAGCCAACATGAGAAAGTGTGACAGTCCCACTAGTCAACAATCGAATGGACTGCCATCTTTGTCCACCCTGCAGTAGGGAAGATGTGACTCTCCCAGCTTTGGTGATATTGAACGTCTCGACGCGGAAGGTATTCCCCAGTTGATTGGAGAACGAGTAGGGGCCGTCACTGAAAGGGTGGTTTAGCCCATTGAATTCTTCACTATACTTCACTTCGAGTTGCACGGGTTGGGAGAGGGACGAAACGACGAAGAAGGGGTATCCAGCACGCTCTGCGCCATAATCGACAGTTGCCAGAGGAGACTGGGGATCGAGAGCAAATTCAGCAAAATCGTTGGTATTCAGTTCAGGTTGGTCGCCAACAACAACGCCCACAGGGGTAAAGGTATCATCGCAGAATACAAGACTGGCCAGTAATCCAACACTGATTGCGCAGAAGATACTTCGTCTGAGGATCATCGTTGCATACAGCTTCGTTCAGTCATTGAAATGCTTTGACAGGCAGCATAACTACCCACTTGGGGCGGATGACCATTGTCACTTAAGTTGGGTTCTACCAGGTCGGTCGGTATAATTACCACCGACGCTTCCCTAGGAAGTGGGTCTCATGCATGAGGACTTTCTTCTAAAAGTCCCTTTGACTTGTTTTGCGGGGAGTCGTGTGGGGTTATGTCTGGGGAATGCCGAGGGAGTCTCTCGGGTGAACTTCGGGTGAGGACATTGAGGCATCTCACCACGGCAATCAATGTGTTGGCTGATAGTACTTTATATCTCGGCAAACAGTCCTACATACCTGTTGCCGCCTATGATAAATACGAACTGACAACCACCTCCCTGCAGATCCTACTATGTTTTGATATTTCGGGATCTCCGAATCGGCCCCACCAGTCAGCTCGGGTCCCTAATCACTGGATATCAATCTCTCCGGATTCTGTCACCTATTTTCTTTTCCTTTTCTTGTACCAATCCATTCCATTTCTCAATTGATCAGACCGCTATTACTCCACTTTGAGTAGTTTTATCACTACAATACTGGGAATCTTACAAGCGAGCGAGTGGATTGAGGTGCTTGAAGCAGTCCTTTGCCAACTCCCACTTGGCACCGTTGTCAGTGATTACTGCAATAAGGAACGGAATGATCTAGACAATGATGAGACCAGTGCACCCGCGGAATAGTCGCCCCTATCTATCATGGCAAGGATAGACTGGGTTTTGTAGAAGAATCTTAACGGTTTCGTAGCTGGGATCGAGGGCCCGCAAGATCAGAACCAAAAGCCCCTAGGTGAGGCTTAAAGATCATTCTCTCGAAGCAATAAGATCATATGCAATAAGGATACAAGGGCAGGGATATAGGTTTTGTAGTCTGCATATCGCTTTTGGCGAAAATGAAATACTCCATCAATCCAAGCTGTAGAAACAAATTTGTTGTGCTTTCTAAATTGCCGCCACAGCTCATACCTCACAAATTGTCCAGTTATGCCCGGCAGCACATACACTTCCCAGCTATAACGCAACATCGAGGGAAGAGCGTGGAACCGTTGCATATGTATCCACTACAGCCGCCGCCGCAATACAGAAAGTCTCGCTCTATATAAGTCCAGGGGGGTCAGTCTTTACCCGCAAGAAGAAAACCCCGTAGAAGCCTAACTAACTCATCTAGACAGAACCAGCCTCTCATGGAGTAACTGGGTGAGCAGGCACTAGAACCTTTTATTAGCTAGGCTGCCTGATCCCCATACCCTCTTGTTGAATACACACCGGCATCCGCAGCACGACTCTCAGATTGAACAGTCGAATCGGACTCATGGCCGTTTTATGCAATGCTACCACTTGCGAAGACCAAGGCACAAAAGACTACCCAACAGGTTAGTAACATAAATGACCGATGTGATACTTCAACCTACGTGTTTGACAGAGGAAACGCATCTTGAACTTGTCGAAGAACACTTCAAGTTGAATAATCTCAAGAATCAAGGTCTTCTAGCTATGAGAAACAAGACTGACTTAAATACTTTCGAGTCATTTCGAATAGGCTGAAGCGAGACCAACAAGATCTCGATCCCTCACATTCCAACCCACACATTAGTAGCTAAAACATACCTAATTTCCTCAGAAGATGTACATAGTAGGGCCCATTAGGAGGGGGTTGGTATATCATTTCCTTTTTACGAATCTTGTCAGCTTGGATAAAGAATATCATAGGACCACCCTTTTCCACTCACGACCTATTTGCACGGTCAGGTCTCCACTCCGAACACGACCGAGCAATCGTCTCCATCTGTATCTCCTCACTCCCTTTAGCTTTAGGTCTAGATACCTAAGTAATACGGAAGATTGCCGGTTCGATTCCCTGTCACGGATCCCACTTGTATCTCTTCGCGTGTATTTCTGATCAATTAGGGAGTCCTCCTCTTCTCGTACAGACTTGTCGTCCACGGTCACCACACGATTGATGTCTATTGTACTTTCTACGGTATGCGAGCGTTAATTCCGTCGTTTGTTGTTATGATTCATTAGTCTCATAGACATACCCGTGACACACTCGACCATTGTCCAAGGAAAGCTGAAGACATCAATCGAAGGCTATCGGGATAGTCCACTTGAAGGTTGGGCTGATCTGAAACTATTGGAACTCTATAATCAATCACGCTTCTGTTAGGACGTACATCTGATAGTGGGAATGAATCACCATCATTTGTGACTTGTCGAATGGTAAGTATCTGCGAATATTACCCACACCGCAAAATGCCATTCTTCCCCCTTGCTGCCGAACGTCCCCGAGATCTGCTTGCTATTTGTGATTAGGACTTCCCGTGTAGAGCGATATTTGTAGCGAGTCCATCGGCAAACCCTATGTTTGTCGCCCTCTTGGGTCCGCTTTTCTCTCTTCGGGTCAATAACCTTGGTGAAGTTATCCACCTTTCTCGAAACTGATACCAGCCCGTAGTTGGGTGCGGCATGTTATGTTCGCATATGCGGCCTCGGATGCATCATTTGAGGTAGTGTTCTGAGGCAGCATTTCGCACTTAAGGATTTGGATTCGCTTGCATTGGGGCAAAGACGTACAATCGAGGGTATTTTGGCAAGCTATAAGGTTGCTGCAGAAGACGCTAGACGGGTAGTGGATATGTGTGATTAACCTTCTCAACCCACACTTAAATATCTAGCTCGGGATTTCTCGGTATTAATTTCCTATCAACGGCCTTTGAGTCGAGTGGATATCGTAGAGCGAAGCTTCCATATACTATGGCATCTCGGCTCGAGTCCCCTTCCCATACGGTCACCACAAAACGTGATGACTCGAATATCCCTGGCCCTCTAGTTCGGCCTCGCGTCACCGGTGGACAAGTCATCGAGCCGAGGGAGGAAAAAGTCGGAGGCTTATGCAGTGGTCCAGGACAGGCTAAGGCGCTGCACTATTATGTTATCAGATGTAACCTCAGCCCAATCCAAAGAAAGTGTTCCTGCTTGGGCCGGAGAAATTGTGATTGGATGGCAATTTCTAGGGCCAGTGACCCCTGCAGATGAAGATCTGCAAGCCCGCTCATATAGCGTGACACTAGCAGATGTTCTCGCCTTCATGTCGAATGATACAGTCGCCTGCGATCTCCAGCCAGAGCATATGCCGCAGTTAGTTGCACCATGGTCCTGGGTGGTATTGACGTGCTGCAGTACTGACCTGGTTCGCTTCGATCAGAGAGAAGCGCGTCCTTATTGCGAGCACCAGTTGTGATCGGACAAATATTGCTTAGATGAAAAGGTTTAAAATGTGGAAGAGATGTGCGAAATGTCAAAGTCTCCTGACAATAGTACAAATCCGCTTGACTAAATGGTGTGCAGTCAAAGTCACATCGCCTGGAAATTGGACAATGTCAATAGGCATTAAGCTTCATGCATATACTCAAGTTACAGTACGTTGAAGGTAGCACTATCTTCCTTCATGTCGCACTCAATTTTATCTCCAGTCAGTGCCACTATATGCGTGCCAAGTAGTGGAGTAAGCCCAAGGGCGTCTAAACATCATCCACGTCCTGAGTGAATGACACCATCAAGACACGGGAAACCTTTGCGAGAAAATGACCAACTTCAGCCGGTGCATTCGATTAGAGTGATAGTGCAGGCAGGCACGTGTCTTTGTCTGCAGTGACCACGAAGGCCTTCGTACAACCTCGATAGGGTTATCTTCGTCCTCCTGACATGCTCTGATACCAGCCAAGGAACCCCTTGGCCTGTCGCAGATCGTGGCGGACACTAGCCAGCACCGTTACATTGGTCCTCATTTTTCTCTACAGAATCTTAACCAGGTGAAATTGTATTGCCATGTGCTAGGTTACAAAGATGATCCGTGCCAGTATACACATTCGGCGCGTGCGTTACTTCGACGCTGATATGACCATCGCTACCGAAGGCACTCGGTGACTGTAGGATGTATATGTTGCACAGGGCTTTCCTGCAAGTAGATGTGGCTCTCACGATACGGTCATCTCACATATGCTTGGGATCGACTCCACAGCCACGGATTGGAAATGGTCGAGTATACTAAGTTGTTGACCTGAAGGATAGCCACTCCCCTTCCACCCAAAAGAACCAAAAGGGGCTCATAATTACAATGTAGTTTGGACTGTATGCAACCTCATTGTTGTGCCATAAAGAAACTCTACCCCTCCATATGAAGATGAAACATCAGAATCCTACTTTCTTGGACAATTCGGTGGAATCCCAAGCGTTTTCATTCACAGGATGTGACCGCCACCTTGCAGTCGGCGGAGACCATCTGTAGGGGTCGAGCCATGAGGACACGATACATACACACTTAATTCACTTACTTGGTGGCTACCATTGTCTATAAAGCCATCGAAACCCATCTCACGAGATTGAAACATCTCACAACCAACAACCATCTCTCGGTGTCTCAGCCACAGAAGACCAACAATGCGTTTTTCAAGCAGGATCTTTTTCAGCCTCACGGTTGTGCTCAGTTGGGCTTGGCTAGCTCATGGCGTGGCCATCTCGAAGCATGAGGGACGGGATGAAGTGCAAGGCGCCCCTGCAGCGTCGGGCTATCGATCTGTTGCGTACTTCGTCAACTGGGTAAGTATCGCCGCTCCCAACGTGGCATGAGACTGACAAGACTTCGTAGGCTATCTACGGCCGCAAGCATAACCCCCAGGATATCGAGATCGACCAGCTCACTCATATAAACTATGCCTTCGCCAATGTGCGCCCTGAGACCGGAGAGGTCTACATGACTGATAGTTTCGCTGATATTGATAAACATTATCCCGGTGACACGTGGTCTGAGCCGGGCAACAATGTCTATGGTTGCATCAAACAGATGTATCTCATGAAGAAGAAAAACCGCAACCTGAAGGTCCTGCTCTCCATTGGCGGGTGGACTTACTCCCCGAACTTCGCACAAGCAGCGAGCACAGACGCTGGACGAAAGATGTTTGCCGACACGTCGGTCAAATTGCTGTCCGACTTGGGCTTTGATGGGATTGACGTTGATTGGGAGGTTCGTTTGTCCGCTAGTCCTTTGATATTACGTACAATCACTAACCTTTTGTGATTGATTTAGTATCCGGACAATGATCAACAAGCCAATGACTATGTTCTCCTGTTGAAGCAGATCCGAACTGTGCGTCCCTTTCGCAGGTGTGCCTCATGGACTTCCAAACTAATGCAGAGCTAGACACTGGATGATTACAGCCAAAAGCATGCGAAGGGCAAGCATTTCCTTCTCACAATCGCCACGTCGGCAGGTAAGCTAATTATCACCTGGAGCCACTGTTAACACTCAGCAGTTGATCTAACATGACTATCTCGGCCAGGCCCAGAAAAAATCCAGAAACTCCACCTTAAGGACATGGACGCTCAGCTGGATTTCTGGAACCTTATGGCTTATGATTATGTCGGAAGCCTTTTTGCTAATTTTACTGGGCACCAAGCCAACGTATACCCTGATAACTCCAATCCAAATAGCACTCCGTTCAGCACCCAAGCGGCGATTGATATGTATCTACAAGGAGGTGTAGCGGCGAACAAGATTGTCCTCGGCATGCCTCTGTACGGCCGGTCATTCGCTAATACAGATGGTCTAGGTAAGGCATTCACGCCAGATAGCGACGGTAGCTGGGAGAGTGGGGTGTATGACTACAAAGCCTTACCATTCCCGGGAGCTGAGGTGCATGAGATGGAGAACATCCTTGCCAGTTACAGCTACGACAGCAAGCAGAAAAGGTTGATCAGTTATGACACGCCCAAGATCGTTCAGCTGAAGGCTGGGTACATCAAGAAATTGGGCCTGGGCGGCTCTATGTGGTGGGAAACCAGTTCTGACAAGAGCGGCACCAGTGAAAGTCTGATTAGGACGGTAAGTTTCTCGTGTCTTCATAAGATCTATTTTGAATCCTTCTGACTAGTTGATCAGGCAGTAAATGCAGTCGGAGGCACGGGGGCCTTTGAGAAGGTTGAGAATGAATTGGACTACCCAGCCTCGCAGTATGAGAATTTGAAGAAGGGAATGAACTAAGCTGGGCAATCTCGGGATCTGCATGATTTGAACTGTGGTCTGATGTTTGGTTTAACTCGAATGTTGTGCTTTTGATTCTGGAAATCTTATAGTTCATCTATTGGTATTCATACTTGTCATGCAACTTTGCTTTGTAGGTCTGTAACAGACACGGCATAGATCTCATCATGCATGTCTCGTAATTGTTTCTAAGCTGGTCGCTCATTTTTGAGTATGGGTATTTGTACTGAAAATGCCATTGAAATGTGATCAACTCCCATTATCCATTAACTATACACAATCAACTAGCATCCGCACTGACGACGAGATGAATATGCCAGCATGATAGTCTCAAGAGTCCATCAGTCTAGGAGGTCCCACAAGCTGAATTTTCTCTTTCACTTTGTTCGCTGATAGTTATACAACATCCTGGTACGCATATACACAGTATCTGAATTGACGAACAGCATCTCACTTCATGAATGGTCGGTACAGCTCTCTATTTGTAGTATTCAGCAACCCATGACTTGATCTGAGCCACTGCATTGTCGACCACTTGCTTCACTCCTGTATTCGCATAGTAATCCTTGATATACAAGTCCGAGCAGTGAAATCCACCAGGGATAACCTGCACTGGCTCATCGGCTGTACTCGTCAAAGGGCCACCAGGACGGTGGGTCGATGAGACGCCCGAATCGCGCCAAGGATCGTATTGCCTAGGAATAAGTTAGCAAAGCTTTTTTCCACCGCTCATTGGATTGCAAGCTCAGGTTCTACTTACCCATTCACCCAGAGCAAGCGACTGGTGTTCTTGGAATCGGACCATCCGCCTGTCCAACTATTGACAGTCGCGGCAGTCTTCCCCTTTGCACTGCCGTAGGTGTAACCATTCACTTCGGGGAAGTATAATGAGCACTGACGCTGCCAATACGCTGCATTGACAGTACGAGGAACGATTGTGGGGACACCTTCTGGAGCACCACTTGAGATTCAAATGTAAGTGTATACTCGGCACATCGTTCAAGGAAACTTACTCTTGCCACCAGAAGAAAGGTTCATTGCAGAGAAACCACTGCCATTGTCGATCCACAGCATTATCAACAGAAGTATCTGTGAATATGGCGCTGGATGAATTGTGGGTGTCGAAGCAGGCGACAGTCCGGTTGTCCGTCCAGTATCCGTAGTTGGCACAATCTAACCACACAGTCAGATTGATCGATATAGCTTTAATGCAGGATACTTACAACCTGGAAGGATAGTTGAATTGAACCAGTTCGCATAGCCCGTAAGAGCCTTCTGCAAGCCAACACCCTCTGGTCCTGGAACAACGGCCGCGCCGGCCTCGACATTCTGGACCAAATGAGTCAATATATGCATCAGACAAAGCCGGTGATCGGAAGAACTGTACCTCAACAGCGTCGCAAAAGGCAAAGAAATCGGAGTACCCAGTCACAAAAGTATTGGACTGCCACAGATAGGGCCCCGTCGGAAGGGCACTGTAGAAGTTAGGTCTAACGTTGCTGTTGCGGACCATTTGTACTTACGCGGCAAAGTCATCGTAGTGTTCAAGAGCTCCCAGGCCGAAGATTTCTTTTAGAGCAAATTGGTCCGCGGCAGATCCATTCTTCCCGACGGTATCAATGTGATTGGCCACCAGAGAGACATCTCTGCTACAGTTAGGTGCCATGCCATGACGGATGGGATCGAAATATTGCCACTACAATATTTGTAAGCCGTTGCACCAACACCCATAGTGAGCGTGAGGCACTCACAAAATCGTCAATAGCTTGAACAGGAGCGCTTGTGGCATGATAGGCCCAGAACGTCTCTGGAGCGACGGCTGCGGTCCAAGCTGCCAAAGCACCACTGTATGATCCACCGACCAACACCCATGGCTGATAATATTAACGTCAGGGATATGACTTTTTTTCGATCGTATCGTCTGGATGAGGCCTCGATCTTACCGCTTTTGGTGCATTGCTGCTTTTGGAAGTGTCAAATTCCAACTGGACCGTTTCGGCGAAATGGGTTAAGTCCAGAATGGACTGCTCCAGCGTAAGATACTGCAACGTCTCCGCTGTGAGTTCTTCATAAGGAGAGGAGCCACCCCAGTAACGGTCTAGATCATCTTTAGATCAATGTTCTACTCTTTCCCAGGGAACCGGCCCACTCACGCTCAATCAAAATTACAGCACCTTGAATTTCCTGCGCGTATAGACCAGTCAATGTGTTATTGGTGAGGTAACCCTCGTACCCATCGGCGGAGGCTTCACCAGGGGTGAATAATACTACCTACGACGCCAGGTTAGTGACCATGGTGATACCAGGCGAGGTATCGCTGCAAGGCAACAAACGCACCGGTGAGCCGGGGCCACCCCAGTACTCCGTACTCCACCAGTAACGCTGCGAGAAAGTCCCCTTTGAGGAGTCATGATGATCTAAGAGTTGCGCGAAGGTTGCGTTTCCTTCAACCGCCGAGGACTGCGTCGAGACCGGTCGAGAGACCGGCGGAGGAACCGGCCTGGGCGGATGAATCGCGCGGCTGAGCGAGGGCCACGAGGCTAAGAGCGTGACAATGCTGAGGGGTGGGAGGAACTGCATTGTGTCGAGCCCTCTAGTCGCGGTGGGATTTGAGAAGGGGTATGGTTACACTCCCAGTGCAACAAGACATTCATAGTGGCTACGTGCGATGGCATGCGCGGGGGGGGAAAGGTAATTAAAACGAGGACCTGGTCTTCCGATGCCACTGTACACAAGGACCAGCCATCGTATCATTCAGGTTCTAGCGGTGTCCACGACATTCATATTCCCGTCGGAGAGCGTCGGACTAGCGTAAGCCATGCAGCAGGCACGTAATATCAACTGTGATAGCGTCAAGCGTGGTTGCAGTAGTGGGGACTTGATTAGGACTAGAAGAGACAGGTCATATATCCAACCAAATCAATTGGCGCTCTCAGCATGAGATTCGGCTTATCGCGAGCTAGCAAGCATTAAGTGCCGGAGTGAGCTGGGCCCACTTTCACCGAATTTGTTTCCATGGATAGTCATATCATATCTTTCCAAGGGGTATGCCCTTAAATTCGTAAGCAGCGCCCATGGGACATGCTTATACTATTAGCGACTAGTCGCGGCCTTCGTGCGATAACCAACATTAACAGCCATACCGAGATTGAGACAACATCAGTTGCTTTCGGTAGGAGAAATTGATATCAAAAAAATAAAAATAAAAACCGATGGAAGCTATAGATCAGGGCTAGTTTGACTATTGCGTTCCTCTAGCGAGGGAGAGTTCGAGGGTTGGATCATTAGATTGAAGATATTCTCTCAGTATATGTACATAAATGTCAAGATATATAATCAGTGAGACCAGATGACGTGGGTTATGAGTTGATGGGTATCATTAGAATACGCCTTCACAAGTACCATAGGAGGGCTCAAAATAGAATCTCCCTATCTGTCCTTCTCCTTGCATAGAATATTTTTTTTAGGTATTTATTCTGATTTTCCTTTCGCTCTTCTTCCAAGAAAATGTCCCAAGTTCAATGTCTAAAAGTCACCGAGGCTCCATTGCGCTAGACCTGTTATGGAAAGACCCTGTTAAGCTCTTTTTGGGTATCGGCAGAAAAAAGACACCGCCCAAGGAGATGAAACTCCATACTCGAAATAAACCCTGACCGAAAAACTCACTCCATCAAGTGCTGAATCCTGTCGCAGAGGTCTCGCATCTTGTATGGCTTATGGATAACGTCGTCCATGCCGGCCGCCTTCATCTCCGCTTGCTGCTCGGCTCGGACATTTGCGGTGACGCCCAGAACCGGGATATGCGCCATCCCATGTTTCTCGAGATCGCGAACGGCTCGCGTCGCCGAATTTCCGTCCATCACCGGCATCGCCTGGTCCATTAAGATGCAGTCGAATGTCCTTTGTTGGACCATATCCAGAGCCTCGCGCCCATTACTGACCGCGGTCACCCGAAAGCCCAAGGACTCCAGCTTGCGCGCGACAATACGCTGGTTGATCACGTTATCTTCTACCACCAAAACCCGTCGTTCTTTGGTCGCGTCCGGATGAGACCGTGGTGATTGAGATGGTTGTTTTTCGGGATATTGTGGTTGGTCGGGTGACTGGGCAATACTGGGACTATGGCGTAACACCTCCGTGACGCCTGCGTCGTACGCGATTCGGGCGGTATGCTCCCAGATCACGTCCTTGGACGCGTTGGGAGAGACTTCTTTCACATGGGTCATCTCAGGATTGGTGGGAATGGCGGGATTGGCGATCTCGGTCGTCCCTTCGGTCACCTCGCTGCTGAGCGCTTGGACTTCCTTGCACAACTCGGCGATCGCCCCCTGTTCTTGTCGAGGCGGCTTGGTCGTGGAGCTCTCGACACTTCGACGAACAGTGAAAAAGAAGCCGAATGTACTCCCGTGACCCTCTTTCGAGTTTACGCCGATTTCGCCTCCGTGTAAATGGCAGAGCCTCCGACTGACGTTGAGGCCGAGCCCCGACCCGCCGTAGATCGACTCGGTTCTCGGCGTGGCTTGATTAAATCGCTCAAAGAGCCGCTTCTGCGCTTCCTCGCTGATCCCAATGCCTGTGTCCTTGACTGCGACCATGATATACGCCACGCCACCTTCTCCCCACTCAGGCCGGTTCGTCGCATTGAGCCGCAGAGCCGATTCACCTGAGCTGAAGAAGACCACGTTGGGTGGGTAGGACGTCGGACGCACCTTGGAAGCGCCCATAAACACGGAGATCTTCTTCTCCTCCCCCGCCTTGGCCGTGAATTTGATCGCATTACAGACGAGATTCACGAGAACTTGACTCATGCGGTCGAGATCGGCGACGACCCAGTCGACTTCACAGTCAGCGTAGGAGTGGTCCAGCTTGTATTCGAAGTCGATGTCATGTTTCCGCAGCTCCGGCCGAAACATCATTAACGACATGGCTAGATGCTGTCGTGGCTGGACGCGCTGCGGCAGTAACCTGAACATTTCTGCGTCTAACTTCGAAAAAGTCAGCACGTCGTCGACGATCTTCTTTTGATGTGCCACGCAAAGACTGATGGTTTCTGCCGCTTGGGCAATGTCCTCGACCCGGATGTTCCGTCGGTCCTTCTGCTGCACGGCTTCTAAGATGTCTTCGGTGCAATGTAGAATGGCGGAAAGCGGATTCCGGACTTCGTGGCTAATCATATCGATGAAGCGTTCTTGTTGTTCTTTCCGCCGTTGTGCCTCTTCCGCGATCTTCTTCTGTGAAATCTCCGCTCGCTTCTCTTCGGTGATATCCGTGATCGTGCAGTAGGAACCCCCGCCGGGGCCGAGGGGCAGTCCACGCAGTTCTTCCTCGCCAAACGGCGTTAGCATGAGGAGGCGCCATTGGCATGGCTCGTCGCACGTACGATATTCGATGCGCAGCGCTTTGTTGGCCTTCAGCGCGTTGTCGTATACCGCTGCCACCCGGTCGTAGTCGCCCTGGGCAATGGATTGGGACCAACCGTCGAACGCCCTGCTCGATTGGCAGGTCATCAGCTCCCGGAAACGGCGGTTCAAGAATAGGATCTCATCTCGCGAATTGAGTACTGCGGTACCAATCGGCGAGATATCTGCCAGCTGCTGGGCTGACAGATTGCCGGGAGACGGAGCCGCCATAAATTGAGGCCTGAATTGTATGCCGCTCCCAATCTGGGATGCTCGAGGAACGCGTCACGCTTTATTGTAGGAAGAAATAAAGGGAGGATTTCTTTTTGGGCGAACCTGTAGAACTCCTTCGGCGTTTTATTCCCCTTCATATGATTGGGCTGGGCCGTTGAAGATAGTTTGTAGATATAGGTACGCCACACGAATAGCTGCAATGGCGGCGAGTAACAATCGCTGTGGCTACAGTTGGAATACTACTTTCGACATAGAGAAATCGCCCGGATCTTTGTTAAAGCACAGAAGGTCTGGTTCATGACTTCAAGGGCTTGCATTGGAAACCCTCATTTCCAGGTCATGACGTCACTCCATCCAACTCCTATCGTTGGCCACCCCACACTTTCCCCTTCAGGGGAATGGCTTATTTGAAAGCGTGCCTTGTCAACTGTCGTGGGTTATGCCGTATATTTCCTCTGACGAGAACTGCAGGCTCTACGGGCTTGTCGCAGAGGATCGCAGATCTCTACTCCCTCTGGATCTAACAGGACGAAGGAGGGTGATTTTGAACCGAGATTACCAGGAAGAATTCTACGCAATAGTGACAGTGACTGATTTTCAATTGCGGACAACCTTCTCATCGCTATTCGAAAGCTTGGCTTTGTCAAATACTTGGCTATAATGAAGCCTTGGCCTGGGTCTGTCCGTTTTCGGATTTAGCTGTTTCGGCGAGTTAGAGAGCATGTCATGGCCACAATTGGTCCCTTTGCCAATGGCCCTGTTCTATCTTTGGCACATATCGTAGCCTGTGATGAAGGCGATCGTTGGACCCTTGCCAAAATTCAACCGCCATTGGCGCAACAGCATAAACTCTCCACTTCCGGAAGCCGTCCTCTTGCCCAGACGATGCGGTGCATTCAACTTCTGCAATTCGACGGGTAAGCTCCCCGCGGTCCTGGAGCACCTGGCTTTGCTTCGAGGCCATGGCGCTCACCTTCGATTTGAACGGACGCTCGGCGAAGTCCTCCCTGCACTCAGCATCTGGCAGCTGGATGGCCGTTCCGCGCACTCGGATTTGCCGACCGACCTGGGGCCAGTAGAATGTCAGAGCAGCACATCCATTGGCCTCCAGCTGCTGAGCTTTCGGGCTATCTGCCTTGACGGCGAAGTGCCAGCCACGCTCATCAACATTCTTCAGGATGAGGACCCGAGCGTCTGGGTAGCCTTGTTCGTCAACAGTGGCCAGCGTCATGGCATGGGGCTCTTTGACGCCGGCTTTGATCGCCTCGTCCAACCACATTCTGAAAGCATCCTGAGGGGTGTCAGGAAAGTTGGCAAAGTTCGCCTCGGCGAATGGACCTTCTAGGACCGGAAGGTTGCGGAGTTGCGTTCGGATGTTGTCCTGCTCCGCCATACCTTTTGTATATGTCTCGCAGTCCACAGGGTCAACTGAGGATAGGGTTGAGGGTCGTCCGAACTGGATTGTAGATAAGACCGGCGTCAATTAGATCGCTCCGATTGGGGTCTTTCCCTTCATTAATACGGCACAGGGATGCTGAGAGTTCAATTCAGCTCTCGTCCAGGATGACAATATAGATAAATATCGGAGACATCGCATGTCCACAATATGAGTCACACCCTGCAGGCATGCCGAACAAGTAAAGCGAGGGACACAATGTTCGACTCATTCAGGCAAAACTAGCCTTTCTAGGCCACCGACTGAGCTCTCTATACGATGAGGGTCTTGGCAACCTCGGATGTTGACAAGCAATGCCTTATTCCGATCATTCCATGTGGAAACACTTTTAACTTCTGGAGCTCTTTCGGTATTTCCTAAGTCTAGGCCATGACGCAGTCAACTTGCTCCAACCTTTTTTAGTATACGAGAAGCCCACCGTGACAGGTCGTGCGGGGGTGGGGATACCGCAGCCCGTTCCACGGTTCATGAAGTGAAGCCTGTCAGTGTCGCGGTCATATCTGCATCATCACCTTACTTAAATAGCTTATGCCATCCCCCAGCACACTAGTGATCGAGCATCGTAACGGTGATCCACAAAGTTATTGTCCACCATCTTATTCTATCAAACAGCTTCGTATACACCATCAAGTCGACATGCCTGCGGACGCCTACGGCCAGTACGTCGATATCAAGATCGAAGATGCCATGAAGTATGATCTGCGCATCGAAAACGCCCACCTTGACAGGTATGTACCCAGTCCTTCTGTGCTACCTCTGCTGCCGCTGATGCCGGCCCAGCGGGCAATTCTATCGCCAGGGAGACCAAGGAGATATCATGACAGCCGACGACATTGACGATATGATCATCCGGCACAACGGCGGGATCAGAGAAGTCTGTTCCTGTGGTGAAACCGACTCTATGTCGGGAACTCAAGGCACAATCGATCTCATCGATGATGTGAAGGACACCCGGATCTGCACACTGGCATGGAGCGCCCCGATGCAGTCGGGAAGAAAGAATAGATTCTCGATGCTTAATCATGACCCGAAGTATAAAGTCGATATCGGAAAATGGCAAGAGTCCGGTACCATGGGCACAGTCTCAGTTGCCGTTAAAGATGAGTGAGTCTTAGTCGTAAAACATCAGTCGATACTCGGACGAGTCCAGTCGTTTTTGCATTTGATCCTACATGAATGATGAGAAGGAACACACACACACACACACACACAAAAAAAAAAAAAAAAAAAAAAAAAAAAGGTTCTGCAGGTACTCTCAGTTGTCAGTAATCATGGACTGAAAAATGTTCAACACGTTTAATTAATATAGCATCGATTGTATGGAAGGCTCAATGTCACTACCATTGGAATTAATTATACTCCCACTCGAGAGCTTGTATAGTCTATAATGCGTATTATTCTATTTTTTTCATACTGAAATCGCCAACACCACAACCAATATGCAGCAGGTTAAACCAAGTCTCCCAATTCATGGGAAACCAAATGCGCCTCACCCAAGACCCCTTTAATGACCAACACTAACTCATCAATCGTGCCCAAGAATTTAAGATACGCGCTCAAGGCCACGCAGAAGCGGCGGTAGTTCTCATCTCTCACTGTGTCAGAAGAGAAGTCAATCTCAGCCGGGTGGGACTGCCAGTAGTCGAAGGCCCGTCGGACAAGTGGTGTGGGAAGAATCTCAGGCAACGCATCACCAGTCTTGAGCGCCTGTTCGCACATTCCCAGGACAGCCATGATCTCGCCAATGCATTGGTGATCCAACAGGGCGGTTTGTTGCGCAAGTCGATGCTGAAATTCGCTAGGGAGGGTGCCGGATAACAGCAAAAGCTGCCCCAGAGTACGGTTCATGATATGACAGAGGTGCTTCACACGGCCTAGACTTTCGCTGTCGAAGCGGGAACTGGAGAACTCGAATCGTAGCATGTCGATAGGGCCGTCGAGCATCACCAAGCCTTCAGTTAACTGAAGGGATATGGGCTCGGCGAGTACTCGCCCATCGTGGCGGGAGCGTCCCCAGCAGGATAAGAGCAATGCGTAGTGATCGGACAGGGTTCGTACGGTGTTGGATAGGGTCTTGCAGATATGCCGCGCGGCTGAGGGTGGACGGGGGAACATCTGGACAATAGTCGCGGCGCCAACGCCGATGAGCACCAGGAGTAGCCGTCGCCAAAAGACCGTGTAGCCGACTCCAGGATTACCGTATGATGGAATATGTCTGAATGAAGACGTTAGCAAGGGTAGCGACGCTATGTGCCGTCAAAGGTGGACTTACGTATCATCGTAGCTATATGCCACTACCAGCATAAAAGTGGCACCGCCCATAATTCCTCCTTGCAGCAAACTCGGAGGCAGATACAATCGGATCCACATCAGCATTGCAAGCATCACGGCCATAACAGCCGATAATCCATAGGGATTGCCAGGGCCATTAGCCGAGCCAATATACCATGCCAAAAGCCCTAGAACACCTCCAGCGACTGTCCCGACCAGTCGGCCCAGAGTCGAAAAGGTAAACTCTGACATGTAGACAAGCAAGCCGGTTTGAGCCATGATCAACCCCCAAAGGCCTTTCTCCCGATAGTAGAACCCAGCGGTATGAGGGATGACACCGGGGATACCGAGGGCGATTGTAACAACGACCATGCGTAAGGCGAAGAGGCCTTCGTTCGAAGTAAACCAGTGATAAGTTCCTAGGATGGCTCGTCCCAAGGGGCTGCGGTTCTTAGGTCGATATCCACGACTGATCCGAAGCTTTTCTTGAGCAGCTTTGGTCAGGTCCTCTGCCTCGTCCGGATCGTCCTCCACGACCGTCGTCGTTGTTGGTGCCTTTGCTTTCTTCCGGAACGCCCAGGAGGCGGCGTATCGAAGACTTGTTGGCCACCATAGCTTTGTTCCTCTCGAGTCGTGGAAAGCAGTCGATACGCGATCAAGGAGGGCCTCTGTGCGAGTGATTGTAATACATACGTGTTCTTCGAAGACCATCCCAACCACGAGGGCCCCTAACTTGCGCTGGTCATGGGGTTCACCATTTGTCGTAGGTGCAAAATGACCGATCAAGAGCTCGGTCATGTCGTGAAGAAAGCCGCTGTGAGCTTTGCGGAGATTCTCGAGTGCTGTCTGACTTCGCTGGTATAGATCCTCACGGTCTGTGGGGGACGGTCGCCTCACCCATCGTCGACAATTGACCATATGGAAGCACTCTTTCGTCACTGCTAACCCCTCCAGACACGCGTCGATCGCCATTGAGCTCGTGTGGACCAGTTCATCCACGATTTCCTGGGGCAGCGGCTGGTTGTCCGAGCTGCGCAACCCTTCTAGCAGCTCCACGAGTTGGGACAGCTGCTGGGCTCCAACCTTGCGAGGCTGCTTCTCGTCCGTGATATCCCCGTCCTTTGTCTGCTCGGCATATTCGCGAAGTATGTCTTCCGTGCGTACTTCACCATGGATCCGACCGATGTGGAATTCAAGCAAAAGAAGAATGGCCGCCACGACCTGCCGCATCGGCTCCTTGAAAGACGCGACCTCCTCGGGACCCCAGCGGCCCACTGAGAAGTCCAACGGCAGGAATGCCAAGCCGGGTTCCATCTTTCGATATTCCTGAATAATCTGAGCGTGTGTCTTATGTAGTCGGTCGACGTCCGGTTGCTGTGCTTTCTTCCCTAGCGTTACGGAGGTGAACGCGAGTGGCTGTTTGAGCAGCTCCACGATATCCTCCATACTATACAAAACCACATGTGAGGTCGATCGAGGAAAGAAGAGGACCGAACAAGCAAATCCGAGTCCCACACCGATGGCGGCCGGTTTCACGAGGGTCAGAGGCAGCGTTCCCGAGAACGAGGGTAGGAGGGGGGTAAAGTTGAGAAAAAGGTCCGAGATGATGATTCCGAAGATCGAGGTCAGGGTTGCTTTGGGATTACTTGCGCGCAGGCGAGCCTATCAATGGTTATTCCATTTCTAGCTGGCCAGTTTGCACAACGGGAGAGAATTTCCTACCATGAAGTAGATGAACGTGCAGATCAGACAGAATGTAATGGCTGTAACCCTCGTGTCCAGCATGTAGCCATCGTAGATTAACTGCTGTGTCACACTGGCCGTCGCAGTTCCTGTCGCGTTCGCTTGGGCTATCGCTGTCTGTTGCAACGATGCCAGTCGAGCCTGTGTGTCTGCTGCTGGTCTGGCCGCGTAAGCGGCCTTCATCGTGATGACGCCCCATGCCCAGGCGAGACATATTCCAATGAACAGAGTCAAGGCTCCCAAGAGGTAAATGAAAACGATCCCGGAAGGCGGGTTGAACAAGAGGACGAGGCTATTCAATCACACTCTCAGCATCGCGACCGAGAGACGGATGCGCTCAAAGAAGGGTACAACAATCGGTTATCGGGCAATCTTTACCTCGCAAAAAACGTAGCGGTACCAATACTGGTCAACGACGGAGTGATGAAGATCAACAGACTCGCCACCCAGAGAGCAACCCAGCACCGGAAGAAGACCTTGAGCTCACGCCCATTGAAGTGGTCCAGGAACGGAGGGAGTCGGAAACTCTTCTTAGGGAGTACATCATTTGGACTGGAATCAACACTGGCCTGTGGAGGCCGTTGGGACATTGCTGAGAGTGATATTTCTCAGCGCGCGCTGGTGATCATAGAGGATCTCCGATTGTGACGAAGATTGAAAAAAGACTAGGACAGTAAGGGATGGGGAATGCGGGAAAACATCCCTCGCATTCGGAGGGGGTATTTCATCATTAAGTAATATAAGGTTGGTCTTCCAATAACGCCCAGGGAAAGTGCAGATCCTTTCTTTAGTCTCAATAGTTCCACTTCTCGACCATGATTTATGCGTGCAGATCGAGATCCGGGGTTGTCCTATGCTAGATTTATGCACGATCCTTATGCATTAGATTACGTATTAATGAATCCCCGATAGCAAAATGAGTAGTAATGCCAGTTTTGGAGTCAATAGTTTTGACTTTTACCCCTTTTCTTATGTCTTTAGGCTGTTATACTATGTGAGTGTATCCTCCTATTTGAGTAGCTGTGGGTTGGTCCACCTCCTCTTCTTGGAATTTGCCTCTGTATATGGAGTATATTTATATATTTTGGTTCATACGACCCAATTAAGTTTTTACCCCTTTGTTGAAGCCACGTTTAGGAATCTCTCGCGTGGAATGGAATGCTACGTTCCTATTCTTGAGCATGGACCTCATCATTCCTCCCTATAGTTTTATTCAAGCAAAAGTGACAGTTCAACATGTCAACCTCTCGAAAATATCCGTAAAAATGGACCCAACCAAAGATAGGAATCTCGATCCCTCGGGAGACAAGGCTCATATATGTTGGTTGAAGTTCTGATAGACATTTGGTAGACTATGCATCGTCACTCGTATATGCAATGAGGCAGGAGTGGTATGATGGTTAAACTGTTTAAAAACTCCTCTCCGCGAAAGATACAACCGACCTACTTTGATATTAGGTGTGCCGCAAGCCATGAACAGACTGTAGTAAGGATGAATAGCTATTAACCCTCACAGGTTGGATCAGAACACTATTTGGATTCCAGCAGCAGGACATACGATTAAGTACGGTCATGCTCAAGGCAAGGTTATCCTGTGCCTTAGTGACCCTACGTGCGTGCGCGACGTCAAGTTACATCTTGAGGGCCGCTATTATATAAAGTACGTGACATATCCACCAAGCCCCAGGAGAATCAAGGCATAATCAACATAATGTGTTCTGCAGCTGGGACACGACGTTCCCTAGTGATTCACACCGACATTGCAAAGCATTTTGGAAGGAGTTGCCCTTCCATCACGATGTTTGGAGCTTTCTGCGGGTGTCAGCAGGATCATCCACAACGACCTTGGAGCCAGGCAACTATGAATTTCCTTTTCAAATGTGCCTGCCAGGACGATTACCGGAATCTATGCGCGGCATTGATGACTGTTATATCCATTATTTCTTGAGAGCACAGATCTATGGCCGGAAAGGCGAGAGTGTAGCCACGTCGAGGGAGGTCACCGTTCGAAAGGTGTACAACACGCCCTTGCGTACCGCTCCCAGTGTCAGAATCTCACCCTATGAGATAGAGTAAGGTCTTCAGAAGCTAATACTGGGTAGAGTGTCGAGAATGATTGGCCGGACAAGATAATGTACGAAGTCAGCATTCCAACCCCGACTGTCCAATTCGGCGGCAATATCCGAGTCACCTATCGCTTCGTTCCTCTGCTGAAGGGCCTCAACGTGAAATCGATTAGATCGGATATCATTGAAACACATACGGTATCGAAACCATATGCTTCTCGATCGCGAGAGGTGCTGACAGATGAATTTGACCCTCCAACCTGGGAAGAGATGGATATAAGTACCGATAATAGGTGTTGGTATCAATGCTCCCGGATGCTTCATCTACCAAAGTCTACCCGACAGTGTCTACAAAGCGTTGCGACAACGGTCCTGCAGGTTAGACATTCGATACGCTTTTCAATCACTCTGCTGAATCCCGACGGTCATCTATCCTCGGTTAGTTATTTCTATTCACCCACCCTCTGCACCATACTTATGGCCGGTAGGTTCGTCTTTCTCTTCCAATAGTCCTAATTTTCTATCCCTCGACCAGCGCTAGCCTCCGGATCTTATCAGACATTGCGACTTGGAACGAGGAAGACAACACACTGCCCCATTATAGCGACCATGTCCATGATGCGAAGCTTGTTGAGATATGCCCAGGCAACGCTTCAACCCAAGCAGGACCGGATTCGAACGAGAAGCCTCCGGACTACTCGGTATCTCACGATGCATCCGACATTCCCAGTTATTGGGATACGGTTTGAGCGAGAATTGCGTGGGGGAAGGAAAGGGCTGGGCTTTTGGGGCTGGCTGATCGATTGAGCCGATTAAGCCATGAGTCCGTTGTCGCATTTGACACGGGCCGTGTTGTGGACATCGCTCGAGAAAAGCAAAGACTCCTACGAGAAACGACTAGATATGTTGTGCTGAAATCGAGTAGCATCAGGGAAGGTGCAGGTATGATGGGCAAAAAAGGAACGGCGGGCCACGCTTGACGCTGCAAATGAACTATACATGACTCGATAGTGTTCCTTTGTATGAAATTGTGATGTATGCCTATCCGACATCATTCGATCCGATGTAACTCAACGTCAGACGTAAATTCAGATGCGAGCTTACAACCAACACCCAGCAGACCCTAGATGAAATTCGCCGATGGGAGCTTTACTTCTCTTTCAGCGCAATCGGCGGCGACTGTAGGCTGTGGTAGATCTCTGGTGTGTAGGGAGATAGGGTCCCTATAAGTTGTGGAAGCCTCCAGTGGCGTTAGAATCTAGAAAGTATCACAGAAGATCGTGCTTAACGCTGATAGTCAATTTTACCACGTGCGGAAACAATATTCCGAGGGAAGTCAATTGCGACTGCTCAAGCCTCCGATGCTTCCTTTGCGTAGCGCACTTGCCAAATGTGCTGTACCTGTCTCCCAGGCATTCGTTGCCACTTGGTTTTGGTCCGTCTCAGCCGGGAATCCACTTTCCTTCTGCATGTGTCAGGCTGGTGCAGTTTCCTTCTTTCATGAAAGTTCAGTTCGAGAGTCATATAATGTATTAATGAGCAGTCGTGGCAGATATCTGAAGCCAGCGGGTCGTGTTGGGGCACCTAAGGCCAAGAGCGGCGAGAGTGTGGAGAAGCAGGCAGCTGGCAATCGGAGAGACGAAACACCTCCGGCCCGACGACGGGTGACAACCGTGGGAGCGGTGTTGTTGTTGTTGCCAGCTGGACCGTGTGGTGCGATTCCCCGGTGGAAACCCGGTGGATTCAATTAGGGTTGCCGTTTTTTTCTCGATCGGGATCCCCCATACAAGGTACGCGGAGCCACCACTTTCCGATTCTTGCTGCCCTCTAGCCAGGGATTGCGTGGTATCTTTGGCTATAATGAATGACTTATTGTAGACAGGCATCCCGATGGCACGTGGGATATAATTAGGAGGAGGAAGTTGCCATTTCTCATGACCTTGTTAGCCACGACACAACTATGGTCTAATTTACTAGAGGCCACCGAGTACTTCCCGACTACGGGGATGGAAGAGGATAGAAAGATATAGATGCAATCGAATATTGAATTAGGTGCATTTTCACTGTCAACCGGCCGTTGCAGGCATTTCCACCTTTGGTACGAGTTGAATCATGTTGTGGGGCTTGCGTGCGAAGCGAGAGTTGTGGACCCAATCCTGCGTAAGGATCGTTCCAGAGTACGGATATTCCAGAATAACCAGCTCGTTGGCGTAATGTACGGAGTAGAAAGAGATTTGTTCCTCGGAAAATCCCCCAACGGTATTCATTTGACGACCCAGATACTGTATAGGCACCTGGTAATGGGGTTACACTTGACATGAAACGGGGGATCCTTCGGATTTATATACTGTGGCCTTCGAATTATACTGATAGAGTCATCAATTCAATGTCGTACCGATCGTAGATTTGAATAAAAATAAATATAGAGATCCATGTAGAATCGTGTAATATACAGTGGCACAGCCAGCATACCAATTATAACTATCCTGCACAACACACATTATGGACACAAATTTCTGGCCAAGGCTCTCCTCATCAATGAGCTTAACAGCGAGGATCGGATACGATCTACAAAGCGGCTTCCACATGTTCAACCTGCTTGACCTTCATGTCACCATGGTCGTCCTTGTTCTCCAACTGCGTAATCTGTGCTCCCAGACCCGTGCAAACATAAGTGGAAAACTCTTTCGTGGGAACCCTGTTCTGGAACATTTCGTCCAGCTCCTCCAGGGATCGGTCTTTGGTCTCAGGCAGAAGGAAATATACGAAAGCGATCGCGGCAACCGAGAAACTGCCGTAGATAAACGTGACGCGACCACCGATAGCCGCTTGGACGTATGGATTGACGAAATTGATGGGAACGGAGGTGACGAAGCTGCCGAGCGAGGCCAACAGAAGAGTCCGTTCTCGCAATTGTCCCGTCCCAATTTCACCAGAGAGAATCCAAACACCCGGTCCCCATGATAAACCGTAGAAGACATACCACAGAATGAGCATCGCCACGCAACCATTCTGGGTCATCAAACTGAGGTTGTCGGTCCCGTGCGCACTGGCGCCACCGACTCCCATCATCATGGCAGCCATGAGCAACGCACCCACGAGCATATTAATACGCCGTCCGAGCTTATCGAAAGTGTACAGGGAGATGAGGTTGGCCACAAGACCGCAAGTCTGGACAATGACGTTCGACTTCAATGGATCCGGAAATCCCAGCTGTTCCATGAACGTCACAATAAAGTTGTTGATAAACGAGATACCCTGCGCCTGCTGCAGGATTTGAGTGCCCATCGCAATGACGGTTCGTCGCAGGTTCACCCCGCGAAAGCAGTCGAGCAAGCTCGTTGCCTTATAGAATTCACGCTGCTCTTCCAGCTGGAGCTGTAAGAGGTGAATTTCCTCTTTTGCGTTGTAGTCGGGCCCAAACAGAACTTTCATCGAAGCTTCGGCTTCCTCCAGCCGTCCGCGATAGACCAAGTATCGAGGGGTCTCGGGGAGAAAGGCATACCCAAGCACGATTCCTACCGGAACGAAGAGCTGACAGAGAATGACTGTGCTACGGGGCGGTTAGTTAAGCCGAGTAATCCAAGGAGAAATAGGCCAGAGAAGACATGGCACTTACAGATACGCCCATTCACTTTTGATGTTCTGGCAGAGGAAAACCACGAGTATCCCCATGAAGCCACCGAATGTATTCCAAATAGAGTAAGCTGTCAGAAACGCACCTGAACAGATATGGTTAGCATTCACTTCCTGCCCGTCACCATCTCGCCTTGTCCATTTACGAACCTCTAACCTTGGTGGGAGCACATTCGGACTGATACATCGGCACCACATTGGAGGCGACTCCGATGCCGGAATATACCACGATACGGCCAACAACAAGCTGCCAGAAGGAAGTGATGGCAGAAGCCTCCAGAACCGTTCCAACAGCCAGGAGACCTGACATCACTAACAGTGTCGGCTTCCTTCCCAAATTCGAACATAACCAAGGAGCCGCGAGACATCCGAGAATGATACCAGCTGAACCGGTACCTGTGCCGGCCGACTGCTTCTCCGAGGGAAGACTGTATCCACCGGTGCTTGGATCATACGCGCCATACTTTTTGTTGAACTGATCCAGACCCAAGGCACCTCCCCACCAGGAGTTGTCAAATCCGAATCCCATAGCGCCCAAGGAGACGAAGCATCCGATGAACACGAGACGGGCATTGAGCTCCTGGTAGAGAGCGGACTGCTTGAAGGACCCTAACATATTGCCGGTGGTCGCAAACCAGGCACAATTAGAGGGGGTGAAAAGTGAGACGAGTTTGCATACACATCGTAACGGTGCAAGAGTTCCCCGGCATACTTATATTAATAAATTAAACCCCCATCGACCCGGGGAAGCGAAAGGCGGAGCGGTATACGGAGTAGTGACAAGACCGCTGGTTGAGACTAACGAAGTTACTGACGCCATAAACCTCGGATTGGCACGTTCATGGCAGCCTTACTATAGTCTATTGGGGGTAAACGTAGGCCCGCGGGGATTTAGTTGGGACGATTAGGGCTAACTCCACGAGATTGGGGAAGCCGGAACCCCCATGGGGCCATTCTGGGTGGAATGGATTTAAACCCGATTGAAACTGTGGGGAACGTCTTTCTCGGGTTCGTGAAAGTTGAAGCTACCGATGAAACTTCCGATCGAATTCCGCCTGGTTCAAACTGCCCTTTTCGGCCCGGCTTGGCCCCGGTTTTTTCGTCGTCAAAGTAGTTGGTGGCTGCAATTACCCTTTTCGGCGTATTGTGGATGCGGGAATTCTGGGGATATTCTTTCTCGCAACGAGGTGTCAAAGTGGATTTTTCTCTTCTGTTCATGTCGTCATAATCTCTGGTTGTCTGTGTCTGCAAGTTTGAAATAAGAAACGGAATCCCTCGCTCTTTCAGCATAGTAGGGAAACTCTCATTGGATTCCTGTTGAGTTGACTCCAGATCTCACTATGGCACAGACCGAGTGTATACAGACATTTGCTTCCAAGCCACGGGTGTTTATCCTGAGCGACATCTCCAACGAACCTGACGATGCAGAATCCCTCGTTCGGTATCTTCTCTACTCGAATCAGTTCCAGACCGAGGGATTGGTCGCCTGTACATCGACATGGATGAAGACCAAGGTGTGTCCACAGGACATGCATAAGATTATCGATGGCTATAAAAAGGTAGTCGACAACCTGAATGCCCACGCCCATCCACAGGATCCGTATCCGACCGCAGAGTATATGAGAAGCCTGATTAAGAAAGGCGCTGAGGTATGACTCCCTGCAAATGTGGGCTTTCCGTCGGGAAACTGCCAGCTTACGCAATACGATAGACGTATGGAATGTCGGCGGTCGGAGACGATATTCCGCTCAGCGAGGGCGGACAATTACTACTAGAGCGTATCGAGGCAGATTCGACCGAGCCTCTTTGGGTTCTGTGCTGGGGTGGCACCAATGTGCTCGCCTCGGTCTTGCTCAAGATTCAAAACACCAAGTCGGAAGAAGTTGCGGCAGCACTCAGATCCAAGCTGCGTGTCTATACGATATCCGACCAGGACGACACCGGTGTATGGATCCGCTATCGATACCCCGATATCTTCTACATTTGCTCGGTTCATGGATGGAATATGTACGGTATGGCTGCCTGGTGCGGTATTTCTGGCGATGGCTGGTATGGATTTGATAAAGGCGGTCCCGACCCCAGCAAGATCAGCAAGGAATGGATTCGGGAGAATATCCAGATCGGACCTCTTGGTTCCACATACCCGGACTACATGTTCATCCCCGAAGGCGATACCCCAACCTTCCTTTACCTGATTCAGAATGGCCTTGGAGTTCCAGAGCGTCCGGAGTGGGGCTCATGGGGAGGTCGCTATATCGCAACGGACATCAGCGGCAAAGGCCTCCGTAATGGACACTACAGTGACACCGTCGATGAAGCAGTTGGGCTAGACGGAAAGACGCACAAGTCCAACCATGCGACGATCTGGCGCTGGCGTGATGCTTTCCAAAACGATTTTGCGGCGCGTATGCAGTGGACGCTCTCGCCTGACTTGAGCAAGGCCAATCACCAACCCGTCATTATTCTGAACGGCAGCAAAGGACTAGAACCATTACATCTTGAGTTGGAGGCGGGTTCGATATTCGAGCTCGACGCTTCCGAGACATACGACCCGGACACAAACGATTCCCTTACGTTCAAGTGGTATCAGTACAAAGACCCGAGCGCGACGCAGTGGTCTGTCCACCACGAAGTGGGACAGCTGCAGTTTGAACCCCTAAACTCCACTGGTAGCAAGGTCAAAGTGACTGTGCCGCCGCCTGAGAAGTGTTGTCTTGAGCTTATCAGTCGCGAAGCGCTCCCTCGAGGCCAGCTACTGCATATCGTTTTAGAGGTGAAAGACAACGGGACGCCGCCATTGACTAGCTACCGACGAGTCACTGTCCAGACTTTGAACGAGAAACTGCTTGGTGGTGGAGGTGGTGCGGAGGCTATTGGCGACGTTATGAGAGACATGATGTAACACGATATGATATAGACAGATCTATTAATTGATTCGAGGCATTAATAGATGCCTCGGCTTTCCGTTGTTCACAACTGGCCACTCGCCACTAAATACTTCGTAGATATAATCCGACTTGCAGCTGCAATAACAGAAGCCTTTAATCCATGACTTTATTCTGGTCAACCCATGCGCGGATGTCCCAGAAATTGCGACATTTGTGCATGGTGTTGAAATCAACATAGCGACCCAGAGGCGCTGTATCATCTGCCACGATCAATACCGGAGTTACATCAGCTGTGCACATCAAGTTCAGCCGCAGCGTCTCTAGGCAATGGTCTATGTCACCCTTTAGAACGAGTAACTTCTTTATACATGAAACCATAGCTACTCACCGATATGCGTGGATGTAACGGCGGTATCTTGCGACTCAAATTGGGACGCTGGATACCCAAATTCTTCCTCGTACTCCTTCTGGTAGATCTGTAGCCGGATCATGTGCTACACGTTCCTGGTCAATAGAATGTCTCCAAGGAGCGGTAGGATATATGACTAACCAAGCAGTGCAGCTGATGAAATACCTCCAGGTACCCTACGTAACCATCGCCTCTTTTCTTCGGGGTTCGGAGCCAGCTCACAGTCGACGATTTATTGAGCAAGGGCAGTTTCGTCTCTGGGATGTTGATGGCCGGTGCTGAAAGGCTTAGCTTCGATCTCGTGATTGCAACATACAGTGTCGGAGCAAGTGCTCGTCTTACCCATGAACAGTTTATTCCATGCGGCCTCTGTCTGGTTGGTAGGCCGTCCCCGATAGACGGACGGCTGTTCAAAGTCACCCGCTATGTTGTAGGATGTATATCGGATGATCCCTGCATCTATAACGGGTGCTATTCTGAATTCAGCCACTCTTCAAAGTGTCTATACGTCCGACTTACGCACAGTAGGAGGAAAGTCGGGATGTGCACACCTGGTCTGTAGCGACTGTCTGATACCTGAACGCGAGGAAGCCAAATGCAGTGAAGAAGAAAGCCAGTTGGAGGAACCAGGGGACTGTGCGGGCCAGAAAGGAGGGAGGGGAGGTAGACAATCCATTTGAGCCCACATGGGTGTATAGGTGCCTCTGGGGCGACATATCCGCTCTGTGTCGAATATCGTGTAAGAGGCGTTTCATTATCGTCGGACTGCACGATGAGCTTTGGGCAAGCTTAGAGAGGTATTTGAAAATCATCAAGAAATGCAACGGGAAAGCTTACGGCTCAATGCAGACGGCATCAGCAGGAGCTATCATAAGACAGCCTGCTTCCTGTGCCGCACGGGGATAGATATCATCATTTAGCACCCAATCTGAATTATCTGACCGTGTAACTGCCTGGATAAGGTGCCGAGATGTACGTCCCGATCCTTCACTCAAACCTGTTCTTTAACATCTCCATATTAAGTCACATAACAGCGTAGCATTGAACGGACTAACCAAGAACCCTTGTATGAGATCCATACTGAGGCCCAATAAATACGAGGCCAGAGTGCATCCATGTGCAACAGAGTGGGTGAGAAGGCATCGGAGCACTATCATGTCCTGTTAAGTGTGGTTACATTCTCCTTGTGGGCAGCGGCCTTGGCACCACGAAGCCCAGCTTCTTACTTGATGGGTAAAGAGAGGCTGTTTTCGAGCTTGAACGGCCTTGTCTAGTCATTCGTCGACATTCTGAATTCAACGAGGGATCACGTTCCCGGACCATGTTCCCTGGGCACAGGAATTTAGATCCACAACAAGGCATGGGACTGACAGTGGAGGGGATCTGAGGATATTACAGTGCCCGTAATAGTAGATGCCCCGGCGGATACCGTTTCTTGGCGGCTTAGGCCCCTCACGCAGGATTCCATAGTTACTTGAGATCCATCCTAGCGCTTACGTGAACATGTGGACTTCCAATAGACTTGTTGGTAGCACTGCAGTGGTAACTTGTGACGACCTCGAAGATAGTGACAATCTATTCGTAGTGGAGAAAGGTAGCGTGATGAAGATCAGGACAATGGAGGCAGACCCATTTTCTCAACCCATTCACGGATCTCCCAAAAGTTCCGACACGTGTGCATAGTATTGAAATCAGGAGTTCGTCCTTGAAAGGCGTGTGGGTCATCTATAAACAGTAAAGGTGTCACATCCGAGGTGCACATAAGGGTAATGCGCAGGAGTTCAATGCAGTGATCTGGGTATTGGGTTAGTATTCGACGCCGGATGGTGCTCGAATGTGCCAATGATGGTAGAAGTACCTATATGGGTCTTTTTGATTGCCTCATTTCCAGGGCCACTTCCATCTGGCCATTCACCAAAATGGTCATGGTAGCTGTCCTTATGGACTTCCAAACGGAGCGTATTCTATATATTATTAGATCATCAATGGATTTCACCTATAAGTGACAAGAGGTGGACCTACTATGCAGTGTAACTGGTGGAAGACCTCAACCAAGGCAGCGAGTTCATCCCTGGCCCCATGATCAGGACTAGGAGGCGCGTGAAACCAGTTCAAACTTGTCGGACCGGACTTATTGAGCACGTCTAGCTTTTCTCTTGGTACCCCGATTGCAGGAGCTAATTGGCTTAGTGTCGCGTCTATGGTGGAGGAGCGGTGTTGCTTACTTTCCCAGAGCGCTTTCCACGACGCTTCGGTAAGATTGCTGGGCTGTCCCCGATAGTTCGAAGGTTTGTCGAATTCGTTGTCGAAATTTTTGGATTCATACTTGATAAGCCCTTCTTCAATTAGAGGAGCTGAGGTTTGCGTTAGACTGTGTTATTTGGGAGTATAGTGGGCAAGGTAAGTGTGATGTGTGAGCATACAATATGGTGACAGTTGATGGGTACATTGTAGGGCGCTTGGCTTCATTGTAAATGCAACCAGGCCGAGCGTCAGAGAGACACAGAAGGCCAAAATGTGGATGAGCCAGCTGAGGCTACTTCTCGGCGGCCTCAGGAATTCTTCCCTGAATGGAATCCGCTGTTCGAGGAATGGTTGGGTAGGACTAGAGCTATCCTCCGAGGTGCGTTCAGCTGATGTTGGAGGTGCCATGACTGCTGTTCCTGCTGGGCATAGAAAAAGCAGTATTCCTGAGATAAAATGATGGAGAACGGGAAACGCTCGTGTTCTGGGAGAAGGGAAGCCTGAGACTAGAGGGAATCTTCTACAGTTGAGCTTTCTGTGGTCAAACAAGAATACCGAATAACACCCCAGGATACTCATACTTCTGGCATTGGCAAAGGATCAGATACCCTGGCATGGTCGAATGTAACGTTACTGCAGTATGCGTCCGGGGCTCGGTGACCATTTGCATCCGACCTAATGGCCAGAAATTTCGTAATAGTATAAGTTGTTCGAACATTCAACGCTGTTCTCAATGCTATATAAGCCCCCCAAGTTGCGGCCCTGAGGTGCCCCATATTGCAAGTGGAGCAAACCAAATCTTTTCAATCAGTCAGTTATAAGTACTTCACCAGAGAGACCCGAGCGAAAATGAAGACCTTCTTGCCCCTCGTTTCGCTTCTGATGGGCGTAGGGATGACTTCTGCTGCCCCCGCTCTAAAGGTATGGACAACTTCAATAGCCAGAAATGTGAAATATAAGCAGTAATTAATAAGAACAGGTCGCCGCTGAACGCGACGTCACCCCGGAAAGCGCACACTCATTTAAGATAAACGCCTACAGTTCTCCTCCCTCTGATGGTAAGGTTAATGATGCCTTGCACCGCAGGGAGGAGGTCACCCCGGAAGGTGCAAATCTATTCATCATTCATTCTTATGGCAATCCATCAGAACGCAAAGTCGATGATACTTTAGAGCGCCGAAACGAGGACAGTGTCGACGGCGCACGTATCTTCAATGCCATCGAGTCTTATGGTTCTTAACCATGTCGAAACTTGATTATTCTATGCAGCGCCTGGAAGAGTGATGGAGCTTCGGACTACCGGTTTATTCTCACCGCGAGTGACTCCTGATGACAAGATATATGTATATCGGGTATACTGCGCAACGAGCATAGTATAGTGAAACTGTCAAGCCGGTAACCTAGGCTAATCTGAACTTGTCGGGATGTTTAACTACGTGACTGTCATATAACTACCGAACAATGGCACCTCAGGCTCATCTCCTCGGCGGGCAGATCATACCACAAACGTAGTATGTAGTCAAAGCGATTGTCCTCCCTTCATTGATTGTTGTCGTCAGCATTGCGCCGTACCGTTTAAGGTAAGAAAGTTCCATTGCCAGCCACCATGATATGATTGGCTAGGTATGGAAGCTCAGGGAAACTAGAATCTTGCCAGTGTTGGTTGCTCGCACCATGGGTGGCATAAACCTACCCGATTATACTAATACGAGGGCCGTAGGTTTACTTTTTTCGGTTGCGAGCAATTTAAAGGAACATGGTCTAACACTCAAACAATCAAGACTACTGCTGCTATGTCTTTGATAAGTCAATTGTTCATTTGCTCGTATCACTGCGTGTGCCTGAATATGATTTCATCTCCACTAACGTATCTCGCGCGTGACTATTGACTCTATATACCCTGTCGGTGAAGCTTTTATCGGCTAGCTTTCCCCGCACGGGACTTCAGCACGGACAATATCTCGCGGAAATTGACGCTATTGGACTGCCGCTCCAACTATCCCTTCCTGCTCTACCGACGCTGCTCCACCCCCGCATTTATGATGGGGAACTCTCGTGATCGCCGTATCATATAGCTTCTCCATGCTCAGAGGGTAAACGGTGGTGTAAAGAACACAATGCCATGGTTTGCCATGGCCTGCAATGGCGTGTAGGCCGGTGCGCGGAGTTTTCCTAAAGCTAATAGTATAAAACCCCGAGGGCACCATGAGCAGGGCTCCAAAAAAGATTAACTCTCTCTGGTCTTCACTGTAACATCAGGTGGAGTAGTTAAAACATTTGCAATGACATCTGAAAGCAGGGGTATTGACGCAGCGTGGCCACCTGGGACTGTTCGCATTGAAGGTATATAGAAGTACTGTACTTTCCATTCATGGCCTTGATGCTAAATATTCCATATGACAGGAGCTTTCGGGTCTGACCAGGGATCAAACATTATTCTACAACCAAAACCAAGTCATGACCCCAACGACCCGCTTGTGCGTTTGAGCTTCCGCGAGGGCAAGGAAACCCTGCTGATAGACAACAGAATTGGTCCACATGGCGCAAGCACCTCAACTTTTCCTTGGTTTCCTACTATGTGATCATGGTCTTTGCATTGTAGGTCCTATCCTCTCCGGTCAATATATCTCATCCTGTCTTACAACTCGCCCAGAATTGATGTGGCAACGGTTACTTGGGGTCCCGTCAACGCTGAGCTCGGTTTTAGCTTCGAGATCCTGAATGACAGCTACGCAGCAGGATGTGGGGCGCTCTGCATCGGAAGCGTGATTATCATCCCCTTTGCCCTTAAATATGGTCGACGCCCGGTGTATGTCTTCAGTACTGCGTTCCAATGTGCTATCAGCGTATGGACGGCACGGATGATGAATGTCGCGGACTTAATGTTAGTCAACATCCTGAGCTGCGTTGTGGGGGCATTGGCAGAGGTGCTGGTTCAGATGACTGTAGCAGATGTCTATTTCGTCCACCAGAGGGGATTGATGAATGGTATCTACGTCTGGATCATGACAGTGGGAACTAGCCTGTCTCCGCTGGCCGGCGGGTACATCGTAGACTCTCAGGGCTGGCGTTGGGTCTGGTGGTGGATGGTGATTTTATTTGGTGCTGGATTCGCCGCGTTTCTATTCCTGTATGAAGAAACAAAGTTCGTTGCGACTCCTTCTGAGCAGGGTCCTCCCTCTATGTCGCCAGAAAAAGCTCCCAACAGAAAGCGAAGCTTTGAACATCAAGAAAACGCGACAAAAGATGAAGAGAAGCCACAGGAAGACAGCAAAATCCGAATGGAGGCTGAAATAGGAAACTGGATCGACCCTTCTATTCCCAAGAAGACCTATCTGCAGAGGCTTGCGTTGTGGACCATCTCACCAAGCTCTCTGGCCAATTTCGCACGTCATAGCTATGAACCCTTTGTCATACTTTTCACAATTCCTGCCATATTCTTCATGGCCGTTGTGTATGGAGCCATGACAGCCGCAGTGACTGTTACCGTCACGACGCTTTCGTCGTGGATGACCATTCCGCCATATAATTTCACTGCCGCGCAGATTGGCCTGATGGGTCTCCCCTCATTTATAGGCACATCCTTGGGGATTCTCCTCGCAGGGCCCTTGAGTGACAAACTCATTGTTCTTCTCGCGCGGAGAAACAATGGAATTTATGAGCCTGAGATGCGCCTCTGGCTATCCTTGGCATTCACTCCCTTTGTACCTGCTGGACTGATCATGTTTGGAATCGGTTTAGACAAGGGGCTTCCGTGGCCTGTTCCAGCTGTAGGCCTCGGATTAGCCTCCTTTGGCTCAACACCACCTAGTAGCGTCTCTCTAACATATCTTACTGATGCCTACACCGATGTAAGTTGCAATCCAAATCATGTCTCTATGCTTCGCTCACGGGTTCACTTGGACAGATTGTGGCGGGCTCTCTGGTGGGTGTTACCTTCATCCGTAACCTCATCTCCACGGTCTTTGTGTTTGCTCTGGCTCCGTGGATCGCCAGTTCCGGGTTGACGGGCTTTTACATTACATTCAGTGTGATCTTGACCGTCATACTCCTTGGCAACATTCTGTTCCTCATATACGGCAAGAAACTTCGCGTTCTGGGAGCGAGGAGATATCTGTATTTTGCAGGGAACCAGATCGACCTGCGCGAATGAATACTGATGTGTCCATTGTAAGCCTATGCAGGAAGCGAGTCATAGTGCCAATGAGACTTGAGGATCGGTGAACCATAGCGGTAACAGTGGTATTGTACTTAGCAGTCATTTCTGAGCTCGAGAATTAAGATAGAAAGGAATTGGAACTATTTTATGTTCAAACGTTGTGTCTTGGGGGATGTCGTTAACATTTCAACACTATCCTGGTTAATAAAACTAGAGACCGTTACAAGCCTCACCAAGGAATTCTATATATCCTCTCCTCCGGGGGTCTCGATGGAAGGGTCAACATGGTAATAGAACCTTCTCTCATAATAGACCCGGACACAAGGCCGGCATATAGGCGCCTAAACGGTTCCTCAGCCTTGTACGGCTGACCTGAATGTCGATCGCTATTCAACCGTGTTACTCGGAAGAAAAGAATCGGACCAAATGCCATGCGCCAAGCCCCTCAGAAATGTTCTACGTCTCCACATCGCTTAGCGAGGTCGATCGTATCTTTCTTCAGCATAGCCTACAACTGCATTTCCTGACTAGGTTAGCGGATGAAGCGCCTCTTCGCGAATGACAATGGGTTCCTCGACCAACACCTTTGATTTAGCCGCAGGATAAGATGAGATGGGGCGGCGGTGCTGCCGCCAGCTGAAGCTTGTCTGGACAGAAATCGCTGAGCCTGGACATTCACAGCCCCGCTAAATTGAGCATTGGATTCACACATCATAGTAGGCTGATCCTGACTTGTCCCCCACTTCCTGTCACATAATCATACACCTAACGGCCGTACGTACAGACTAGCCCTGCGCCCCAGACTGGTGGGCTGAGCTGACCGATCTAAAATGATATCACTGCTGGAGGCCCAAGCCCTGCTGCAGGTCTAAGAAGAGTGACATTGAGAAGATGACAAGTCCCTCCCAGGCCGGATATAAGATGGCTGGAGGCCCTCTCCTGGGACCTGGGTTCATCTGCATTGATTCCCCTCTGCATCGCTCGCTGTTCTGTACCTTGCAGTCGAATTACTCTTTCCTTGGCTATATTTCATTATTTACATACCCGTCTATCAATTACCATGGCTAATCGCGAATACTACGGCAACAATGTCCCCCTCAACTTGGTCGGGGAACAGGAGAGCCGGCAGTTTGCTCATCCTCAAACACAAATCCAGAGCCCAGACTCACAGTCTAGTTTCGGCCAAGTATGTTATTCATCTCAAGAGCTACGATACTCCTACTGGGAAAGCCTCGGAGGCTGATAGAAGATAGTTCTCCAACCAGAATGAGCACAATCTTCCTTCCGCTCCAAACACCACCCAAAACCTCCCCTACGAACAAGGCCAAACGCAGTGGCGTGACCCCACCAACCCTGAATATGGACCGAATGGCGAGGAGGGGGAAAAAGGGCTAGGGTCAACGCTTGTCGGCGGCGCGGGGGTATAGTTTCCCCCATCACCTAGACTGAACTCTCATTTCCAAGAAAAGACATCTAACTCATTGAACCCAGGGCGCATTCGTCGGTCACGAAGTCGGCAAGAAATCAGATCATGGCGTACTTGGCACGATAGGAGGTGCGATTGCTGGAGCTTTTGCTGCGAATCTAGCTAGTAATGCGGTCAAGAATCACGGAAACGATCATGGAAACGATCATGGAAATAATTATGGAAACAATTATGGATACGATCATGGATACGATCATGGGCACTATCATGGGCATAGAGGCAGGCTTTCGTGTGGAGAAAGACATAGGCAGCGGAAAATTGCGAGGTTGGAGAGGAAGTTGGATAGATTACAATGATTTTTTATGGATCAAGGGGCGTGTTAATTGTCTTTGGGGTTTTCTTACCTCTGTTTAGTTATTTAGGCTTCGGTGATATGGCGGTGTTTAGGTGTTTCGCAATTTTTATTTCTTCGCCACTGGATTATTCCTCTCTAACCACCTAAAGGTAGCTTCTCGATATTATTCGATGAGGAATCTATTGCGTTATGGATCTTGATCATTGCTACTACAACAGTACAGTTGCACCACACAATGAAGATTTGAATGCCGCTCCGCCAGTGTTGCTCACATGGAACGATTGTCCACATACAAAACCTGTCAATGGCCTAATTCCCATTGAGGACCCACCGGTATCTGGCTTTGCCAGCCGGCATATCCTGGATGGTCTGATTCGCCTGCCTCATCGGGTCCTCCTGCACCCACGACTTTGACATTTTTTGTAACGGCCAGTTCCAACATCTCACGAATCTCGCCAGGGCCACCCATTAGAGAACTACCGAATTTGGCTCTTTTGACATTCAACGGCGCGGCTGGAATAGATAGAGATCCAGTGCTTTGCATTATACGTGAGCCCAAGGAGCTTCGGGTAGTACGTCTCTAGACCAGCAGACCACTCCTCACAGTGACCTTGGCGACCCAGACAAGAATCTTCGGTCACCGACTTTGATACCATTCTCAACGTTGGAACCGACCCGGACAGCAATCCCAACGATTTCATTGCCAACGCACCAAGGATATAAGGTAGGATCTTAGACGGTCGGAGATCAGGTCTATATAAGACCATGCTAGGAGATACCCATCCGCTTCACAACTCGATTCAAAGGCTGTAGTGTGATCTACCGAGTACGCCAATTCTCGAGAAAAGTAAGCGGAGAACGAACAATGCCTGTAAAGCTAGATCACTGCATACATTGTACAGGATCCACTTCGAAGTCTTTATTATTCAGCTAGCTGACCCGCGATGGATTGTGGGGTTCGGTCATGTAAGGATGTCTTTAACAGGACGTTTGTTTCTCTACCGAGTCTCCCCCCGCAATGTATGGGGAGATTGATATCCACTTGCTTATCAATGAGATTATGCACTGACATTAACTATCACGTGACCATCGGCGGTGTTCCTGCCAAGTGGGACTTTACCTGCTACTGCCCGCTACATAATCTCATGAGTTCACACAATGCCCCCGAAAGCGTCTAGACGTTCATACTAGAGTCCACCGTCTCGCAGGCGCAACAAGTGAGTGCGAATACATCCACCTCCGGCAAGCCCTGACAAGACGGTTCAGGGTGGACTATAATCTTCGCGGGTGTCCAATTGGTCTACCTACAAGTGCAGTCATTAAACCGATATCGATAGGAAACGGCTCTTTCCATGAAGATCGCTATCGAGTCTGTGATCGGATAGGCCGACTAGAGCTATGATATACCTGGAGGCTGTCCTTCCACACAGCTTGTAAGCCCTCAGGGTGGATTCGTGACAGCTCGAGAAAATGGTTCTGTCCGATATGTGTCCGGCATAGCTGGCATATTTCCATTCCACATTTGACGCCGCCCGGGTCGCCTCAACCAGCTCCAAGGGTAGTGCGGAACTCCGGTGCTCCCTCATCGGATCCCCATGAATCGACACTGACCACACCAGCAGCCACTCGGTCACAAAGCAAAGCCACCACCCCGATTACGGGGAACAGCTCTTATATAACCCAACAGAAGCCTATTGCGCTTCGAGGTCGCAAGTCCCGATTGCCACGCTCTTTATTGAGGTGGAGACATCACTTTCGCCCATATACCGGGAGCTTGAGTCGGCGACCTCGCTCGAAAAGCAACTTGAGCTATTGCGGGAGGAAAACTCGCGATACCTGCAAATGATCAAGATCCGGGATCAGGATCTGATCGCTCTGCGCAGAGAGATGGGCAATCAGCGCATCTCGGATGGAGAACTGGAAAGCCTGAAAGCCAGGGCTGATCAATATGACACGGTCTTGCAAGAGTTTGAACGAACTTTGAGCTAAAGATATAACCCTCGCAGGGGATCTCACAGCTGCAAGGGAGGAGGCGGCAAAGACTAATACAGCTTTAGACAGATGGAAGGAGAAGCTTGTAAGGCTTATTCAAGAATGAATGACAAGCTGGGTCAAAAGTCTGAGTACAAACAGCAAAGTCAAATATCGCTGTTTATGGCGTCCTCACAGACGCATATCAATGGGATTTTGTTTATTTGAACGAAAACAGTAAAGTGAGGAATCTCCTACTTGGTTTGGTAATTCTCAATTCTTTACTAACATAGTATAGTACTCTTTGATAACGTTCAGGTGGGACAGTGGCCAATCCCGGCACATCAGGGACATACTATATTGGATGGTGGCTTCTGCGGAGGTCCAGTCGCCACGTGGGTCAGACTCTTCGTGAGCATTGTGCTTTGTAAAGTTGGGGTCATAGAGCCAGTTATTGGGCATGGTTCCTGTGTATATGTTATAGAAACTGCCGTGCGGCCAATCGAACTTTGTTGCAAAAGTCCCTTTAATGCATTGCTTGCCAGAACAATCTACGGACAGTGTAGGGCACAAAATCACCAGCTTAGAATGGCTCCCCCCAAGCAAGGTCACGTCTCTGTCCTTGCACCACTCAGGGAACCAGGCTTGTTTTATCGGATTGCCATCATCGACACCAGGCGAAAACCCCATCCAACCGTAGCAGTCGGTGTTGATCGTGAAATCAAACTGGGCCACATATTGGGTTAGAAGGGTATTTCTTGCGAGTCTCTTGCGGCTCCTGACCTTTCTCATGCGCATTGGATCTACCCAAAATAAGAAAGGTAGGGGACTTGGTGCAAAGGTTCCGGCGTCCACCCAATATTGCACAATCTCCAAGCGGATATAATCTCGGTTTGGCGTCCACTTAGCATGGGTATCGAACATTCCAGGACGGTGGCTATAGGGCCTATCGGGAGGCATTTCGGGGTTCCAGATACGGACAATCGAATTTGGAGCCTGCTGAACAAGCATAAGCCGCCAGCTCGCCTCGGGCCGCAAATACGCCTGTTCTTTTTTCTCTGATAAAATATAGGGAATTCCACCGAGTCTGCCGCATAACTGTTTACTGATTCTTGGACGTGAGGGAAGTTGTGCGCGAATAGACTCAACCCATATTCTTTCGACCACGAGTGGGTTTTTGATTGGCGGCTGGCCTGGCCCTACCACATCCACAGGGATATAGAACAGTGCCTGTTGTATCTTGCGGGAGCTTTTGATGAGGTTATTCCACGTGCAACAGACTCGAGATGATATTAGCAATGTATGCATGTCCAGACTCAGCAAGATGGCTTCCAGGATCTCGGGGATGGAGAATATTCTGGATGCATCTGACAAGCGATAGAGCTCGTTTTTAGGGAGTGTGGAGAGTCTACTTCTCTCCCACGAAAGCATCAACGATGGATCAGACATCCTGGCTAAGACTGGGGAGCTTGGATGCTTTCAAGGTCGTTTCGGAAATGATGATTCTGGCAAATTGGAAATGTTGAACAGGCTAGGCAGAAATGACTCACTTGGTGGGCGTGTCAACATAACATCATCACCTTGGGTGTTTGGTTGCGTCACTGCCGCGCGTTAAGGATTCTGTATAGAATAGGGCTCCGGTCCTAGACGTGGCTGTCCCCTTAACAACGTACACCCCAATGTACTTTCCCGCAGAGCTCAATCCACCACACCCCCCCTCGATTTCAGTGACGCTCATACTTCCCCTTACGTGGTTAGAACCTCAAAAAGCAGGGGCTGGGAAAAGAATGGCATCGTATATAATCATCTACAAGAAGATCGCATCTGTCTAGTACATGCTTTGCACCGCGAATCCTCCCATTGATGCATGCAAGAAATACATAACCTTGACTAACTAAAAATATTGCATTTCTCAAAACATGTCACTAGGAGGCAACTTCAAGCACCTAGGGGTGTTAAGGCAAAGAAGGACCTCGTCGACTATTTCCTGCCAACGCCCAGGACCGCGACGCCTTTGCACACATTCCCATTCTCCTCCAGAATTTTCGCATACTCTTCACGAACATGATATTGCTCTTCAGCAGTAAGATCACCCAAGACCATCTTGCTACCAGGATTTGAACTTGTGCACATCATCTCGGCAAACTTGCTATTGTCTTCAACAGCCCAGTTGAACTCGACGTACTCGGTATGGACGTCGCGGAAACCAGCAGATTCTAGCTCTTCTTTCACTCCAATGGCCTCTTTCCAATGGGCGGGGATTATATTGCTCCCTCTTGGCGGGGTTAACTTCGAACAGAAATGTTAGATAGTTGATGCAACATGAAACCGAAGAGTTTGAAAAGTCTTACGTTATCATGCTTCACGGCAGGTCGCACCTTTTGCGCCGCTTGAACCAGGAGTTCCATCCACTCGACCTTTGCCCAACTTGTACATGCAAAGACGCCACCGGCTTGCAGTACCCGATGAGCCTCTATCAGCCCCTTGATTGGGTCTGGAAGCATGAAGTAAACAAGGCTCCCCATGATATGCGAGACGCTATTCGAGGGAAATGGAGACAGATCCTGTGCATCCACTACCAGTGTCTCGAGTCGATCCCAGCAATTTGCATTGTCGCCCCCAGCTATTATCTTCGAGTCTCTTCTGGCTCTAGTCGCTGCCACCATGCCTGAGGAGTAGTCCGTCGCGACCAGTCGAGTTGCTGGTGGAATATAGTGGCCATAGTCATCGATCAGCAAACTAATGGCAGTGCCGGGGCCACATCCGATGTCTAAGATTGTTGTGGCCGATGAAAAGCTGAGGGTGCCCTGTAAGGCGTCAATCATGCGCTTACAGGGAATCAACAGTGGCCCTTCGAGGGGAACTTTGGAATACTCGGACGCGGTGGTGTCCCAGTCCGACGACTTTATGTCACTAATCTGCATTGTGAAAAGATGATAGTCAAGTCAACAGCCAATATAAGCAAAGAAAAATAATAGGATATAACTGTAGGTGACTGTAAACCCCGATTAGATAGATAGGACACAAGTTGGTCAGGGTGTTTTAGTGCTCGTATTTATATCTAGAAGCGCCATGGCCACCAAGTTACCCATTCGGAGCCTTTCGCGGAGACTTTTCCAAAGGAACGTTTTCCCTGCCCACACGACAATATCGGCTGATATCTGGTTTCGGCTTAGGATATTCGAGTCTGGATAGGCTGATTGCACAGGGGAGCTATGAAACATGGGTATAAATTGTGGTGCCAAGATAGAAAACTGCGGTTACTGGATTGAATACGCCAGTGACTATACATCTGCTCTCGAAAATGACTGCTACCGAACCCTTATTTCCTTGACCAGCCAGTACCGCACGTTACACGAGAGGATTATCGTCTCCCTTTTTCACTTCTCGACGAACCAAGCATTCGTGCGCTGGCGACCTTATGGTAACCTTGACGGGAAACGGTTCGCCTGAGCCAAAATGACCTAATTTCTCGTCGTCAATCGCACCAGCTGGGGAATAATCGAAGCAGTACAGCAAGCGCGATAAAGCCACGAACAATTCCTTCTGGGCCAATTTGTAGCCGACGCAGGACCTCTTTCCTCCACTGAAGGCAAACTGCCACAGACCCTGCTCAATACCGCCTCCACTCACGTTGTTTTCCAACCAGCGCTCCGGCCAGAACTCGGTCGGTCTCTCATAACCATTGCTACAGACGGGTATTGAATTGATGAGAAACTCGGTCCCTGCAGGGAATCTATATCCCTCAAACTCTAGATCCTCAACGAGGACACGCTGCGGGACGAGGGGCACGATAGGTCTCCATCTCAAAACCTCCTTAACCACAGCGCACATGTAGGGCAGCCTAGGCAGATCGTCCAGATTTGGCAGGCGATGGGCATCAGAACCGCACACACGGTCAAGCTCCTCCCGAGCCTGCTGCATAACCGCGGGATATGCAAGGCAGGCCATGGTCCATGTATTCATTGCCATGCGCGGATTGTCTGCTCCGGCAACGATGGCCAGCATTGTAAGATACATTGCTTGTTCTTCCGTACCGGAGTAAGTTTTGAGAACGGCGTCGCGGACAAATGATGGCTCGGCGCTGAGATCTGCTAATGGTTTCATACCGGCCCACCAGTGCTTGAAGACATTGTAATGGAAAGTACCCATTTCTTCCCAATGCGAGCGCCAGAATTGGAGCGTTTCGGGAAGGCGACTTAGCTGAGGGAAAAATTCAACGAAGCTGCTGTTGATTGAAGTTAGAAAAGTGGAAGTCACTTGTCGTAGATCCTCAAGCTCGGCGGTCGTCCTCTGCAAGGGCGTGTTGGTAACAATCCTGTACATGATGGATACCGCATAGCGATAGTGGTGTGTATGCCATGCCCTGGGCTCATCCAGGTAGGCTTGCAGCAACTCCAGACTCGCAGCCTCAGCCAGATGTCCATGGTTCCTCGAATCTGAACCCATAATTAACTGGTGGAGCAGACGACGACCCTCCCTCCAGTCATCCGTCTTTTGCAAGAACAGTCTCTTATCACGACTGACAAGTCCTCCCGCGATTGGGAAGTAGGGCCTTTCATGCGTGATACCAGCCCGCTTAGAAATGATCTCATGGACCACCCGGCTGTTATTCAGAAGCACCCAAGTTTTAGTTCCCATGCTCAAGGTCGTCATTTCGCCATGCCGTGCTTGTTCTACGAGCTGTAGAATATAGTCAATACACGAGTGGATGAAAGGAAGTTTCTATTGTCCTGGCTTACCCATGACACCATAGTCCCACCATTACGTGCTCGAAGCCATTCTAGTAAGTTGCCAAATACAAGATGGCCACTCGGGCCTGGAGGCATAGTATATCGACTCCCGAATAACCACCTCCTCTTATGTGGAGGACGGAGTCGAATATACGGAGCCGCGAAGTAAAAGCATAGTGCTATCAGCGCGGTGATGAAAAGATGATACGGAGTCATGGTTTTGCAAAGTCTCCCAGTGGCTTCTTCTTACCCATAAAGGGAGAAAGGGAGTAACCGAAGGGAGAGAAATGGATTGAGAGGGATTGGAATCGGGCACCATAATCTAGAATCGAGATACTCCGTTGTTTGCCAGCCATCGCTTGGGGTCCAAGAAACACCCTTTCAAGTTTCCACCCAAGAAAAATAAATTAAAATAAGATGAAATCGAACAAAAGACTTTCTAGCTGACAAGAAGTCCGCTCCACCGTACCAAAATACCTAGACCGCTTGACCAGATAGTCGGGATGGTTACTTCGCATATTACGTACATGAGAGGGCCATCAGCTGAACCACGCCAGCCACAAAATATTCCATGGGGTCGTATTTTTCCCATTCCTGGCATGTCCATTGGCCAAGGAAGGATCGGCGTCAATCTCGAACCTCATGAAGCCTTTAGCGTATTTTAGGTTATAGCTAGTTTTCCGATTAACTTCCTCTTGACGAGGGTCAGCTCCACTGTTAGAACTCCACAATTAATGACTGGAAATTGCCAGGCCATGGTAACTTTGGCGATTGCGACGTCTTTTTGCACCGCCGATACAGCGTACGGAGTGGGAACTTCATGATACATCAGTGTTGCGCAAGTGGCTAGGGACTTTGCCGACTATGGTCAGGATGATAAACATATATATATGCTCTCGGCTATGTACCTTCCAGTGTTCTCCTAATCCATGTATATCTTTTACTTCCCTATTCTAAGAAGAAGTATCATGGCGTCCACCTCGAAGACCGGCGACCAGCCTACCCCAGTCCAAGACAAACAGCCTAAGGTCAACTTCTTCCCAAATCTTCCACCTTACTCCGATCCCAAGACCGGCCTATTGTCCACCCTTCCTTCTTCATGGATCCCCTACGCCCAGCTTATGCGCATTGATCGCCCTGGTGGCCTCTATGCTTTCTATTTCCCTTATCTCATTGGGATCATGTATGCTGCGTGCATTGCTCCCACGACGGTTGCACCTGTTACTCTCCTGCTGATGGCCGTGGTGCTCTTTCCGCTCAACATCCTCCTGCGAGGTGCTGCCTGCACCTGGAATGACACTCTCGACCAAGACTTCGACCGACGTGTTGAGCGCTGTCGCCACCGACCCGTAGCGCGAGGCGCCGTCTCTACTCAGCAGGCGCACATTTTCACCTGTGCACAACTGGCCGCTGGATATCCACTCTTGAGTTTCTTTCCTGTCGCATGCACGTGGCACATGTTGATCATGGTCGTCCTGTTCTTTATCTACGCATACATGAAGCGTGTTACGTACTACCCCCAAGTCGTCCTCGGGTTTCCCTTTGCCTGGGCCATTTTGTTCTGTGTCGCTGCGATGGGCATGCCGGCATTGGGTGAGCACACGGTGCCAACTCTCGCACTCTATGCCGCAAACGTGCTATGGACGATTATATATGACACCATTTACGCACACCAGGATGTGGCTGACGATGAAAAAGCGGGTGTCAAAGGCATGGCACTTCGTTTCAAAGACAGCACGAAACTGTTAGCCAGTATCCTGGCCATTATGCAGGTTGCGTTGCTTGCGGTGTCCGGGCTTTGGGCAGGATTTGGGACCCTGTACTTTGTCGGTACGGTGGGTGGAGTTGCGGCCGCTCTCGGCTACTACATCTATGATGTGGATTTGAAGAATCCCCAGAGCTGTGGAACGTGGTTTGGAGCGCAATTTTGGATCGTGGGCGCAGGATTCATGGCGGGGCTGACGGCTGAGTATATGCTCAACTTGGTGCTATAGAACTAGTAGTAATTCCGACGAGGGAAGAGACCCGCTCGGCAGCGAGACTTTCCGGTGCATTGGACAAGGTTTAGAAAATCGAATCTGACTTTGGCTTTCATTCGCTTAATTTGCGGGCTCCTTTCTGGCGCCGTATTTTATTTCGTACTGCAGATGAAGGTGGGGATTGCGATGTGGTGGCGCGGCAGGGAAGCGGGCCCTAAGGTTTTGCAAGTTGGCCAGACCAGATCACCAGAACTGATACATCTTGTTCGAATACGGAGTACTGTCATGTAAAACATGTTCTGAAACTAGGAGGACCTATTTTTTTAAATGCCAGCGTATGCCGAACGCCCTTCTTCCGCCTCAGTTGGGTACTCACGACTTTCCGGTCTGCCCTCAGGATGAAATACTTTCTCCTGGCCGTGGTAGGGTTATTCTTGGGATGGCTCTCCCTCGTAAATAATGAGCCCCAGTCGTGTCGTTGTCGGCCATGGGAATCCTGCTGGCCCTCTGAAGAAACATGGCAGGACTTCAACGCATCAATTGCCGGCAACCTCATCCGCCTCAGACCAATCGCCGATGTGTGCCACGAACCTGCTTTCGACCAGAGCGCCTGTAGTGAGCGGCGACGTTTGTCCCGGAACAGTGCATGGAGAGCGTCACAACCAGGTAAATTCATTCTAGTACTGCGCATTTATCACCACTGATCAAGACTGGCTTGTTTAGGTGCATTGCAGTACTGCATTTGGGAGAGCGGCTCTCATCCCAACGAGACCTGCCTTCTGACAGCATCACCCGAGACACCCTGTCACCAGGGTCGAATCCCCTTCTATTCAGCCGCCGTTGACTCGGTTGAACAGGTTCAGAGGGCAGTCGTCTTTGCAAAAGAGCACAACCTCCGTCTGACCATTCGCAACACCGGCCATGATGGTGCGGGGCAGTCTAGTGGCCCCGACTCGTTGCAGATCCATACTCAGGGCTTACAAGACATTGAATACCATGGAGACTTTCAGCCTAATGGGTCTACGGTACACCTAGGCTCTGCTGTAACTGTCGGAGCTGGAATGCAGATCGGGGACCTCAACAGACGCGGATCGCAAGAGGGGTTCACGGTGGTGGGAGGAGAATGCCCAACCGTGGGTGCTGCTGGCGGCTTCCTTCAGGGGGGAGGGGTGTCCAGTTTCCTGAGTCACAGTTGGGGGCTAGCTGTAGATAATGTTCTGCAATTTGAGGTAGTCACTGCCCAGGTGAGTCGTGATATCTCTTCCTGTGGCCCACCCAAATCTCACATCAATGTGCAATAGGGTGACCTGGTCGTTGCCAATGCACACCAAAACCAAGACCTTTTCTGGGCGCTAAGAGGGGGTGGAGGTGGAACCTTTGGTGTCGTAACTCGAGCAACCATTCGCACCTATCCTGACGTGCCTGTGGTGGTATCTACGCTCACCATCGCCGTGGACGACCCAGATGCAACATTCTGGACCAAAGGAGTCACCACGCTCCTCACAGCGTTGCAGGAATTCAATCGCGACAGCGTTGCTGGACAATTTCTGCTAAAGCGTCTGCCAGGTAGCGGAATTGAAGGTAGTATCACGATATATTTCCTCAACGAGACTCAAAGAGAGCGTGTTGACGATCATCTAAATCTCGTGAAGACCACTCTTGGCAAAGATGGCATTCCAGCTACTTCCTCCTCGCAATCCCTACCACGGCTCACCATGGTTCTGCCAATGGACCCGGATATCTATCCGGAGAACCATGGAGTGGTGATGGGGTCCGTGCTGGTTTCCAATCAGATGTTCAACTCGTCCGAGGGGCCTCAACGAATGGCGGAGAAACTCGCCAGTCTACCGATGGGTCCTCGGGATCGAGTGTTCACCAGCAACCTGGGAGGCCGTGTGATGACCAACAGGGAGACAGCGATGCATCCTGCTTGGCGCTCTGCTGCCCATCTCATTAACTTTGTCCGGGTGGCTCAGCCCTCCATCGAGGGTAAATTGACAGCGTTAGAGGGCCTTACAAAGCACCAAATGCCAATTTTATACTCGCTGGATGAGAGCGCTAGAGTCTCCTATCTCAATGTGGCAGATCCAAATGAGAATGAGTCTCATGTCTTCTGGGGAGAGAACTACAAGAGACTATTGCAGATTAAGCGGAGGTGGGATGTCAATGATCTTTTTCTCACGAGACTGGGGGTTGGTCGCGAGGGTTGGGAGACAGACGGCATGTGTCGAAGACGGACTAATATCATAGACCAAGTGGTAGATTCTGTTGCAGGTCAAGTTCAGAAGACCCTGTGGCGCATATCTAGAGATAGAGCCGATGGTTTATAAGTGTTTAGTTCGGGGTATTGAGAAGACCAGTTGGAACATCACATATAACATATTCCTACCAACGAAGCTAGTATTATCTACCGAGGTAAACACGTAGATCATGTATCAATGCCTGTGCTTAGCATTTAGGCAATTTAGCGTGAAATTAGTTTTCCCTGAAACCGAAATGGGTATCAGTCTTATGACCCAGAGGGGGCTACCCAAAACAATCTGATAGGAATAATTCTATAAACCAATCCCAATATTGATTCCCACCAGAGGGACATATCCTTCTCTTGGTCTAATCTTAGCATCCTCAGTACATCATTACATAAGGATATAAAGTCAACATTGTGAAGAATTTCTGGCGGATCGGCCTGTCGTCTACCAGGCATCATCTTGTATTGACAGTAGCACTCCACTAACCAGAGAAACACTACTCAGTGCCTCCAGTCCACAAAGTTGATGACCTTTCTGCCAGTGTTACTCCTTTCAAAGCCATCCAGATTGGAGACATACGTGAGCTTGAAGAGTTCCTCATTAAAGTCAAAAACCTTGAACAGCTTCCTTATTTTAGCCGTCAGCTCCTTGGAGGGGATGAGACCATTCATGCCAACATGCTCCTCAGGACTCCGCATGATTCGTATCTCCATCCTGTCATCCGGGCTGTTGGCTTCTTCTTTGGACCCAAGCAGGATCTGCCATTGCAGGACCCCCCATTCGGCGCTGTGCATTTGCTTCTGGACCACATTAAAATGGAAGTACTCCCCGTACCAGGTAAAGCTTATACGGCGATCTCGTCCGTATATACGCACCACCCGATAGTGTTGCACATCTTCCTCAGTGGCCGGGAGCCGAGACCGTATACTTGTGGGTAGGGGATGGAGGGAGGCGACATCACCGCAGAGGTAACGGACTAAAGGGTTTCGTAGTCGGTATAGATTCGTCACAGCAAGGAGACCCACCTCTCCATCTGGGAGATTCTCGGTGCATTCTGTACGATATTCGCCTCGCTCGTCTGGCTCCTCGATTGACATGGGGACCACTTCTAGGTTGATCACTCGAGGGTCGTAAATAAACTCCACGTGGCTTTCGTCCGTGAGGCCCATGAGCTCGGACGAGGCTACCCCCATTCCGCCAATTTCAGAGCTCGCCATCAATGAACAGATGACAATGTCCCCCAATACGGACCGCAAAAATGACCGCTGGGCAGGCGTCAGCATATCAGAAGTGTAAAAGACTTTGGTGATTCTGAGTAATCGCTGTTGGTCCTTTGGCAATGAGGAGATAAACCGCGTGACTTGAACCAACTGCGCTGCATCTCCGGCAAGCACGTTGACTTTGTAGAGAATCATGTTGGTGATTACATCTGGATATGGCATCTCCGGTCCTGCACAAATTACTGCTGCTCCAGCTTTCTCCATAATCTCCGTCACAAATTCGAGGACCCTGGGTGCCGATGTGTATCAATAGTGTGGACCAGTATGACTAGCATCCAAGGTTAGACGAACCTGTATAGATTGCCTGAGACGTGCACCGTTAACACCCAGTCTCCTGGTCCCAGTAGACCACAATTGCGCATCAATGTCCCTGTCGCCGCTCGTTGCTGTCGACTCTCCAGACTATCCATCGCGAACATCAATGGAGCACCACCAGATCCCCCACCAGTCACGGTGCAGTAATTCTGTTGACGATATCCATTGCGAGGATCTTGGTCCACGATGAGTCGGGCGACCTGCTTACTCCTAATTCCCAAGGACCATGAATGAATATTACGGGAATATAAAAATGGGGCATACATCGCGAGTGTCTTACAGTGTGTCTTTCCTTAGCAGAGGAATAGACTTGAGTTCCAGAGCATTACCCGCCTCCTCCTTGGACTTTGTGAGCACTTCGTTTAGGGCCTCGGCCGTCGGGGGATATTCTTCCTGCGAGTAGAATGGATGAACTCGTGCGACAGCGAGAATGTCGGTTAGAGGATAAGGGCCTGACGGCATTTTGTTACTTCGTATCAATCGTTGAGTTAGGGTATCTGTGGGTTGAAGGATCCGACTCGATAGAAATATCTTCTGATTTATTCCTATACGGTGTGAAATCTATATATCCTCGGGGGTAATAATACGGTACAGCTCCTCGTCCTCGTCCGATACGAATAATTACAGTGGGACATTAGGTTCACCTCCATCCATGGATGAGATCTTCCTTAGCGTGTCTCCACAGTTCAGCTGAGAATGTTTACTATTTAGGGCACAGGAAGTGACCTACTTACCGCTACCTACGATGCAGATCTTCACCAAAGAACAGGTCACAATTCCAGCCGGCGATTGGATTCGGCCGAGTCCATAGAGAATCTATCTCGCTTACGGAGAACCTTACCTAGACAGTGGGTAGTGAGTGGAATAATCATGGATGTGACTGGATGTAATTATCTAGACCTTCCGATCCAAAAGAACATCCACTCCACCGATCCCCCTCAAACCCTCGTATTCTTCTGCAACCAACAGCCAGGAGGCGGAGAAAAATAAAGAAAAAGCAAAATGTACTCTTCTGTTATCTTTCTGATCGCTTTGACTCTGGGCTACGGATTGTCCTTATTCATCAAGCGCAATAAGTTGTCGCTCCCACCAGGACCTCCACGACTCCCACTGATCGGTAATCTCCACCAATCTGCGAAAGAGGAGCCATGGAAGAGATACCAAGAGTGGCATGAAGCCTATGGGCCTATTATCAGCCTAAAGTATGGACAAAAGACACTCATTGTGCTGGGTAACCACCAAGTCACCAGAGACTTATTGGACAAACGAAGCAACTTGTATAGCTCTCGTCCACAGATGCTGGTTGCCGATCGTGTCACCAAGGGTCTGCACATCGGCCTCCTTCCGTACGGGGAGAGATGGAAGACTCATAGACGCTTGCAAGCAGGCTTCTTGAATGTCCAAATGTCCCAACTCTACCGCGACCTGCAGGACATTGAAAGTAAGCAGCTGGCGTATGAGATGTTGTCGACGAATGATTTCCCGGGCTCCTTCCATCGCTATTCGGCAAGTCTAATCTTTGCCCTGGGCTACGGCAAGCGTATGCTGCGCGGCGACGAGCATGAGATCAAGGAAGCCGACGCCCTAATCAAGAACATTACTGAAGTGACGATGCCGGGGCGTTGGTTGGTAGATGCCTTTCCAATCCTTAAATACCTCCCGCGATGTCTCGCCAAGTGGAAGCAGAGAGGGGATGAGTTCCATATGCGGGAGACATCCCTTTTCACCCGGAACATGGGCAGGGCACTGGAGGCTAAACCTTGGAACTGGGTCAAGAAAGTTGTGGAGTCGTCCAAAGACTCAGAGAGGGTATCGGCCGAAGAACTATCTTACCTGGTTGGTATCATCTATCAAACTGGCGGCGACACGACAGCGGCCGCCCTGGAAGTCTTCGTAATGGCGAGTGTTCTTTATCCAGAAGCCGTGAGCCACGCCCAACAGGAACTAGATGATGTAGTAGGAGCCGACAGGTTACCGTCATTCGATGATCTCCCAAAGCTCCCTTACATAGATGCCTTTGTCAAGGAGGTGCTCCGATGGCGACCAATTGCACCCCTTGGACTCCCACATTCAGTGACCCAAGACGATGAATACATGGGTTACTTAATCCCGAAAGGAGCAACGGTGCTGCCAAACATCTGGTCGCTCGGTCATGAAAATGAAGTGTTTGAAAATGCTGCCCTATTTCGCCCAGAGAGATGGATCGAAAATCCTAATCTGCCACTCGATCCATTTGGCTTTGGGAGGAGAATATGTCCCGGACGACACATTGCGTTAAACTCCCTGAACATCATTGTCGCAAGACTTCTCTGGGGTTACGACATTGGACATGATACCGATAGTGCTGGGCCTAGGGCCGATTCTTCCAAACTGCGTCATTTTGGCCTCCTAGCACAGCCAACGCATTTTAAAGCATCATTTCGAGTTCGCGGACAAGCAAGGCAGTCCGTAATACACCGTGAATGGAAAGACTCGGTCAAGGACACAGATGAGATTTTGGACGGCATTAAAGCAAAGCTGGCTTCGCAGTCCTATTAACCGTTTATATTCGACGAGCAATGATGCAAATGGCAAATGACAAAATGGACGCTGGCTCTGTGATTCCAGTAAAGTGTAACGGCCGCCTGTGGTGTAAGGAGCTGCTGGTCAATGTTATGAGGTGCCAATTTGCCTGATGTATGTTTAACTGATCGGTTGATTTATACCCGGATTCTTCAGCTTAAGACCCAAGGCCGATAAGGCTCTTTATTTAGTAAAACCACCATTAGGGTGGTGCTGGTCGATATGAGATTCATATATCCCGGTGATATGCCTTCTCTTAGAAAGGTCTGGTGGGATAGGTATATATCTATGGGATACATTTGGTTAACAGGCTTTCCTGCGCCCGGTCTTCCAAATAACTGGAGCCTGGGAACTAGAATCCACTTACGAGTTGGTATTGATGTGAGGGACTGACTGGTTATGGTTTATACCCCCATTGTTCAAAGAGTGGTATAGTTAATTACTGACTCAGAGGCTAGCTCATACACAATATATAGAATTTTGCATCATAGAAGCGGGTAGTCTGGAAGGTTTTGGATGATATCCATCGCGATGACGATGAAGGTACCCATTCAATCCGCAACTGTAGCCCGTCCTTTTGACCATCCTGTTGGACATTACGCACCTCATCATACACTGATTAAGCAGCAGCAATGTGGGATGTTTGCTTGCGAAGATATGTCTCCTGTATAGGACAGCCGTGGTGTGCGGCCACCTCCCAATCTCCAATGCCGTACTCCTTGGGCGCGATCTTCACACCTCTGCCGCCGCCACCAATAATTAAATTCCCTGGTCGATACTCTGGGTTGAATTTTAGACGATTGATTGCCGACACGTGGATCTTTGCATCATTAGGGATATCACGCACTTCACCGCAAGGAAGAGGCCAGCGAATAGGCTTCCAGGAACCATCGTCTTGCAAGTCCATGCGACGGAAGGGCATATACTCCATTACTTTCCAGGATAGGACCGAGGTCCATGGGAGCCCTTTACGAAATTGAAGGCAATCATGAAGTTTTCCGTCCGTACTCGATCTGCGAAGAACATGTTCGAAGTGAGAAAGACCCTGCTTTTCGTCTGTGTCGTCCGGTGCAACCACAATCGGGGCTGGGTTGCTCATGTGATTCTCTGGGGAAGCCCTGTCCTGCTCTTGGCCCTGGGCCTTACAACCTGGATCATGCCAGCAGTTGAAGTCCTTCCTCTTCTTGACGCTAAACTTCACACCAGCCTCCTGGGCCTTTTCTACCATCCAAACGAGTGGGGCGTGACTTAAAGCATACGTCTCGCCATCCTCCAATTCCCACCCTCCTCCGATGTCCGCGTGGCATCCGGGGAACCACACCTCTTCAATATCCTGCTCTTCATCCTCTTCGGCTTCAAGTGACAGTGACGAACAGCTAGCTGCAGCGCTCGCTACAGACTGCGCTGAGTGATCATCTCGAAGACGACGTGCCGGCGGCCGATACACTCTATGTTTCCTTCCACCATTTGCAGCCTTTTCGGCATTCTGAGCACCATCGGCCCCCACGGTTCCCTTTTGCTGCCCTTTATCGTGGTGACGGTGGTGATGGACTGGGCCGTGTGGGAGATATAAGTGATGGCGTGCAAGGTGATCTCGCACCTGTTGTCGTCGAGAGGTCGGGCCTGTCGGACAGGGCGGTCTTGCTTCTCCGATCAGGTCCTGCCGGAACTTCGCCCGGCGCTCGTCAATACTGACGGCATGTCGAATTACCTTGGCTTTGGTGCGAGCAGTATAGGGGAACTTGCTGCGCTGCATCCATGCATTCTCAAATCGGGGCACGCTGTTGACCGTATCAAAAAGCCCCAAAAAGCGAATCTGGGATACAGGCTGGCTAAAGGTTTCTCGAAACGCCTCCATGTATCTGGATAATCGGTCCTTTTCTTCCGGATTGTGTCGGCGTTGTTGCCATTTGGCAAATGTCTTCCAAGCGAACCGGAGAAGTTCTTCGTTGCCTGGCTCGAGAAGGCCGATCTCATCCAACATTTCCGCCAGAAAGCGTGCGACGTATGCCCCACGACTAAACCCGAAAAAGTAGATATCGTCACCCGGCCTGTGGTATCGCATGAGGAACTTGTAGCCTCCCATGACATGTTCCGCCAGGGTGGAGCCTATGGCGGCGTCTTTGGCTTTGAGATAGGCAGATCGGATTTTGTGGATACGACCAGTATTTGACAGCGAGGTCGAAGTCACATATGTCCCAATTCCGGGCTGATAATAGTGGAATTGATCCCCGCCACTGCGATCAAGCATCTACCCCAGGTCAATATAGTCCGAGCCTCCGTCGCACGAAACTTACTCTGAAGATCTTGAGCACATTGCTGTCAGCTTCATTGCCGGAGAATTTGTTGCCCGTGCCGTCAAAGCACAGCACGAACTGCCTTGGCGCTCTATTAGCCTGCATGGCCTTGGCTATTGTATGATGGACTACACAGTTACGATGCACAGTGAAGAATATACCTTTCGGGCTACGACCGAATGTAAAACGGCAGGGTATGCAATGGACTTTTTAGCTTCCGCAACACCCTCTGGCAAATCGATGCATTCGGTAGGTATGGAACTGGGATTGCTTGATGCGGTCAACAATCCATGCTTAGTTTGGTCCACGAAACAGTTGCGTAGAATGGCCATATAAGCTCTGAATCGTGATTCACAATAGTGGTGTTCAATTGGAGGCCCAGAGTAGTCTAATGTCATAATTCCGCACGTCTCCCAGGTCGTGATGTCATTGGCATTGAAGCTGAACTGTGTCGCGTGGCATCGAACCCGGCAAAGGATATCGCTCGACAGCAGTTGCAGCCATGTTCCCCGGTCTGTGGGCATATATATAGAGTACTCTGGCATATACCGTGGCATATACTATCATCCCTGGACCTTGCTCGTTGGTGATCATAGCGTTGGTGACCGGAGCATGAACCGTACCAGCTTCGGGCTTCCAACATTTCGGGCTCGGATGATGTCATTGACTAGCATATCTGGTTCTATCGAAGGTTAGTAATATCATGGAGCCATCTAGCTATCTTAATCCATCTTTTTAAGCCTCAACACGCGATCTCTGACCGAGACGGTCTTACAGGACACGCTGCTTACTACAGTAGACTGTGGGTAGCAGGTGCATCCCCCATCGGCGAGGGTATTGACATACCGCGCAACGATCAAGTTTTACGTGAATAAGTACCTGGATGATATTAGCTAGAAACAACTTTGGTCTTGCAAGGGAAGGTTACGGAAAATTCGAGGATGTTTAGCCCACACTAACGTAGACACGGTGTCTCCCCACCCGGTTGACATATCCTCGTATAAATCAGAAATGGTCACTCTTCTGCGTTGCCGTGGTATAGATGCATAGATCAATCGGCATGAGATTATTCGATCTTCTCCCCGCTCAATTCTGGTCATCTGTTCTACCAGCTTCGTCGTGATCTTCCTCGTCTGTCGATCCCACGCCGTCACGGTGGAGATCCATTCGAACCACTCCTTCCAGAATTCCCATCGCTCCTTTGCCCAAGCTTCAGGTCCAGTCGATTTATCCCAAGCAGGAATCTCCTGATCAATGTAACCCCCTTTGTCATGTATTTCCTTGCCACAGTACTCGATCCACACCGCCGCAGCAGGCACAAACCCATTCAGCGTCCTCATATCAATCACCTCCAGCTCGTCATCGCGCAGCATAATGTACAACCAGTCTTCCTCCGGTGATGGAATTTCTCCCATGGAGCCGACTCCAAAGTCTTTTTCCACACCTGCGACACAAAGCCACCCTAATATCGAAACTTATTCGGCCGAGGAATTGCCCGGTCGAGCTTGGTTGTGAAATGCTCGCGTTGACGAAGCCGTACCGCTCTTGGTCGCGCGTTGTTTCATTGAAAGAGTGATCAGCCTCTGTTGCGGTTTAGAGACTGTTTAGCCATCTAGCATTGAATGAATAACCCACGGTTGAAAGTAAACTCAGTCAAATACATCGCAAGCCCGCGAAGCTCCTGCATCCCCCCATCATAATTGGGGAGTTGCTGTAGTGCCACGGTGAAGTCCACGAGTCGGTCGCTTTGTTCCGGGAATCGCTCAACTGGGGTCATGAGGACTGAGCAGAGGTCGCCACATTCTGGGATGGGATTCGCTTCCATTGTCGCGCAGGAAAGCGCTATTCTGGCGACTTCCGAGAGTAGGACGGAGGAGTCGGTCAAGAGCAACCGGAAAGCAATGAGAGTGTCCTTGCGAAGAGGTCATTTATCCGCTCCCCGCTCGGCTAAAAAAGCTTCAAATGGGGGATTGGCCAGCATGATGGTTACAAGCAAGTGTCTATAGACCACGAAATGTGGACAGGCTCAGTATATACGGCTCACTGTTGAGGCGAGATTCCAGGCCACGTTGGTGTATGACTCTGGCGACTGACTGAGTGAAGTCGTTGCGTAACTATCTTGCAGGGATCTCGCTTATCAATGGGGCCTGTGTTGGCTTTTGCGCCCCAGGCCCTTTCCTGTGCCGTATGCACCGTGTTTTGAAGCTATTGGCTGCGTCACAACATGTCCCTGGTTGTTTCCAACGCAGCCATGGACGACCTAGATGGTCATTAAGGGCTTACCGGAGTGAGCATGGACATCCGCAAACAAGGACCAGCTTTTGTGCTAGAAGTATTCCGAGTATAACTCCTCTATTTGAAATGGAATATTCAGTTTCGTAGCCAGATGTTATGGTAGATCATGGCCCTCAATAGCAACCTACACCATGTATTGTTCCTAATCTGTACATGCAGTTATATGAAACATGAAATACTATTCAAAGCAATAAGACACCCCTTTGTGACAATTTAAGTGAAGCCTAATCATCTATCCCCTCTCAGAGTCGCATCTAAAGTTCCACGCACCCAAGTCGCATCTCGCGAGGTACCTCGCTGAGTTGATCAAGCTTGACGCTTCTGCTTACCACACTTTTTCAAACACTCTTCCACCTTAATGGCCATAGTCGTTGGAATAGCGTTTCTCACAGTCTCGATATCCTCACCGGCGATGCTCTGCCCAAAAGTGGCAGCAATCACATCGTCGCTGAGGGAAAATGTCTCTGCGGCGACTAGACCCACAGCAAACTCATCTGAGTTAAAGGTTGCTGCGAAATTGGCAGGCTCACAGTCCGGGTTCACCTGCGTGTGAAACGAGCCGGCCGGATAGATGGTCACCATGCCAGGGCCGAGCTCTACACTGATGACTCGTTGCTTGCCTTCAGAATCTAGGACGCCCGCCTCCGGTACCATTTCGGACAACAGACGCCCTGACGTAAGAGCAAAGAGCTCGGTGGCACGAGGGTGAAGATGGAGGAAGCTCATGCTGCAAGCTATCGACATGGATCAGTACCACTTCGCAACCAGCGCAATGCTCGGGGGAGATACCTGGTAATTCCCCAATACTGAAGGCGGCTCCAGTGCCAACAAGTGCTGGAAAATTCTGGCTAGTGGCAACCGGAACGTCGCTTGCGTTGAAATTGAAGACAAAGTCTTCGTCTTTCGGAAGGAGTTGGTAACGTTCAATGGCACTAAACAATTAGGTCTTCCGTTTTGTGTCACTGGGCTCATGCTTAGAAACTTACGTGTCGGCAAGTCGCAATTGGGCTGTCAAGCTGAGTTCAGACGCTGAGCGCTTGCTGATCGGCTGGGGTGCTGCGCTCGCCGGAATGGCAAGGGCGATTATCACCGCGACAACAGAGCGCAGGGCAGACGTAGCAAGCATTATGAATGCTGGAATTGGATAGAAAGTGTTGGCTTGATTTGTAAGTAGTAGGATGCACTGAAGGTGTTGTTCAACCGGTGTGTTTGTGTGCTGAACGATCAAGAACGGAGGGCAGCTAGAGCCTTATATATCTATGGAAATATGGACTTTCTTTTGCGCTGGTACATCATCCCAAGACTCACAGCCAGCATGAATTCCAAATAGCATTTCTCAGTCCGACTCATCTCCTGCGCATAACGTGTGCCAAGTGGGAGTGCTATACATGGGAATTCCATATACGACAGCACAGCCATGTCCTCAGCCTTACTCCAGGCCCCGGCGTATATGACGGCCTCCTATTGGCTGTTATTGTTATGGGCACAGCTGGAGCGTATTAGTAATACGACACGACTCTTCGCCCAGAAATTGGATCGGGGTCCCAGCAGGTATGATTTTTGAGTTACCTATGGTTTTATCAGGTCCAGATCCTATATTGGCCCCAGGCTATCTATCGACTAGAAAGTATCTATGACTCTATGTATTCCAAAAAGAACAGTTGATACTTGATAAGTTCCATCACTAGTGGGTATAACCTCTAGTAGGTCAACAAATAACGAATTGAGAATATGGAGTATTACTAAATTCTGAAAGGGAAAAAACGTGAGAAACAGCTTTACTTATTCCCTAGGTTTCCTAATCGGGAAATCCTCAGCTCCAGCCTAAATACTCAGGCGCAAGCAACCTCCGACCGTCACAGATAACTATATACAGTTTCTCATCTTTGGAAGAAGTATGATTCTCAATTTTCAACAGCCATTTCCAAATGATTTAGGGTGGTCCCGCTGAGTAAGGGCCGAGCCAGTCTAGCTATCAGATAGTGGAATTGCTGAGATGAATAGGATATTCTGAAGAGTGACTGGAACTTGAGCACTATGACGATGCATAGTAGAAGCAGGACTAATGGAACATCACAACTTTAATTGAAAGTTATTGAGTCAAGCATTGAACGAAGATCTTGTAATATACATATTTGTCTGGTGCTCTCTTTGCACACTCACGCTATTCAAGTTGATTTCCAAGAATGCTACACGTAGTACGATGAATAGTAGCCATGGCAAGCATCATCGATGACTCTATCAGCCATTACAGTCGAGACAGTGTTAGTAGCACTGTCGGCCAATATCATAACTTTCCCATCTGTCCTCGCCGCCTTGGGCCACCCGTGATGCACAAGTCCATCCTCGGGGTCCTTGGCAAACGCTACCCACAAATCCTGCATTTTAGCACTGACGGCCTTCTCAAAGTGGCTGTCAGGACCGTATATGCCAGACGTACCAAAAATAAGAGGCAGTTCAGAGGTATGATAGGCACCTAGCCCACCCTCGGGCGAGATGTTGGTGAAGTTGCCCCGATACTGGTAACGGTACGTCGTCAGGCCGAGAGATTGTCGACGAGCGGCCGAATAGGGGACAGGGCATTGGAAATAGGACAGAGTCATTTCCTGGGCCGCGGCCGTATTAGAAGCATCAAACCAGAGCGTACCCTCGTCCAGATTCGAGCCGAAGAGAACAGGCTTATTCGAAAGGCGGTTCTGCAGGTAGCGCTCGGTATAGTTTCCGAAGACGACTTGGTTATCGATAAACGGGGCGAATGTCAAACTGGAGCCGTTCGAGGTGGCCAGATAGGCCGTGATCTCCGATGCTGGGACTTGGCGCAAACAATCTAGCTCGTGCTGAGCGGAACCTGAGCAGTCGAAGTACGAAGCCACCGTCGAGAAGTTGGTGCCCGCGGTGTCCGTCGAGCGAGTGTTGAGCGTGAGGAAAACCGAGCCGGAGTCGGCTGCAAACCCCTGCACGATCGGTTCGTCGGGATACGCGAAGTTTAGGATATCGGCACTGCCTGCGCCTGCGCTTTCACCCCAAAGAATCATTCGCTCTGGGTTGCCTCCGAATTGAGCGATGTTTTTTTGGACCCACTCGATCCCTGCGCGCTGATCGAGGATTCCCAAGTTTTGATTCTGGAGAGCCCTGGCAGCGGGGAATCCGAAGACATTCACGCGGTACTGCACAGCGACAACGATATGTTCCTGAGAGCGCTCCACCCAAGACGACGGATTCCAGGCAGGTACATCGGTTCCACCAATCCTCCACTCACCACCGAACAGCCAAATAATGACTGGCAAGTCCGACAGGTCCTTACCGGTGTTCGGAGCCCAGATACTCAGAGTCAAGCAGTCTTCACTGGTGCCTCCCACTATCATGATTTCGGGTTCATATTTAGCGAATACATTCGAGGAACTAGTGCTTTGTGGACAAGCAGGAGGCGGCGCGGTTGCGTTGATATGATTCAATGTCGCATTATCGGGGAGAGAGTGAGGAGGGCGCCAGCGCAGATTCCCAACCGGAGATTGTGCAAAGGGAATCCCCCAGAATTGACGAACGTGAGGGTATGTGCTGTTGACCGTGCCCTGAACTGTGCCGCTAGTGGTTTGGATCCGGAGGCTAGCGGCTGAAGCCACTGCCGCGATCGTCAGATTCCAAAAAGCAATTCGCATGATGTGATACTTGACCAAGAGTGAAGGGGGAATGTTGCCTAGGTGTCATGGCACCAGGGAAGTCGGCAGTTAATAGGTAATCCACCGTGTGGGTAGACGGATATTCCGAGTTCCTGGGGTACGTAGAAGTGCAGATCCCTCCAGGTCTGGTGGGTCCTTTTGAATTGTTCTGAATTTAAATATATCTCTATCGACCAACCCTTCCTAGTCTATAAAGCAGAAGTCCAGAGGACCTGATGCACTCGCTCGGTCTACCAATATACCGAAACTGGGAGCGACAGAATCAGTGAACTCTGTTAACAAAAAGGCCGATGCACGGACTTTTTTTTTTCTTATGCACACAATGGTTGGAGGAATTGAGTTCTCCAGACGTGGGTCCTCCCATAAGATGACCCATCTGATACTCGGAACTTCCGAGCACGTTCAGCGTAAACTGAAGGTTCACGATGACAAGCAACACGACTTTTTAGAGGAATAAAGCAATCGGGTTATTATTCTAGATAGAGCCATCGGGTATGTAAGAAGATGCATGGCAAGAGAAGGTCAGATATAAGACCCATGCAGGCGAGAGGAATTTCCCTCACACGGGGTGGGGGAGACTCTGAAACGACGATCTGCCGCTGTGTGGTATTTTTGTTGTTTGAAGATGTTGCGAAGGGTTACCGCGGTGCAGTTATTCTGAACCAGGTCGAAGGATCCCAGATGGTTACATTTTTATGTAATGATTCGATGCTCTCTCACTGCAGGACACTGGGCTTGAGCTCCCGCTTAACCAAGTACATACTCTCGGGCCACCACGTTTCTTGAGTCAGCACATTCTGGGTCTTGACCAAGGACACGACCCGACTTAGCTCCCACTGTCCAATATCACCAATCCACCACACACCATCCAGTAACATGACAAGTACCAGCCAATGAGCAAAGATATCCATGGCGAGTAGATGCGCCGCATTGAGTGACGATGCTTCAGTTCCCGGTGAATCCTGTGTCATGCTGTTCTCACCTCCCGCCTCCACGCAGGGAGAATCGAGCACCGACCGGACGAGGTCGAGATACTCCGCCGGTGCTCTGTTTAGAAATGACATAATGATCCGTCGAAGCACCCGTGGCGACTCCATTGATGTCACACTGATCATGTAACTTGCTACCCATGGTGAAACTCTGGGGGATCTATCAGAGGATAAAACATGGTTTCGGGGGACCTGAACGCTTTCGCTGCATTCTCTCGTCGACAGAGCCAGGGATGCACAGTTTTCCAGCACAGACACAGTTTCCAATGATGCGTTGAGTTGTAGGTTGTTGCCAGCAGAAGGCTCCGACCTCTTTAAGCGGGCCGCCGTAGATTCAGCTCTCCGGCGCAAAATCTCGAATGCTCGAGTATATGTAGATGCGACTAGAGGGAGAAATAGACGCTTCGTATTCTCAGATGGTCCGTCTTGCGGTGACAAGACACCTGTACTACAGTGGACCGGAATCGGTGAATTCGGTCCTGTATCTATAGCTGGGCTGGACATGGCACTCTGAACTTTATCGGCGGCATCTGTGAGGTCGTTAAGAACTGCAGTGGACGCTGTATGGGCTGCGCGTGTGAAGGAGATCCACTGTGAGTGTTGCGGCAGCAACTCATCCGGCAGCCGCTGCCCATGCTGTTTTGCGGCGGCCGCAAGATGTACTCGGATGGAGTGGCTGGCAGAGGCGTACAACACCATTAGTGCCGCGTTTGCGAGGACATAGTCGTACGAATCAGAGATTCGCATGGTCGCTTGTATGTGTCGAAGAGAGGCCCTATGGTGGCGCTCCGCAAGCCTCAGTAGCTCTCGGATCTGCCTGAGGCTCTCGTGGCCCAGAAGCGTCTGGGCTTGCTTAGCGATATCGTGTGACTTGCATGCAGCTGCCAGGGCTAGCAGGGATGACCTGACAGCTCTAGAACTGAAAGCAAGATTTGGCACTCCTACTGACAGAGCGTAAAGATCGAGATCGTCGAAAGGTATAGTTTGGCTAGTGTGCGTGATATAGTGCGCCAAGAGACCGAGCTCGGTCGCGTCGAGGGTATCGGGGAAGTCTGAATTCAACAATGCTCTTTCTTCATCTGCACTAAGTCCTGAAGAAGCACCAGGTTGTCCACCCGACGGAGGACTAGGAACCGAATGGCGCTCACTCGACAGTGCGGATGATGACCGAGAGCCTGGGACTACCATGCTAGGGCTTTTGGGTGGGACATGCGAATCAGGAACTGGCAAGTAGATCGGTTCCTGCTCCTCCGACAGATTGACATCACTCGGACGGTCCTGGTATCGGCATCTATACATGCGCTTGGTACACCTGGAGCAACTCGGTCTCAACTCATCGCACTGGGCGATACAATCAGGACAACGTGGACGGAGCCATTGTGGTAGAGACATGGCCTACCTTCTTCCGCTGTTGCTTACATCTGACGCAACCATTCCTGGATTTCTCATGTGTTCTCCGGAGTCGGAATCCAGTTACCTGGAATCCCGGCGGCGTCGTATCGCTAGGCATATTCAAAATTTGTTGGCGCAGATAAAGGTTACGGTCGGTTGCGGGGAGATTGGGGCGTATTAGCTAAAAGTGCGCCAAAGGCTCGCCTTCTATGTATCTGAGGAGAAACCCTTTGGACCCGTTCTGGAGCCTTCTCTGAGGCTCAAATTCCTTTAGCCCACGGTCGCATACGCCCCAGTGCAGAATCAGCGCCAAATCATCGGCATTTGTACAGCTCAGCCTCGTTTGTGGAGAAGAAAAAAGCTCGGCGTCAGTGGGAGATTGCTTGGCATTTTATTTCCACGATATCGGATTAATACGAGAGCTATGGTAGCAATAGAAGAATCCAGCGAGGTGGAAATAAAGTGCCAAGAAAGATCTACCTAAGCCAAGGGTTGTCGTCCGGTAAATGAAGTGCCAAAAATATGTATGTAGCAGGGCCGACACGAGAATGAAGAACAGGATGTCGCCTGAGATTTTCATGACCCATAAAGCTAGTCCAACCTAAGAACCTGCTGCCGTTGCCTTGTCTCCTGCAGCAGGGCGTCCAGTGCTCGGCAGTCTCCTATTTCCGTTTCTTCCGATCGATTCACATAACGTCTATCAGGATAGCCCCACTCACTATCGCCAAAGTCCAACCCTCCAGATACTTCATCCGCATCATGCCAGAAGTCATCGAATGTTGTATATCTCTTCTTGCTTAAGCTGACAGATAACACCCCCTGGGGCACCGGAAAGACAGGGTCATCGTCGTAATGATAGCAGAAGTCGGTAAGCTGACGAAGGCCAGTACGAATGCTGTCGAATAGGACCTCCCATGTCCCCGAGAAGCCGTAGATCACATAGGGGCCGTCAATACCAAAGGAGCCCAGAGGATACTCGTACCAATCGTGGGTCCGGACGTGCCATTCCTCAATATTGTCTCGGTGTGTAGTTATGTGTGACACAATAGAACATCGGTCTAGACGAAGGGACATCAACGACGACTGCGCCAAGACCCAGTCAAACTGGTTATGGTGCCCGATGACAAAGTTGCCCAGGTTCAGCGTCTTGAGCCTTGGGAAGTGGAGGCCTCTGCCGTCAAAATAACCGGGTATGGTTCCCCAACCCACCTGGAAGGAGAGTGTCAGGCAGACCAGGCGATCGGAGAGCGGAGCCAACCACTGGTGGTGGAGGTATGGTTCGAACACCTGGCGTTCAATTCGATACGTGTCCCAGTCGGGTCCGGCTTCATCGTACTCATCAGCCACCATGAGATGCAGAGCGTCGATATCTTTCGTGACACTCCTGAAGAGCTCCGATGAGGTAAATCCTGGCAACGGGGCATTTTGCAGGTTCTCAATGGTCAGAGAACGGATGGCACTCGCGCTGCATTTGTTACTTGATCGCCTTTGGATCATTTTGAAGACGGATTCCAGGATCTCTTGGCGTCTCGAGATATCTTCGACAACTTCATCGCGGGGATGATCTGTTTCAACGCCAGCGCAGTGTCTGGAAAATCGTAGATGGAGGGCCTTGATGCGGTCCAATTCGGCGATGCGGCCTATCGCGCTGATGAGGTCGTTGTAACCGCATTCCGTATACGCGTTCCAGATGCCTAGCGGGTGATCATCGGCCGGGGCAGAGCGGATGTAAGCACATCTGACGGCCTGTCTAACGGCTTCGCTGTCCAGCATGTCATTCCAAGCCTGGTATTCCCCGTCTTTATAGACCAGCCGCACCTTTTCGAACACATATGGTCTTGCCAACGTGTTCCATAAATGGCACACCAGGCGCGCGTTACAGATATGCTGTAAGTTGTCGTGCGCATCTAAGCCAGGGCTTCCTCTCTCAATCAATAGACTTATGACGAGCCTCAAAATTTCTCGCGGGAGGTTTTCGAACCCCATGATAGCCGACCAGCGTGTTGATGAATGAGGGGGGGAAGTAACGTCGCAAGAAAACGCGCGTGTGGAGGTTGACGTGGGGCGGAGATCCACATTCAGCTTAGATGTCAGCCTAGTGAAGCTCACAGTCCGACTCGCAATCCGTTTCACAACCGGCTCTGTGACGTTGCAGGCGCAGCAAACCTCGAGCATCCAGGTGGTCCAACCAACTACTGTACCAATCCAGAAATTCGGGGATCGAGTCAAATCACGCCCTCCGCCCGTAGGGAACTCGGGTATTTTGTATACTGGCCTCGAGAAAAATCACCCGCCACGCCCAGTCCTGGAAAGTGAGAGCGTCCTTTGTATTCTCACTCTTGTCCTTATCTTCTTCGTCGTCGTCCTCGTTATCCTCATCATCTACACACTGGCGGCAGTAGAGATAGGCACTGTACCACTCTGGGTATTCACCGCAGTAGCCTGTGCCGGTGACAAAGCCCGCCCTGACCTCCAGATCGTCGTCAACTAGTCCGTCAGTTAAGGCTCGGTTAATCAGGTACAGTCCCAAATTATCCTGTTTCAGGCGCTCCCGCAATCTCGTACGATCCTGGCTCATGAGCTCCTGTATCTTGTTGCGCTCCTGGCTCCGATCCAGACCCTCCAGATCCCTGTCCGTCACCCGGTGGTGAATCCCGGCTCAAACGGAGCGATGCCGGAGTGGCGGAAATCCGGGTCCCTCACTCCTTAGGCGTACTTCAAGAAAAGGCCCAGCTCGTGGCAGGGTGGGATAGGACCCGGGGCTTCCTCCCCCGCTTCTGCCGCCCAGTCATCCGCCTGGCGCTGAAACACCTGCTGCAGGGTATCCAGGTAGATTTGTCGTCACTGTTCTGTTTGCCGGAACATCGGGAGACGGATCACCCCGTCAAGTTCGACGAGTAGGGCGTCCTCCAGCGTCGGAGCATCGGCCAGCCATGTGGTCTGCCGGAGTCTGTTCGCCTTCGATCGGGTCTCCGCGGTTCCCCATTCGGCCTCGCCGCCGGTCCCCAAATCCTCAAAATATCGGTAGTCACGCATCCGATCCAACTTCTCTTTTTCGGTAGCTAGTCCCCGGGCTTCGATCTCGTCGACGCGTTGCTGGATGACCTGCCGGTTCGCAGCTGCCATTCTCGTGCGGAATCGTTCGATAGCCTGCCGCATGTTGTCATCCGCGTCCAGGGCCAATCTCGTCGGGGGATGATTTGTAATGGTATTATCGGTCATCCTTTTGCTTCTTTCCCTCGTTCGTCTTTTCTTAGTTGGCCAAGCAAATGTGGAAGAGTTTTCCGGAGTTGGTTTGGCTCTTCCAATTCCCGTTAAAAATTTTGTATTGAGTGTCACGCGTTTCCCCAAGTGAACATTGCATATTGAATTACTATACCTGGAACGATTTTTTTCTTTTTTTTCTTTTTTTTTTTTTTTTCAAATCTACTATATACAAAATCACATTCTACTCTAGAAATTTCTGTAATAGTTAAAATACCTGTAGAGTACATATTGATATATTGTATTCTTAATAAAACCCTAAAATATATAAAGTTTTACTATCCCGCGATACTTTAGACTCTTGAGAAAGGATTATTATAAAATTACTTTGATTAGACTTATTAAGTACGAATAATAACTATTTTTTAGTGATGAATCCTCTTAACAAGAGCTTATATTTCCAAATAGACCATATCCAGATCTAGCCAGACTAGAATTGGCTGGACCTTATTTGACAAGGATAATAGGATAGATACATCCCACTTCCTAAGCTAAGAAACCCCGCCTATTGAATTCTCCAACCCTATTTTAGAGCGCCACGTAACCTTGTTAAATGGAAGCTGAGGAGTGGAGACAACCAAGCTTTAGGTAATTGAAAAAACCATGGATGGGTAAACAATCGATTCGAGACATAGCCGATCTGATTCTTGGTTTTGGAAGGTACTTGTATTATACTAAGAGGTCTTGCTGCGTATGTGTCTTGTCGCGGTCCTTATTCCGGTGACCACAGAGAATCATCTCAAGCCAGGCTTGAATTCTTCTGCCCCGGCCACGATGGCAAAGCTTCTGCTCTTTTCCGAAACATCGGAAGATCCGGCTCTGATCATTCCTGCCACTAACACTGAGAAGACCCTTCACCTGTCCTATCGTGCGCTTCATAATGTTGTAGTCAAAGCCCATATCCACCTGGCGGCCCTAGGAATCGGACCCGGTAGCACAGTGGCATTAGCTATTCGAAATCGCATCGAGTTCGTCATAATTTTCCTCGCCCTCATTCGACAGGGTGCCACCACATCCCCTCTAAACCCGGATTGTTCTGTGCGGGAGACCTCTGAAATCCTGAGGTACATGAAGCCAATGTATACCATCGTGGCGGCGAACCACCAGAGCGTTACATACGACCAGAATATCATTGAGGGCTCGAAGCTGCAGGGTGTATGTCGCTCAAGCGGGGTGGGACAGCGAAACCGGCAGCATCAACATCACCACCACGAAGAGTCAGAGGGAGGAAGCGGCAGCGGTGATGGCTTTCGAGGATATTCAACCAACGGATGCTGTTCTTCTACACTACACAAGTGGGACAACGGGGAAACCCAAGGCCGTCAGGCTGACACACCAAATCATCACAGCGTCCTGCGACATTGTCATCGCAGCCCATGAGCTCACTGCCGCCCGGATGAGAATAGGGTGAGCGCCGCTTTAGCGTCGCGCGATCCGGGTGATTAGGGTGAGTGCGTAATAGACAGGGCGAGGATGGGGTGAGCTGGGGTGAGAGTCATAGTCTGTTGAGCGACTACTGCACTGACTCCTTTTAGCTGAGTTTGCTTTAAAAATCACTGGGCCAAGGTCTCCCCTTGAAATGATCGGTCTCTTGGTATCTGTACATAGTCTCTATTTTTATGAATATACTAAAGCGATTGCAGATCTAATATGTATAGCAATTCTTTCTCTAAAATATTGTACCAGGATTTTGACGGATCAAATTCTAATTATCGTTTCAATGCTGCCAGATTGTTTTTATCGTCGAAAATAGAGAAGGTGAGCTGTATAAGGTGATTATCTTAGCTTTGACGCGAAAGGAATATTTTCTCCAAAGCCCACCAACCGTTAATAAGGAATCTGACCAACCGGAAGGTCTAGAGGAGCCACATTTTGTTGCTTTTTGTCAACTTGGTGTGAACGGCTATATCAACACTACCCACGGCGGCGTTCTGGCAGCTTTGTTAGACGAGACACTGGGTCTCTGTGCCGAGACCTATCGCGTTTTCATCTCAGACGAACAGGAGCATTCACTTACGGCGAGAGTAGAGGTAGACTATCACTCACCTGTGCCTCCTCCCCGTATAATTGTCATCAAAACATGGGTGAAGAGAACGAAAGGTTGGAAATGGTTCCTTGAGGCACACGTTCTCGACCACGAAGGCTCAATGAAAGCGACGGCGAAATCCCTCTACATCCGGCTAAAGTCTCAGTTATAGAAAGAACTATTGAGTGACCTTTCACTTAATAAAGTTAGCCATAAGCCGCGACTGTCCCAATAATCTTGTCTTCTCGTTGCCAGCCCTGCTCGGGCTTTTGCTCCGTAGAACAGTGGAGGCTGCGATTACAGTAGTAGGAATAGTAGTGTGGGTAGTAGATTCATTTACACTGTCCCCTCGCGAGTTGGATCCCCGACTACATGATGTATAGTACAGGAGTGGCAGCCTAATAGGCTGCAACCATTAATCTAGGCAGAAGGCAGCTACTGGGACTATGTATCTTCAATTATGTACATTTAGAGCGATCCACCTTCCGAAACAAACTTAGATTCTATAAATCAAGTTCACGCTTTGTCGCGCAGTCCGCTGTTGGCTTCGATTATGGGGAGATAAAAGCCCAAATTTGTTTTCATTATCGTCATTATTATTGTCTATCGGACTAATCTGAGAGCGATGGGTATTTATGTGAATGAGGTTTTGATTGGCTCGGTGGATCGTTCGCTCCGGGTCACAAAGTATCCATGCTCATAACCACAACGGCAATGTGCTCAGCTCTCGCTGACCAAATTGTAAGGTTACCCGCTTAAATCCATCTGTCACGAGACACTAGGACCCTCGTGGCTAGGTAGAAAACGCCCGCAAGGACCAAGCAAATTCCCGTGAACAACTGCATCGGGACGTAACCCGTGCCATCCTCATCACTGAGCAACTTTCCGGCAATCGGACCAGTCCCTAAGACTGCAAATGACCCAATCGTGATAGCGATCCCTTGTCATCATGTTATGTTCCACTGAATCTTTAGTCAAAGAGAGAATTCGAGTCACTTACCATTCCAAGACCCAGTCACCTCTGGCGTCGGTGCCAGGAGAGATAAACATGGCGAAAATATGGCTTGGAGAGCACCGGATAAAATGCCGTATACTACCGTCCACACAATGATACCTCCAACAGTTCTTGCACCAATCCACGCGAAGGCGACGACCGCACTGGCGAAGGTGACCATTGTGAGAGAATTGAAAAAGCCCAACCCAGAATCCGCTACAATCCCCAAAGCATGACATCCCAAAAATGCGCCGCCATTTAGGATTGCTGCATTATAGAAGGCCAGACTCGCAGAAGCACCATATTGCATTGTAAAAGATGTGATGTAAAACTGTTATTAAGAAGATCTGGTTAGTCAAGTGAGGACTAATCGTATACCGCTGCCACGTACCCACGGGATATAAATTCCCAAGTCCATGATGACCAACGCGATGGTAAAAGCGATAGTCCGTTTATTGGTAAAATATTGTCTGATGGGGAACCCATCAATATTCGAGGTTCGTGGAAATCGCGGCTTGACTAATAGAGTCGCAGCTGTCATCAGACCCAGCTGTATGAAGCCAATGATGCGTAGTGTCCAGCCTAATGACATTCCGTTCTCAATGAGAAGCTTATTGGTCAATACAGGCCAAATGATCCCTGATTGATAGATTAAGGTAAGCCCCGGAAACAGAATCTTGTACAGACCAGTCAGATACATACCTCCCACATTTTGGCCCGACATAACAGCACCAACCACGAAGCCCCGTCTTCTCAAAAACCATTGTGACTGAACTGCTAGAGCCGGTGTGAATATCCAGCCCATTCCCAATGCCACACAAAATCCTTGAGACAATAGGAACTGATAGTATTTCTTCGAAAGAGATGCCATCATGATGCCAAAAACCATAAACACGGTTCCCAGTCCCAGGGGTAAAGCTGGTCCATACTTGTCAGACAGTCGACCGGCCCAAATGCCAAAGAAAAAGCATCCCCAGAGCTGCACACTTCCAATCCAGGCAATATCGGAAGCGCTCGAGGAAGGCAGTGTCGTGGTGATGTAATAGCTCTGGAATACAGAGCCACCACTCATAAATCCAATGCTGGCAATGAATGCGAGAAACCCACCGAGAGCGGTACGCCAAGCGTTGACACCACCATCTGGAAAACCTGCATCATTTTGGATGGCAAGATAAGTACGGCTTCCATTGGCCTCGTTGCCATTACGGGCCAACTCAATATGCTGGCTCTCCGCAAAAGACAGTTCGACCTCCTCATTCTTGCAAAAAGCCATTTATCTGGTCGAATTCGTGGAAGGTTGTAATAACGAAGAGTATGGTTATATTTACCCCCCATTTTGGGATTCCGAACCCCCTTTAATAGCGAATGCAATGCGGGTACTGTATGACCACTACATCCGTGTGCTTCAGCCCCCTGAACTCAATTTACGACAAATAACTCTAGATAGTTGTCGATATGGGACTCGGGAGTGCGAGATAGCAACATGGCGGCCCATAGGAAATGGTAGGGCGCATATGATGAGTATCAAGACAGTTCATGTACCCCGCAATCCACTAAGTTATACGATTTAAACTCAAATTCTTCCGCGGGTCTCCTGGTAGCCTTGATCATGTCCTTATGATAGCCCGACCAATAAAGCCGTGTTGTTCCCGGAGCCGCGGGCCCCACGATGGTACTTCTGCATAACTGATTGCTTAGCTGCGGGGTAAAGCTTGACCCCAACCGGTCAGAATGCTAGCTAGCTTCGGATCTTGTTAGTCTGAAGAGCAAGAAATGCGTATAGGTTATAATGATATCAGTTTTAATGTTTGCAGGGTCGTAGAGGGTGAAGTCGGATGAATCACGTGAAGACCCGTCGGCTAACACATAGTGTTATCTTCTGATGTTCCTGCGCCGCTTGAAAGAAAAGCTTGAGTCAAATACAATACTGATATGATAAAAGATGCCGATGACTCAAGAGGACGCACAGTCGATATTTGGACACGACCATAAGTTGACCCTAGTAGGTCCACAAAGGCATCTATCCCAACCACTCCATGCTCCTGCGAACATCACCCCATCGCGCAATCGCTAGATCCCTCCAATAGTACGAGCGCGGTTGCCACGGAGCTGTAAATGAAGACTTAGGAAACATTTTTCCCCTTTTCTTTACATAGGTCGCGGATAATGCCAAAAATAGGCATTCTTCTAATCCCTCCCCCTCCTCTGCCGTCATTCGCGGTACAATTACCGATAAACTCTGCTTCCTCATCCTCGTCAGCAACCGGCACGCTAATTGTGCCGCCGTGTCTGACCCCAGCCTCCAGCTTGCGTGAGCGTAATGCTGATGCCACCTGCCATGCTAGCTTGAGCCCAGTCGCTGTCACGATGATATCGGGATGAAGCTCCTCCCCAGAGGTGAGCTTTATACTGGATGTAGTAATCATGTCAATCGTAACGGTAACGATGCTTGATTTTGCACTCCGAAGTGCGGCATAAAAGTCCCCATCGGGACAAATCCACAATCGTTGCTCCCACGGCGTATGATCTGATGGGCCACCGAGCGGGGCAGAAGCCTTGAAACAATGGCTTCAAACTTTCCCGTGGTGGGAAGGGACGCGATGTAGGTCGGTGAACGCTGGAGCATGGTCATATGTGCAGCACTTGTAGAGAGAGCTGGAAGTAGCGTGATCGCAGTGGCGCCAGAGCCAATAACAACGATCCGCTTATTGGTATAGTCAAAGCCAACAGGCCAGAACTGGGGGTGGATCACCTTGCCTTGGAAATTTTCCAACCCGGGGATGTTCTCCTGTAGTGGCTCCTGGTAATAGAAAGACTAACCTGGATACTGAAATAGACTCCAAGTCCCGCCAATTTCATGTCGACTTTCGAGAATACAGTAACTGAGTTCTGGGTTACGCTGTTGCATACGACAAGCAAAATTAATGCCGGAGATTCCAGCACCGACAACCTACCTCCGTTCGAAAGCGGAATTACCGCAAAATTACCGCCGAAAGACCTCTAGTCCGAACAGGAAACATTCTTGGAAGGAGAGCAAAATTTAGTTAATGTCTGGGTAGACTGATCTATTCCTTATACGGGGTATGCTGCTAGCCACGGGTGAATGTTCACCAAGTCCAAGGCGTCGATCTGTCATACTTGAATGTCCCACCTCTCGTAGAAGAAAAGCAGCCGCCAATTGTTTCAATTCCTACGCAGGACTGGCAAACGTTACATGTCATACAAATCAAAATCGTCTAGCAAAATCATTTCTCGAGCAGGGGTGGTATATCATTCTAACTCAGTGGCAATATTCAGAATATCGGTCCCGCGGGATCCGCTCAACTGCGCTCCACTTCCCCTTCGCGCCTCCCAGTTTGATGACTACTGTGTATAATTTTTTCGGCGCCTAGCTGCCCGAGTGGATTTCATCTATCTCCTGAATCCGAAAAATGTATAAATCTTGGTATCCAGCCGACGAGAATCACTTCATTTTTACCAGCAACTACCAAGGCTATCAGAATGGGCGAAGTATTCGATGTTGCAGTGATCGGGGCTGGCATGGCCGGCATAGTCGCAGCTCGTGACCTCAGCAAGAACGGCCACAAAGTGGTCTTGTTAGAGGCTCGTGATTGTCTTGGAGGTCGAACCTATATGGACCATGCGTGTGGTGGTATTCTTGAATTAGGAGGAGGCTACGTACACTGGACACAACCGCACGTCTGGTGCGAGCTTCAGCGCCATGGAATATCCATCAACCCCCCAATGGAGGAAGGAATGCATTACTGGCTTGCCGATGGCGCTGTACACACGGGCAGCTCTGATGATTTCTACAAAACCGCATTGCCCCTTCTGGAACGACTATTTGCAGACAGTCGTGATCGATTCCCGGTGCCATTCAACCCTACCGCGATCGACAACACAGAGATCGAGAAAGAGTCGATCGAGGACCGCATCAATTCGTTGAACCTCTCCTCTTATGAGCGGGATGTTCTGGAGGGGGTATTGTCCGGTGTGGTGCATTCTTACAAAGATCATGGCATTGCGCAACTGCTGCACGCCGTCGCCACCTATTTTGGAAATTTCAGTGCTTTTTTGGAAACGGCCGGCACTTGGAGTATTCAGGGTGGTACGAAGAGACTAATTGATGCCATAATGGCTGAAACGAGTGCCAAACTACTCAAGTCTACTCTAGCGAGCTCCATTACCGATGAAGGCTCTCGGGTTATCATTGGAACTCGGCATGGCAAGGAGATCCATGCTCGTAAGGCGATAGTCGCACTTCCACTCAATACCATTGGCGACGTGCAGATCACACCGAGGTTACCCGACATAGCACGATCGATGATCGCGAGAAAGAATCCAACAATGGCTGGTAAACTTTGGATTCGAGTTCGGGGCGAAATCAAACCCTTTAGTATCTACGCACCAGCTGGGAAATACCCGCTCAATGCCGCGAGAACTGAGAAGTACTTTGATGGGGATACGCTCGTTCTTTGCATGTGTTCTGATGATGCTTCTATTTGTTGCGAGGATCGCTTGGGCGTGCAAGCAGCGCTGCGGAGGTTCATACCGAGTATTGAGGTTGTCGATTTCGCGTACCATAGTTGGGTCGGCGATGAATTTTCTAAGGGAGGCTGGATGATGAATCGGCCCGGATTCTTTACAACCGGTGCTGCGGAACTCCGACGGCCACATGGCAACATTCATTTTGCAGGCAGCGATGTTTCGGCGAGTGAGCCGGGCTCTATTGAGGGTGCTCTGTCGAGCGGCGCACAAGCTGCTCGTGATGTCTTTATCAAGCTAAACAAACAGAGACTATAGCCCTAAATAGAAAAGTTCTCCAGTCAATTTACTCCACGTATCATAAATGCCTTTCTCGTTTTTCATAATTCAAATTATATATAATTTATTGATTGGAAGAAACCCGCGGATGTAGGGGGAAGAGGGGAGCTAGTAAATACCAGAGGTAGTATCAGGTCAAATCCTCTCTTTCTGCATAAGGAGACTCGTCAATCCTTCCATTTTAATAGTATTTAAGAAGAGAAGAATCTTGTCGGCGTCCATTATGGCGCCTAGGACTTGAGCATGTAGAACAGTCAATTCTGGTGGACCCATTTCTTTCCTGACTTGGTCTAGCGTTCTTTTCACATAGATAAGTATTAAGTGTACTTCCTCCCATAATCTACCTCCTCCTCTTTCTCTCCCTCTTTTCTTAGTCAATATAACATCATCAGTGTAGTTCTAGGTAGGCAGACCTGGGTAATCCTACCCTATATATATATCACCTAACCGATTGAATCCTTGTTCAGGATTCAATTGTGAGCCTTTTGGCTGAGCGGGTTAGGTGACTCCTAGAAAGGAATCACATCAGTTTCTCACAAAAACAATACCATCATTTGCGCAGCAGGCCACACTACAATTTTTCGCCGAATGTTTGAAACCAATTTGGAACCCAAATACAACTTGACTCAGAGATTCATGAAGTCCCCGCAAATGCCAGTGGCAAGTTTAACTGACGAACCGCGGGCCCCGCGAACCCCGCGGATCCGTTGTAGGAACCCCACATAATTATATTATGGGCGCGGGGTACACATCTTTTTTTGGAAGAGTACTTGCGTGACCACGTCAAACTGCACATTACATTTGGATGTTACATCGGGGAACTTGTTCTCATCGTCTTCATCATACCAAGATAGGGGATACATACTGCGTATATGGACTCCGGCAGTATGGCGTTTACCAACGTCTTTGATTATCCCAGTGGTTCCGACGTGCTTGAGATGGGAAATAACGTCGACAGTGATGTTCTAGGCGCTTCTGCGCGTCAGAGCCGCATTGCGTTTACGTATCCTTCTGGTCCCACTGGGTATTCCGAGGACTTGGCTCTGTCCTCTGCTTCGGATGGGGGTCCATTCCCAACCCACCCTGGCTCCGTGCCGGATAACGTGGCACCGATACAATCAACCAGTGAGGCCTTGGAGTCACTGGATTTTTTCCGTGTCTTCCAGGGGCCAGGTACGGGCAGGTCCCCTTACCCTGAAACGGAGCAAAAGACCCAAAAAAAGCCCCCTCCATCCTCACAGAGCCCAACACCTGCGAGTAAGAAGAGACCACGTAAAGTTCGAAAACAGAATCGCTCGTGCGATTCTTGCCGTTCAGCGAAAAGGGCCTGCGATTTACCTCCCAATGCTTCCCTCTCAGACAATCTTCCTTTATCACCATGTTCGATGTGCAAACTACGGGGCACAGCTTGCACAATTGCTTGGCGTTCTACCAAACAAGCTTCCCGTAATACGAAGGATCCCGCATCTAATACATTCGTCAAGAGCTACATTATCAACCATGATCCCGATGCCATCGAACATGCCAATGATGGCCTCTCGTCTCCCAGTCCAACAGCCCTGCCAAGCCATGACTGTACCCTAGTTTGCCGTACAATGGCTTCTCAGACATGCTTCCAAAAATTGGGAGTGTACATTTATATGTTTGATAATCCAATGTCAAACCTACTTTCGAAGAAGTGCATGCCTCCTCGTTACTCTTTGGGGATCGCTGCAATAATGCCATTGAGATGCAATACACAATTAGCCTCACAATTCAACCAAACTGAATCCAGCATCACAAATGCCTGGGGAACGAGACCTCCTTCACAGCCGCCAACTCCTACTTCACGTCTGTTTTTCGCGGCCAGCATTCTTGATATACTGTTTGAGCGTCCCAGTTCTCGCTCAGAGCCTATACAATTCATGCCTCGCGATGTTGCCCTGACTGAAACGTATAAGTGGGTTGCCATTGCTACCGGATCGCAATTTCTGGTCGATGGAAGTAGCGCTGATAATAAGAAAAGGCCTTACCAGGAAGCAAGAGATCTTGCGTACGCTACATGGTGCAAGGCAAAACATATGGTGTTCGAGAATATTGCAGCAAGCAAGTCGTTCCGTTTAGGACTAACGCTGCTTCTCTTTGGAACAATCTTGCCGCCAACTGGAACGGATAGAAGCGACGATTTTCGAGAAGAGGCTGCCTATGCACTGTACGAAGGTATTCGTAGACTCCGTATGCTGTGTGTTGAGGCCCGTTCTTGTCTCCAGCTTGCTGATACCTGTTCCCATATTATTGCGCCCATGAGTGGACCGCATAAGCCCATGAATAGGCAATGCCGGTTCCAAAAGTTGTCCCCTGACGCCCATGGGGACGTTGTTGAGCTTATTGCAGCTTTTGAATGGCTCTCTGAGGTGTCAGAGTCCGTAGCAATTACTCTTTCCCCTTCTGGAAGACTTTCTGTTGGACCGTCTTTTAACAACATCAGTTCCGAGAGTTCTCAGGTTGAAGATTTCTTCGTTGGAAAGCCGGATGTGAAAAACGCGGATAATAGCCAAAGTCTGAAACGGATCGATGATGGCGTTATTGCGAGGGTCAAGGCAGTGACCCGGCCAGTAACGAAACTATGGACCCAAGGCTCTGTGGAGCAACGTGTGCTTGATGCCGTGCTTGAATCAGGGTCTCTTGTCGCGATAATGTGGAAAGCACTTGCTCGCTTTACGATAGCCACTCAAAGTTGGGGAACCGGTTATATCACCGATGCAAAGATCCATGAGGATTTCAATACAATGATAATGCTCATTGATCTGTGGAGGACAACCTTTGGCACAATTGACTGTGACTCGGCTAAGAGTCTACACCTATCGCCAACCAATGTACGGCGTAGTGTGACTTTCTGCGCCACTGATGGCGATCTCGCGATCCTTCTCTTTTACAAGCTTTGCGGCCATCTTCAAAAAACTCTTGAAGACCAGCCACAGAGACCATGCCCTGGTCTCTGTGAAACGTTGAAGGTAACCAAGAATAACCGGGATAACCAACGACTTACGAGCGCGATGCAACTGTTTTACCTCGCTTCGGCAAACTTTCAAGTCTCAGGCCCTGGCTTTCAAGAAAACTGTGGACTCAAGGCAAACGTTGAATATATTAGGGCACACCCAGTACGTCTGGCTAGACTTTTCTTCGATTTCTACTCAAACTAATCTTGATACAGCATCCTAGTATGGTGGTTCAAGCATACCAACTAGCCAGCGAGGGGTTGGCACAAGAGATTCAGAATTCAGTTTCGACAATAGACTTGAAACGTATTTCGGTCCTGTCTACTGCTCTCGAATGCTGTCTGCGGGAGCTTCAAGGACTGCAAAATGCACTTATCATGTACCCTGCTCCATGAAAGCGTGCTGCGAATGAGACATTCTCTTGAAACCAGCTGTTCGCTGAATTTAAATGCTAAGATAATTTATTGGTCTAATAAAGAAATGTAAACAATGCCGGCCATTGGATGTCAAAATGCATTGTAACTTGAGCACATTGTTTTAAATTTGGGGTATTTAAGATCAAAACACTACTACCTGCTACTGAATTCAAGATCCACAAGAAAGCTTTCACGAAAACTGATAGTGTGGAAGTTGCTGTCTACTGGGTTCGAAGAGGAAAGATTATCTGTGATACAATGACAACAAGCATTCAGCGAGTGATGCCGCTCTGACTCGACCCGGTCGAATAGACAACCACTACAAGATCCAGTATCATGATCAAAAGACAATCCAAGAATACTTCGCTTTCTTCTGTCGGAATAATTGTTCTGATAAAGGTCCATCCAAGAAGGAGCCCGGGGAGAAAACTGTTGAATTCTCCAAAGCTGTTTCCCATGGATCTTTGTCATCTGCAATCCAGGAGCTTTTCTTGCGGTTCAATGGAGACCCGAACGCCGCAATTCGGAATGCAAACACTCCAATAATTGGCCGCTAGACGGAGTTGGACCACCGTTGTTTTATTCTAATATATCTACCATAGTTGCATAATTACCAGAGCACATTCAGCGCGGCGAACTGTCATTCGATCTCGCATCGCCGTAGGTTGAACATATAATTAGATAAAACGTTTATTAAAGTTATTATGCCTTCGTTCTACGATATATGAAGGGAATATCCGAAAAACTATCACCACCTGGAGTCAAATCAATACTTCGGACTGGCTTCTATATCATTTCGGTTCCCTTGACCACGCTGTTTTAATTGCAGCCTATTTATAGCTAGTGCAATGCGTAAACTAGCCCCTAAAGGGCCAGACTCAAGCGCAATCTCCACACCCTCCTTTGTCGAAGCCAGTCGCCAGAACATTTCCCTGGATCACGATTCATCTTGGGGGAGTGAGACACTGAAGCTCTTGCTATCGAGTGCTTTTTTCCTGTACAATGGCCATGGCTTCCACCTCGTATAACAGCTTTGGATGTGCCAGAGCCGCAACTCCTACCAGAGTACCAGGTGGGCGATGGCCCGCCATAAAGTCCAGTAATATCTCCGACATCGAGGTATCCGAGGGATCCAGATTGACCACGTAGTGGTTGAGCTTGATGAGATTCTTCGGGGTCCCACCCACGGATTTGAGGCATTCCCTTAGGTTTTCCAAGGCGAGCTTAACTTGTTCTGTATGAGAACTCGGTATGTCCTTCGTTTTAGCATCTACCCCAACCTGGCCAGCGATGGTCACGAGAATGCAGGTGGGCGAGATAGGCGTGGTTTGGACATGAGAATATGTTGGCCAGGCATCATGGACTGACGGAGGATTGATGAGTTTGAGAGACATTGCGGTGGATGCTAGTGACGCTTGTGAAGTTGCCAAAGTCGTTGATACGTAAATCAACTTCATAGTGGTATGCAATAACCTTGCCTGGTGCAGACTTTAGACTATCATTTCATATACTTGTGTATGTCGTTGTGCAACATCAGTGCACTTGATTACCCGCGGCTCCGTGTTCGTGTTCGGGTCCGAGTCAATCATCACGGTTCCGACAACCCTAAATGATGTGAGTAGACCAACATCCCAAAGGACCGCGGCAGCGCAATCGGAGAGGCTGAATAGTCTAGCAGAGCCAAATTGCCCAAATGGAGAGTACTTTACAAATTACATTAGGTCTTGCGCTTTGGAAGCCGCGGCACATTGACAGACGGCGTCTTCCGCTATCCTGACCCGGAACCGCGGTTACGAGACGACGTCAGTGAAGCATTTCGAATATATAAATGGCGCTCTACCTCCGGTCGAGTAGCTAATTGTATATCTCCTTCTCAGACATTTAGCTTTCTCTCTCACGCAATATGGCGGCCAAACTTCCCCGGGAACTTGTGGTGAAACTGCACAATCAAATCGGACAAGACCCCGAACTCCCTCGGCGAAACCCGACTATTGCGGCCTGGCAAGAGCCACCACACCGTCTGTCCGATGTTCAATCTGAAGCTTTGCCGCCCACAGTTGACTTTGCCATCATCGGCTCGGGCATCACCGGTTGCAGCGTTGCAAAGTCTCTCCTAGAGAACAGCTTATCGGACAACAAGTCGGTCGCAGTATTCGAAGCTCGACGACTGACTACCGGTGCGACAAGCCGCAATGGGGGATTTTTATCGAGCCACGCGCCGTCGTTCTTTTCGTCGTTTGCTGAGACGGTAGGAATAGAATCGGCGACCAAGATTGGTCGATTTTGTGAAAGGACATTAGAGGAGATCAAGAGGGTTGCCAAAGCCGAAGGCCTCTACGATGAATGCCAGATCAGAGAGGTTGAAATCGCCGTTACGGCCAACGACAATCACGTTTTGAATAAAATCGGGGAATCCTTCCGTATGTTCGATGAATATATTCCCGAGAACACAAGAAAATGTCTTTCGGTTTCTAAGGAAGACGCCGAGAGGGTACAATCCATGCCCTCTCCAACAAAACATCTAAACACTTTGGATGTGTGCAAAGTACTAACGCTGTCCGTAGGAATATGGCCTTAAGGATATTGTCGGCGCCTTCATCTACCAATCCCACGTGTTCTGGCCATATCGACTCGTCACCGGTCTCTTTCAGCGCCTTCTAGAGCGGTACCCGCAGCGCTTCGCTGTTGAGACCAACACACCTGTGACGTCGATCACGCTTTCAGGGGGAAGCGCATATCCCTACATTCTGACCACTCCTAGAGGAACTGTGCGAGCTGCTAAGGTCTTTCATTGTACTAGTGGTTTTACCGGCCACCTTCTGCCCAAACTTCGGGGTCCTATCTACCCATGCCGCCTGACTATGTCTTGCGCACAGCCAGGACCGCAGTTTGGCAATCGACCCATGGCATGGCTCTGGCATGTACCGCAGACGTACGACCCGCAGACCCGAACGGTGGAACAGGGCCTGTATTGGATGCAACAAAATGCCCAAACTGGGGACCTCTTCTATGGAGGGGATTTGCAAAAGCTCGAAGACTTTATCAGCGCAAACGATACGGGCTATAGTGCTGACGCGGCAAACAATCTCAAAACGCTATTGCCCCAGAAGATCTTTGCGAGAGGTTGGACCGACCCTGCAACTGGTCTTACCATATCTGCTATGGATCCTCATCACACTTGGTCCGGAATACTCAGCATGACCGCAGACCAACAACCAATAGTCGGGGCTTTGCCGGTCGCAATAAGCGGCAGAGACGTTGCTGGGGGTGAATGGATAGCTGCCGGCTTCAATGGCTACGGCATGGGTCAATGTTGGTCATCCGGCGAGGCAATTGCCCGCATGGCTTTAGGGGAACCGAAGCCAGAGTGGCTCCCAGATGTCTTTTTAAGCACTGAAAAGCGTTTGACGGGTCCATCTATGACCACCAGGGCTGCTTTCGAATCCTTTTTTAACCGCTAAAATGCACAGACATTTTGTCAAGAACGATATTCCCTTTCGAATGAAGGACTGAAGCAAGCGGGGTCGTGCCTGTTACGCTGGTGTCTTTTGGGTAGATTAAGCTATCGCGCGTCTTTTAGTTTTTTACAAAACAAAAACCCAATTGGAAACCAAAACTATAGTCCCTTCACATATTTCAGTTGACAATCCTGGCATTGACATGCTTATAGCCGTTAGCATCTAATGAACAAGTTTCTGACTCTCTGTTTGCAGACATGTATGGGAGCCCAGCCGCGTCCGAATTCCAATTCGTTCTGTATTAACCCTGTCTCACAGGCAGCATCGAGGGAATCAATAAAGATTCCGTACAAGCTGGTATATCCTGTTTCATCCGCTCTACTTTGACTGTTTTGTAATCTCCACTGAGAAGATTCAAGTCATCCGTGGCAGTGCTGGTTGCGCGATTTGTTTCCTGCTGTCGGTCGAAGCGTATACCCGCTGGGTTTGCTTTGTTCACCATCTAGACAAGCGGTAAGGTGACTGAGAGGAATTGGTTCATTGCAGTCGCGTCGCATTGTCCTTCTGAGATTCTGTTGAAATTAGACGAGAATCAGAATTATCAGCGAAGGAGAACGTACCTCATGGCCAGCGTGATCAGCGAAAGTATCCCGAGTGTCCAACTCGGGAACCACGGCTGCACGCCGGCGCCCCGTACGGGAGGTTACCCCACAGGCCCGCAAATTCACCCCAGGGACACCGGAATCCCCATATCCACATCGGCTATAGTCGGCACTATTTTCGGTAATAGAAGGCAATATGTCGGCCTCGAACGCGCCACTACCAGTGCCGATCTTGGGGCGTGTTTCTAGTCTTGAGCGAACGACCAAGGGAATAGTATAGTACCCGGTGATGACGGTCATCGTCGGTTACGCTTGCTTGCGATCAGCATGATGATAGTTGAAGGCTTTATGATATAAACAATTGCAAGCTGTAATAATAGTAATACCCCAGCACCCTTACTCTACCTGCCACTACAATAGTTTCTCTATTTCATACATCCTATCCAGCTTACGATCGGCATTGCCTAAGCGATACGACTCATTCCCCACAAAGGCCAAAAAACTTAGCATATAAAACGCATACTAAAATGGGCAATCTTCTCCGCCGCCAGCTCGCGCGTTCCTACTCCAAAGATCGCTCCCCCCGTGAAATTCGAGCGAGCCAAGCGTTGGCCATACTTTATCTCGTCTCTGGCCTTGTATTGCCGTTCATTCCACCAGCTGTTGAGAGCGCACGCCATGGGAACCGGAATTTCAAAAGGCCCGTCCATGAAATTATCATGAGTTCTTCACCGCATCATGGTTACAAAGGCGTTGGGATTAAACAATTGGAATAGTCAGTCATGAACAATAGTAAAATTGAGGATTTCAAGCATGTTCTGGTTCTCAATAGAGTTTAACGCCCACATGGTCCTCAAGTGGGAGAGCAGCCGTGGAGTTTTATGGTCATGATTTTCTAGGGTAATCCACATTGCTGGAATCTGCCTCCAAGTCAGGACCACCTTAATTCCTACATCTTGCGGGCTATTCAGGGAAGGCGATATTGAGAGAGCCAAGCTTGCTGAGGAACAAAGGGGAAACATGTACATAAACCTATATTTAGTCTAGATATCACAGTTATCAGTAAACCCGCTATCACCCAGATGTTTGCACAGCGGTCTTACAAAATAAACATAGCTCCGTCCACGTCGAATGGGAGTGGGGGCGTTAAAAACCCATCAAAATATCTGTCATGAACTTCATTCAAGTCAGTCAAAGACGAAGACAAGAGTGCATCCTGAGCAAAACCGACACGTTCATCCTTATGATACTAATGCGGGACTACTTTCTGCAGATCTTCTACAAAATATCCCCAGTTACCCTACTATACTTGGCCTTCAGGGGTGCGTCAACCTAACCGGCAACTAGTCTTTGTTTGTCGGGACCGTCGATCCAATTCCTTAGCTCGCATCGTAACCGTTCTCATCATGTTTGATTTTCAATTCCGGCGGCCTAGTGGTCACATGCTTGCCTTTGGTTAGCCCCATCACGAGTCATTCATATCGCCGTTCAATAAAGGGAACTTCATTCTGGCCGGGCTGACCATAGTGCTCTCGAATCTAGCAATATATTACTTACTCGACGACGACTTACCATGCGCGCGGTTCTTGGACGAGACCGAGAAAGCAAAGGTAATGCAGCATCTACGCGACTACCTAACTGGCAAAGGAACCAGATAATGCAAGATATATCAGTCGCTGATACCTGTCATTTGCATGACGATTTTCTTGAACAGCAGCCCAGACATCATTAATATCTCTGGCCCGTTAATCTTCCGCGGTCTGTGATTTGACGAGTACCAGACCCCGCTTCTCAACATGCTGTTCGGAGTCTTGCAGCTGCTCGTCATTCTCTTCTCGAGCTACATCGCCCAAAAATCACGACTGAAGGGACTTATACTTGGCCTCTTCCTGGTCCCAGTTGTTCTCAGGCTGGGCATCTTTTTTGCGCTCTCGTACGATAACCCTGTGCAGGGGACCTTAATGACTGGCTACTGCTCGGTTGCATTCCTACTCGGGGAAAACCCACTCATAGTGATCTGGGTATTAAGCAATACAACTGGCATCACCAAGTATAGTATTGTGATAAGATTCTACAACAATACCTCGGCGGCCTATAATATCATCGGACTAATATTAATAAGAAAATGCCCTGGCCTATCTCCCTAGTCTTCGGATAGGCCTGGTCATTTTCATTGCTCTCGTAGTAGCCGTCTTCATACACCAGAGGGTCTTTCTTTACCTGAAAAAAGTCCAGGGGTATCGTAATGTTGCATTGTAATGTTGCGAATGGAAAGGTGTCCAGAGTGATTGATGAGTCCATGCAGAACTATGCCTATGATAAGAGCGTAGATCGTCCATGGAAAGCGGAGAGAAGGGTGATCGACAACTCGGCAGTAGAGTGATTCTAGATTTAGCCTATCGGGAGGTGGTGAGTTTGTTGATATTTTTTACGGCGCAGGGTATACAAGCTAGGGTACACGGAAGAAGCAACTTAGGTAGCCTAGGGGGAAGCCTCATACATAAGACGGCATAGTTAACGAATTTTTATGACGCATCTAGGTGCCTCTTTCTATCCAAGGGTTATAGATCTGCTGCTCTACGATTCTGGTATTAACCTTCTCATGTTAGCTGTGCAGCAATAGGTCATCGGAAATAAGCAAAACTTACGTGCTGGAGACCCAGGTCTGCGACTCGTCGCACCCCCAATAATTGCATACAGGTCCTGGTCTCATCCGCGAGAACTATCATGTTCCGTCAGCACACAGCCATTAATAGGATACTTTGTTTTTTGGCTTACTTTGTAGCGCTCGCTCAACCCCAGCAACACCACCCGCACCAAGGCCCCATAGTGCGGGCCGCCCAATACCCACAGCCCTCGCACCCAGACACAACGCTTTCACAACATCCATACCGCGTTGAATGTTCCCGTCAACCATGACCTGCAGTATTTCTAGAACGTCCGCGCAGTATTTACGGATCTCGAGTAGGGTGTGGATAGCTGGCGGGGAGGTGTCCAGGACACGTCCTCCGTGGTTGGACAGGATAATGCCCCGTATGCGAGGAGCATATTTCGAAGCGATCTGGGCATCCTCATAGGTCTGAATGCCTTTCAGTATAATGGGCAATATGGTGTGCTGAGTGAGCCATTGCACAGTTTCCTCCCATGTGAGATCCGGGGCTGGTCCAGATACCGATGCAATGGCGACGCTGATGTCTGTGTTTGCTGTGGATGACTGTCTTGGCTGTTCGCGGTTTCCCTGGGATTCTTCGTACTTCTGCAAGCCCATGCCCAGTTCATGCTTCCCCGGGACAGGCTCATCGAGGGTAAGAACAATGCACTTGATCTCCGGCATCGTATTGATCCTCGCGAGTACAATCTCACTCTCTCTCCGATCATTCTGCACATACAGCTGGAATCCGAAAACTTGACCGGGTGCGGCACCCTCAACAATCTTTTCCGGGACCATAGACGCGTTATTTGAAATTATATGCATCGCATTAAAAATGCCACACGCGGCAGAAATTCCCGCTTCACCAGCTGGATGCGCCAGACTAGCCATTGCCATTGGCGAGACAAAGATGGGCACGCCGACTTCATGGCCCAGGATTGTTGTGGACATGTTACATTGTTTAACGTCGACGAAGACTCGTGGCCGGAGGAGGATTGAACGGTAGACTTCCGCATCTAGCGTCTTAGAGATGTGATCGCCTGCTGCGGCGTAATTGAAGGACCAGGCTCTTTTGCTTAGCTGCTTGGTCGCGAGGCGTTCGATTTCGTCGAGGCTTTTCAAGCTTTCCATTACTGGCGGCTCTTCATTGGAAGACATACCTCTACACGCGGGGTGATATTCAGGTGAATTGGAGAGTCAGTCACGTTATAGTCAACGTATCGCTAGTAGGGCAATGAGGTTGAAGAACTCGAGTGGAAGGGAAATGCACGAGGTGCGTAGGCGGGCGGAAACAAGATTGCGTTCACCGATTGCGTTCACCGATTTCGTTTATCGGAGTGCGTTCGGCTACTACTACTCTTGATGACAATCGCCGACCTAAACAGTCCATTGCCACATCCTAGCTTAAGCTTCCGTGAGGTGTGGGGAGAAACTTTCATCGGCTGTAGTCGGTCGGAAGTGCATGATTTCCTGATTTGGACACTCCGTCCGACGGGTGTAGGAGGTGACCCAACTATGCCAGCGCTGTGAAAGGGAAGGAAGCCGAGTACCAAGCTAAATGGAGAGGCAACACCCATAAAGTCAGCCATATAAATACAAAAGTTCAAACTATATCTGAACAGAAGCATCATCAACCTCAGAACAATGCAACCACCAGCTACAATGTCTACAGGAAAAGTCCAAGAACTCAAGTCAGGCTTTGGCGCGGAGGTCACGAATCTCCACTTCGAAAACGGTGTACAAGACGCAGATTTTCGTCTTGTCCAAGACGCGGTGACTAAGGTAAGCGCGTCCCTTCCCCACTGAGTGCGTCTCCACATCGTGCCTGTACTAAGCCTCTTCACTCAGTATGGCGTCGTCGTCATTCGCGGCACTAACCTAAGTGACGAAACCCATCTCGAGCTCTCCCGCAAATTCGGCGAGCTGGATGATGTCACCCCGTATAACCTCGCTGGTCGCAAACATCGCCTCAAGTACAATGAGCTCTTCGACGTCAGCAACGTTGATGTGGGTGGCGGGATTGTTGACCCGAACAGCCCTCGCGGTCACGCCGACAAGGTAAATCATGTTCACTCTTTCGATTACGCTTAAGTCTAAACTAACAAACCTTAGGGTAATCTTCTGTTCCATGTGGATTCGAGTTTCAACCCGCGCCGCGCAGGGTACTCGCTCCTACTGGTGCACGAGCTCCCACCGAACGGCACCGGTGGGGGTCTCGCATTTGTTGATACACGGACGGCTTTCGACGAGTTAGACGAGAGTACGAAGCAGAATCTGATTGACAATGACTACATTGCCGCGCATTCGCTTGTGCACTCGAAGAAGCTCGCAAGCCCAGAATTCTTCGCCGACCTCGATCCCAACAATTATCCATTTGGGCGGCACAAGTTGGTCCAGCGCCACGAAGCGTCGGGACGATTAAATCTTTACATTGCGTCGCATATTCACCATCTCGAGGGCTTGGAGGCCGACTCTTCGCAGCAGCTGTTTGATAAACTCTACGACCATGCCCGGCAGGAGAAGTATATTGTCCAGATTGATTGGGAGAACCCTGGGGACTTGATCATCTGGGACAACACGTGCACGATGCATCGGGCGGTGGCCGGGCCCTTCCTTTATAAGCACAGGAGAGATATGAGACGTGCTACTGTTCACGATTCGAGTAGCCAAGCCTGGGGGTTGAATGAGCACTCCAATGTGCGCCAAGGATTACCTTAAGTGAATGCAGTGGGATGCTAGATATTGATCTCGCTCTTAGGATGCTACTTTTTGATTCGTTCCTCTGTGTCTATCAAGTATGGTTTATGGCAGAAACGACAAGTATCTAGCTGTAGTGAACTAGTTATTGTTATATTGATATAGTTTGTGAAATATCAATTGATCTCTCGGAGTTCTGTCACGCAAGGCGACTACAGCAAATATCGCTGTGCCTAACTAGTATAGAAGCTACAGAAGCTGCGTAGTCTGGCAGCCTTATGTGATCTAGCAATTATCCTATTCATCTTGATATTCTACCGAGTCTGGAATCCTCTGTTAACAGCAACGACATATAGCCGGTGGAAATGTCCAATACTCACTAACAGTGAAGGGGTGGAAACAGCAGCGACTTGCCCTCGTTAACAAAATCGGCTTGACCGAACTACTTTCTGGTGGCAAAGGTCTTTGGCGCCGGTCGACCATTGCCGTCCATTACCGAAATAGATGCGACTATAGCCGATGTAGGGTTTCCAATCTTGTTTGAAGTGGACATTCCGGTCAGCCCAGCAAACCCCAGACAGTGACTGCCCCTGGGGTTCCTTCTCACATGGAGTACCGGCGTGGGGCCTGGGACCCTGAGATAGATTCTCTGCGGAGAGTCTTACGTATCTTGCCAGACATGATATAATTCCACGAAATTGGCGGGTTCATTTCGGCAATGGTCGGTTCCGCCATGCCAACAGAGCCCTGTGGGGACATTGTGCTGAATGGCTGCCAGCAAGGCACAAGAATGCTATAATTGTACAAGATATTGCACTCACACGTTAAGACTCACCGGAATCTTACTGAACATTTCTTATCTCTGATTCATACATTAAGTTTTCCACATCATTGTACCTCAACATCATTATGTCTACCTCGACCACCGAAACTGTGACGGCGCCGGCTCCCACCCCTTCCCTGAGGGTCATAAAGAACGGGTTTGGGGCAGAGATCACAGGCCTGGACTTTGCCAACGGCGTGACCGACGAGGGGTATAAGTTTATTGAAGACGCAGTAAAGAAGGTCAGTAGCCTGCAGAACAAAAGTCAATGCAAGCACTGTAGTAACACCTTCTGCAGCATGGATTTGCCGTAGTTCGAAAAACAAAATTGGTCGATGAAACTCATCTTGAGCTGGCTCGTAAATTCGGCGAGCTCGATGATGTGACTCCCTACAACAAAGCCGGTCGTATTCACCGTTTGAAATATAACGAACTATTCGACGTCGGGAACATTGATGTCGATGGCTCGATTGTCGACTTGAGCAGCCCCCGTGGCGAGGCGAACAAGGTATGTCCTCCATCAGCACGTGTCGGCGGAAAGCAGCGGACGAATCCTAACTGACTCGGTCAGGGTAATGCGCTGTTTCACACCGACTCCAGCTTCAATCCTCGACGCGCTGGTTACTCCCTACTACTTGCCCACGAGCTTCCTCCTCCTGCTACTGGCGGCTCCACTGCCTTTGCCGACATGAGAGCTGCCTACCGTGATCTTGACCCTGAATTTAAAAAAAAGCTCCACGAGAAGAACTTTATCGCCCGTCACTCGCTCCTGCACTCGAAGAAAATGGCTGCTCCCGAGTGCTTCAAAGACATTGAGCCTGAAGATCATTTTATGAGTCGCCATTGGTTGCTACAAGTGCACGAGCGCACTGGTATCCCTACTATCTACCTCGCAAAGCACATTCATTCTCTTGAAGGCGTTTCGCCTGAAGAGTCCCAGTCCATTCTTGACAGACTTTTCGACCACGCTACCCAGGATAAATATGTCATTGAGGTGGAGTGGAAAGATGTTGGCGATATGATTGTTTGGGACAATACATGCACAATGCACCGTGCTATTAGCGGCGAGTTCCTCACCAAGTACAAGAGGGACATGAGGCGAGCCACCGTGCATGACGACAGCAGCCTGGCATGGGGCTTTAACGAAAAGAGTAATGTACGCATGGGCCTACCCTAAGGGGGTTTGAATACTCCGTGATTGTCCATTGGCATGATGTACTACGTATCGTTAAATGAGATCAATAAGTCTTTTAGTTCCGCATGAAAAATTGAATGGCTCTTCTTCAATTCATCATTAGTCTGAGGCTCTACCGTCATAGGGTAATCTGGTATCAAAACGTTCTGATTCGCCCAGTCTTAAGACTCCGCACTTCCTCTTTCAGCAATCGTTAGCCGACTGCAGCCGAACAGCCCAACTTAAAAAGATCCTCCACTACCCCAACTATTACCGACCGACCCGTAACCGCCATGGATTGGTACTGTCGGTCGCCATGACCCCCACAACAGGTAAAAGATCCTATCGTGCGTGTCTCCGCTGCCGCCAGCGGAAGACTAGATGCAACCTGTGAGGCCTCTTCACGCCAGTCCAATCACATTTCCCGCATGGCTTCACTACCGCTCACACTGCTGCTAGTGATGGAATCGGAGAGCCGAAAAAGCCCCCATGCGTAGGGTGTTACGAGTCGGGAAACGAGTGCATTCTTCTCACAAAGTCCCGTCGCGGAGGGAACTTCAAACATTACCGGGCTGGGCCACGGCTGGGTACTGCAGAGTCGGACAATACTACTATCCTTACACAACCAGATACCATATCCGGTCCGCAACACGAAATGCCCTCTGATGACGAAGAGAGCGTTGTAAGGGATAATTCCGGTGGTGTCTTGACCATGGACCTGAGAAATCCTTCCGATGCTCTGCATATTTTGGCCCTTTCTGGGGATCAGCCCCGAGCGCGCCATTCAACAACAAGTCCCAACAGTGCATCGGCCTATCTTGTGCCAGGCAGTACAGCGACAACCTCAAACCAGCCTGTTGACCCCCAATATCATGTTAACCCCACACACGCTATCTTTGATGATTATGAGCTGGTGCAGAGAGGACTACTGCGACCAAGCCTCGTGTCTGAGCTGCTCCTCAAGTCGGTCATCTCCGCTGCGTATTAAGTGAACATTGGCTAACATAGACTAGATATGTCCGCTATTATCACCCGTACTGTCCTATAGTTCCTGCGTATCTGTTACGCGGTTCAAACTTGGGCAAAATTCAGAAATCTGACTCGTTTTTGCTGACCGTCATCCTCACCATAGCGTCAAGAGATGATCCTTGCCATGCGCTTACCCACCGCTATTGCTGGGACCATTCGCAGCGCCTGCTGGTCGATGTGCTTCTAGCGCACCCTTGGACCCAGACTCCGAGGACTGTAGAGGGTCTTTTACTTCTAGCCGAGTGGCTTCCCCACACCCAAATACAGGAAACAACGTCTGAGACACCAAAGAATCTATTCAGCGAAGACAGAATGGCGTGGTCTCTTGTCGGCCTTGCTGTACGACATGGCTATCTCCAGCGCCTAGACCAAGCTGCCTTCCCCAATTACAATAGCAGTGACTCTAAGGAACAGGCGGACCAAAACAGGCTTGTGTGGGCATGTGAGTGATTGCTCTACAAGGAACATTCGCTCCCAATACTTATTCACGACTCTAGATATATTTATAGCTGACAGGCAGATATCAGTCCGACTAGGCCAGTCCTTCTGGTCCCGGGGCCCCTCCCTCGCGGCCAAATTTGCAGCCCATGATTTCCCTACTCTCCAGCCGTGCCCCGAGAACGATAATGAAGATTATGCATCTGTCCTGCAAGCGTCTATGGAGCTAATTCAGATCCTGCACAATGCCCATGCCATTCTTTACTCCTCTAAAGAACGAACACTAGCAATGGTCTATGAAGGGCATTACGCTCGGTATCTTGACGACTTTCGCAACGCAGCAACAACTTGGCACTCGACGTGGTCTACCTTGGCGGTCTCCCCAAGTATCAAGAGCACACTACTCATTATGTATGAGTATATTTCGCTGTATACCAACGCGTTTTCCTTCCAGGCTGTTCTAACGAGGTACTCGGACCCGCGCACGTCGACAGCCCCGTGGCAGGCAAGCAAGGGCGCATTTGCGGGGCTTTTGTCGAACGGGATCATGGCCTCTCCTGATGGCCGGTATATCTTTGATGCTATCAGTGCAGCAATGAATCTCCTCGATCTAATGAACAGTCTCGACCCGCACCGAACTTTAAGCTATCTTCCCTCTCGTTACCATTTGTAAGTAGCTGCGTGGTCGGACACATGAAACATGTATACTTTTTATGCAGGCGTCGGCTTTTACTAATACGTTGATAGATACGGAGTCTATGCTGCAGTCCTCCTCCATAAAGCCGACTGCGCCGGTGCGTTCCAATCGTCCGATCAACGTCATGAAGTGCAATCCCTCGCGCGAAAATTTGTCTCCTCCCTTGACCAAGCCCCGTCCACGGAATCACACATCTGCCATAGCTACAGCCGGATGCTGAAGCAACTCTGGAGAGCCCGAGAAAGTAAAAGCAAACCTTCTCGTACTCCCAAACCTACGCCAGTGAGCAGTACAATGAATCTTTATCATCGCCATAAAACCTCCACAAAACCTCAACAGCCTTTACCTACGACAAATGAGCACACAACACCTTCCGACAGTTTCAGCCCCTCCAGGTTCTTCGAGTCTTTACCAGGCGAGGATGACAATGGGACCGCTGCATTTCCTTCCATTGAGGGATACTTTCTGGGTTCGTTTATGCCCGGTGTTGCGGATTTCAGTACCCCTAGTTTTTGGGACGGGCTTCCGCCGCATTCGGTTGGTGAAGGGTTTCAGGATTGGGGCTTATATCAGGGTGGGGTGGACTCTCAAGACCCTATATAGAATGCATCGATCCGACGTGTATTAGATATCTGACCCTGTGATGATTGATATGTCTGTTATCAAGGCAATCATTCCTTATTACTCAGTCCGTGTTAAAAACAAGGTAAAATAAAAGGCGTCTTTTGCTTTCGTGCGGGAACCGCAACACACTACTATGGAAACGGAACTGGGAAGGGGTATCCATGTTGGGTACCGGAGTACGGAGGATCATAGCGGCCACTCTGCAACAACACTTCCCTCTACTAAGTCTAGAGTGGTACGGTTTAACCGCTGGACCCGACCCGAACCCGCCCCAAACCGGCTGTGGGTCGGGGGCGGTTTCTAGATCTAAAGCAATCTAATTGACCAGTGCCTCATCATGTTCGCCTGGAAAACGCTGTGACGCCTGACACAACTCCCCTTTCTAGTCTAGAGTATTTCATATATAGGAATCACTTACTTGACTTGCTCAGCCCACTTTTCGATGTCCTCGACGAAACGTGGAGCGATGCCTATTTTCATCCCTTTCTTAATGAAGAATTTTGGGTCCTGGTCCTTGTAGACCTGCTCAAGGTCAAGTAGTCGATATCGATTCCCCAAGGCCATTACTCGATCGCTTGGAATTAAGGTCCCCGATTACCTCCCAGTCTAACAGCAGTAATGGACATACTACCCGTTCTCATAGCTCTAAACGACTATCAACCCCCGAAGAGGATGCTTCAGAACACGAAGACCCAGAGCAGGAAGACCAACATCCGGCTACAGATTATTCTCCTTCTGTATACTCTGTGAGAAGGAGAAGTAGCATGGGAGAAGACAGAGACAGTGAGACACAACGCAGGTTCGAAGAAAGTCTAATCCGGGCAATCCAGGAACGAGAGAGACTTCATAAGGACTGGGAACGAGAACGGCTGGAGCAGAAATATAGACCGCTATCATCGGATACTGGACAGGACGAACCGGTGCATTCACGACACAGTAAGGAGCATGTGACTGCTCTAGAGACGGTGGAAAAGGAACTTAAGACTTTCGAAGATCCTGGTAGAGAACAACAGGAAAACCCTCTGTCCGACACTATCTCCGACGAGGCATGAGCTGGCATAACTGGAGAGTCACCGGCACAACATGACCATCGCATGACCAGATTTAACTTGAGCACTCTGACTCTGGCTAGGGAACAACAGATCCATCATGAACCGCTTATCCCTGCAGCTAATCGTGCAAACCTACGTGAAACAGGCCAGATAGAGGAGATTGATTTCACATTCTAGTCTTTCGAGCGCGGTGAATTCCGAGTGGCCGATCTTGTACGGGTCGGACCCTCAGATACGTCCCAGGTAGAGCGTTCTGCGAAGAAATATATGTGGACAGCCTTTTCTCTTTATGATTATCTCCAACACAGTGTTAGTCCTGCAACATGCTTCCGTGCAGGGACGGCGGATGGTGAAAATGCGATTTATATGTTTTCAACTGACAAGGAAAAAGAAAAACTCGAGACGGAAGGCCAACTTATGAAATCTATGGCTGTAATGCCTCAGTTACCAGACAAGCCGGAAAGACCTTCAAAAAAAAGACACTTTGAGACGGAGGGTAAGGAATAGGAGGCTTGAAAGTACCTGGAGCTTGTGAATGTTGTTTAAGAAGAATACTCAATATAGAAAATATTTCTAAAACGCCTGTCAATTTGAGAGCGTAGATATTGTATGAAGAAAGTCCCAAGAGCAATTCGATGCCAGGAATCTCATCTCATAACGGAAATTGTCTCGTGTAGGCGTCCTTAAGACTTAGATATCAATAATAACCTTATAGAACGAGTCTCCTAGGATTGAGGTCTTGAGAAACCGAAGCTCTTAAGACCTTAGTTAACGGTCCTCTGGAGAAGGTAACATTCTTAAGAATCCCGTCCCGTACCAGATGCCGTGCCAAGAGGACCTTCTCATATCAAAAAGGTTCTTGAGACATGAAGCCTCTGAAGAGAGGTCTCTCAGATAGCCCAATCTCCTGAGAATCCTATCTCTCATATTCAGGTAGGTCTTAAGATGAGCCTACACTGGCAGGTGTGAGAACTATTTTATTCCAGCTATCACATCTCCAAAAAATTGCAAGAAGACATGAAACGTCTCAAACAGAAATACTGATAGACACCCTAATTAGCACAAAGCTCAACATTCCGCGTATGTAGATCTCCGTACTACACTCTTATAAAGGGAACCACAGCTACAGTAACCTCGAATTGCGAAGAGGCAATAATTCGATCAATGAGCATATAATATCCATAGCTACAGGAATCAAGGTCAGGGAACTTTTTCGTGAGAAGGTTCCAATACCGACGTCAGAGAGTCTAGCCCATCTACTGTCGTTGAATGCTGCTTCTACCGCCGTTCGCAACTGGCTCATTTTCTTGAATACGTTTAGCTAGCGAGGGATTCTCATGTACGGTACTACTATCGGCATGTGGCACAAGCTTGATCCCTGCGGCTACCAAAACGGATTCCTGTGGGCATCAAGACCAACCACCCAAAGCATTAAAGGAAACTGTTTCGATAATTCAAATGTATAAAGACCATATAATAACTTTGTGTAAAGAGCAACAATCCTTCTCAACCCTAGTAGTTCGGACAAAGGAACGACATTTCTTCGAAATTTCGCGAGTTTGACAGCATGGGAAGATATCTTCATGTTTTGATGCGTAAGTGTCTATCTTCTGTGTTATTCGAGTGCCTTTGAACGCTAACGTGTTTCCAGCATGGAAGGCCCAGTCACAGAAGTCTATCCTTAAGGTTTCTCCCGGAGTTCCACAGTCTCTGTATGATGAAAAGGTTTTCTACAGTACCGTCCGTTATTGCCTTCCATATCTAGAGACAGAGAGACGCTCTTGACAGTAAGATTTGTTTCGTGATTACCATTGCTTATCGCCTTGTGGCGGACTCCGATGTGCATTGGGCATCAGTCATACCTGGCTAACCCCTTACGGAGTACACCTCTAGGCTAACTTAGTCGTGGTCGATCAGCGCTGAAACGACTAGCAGAGTGCGGTGATCAATAGCAGCTCTTCAGGGACAGGGTGGTTCGGTCGAGCCATGCACGCACTGAACGAGGTTCCTCTCTACACGTAATGAGATTACTGATACTCCTTGTCCACTGGTCGATTAAAGCAAAGCTCCCGACCCGCGGGACAACTTAATTGACATAGATACACCCTCGCGGTACTGAGTACCTTTTTAAGCGAGGTCACTCATAATCCTGAAACGGCGATATACAATACGATGATACTTTCAAATATACCATATAATGAATGACGGGATGAAGGGTTGTGGGATTGATTTATGTAAAAAACCCCATCCTCATATAAATTGATAAATGAGCCAGAGGCGCAGAAGAACGGTACATCTTAATATAAAACATAGAAGAAATACTCTCCAGTACATGAACCCCGTACCATAGTGAGAAATACTGATCTCGCCAAGATCGGGAGCATGTGATGTCCAAGGAAAGCGAGCCAGAGGATTGAGTGGTCGGAGGTGTGAGCTTTCTTGCTCATGGAACTCTTCTCACCCGGGCATTTCCCTTAATTAACGATTCAACAAATGTCGAGACTTTCCTTAATTGTCGTGGCCGTCACCGCCAAAATGTGTGCGATGGTTCTCAACCAGGTCGAAAAGATTACCGTTGGTGGCGTTAGTGTCGTTACGGCCGAGCGAACCCAGGCCAAAGTTCTGAATGGCACCTCGCAGCATACCGTACAGGGTGATGTAGGAGTCACTGGTAGTGTTCGGGGTGATGCCAGCGCCGAAAAGAATGGTGGCAATGTGGTTGTCGTTGTTAGGGGAGGAGTCCTCGTCGTTCCACCAGGTAGCCTCATCGAAGGTGACGACAACCAGAGTGCCTTGAGCCTCTAGATGGGGCAGGTACAGATCCAAGAATGAGTTGAGCCACTGACCACCGGTGTTTGGCTGGTTGAAGTAGTTGCTGTCAGAGGCAGGGTCGTGGGAGTTGTGAAGCATATCCGGGACGTAGAAGGAGTACTGTGGCAGAGTGTTTGACATGACATGCTCGGCGAAGGTGTTGTTGGCGCCGTAGATCTTGCTGCAACGCTCGTATTTGCTAGTGTAGGAGCTAAAGAGCAGGGCTGGGACGTCGAGGCGACGGTACACCTGAGAATGCCAGTCCGGGTTGGTGCTGTCGATAGGGCCGTTGGTGATGTAGTTGTTGCAGTCGTTCGGACCACGGTGAGTTGCGATAGGATTGTACCACTCAGCGTAGGTACCATAGGAGATGTTCTTCTCATCGAGGAGGTCGTAAATGCTGGTGGCATTTACATTGTAGAAATCCTCATGGGCCATACCGAAGAAGTCACCCGCCACGATCGCAGCGTAGTTGGGCAGGGATGGGTGGGTGATAGCGTAGCTACGGGTCAGCAGCTTGCCACGGGTAGCGAGCAGCTTCCAGTAGGCCTGGCCCATCGTCCACTCGTAGACCTCGTTCTCGAACATAATGTGAAGGATCTTCTTGAACTTGCCCTCGGTGTGGAAGAGCTTGGAGCTGTTGATAGCCTTGGGGTGGCCCTCGCTAACCTGGAAGAAAGGGTACTTGCCAGTCGACCCGGACGGAACAGGATAGCCCTCCTTTGTACCATAGCCAGTGAAGTTGGTACCGCTGACGGTCTCGTTGTTCACCGACCAGTAGTAACGGCCGCCATACACTGCAGGATCGAAGGGAGGCCGATAGGTGAAGGGGTAGCTGGCCATGACCGGGTCGGAACGCTTGAAGACGTTGCCACCGATGTAGGGAACATCCTGTTCGGGAAGAGCATACTGAGCAGAGGCCGCGGAGGCGAGAGCCAAAGCACACACGGCTTTGGTGACGGCGTTCATCTTTGATGGCTGAGAGTCCACAAGCGGCGGTCTGTGAAGAGAGAGTGATTTCTGAGAGGAACTGGTTCTGATCTTTGGATATCGACCGTCCTTTAAATATCAAAAGTAGGCATCGCATCTTGCGCGAGGGAGCGAATCCACGACACTCGAGGCACACGTGGGCGGGTCCGGCTCAGCAGTCAAGTGAAGGGTCGATGCGTATCGTGGACAATTCTCTCTGCCTGGATGCAGGTGCAATTGCACTAATCTTGATGGGCTTATTGGGCCTGAAGATCAATTCTGGAAGACCAGTGAAGGAACACTTTGTGCGGGAGGTGGCAGAGAGGCGTTTTCTAGATCCATCGGCTGTTGGTTAAGCTTCCAGCTAAGCTTTGCCAATAGAAGGGTCCAAGCTACGGTGGACCAACCAACAATTCGACCCACGTGCTTCAGCCGAAGCCTCCCGTTTGAGAAATTTCCCGAATCAATTGAAATGATGAAGCGGGCTTCAATTTCCCTAAACCGAGAAAAATTATCAAACTCGGGATCGTGAACAAAAATTTCCAGTCATGGAGTGCGCGTCGGTGTCATTGCTCGTGGATCTGCGCCCATGAGGGCTGCGCAGAGACTCTAGTTTGGACGTCTCGGAGGGTACACTATCGTCACCAAATCGGTTCATGTCCGCCTGGAGACATTAGGATGACTCGTAACTATCGCCCCTGTTCATATCTGGTGCTGTGTTAAGTCGAGTTGCAAGTTTCCACCCTCTCTTGGTCCTCCTAGAGAGAGGAAGACTTTGGCAACGTGCTCAATGAGCACATAGGTCGATACACCACCCCAAGGATGGCTCTGAGATTGAAACAAGCTCAGCCCAGGGCTTTAATTCTGAGCTACATACTCCCAGGAAGCGCTACTGCTGCATTTATTATCAGTCCAGATGTTATCCAGGAGATATTTGGCGACTGATGTGCTATTCTCATCTATAGCCGCTCCCAGCTTGCCTATCAACTTAACCCGAGACGGACACCCAGGGAAGCGCCAGGCCCTCTGCAGAGCAACTGTGAGATGGACAAGAGAAGTTTGCCAGATTGCCAACGGTTGCCTGGTTGGCTCAGTTCGCATGGAACATGTTTTATACAAGTCTCAGTTATTATTACGGCGTACATACAAGTCTGATCATTTACGCTCAACCCCCTCTTAAGTTTGGCGCACCATGTGATTACTGTTGGAAACAGAATCTCTCTGTTCCCAACATGGAAGGCAGTACGGACATCCTGTAAATCCACGAATTAGTCATTTTGGTGCTTCTTATCTGTGTTCCGAAAATATATGTTGTTGCCTAGATCTGGACTGGCACTGCCTTGATAAAGCACTGGTTACGGGCAGAGCACCAAGAATGTTTATTAGTAATTGCATCATGTGGAGTGGGGAACTTGTGTCAGTTCCGTTGTAAAGTCCTTCGGTGTACTTGAACAGCTACTGTACCTCACCGGACTCTGCCTGTAACAACACGATTCAGCCCGGATCGACCACGACTATCGGGCTTGTCACAGGATAGCCGCACGAGGAGATTCCACTATATGGGTCCTCATCATTCCAGGACCTGGACACGATAGACAATGAAAACAAGGCGCAGAAGGTATGCGACTTCCAAGGGAGTCTCCCTGCGATCATTCATAGTCTATACGGTCTAATCATTCTCCGAGGATTCTGATCGATTTGCTCGCGTACGTGAGAACCAGCGCAGAAGCCGTGCGCGCAAACAAGCTACGTCTGGGAGCTAGAGCAACGAGTGGCTGCGATTCAGCAGGAAACCCGGCAGATGGATATCACCAATCGATTTGTCTTACCGAAAATGGAAACGGAAAATTGTCTCATCAAGAATCTGATTGTGTTGCTCGGCTTTTTCTCGGAGTCGGTTAAGTGTTATTTGCAGTTGGCCGACCAGAACACAGTTGTGGATCGTAAGGTGGCCATTCCGGCCGCGATAGGCCGGCCGGTTGAGACGCGCTCGGTCGCCTCCTGTCAGTATCTAGAAATTTGGCCGCGATGAAACTTCGACACTTGGACCAGTGTTACCCTACGTGGTAACCAGCAAGTCCGCCTATATCTAATTTTTTTATTATATCTAGATTTATCCACAAACACAAGATGATAGGAGCGAACTTCGGATAGCTTATGCTAGTAGACATCTTGTAGATAAGCATTCTGTTTTTAAGCTCTCTCTATTATGCTTTTTTTTTTTTTAGTCTAACCCGCGCGGGAAAGAGCACGCTTGATGCTAGATGGCGATGGTAATATATTAAACTTATCCCAGAGGAAGACAGCTATCTCTTCGATATAAAGGCCAGGCTTTTCGGCGAGGTAGTTACACAGGGTGTTAAGTATTATAGGGGTCATACTTGGTTGCCGACCGACCGAGACTAAGGGAGATCTAACTGTGTTGAATAGACATAAGTTCTTGTATATGTTAGTGATAGAGCGCTTACTACACTGCGCTGTCTTTACTATTTGTAATATAGTGAGTCTGTTCGTGCTGTATACTATATCAGTAATTATCTTGCGCTGCCGGGAATCGATGTTTCTGGCCATTTTGTAAGTGGTTTGGGTGACGGTAGTTGCTGAGTTGGGACGAGTGGAAATGAACGACGCCACGAGCTGCCTAAGATTAGCCATCTACGAGGGTCTAGTGAACTATGTTACCAGTTGTCAGATCGGGGCAGAGGGCTGTTGTCATCCTATTAGTGCACCTGTATATCCTACTTCGCAGTCTTCCGACCAGATGCAAGACTACCTCATATCCGGGGCCAAGCAACATATTTGGGTGATAAACACGGCATCATCGAGACTTTCTCCAGTGGACTAGTCAAATCGCATCGTTGATTTCATCACAGTGGCCCATTCCTTAATGTCACGCAGGAAGCGACGGGCAGTTCCAATTTTGATTCCCTTGCTGAACGAAGAAGCCAGACTCTGGGTGCTCTAGGATCAGTTCAAGATCAGGGTGATTTTTCAAAGTCACCTGGCAGACTTTCCGCTCACCGCCGCTTCCTGAGGCCTAGGAATTACGAGGCGGTCGTCAGGTAAAGGCTTAGGCAAGAAGGAAGTAACCATGGACGCACTCCCGTTTTCTGCTGGCAGAACATTCATAATGGTTGGAGGATATGGTGGTCCAGTTGTTAACGCGTCAGAATTTTTCGTCTTTCTTCCTACCTAACTTTTCCAACACCAGGTCTCAACGGATATCACCAGCGACATCATCGTGACTATATAGGCTGCCATCACGATCAACATAGTCAATGAGTCGCTCTGGGTGTGGGGCCCTGGTTTTATAATATTTCTTGTCCGAGAGGGGGGGGGCATATCTAACTAAAGGGGTATGGTCTATTCCATGGAATCTAGCAATGTCCAAGTCACCAGGCAAATTATAGCTAATGCAAATGTCATTTACCACAGATCAATTTCATGCCTAAAGTTGTGTACAAACACGAATAAGCCAAGCGTCTCGAACCCATTGGAACTTTTCCGACTAGTGGAAGAGACAGCTAACAGCTAAAACGGCCGCAAGATAGATGGAGGGCTCAACAGAGTGTCCACCATTTGGTTTCGCAGTGGACGTCGCATTTGCGCTGGTAGTGGCATTCGAAGTACCAGAAGTCGTCATGGTCAGATTGTAAACCATCATGCCATCCTTCTTAAGAGGAACAACTACCAGGTTCTTCTGCGCGTCAATTGCAACAGAATGAGCCGTGACATTATCAGTCGGCCAAGTTTGGATCAAAGTGTGATTTTTCGCATCAATCACGGCAAGTTCAGGCATCGGATTGCCTGATTTGTTCCCGCCAGCAAGATTCTGATAGGCTGAAGCGTAGTATAACATACTCGTGGGATTGTATGCAACTTGGTCAATTCCCGCAACCCCAGGAATATATGCAACGACACTTCCCGTTGTGATGTCAAGAATCTGACTGCGTGCCATTCCGTACTCGAGAATCTGATCCTGACTGCAGCCAATAAACAGATTTTGCGATGGCCCAAAAACGATGCCGGCAGGAATGCAGTCGGACAACGGGATAACCTTGGAAATAGTCTTGTTCGAAACATCAATCTCCGCGATCTCCCCTCCAGAATTGGTTCCTGTGCTCGGAACCGAAACATAAAATTTTCCGTTGGCAGCATTAAATGCAGGCTGCTCTAGTCCTGAGGCATCTTTGAACGAGATGTGACCAGCGACTTCGCGTTTCGAAGCAGAGATGATGGTGACAAAAGGTGGTTCATCGTTAGGGTTTGTAACCACGATGGTCTGAGTTTGCGGATCGTATGCAAACTCATCCGCACGCTTTTTGGAGCCAGTCGTTATGTTCGCCACTATACGACCGGAGAGAAGGTCGATAACCTTGACCGAGCCATCTCCGTCACCAACATACATTTCATCGCGGTTCGGCAAAACAACAAGGCCGTCGGGTCCAGAAATCGACGAGTCTGTTTTGTTTTTTGTGTAAACTTGTCCCGTAAAACCCGTTATGGGGGTCTTTGCTTGATTGGTGGATAGGTCGACAACATGAACCATATTGTTGGTCCGATCGGCGAGATAATATGTTCCATTATACACAGTACTCTGATCAACGCTTGAGGGAGCTTTCGGTGTCCATGGGATAGTTGCAATAGGCTCATAACGGAGCCCCCGTACCGTAGAGACTGAGTGCAATAGAAGAAAGGCAACAAATGATTTCATTTTGGCATCAATTTGAATCAATGAGGCCTGGGCGCGAGTGATGTGAATCAAGATGAAGATTCAAGGCTTTGGAAATGTCCTGGAGATCCTACTTTCGTGACACCGTCCGACTTATTCAGTCTATTTATATTTGCATGGTCATCTCTAGCTGACCCCTAAGGATTGCTGATCCTGAACTCTTTTGGTGATAGAAAGGGTTACTTCCGATTCTCGGGTTAAGAGGTCTTTCTTCCATTAGAAAATGCCCTCAAAGACTGGGATTACTCCGAAACTAGGCACGAACTTGTCGGCTCACCCGCAGAGATTGCAAAACCTTAGGCCATGTCGACTGCTCCCCCTCCTCAAGAAATGACTTGAAATGCCAACATCTGGGACATCTTCGGCTATGGCAGAAGAGAAGCAAATATTTTTTACTATGGCTAGCCCCTTATTCCACCAATGATTGTTTCGATGAGAAATACAAGGGAATCGAAAACCACTTGAAAGTATTCCCCGGATTTTTTTCCGTGGTGCCGAGCTGTGCTCGGGCAACTTCCGGACCCTGGATTGGAAAACTGGCCGGATTGGTAAGGATGAAACGCCCCTCATCATCGGGTGCCTCAGGAAAAACTTAAAAGGGAAGGTGAAAGATGAGAAGACGCGGGGTAAGTGAAAGTCAAGTTCACCGTGTCCCCATGGGGCGTGCTTGCCCCTGCTGCGCACGGTGCTTTACAGGGTCCAGCTCGGTAGAGAAATGTTTCATGTACCCTTGATCTCAATCTGACATCGGTAACGGCCAAGGCAGGCGATGTACAGCGGTCGGCATATTTGCACTGCTGGTCTTAGTATTGGTCAAGGCAAAATAGGACCGTTTCCTGTGCAAAATAACCACGAGGTCAAGACCGCTCATTAGGCTCAACTCACCTGCACGGTAAATAGAAGGCGGGATGGGATTTTCCCCTCTCCACAAAGCTTATTTTTGCTTAACTGCTCGGTGTCAACCCTGTTTCGGAATGATCGTCATCGTAGTGGGGGTGGGAACAAATTACATGACTTCTCTCAGCTGACGCGACGAATTGCCGAGCCGCTTGGCTGTTTCTCCCCGGGGTAAGCCGCGGGGGCTCGAACACCAAGCATTTGTGGGGCTCGCCTCGCGAAGCTCGTTTACCGACCCCAAAGTACACTTCGTTGTATAGCATTCGCCAAAAACAATGCGGGGAATAGATGCTAAGCTTCGCTTGGCCGTGAAAGCTCCACGAAAAGCGGGGTTTCCGGCATTCTGTGAAATAGACCCATAACGTGAGTCAATGCTGCCGATATCTGAAATCTAGCGTTGTCAGGATTCGCAACCCTGGCTACATAAAGGACAGAGGAAGAACACTTCGAAGTGTTGTGAGCTGGCAAATCAGTACTCAGCTAAGATCACTATGTATCGCCAGTTGCTTCAGTCGACGCCCAGGGAGGTGCTGAACTGGAGACTTCTCTATGCCGTGATTTGCTTTGGTCTTATGGGTGCAGCGCGAGGTAAGGCATCTTGAGTGCACCAATGCTGAGATTTATGTCCGTGCTAATGGTCATAGGCCTGGATGAGGGTCTTATCTCCGCTACTGTCGCCCAGAAATCATTTATTGAGGAATTTGGGCTTCAAAGCAAGTCTCTTAGCAAATCCGCACAAGCAAATCTTTTATCCAATATTACCTCTATGGTTCAGATCGGGAGTGTCGCTGGAGCTCTCATTGCATTCATTCTCTGTGATAAGATTGGTCGAATCTGGGCGACCCGACAACTTTGCGTGGTCTGGATCGTGGGAGTGATCGTTTTCATCACTGCCAGAGGCAATGTTGGACAAGTTTACGCTGGCCGATTCCTGATGGGTCTCGGAATTGGGCAAACAACGGTCGTTGCGCCTACCTATCTCGCGGAGACAACACCCCGATCTATTCGAGGCCTGTGTGTCTGCGTCTTTTCAGGGTCCGTCTACCTGGGTGTTATGCTAGGGGTAAGTTTCCATCTCCCATAGGGAAACTCCATGCTGACATTCGGGACCAGTACTTTGCGAGCTGGGGGACTTCGTTGCACATTTCAAATCATAGCCCGAGACAATGGTTCATTCCACAGACCCTGCACCTCATATTCTCGTCAATTATTCTCTTAATGACTCTTTTTGCGAAGGAGAGCCCACGTTTCTTGATGAAGACGGAACAGCCGGAAAAGGCCGCGCAGACTATGAGTTATCTTCGCAATCTGCCTGTCGAACATCCCTATGTTCGAACGGAGCTTATCGACATCAAGGATCAGCTGGACCGTGAGAGAGAAGCGACGTTGGGTAGCGGCTGGATCGGACCTTTGAAGGAACTTTTTGTGATTCCCTCAAACCGGTACAGGATAATGATTGGGCTTATGGCACAACTCCTGGGCCAGTGGTCTGGGGCGAACTCAATTACAAGTCAGTCTTCGGAGATTCTTGCAAGGACCTGCAGCTAACAAAGACCACTAAAACAGTTTATGCGCCCGAATTTTTCGCCCTTTTGGGGACTACAGGACAAACAGAAAAGCTTTTTGCGACCGCTATATTCGGTGTTGTCAAATTTGTGTCCGCTATTGCTTGCGCCCTATTTTTGGTTGACTTCATTGGACGAAAGAGATCTCTGACGTATGGAATCCTCCTTCAACTGGTTTCCATGCTCTATATCGCAATCTACCTCACCGCAGTACCTTCTGTCACTGCCGACAAGGTTAAAAGCAGTGCGACAAAGCATGCCAGTACAGGGGCAATCGTTTTCATCTATTTCAGCGGTGTTGGCTGGGCTCTTGGCTGGAACTCAATTCAATATTTAGTGAACGCCGAAATCTTTCCGCTGCGGGTCAGAAGCCTGGGAACAAGTCTCGTCATGTGCTTCCATTTCATCAACCAGTACGGAAATTCGAAAGTAAGTACTAGCTCCCTTCTCCCCTTTCATTGCAGAACTTTGGCTAAAATCTTCATAATAGGCGGTTCCATCGATGCTTTTAGAGACATCTATGAAACCACAAGGAACCTTCTGGTTCTTTTCTGCTGTCACTCTTCTTGGTCTCTTTTGGGTCTGGTTCTTCCTTCCCGAGACAGCAGGAAAGAGCTTGGAGGCGATGGATGAAATGTTTAGTCTTCCGTGGTACATTATTGGTAGACAAGGCGCTGCCATGACTGCTGGCCAAGGCTCTGTAGCGGATGCATATGATGGTGGAGATGTGGAGAAAATCGCCAATGCTGAGCACACCGAGGAGATTGAGCATGCGGAAAGGCAATGAGGTCTCAAATACCTTCGTGATCTTTCTCGCTGAATATTACGCAAACTTCTGTCATCATTCCGTGCAAATTCCAACAGTGTGTATAATGTTTAGTCCAATCAATTCGAGCGATATGTACAATGGTCCTTGACAATGTGAAAAACATCCTACGGGAACTGTTATATATGTAACAACCAGGGCTATACACTGCTAGCTCTGGATCGAGAGAGTTTCATCACGGCCACCCGCGCGAGATTTCGGGAGCTAGAAGAAGCAAATTTGTGGTGGATAGTGGAGGTGTATGTGACTGCATCAGGTCCGTTGACCGCAACGTAAACCCAACTGGACGTGGCTGCCGACATAGATTACGGTCACCCTGAATTACTCGACGAGGAGCTTATTCGCACGCTTCGAGAAAATTTCTACAACAACGGTTTCCCTCCGATAGGCGCATCTACCAAAAATATCCGTGTCTATTAAGGCGCGACGGGCGGGCGTTGTAATTAAATCGCCGAGAACTTCTGGTGGGCGGTTCTACGGAGCGAGACTGGCAGACGAAAAGCCGACTACCTACGTGCGCTTTCTCATCCCCTAGCGGACACGTTCGACGAACCCCTACCCCCCCCCCCTCCCGGGAATCCTATATCGTCTGCGCAAGGCACTGATCTGAGAAGTGTACGAAACCAGTGATTTGCTACCCAGAATATATTCGGCGTGTGTTTTACAATATAGTAGGAGGACGGGTGACCTTCTGTCCTAAATCGACGGGGTAACAGTTCGCCTATTACAGTCCCGAGCAGCCAGGGTCGCTAAGCGGGACTTTAGCTTTCTCCGCCGGAAGCAAAATAGACTCTTTAGATATATCGATTACCAACAGGAACGCGATGTAATCTAGCACAGAATAGAGCAGATTCAGCTCCTATCCCGACGCTAAAGACCTTCTTCTAAGATATTCTGTGTTACGCGTGGCCGACAGGTCACTGTGAGTTAGGATGCCCTCGGGTTATACTTGCGTGATCCTAGCTTCGGATTCCAAGAGTATCTCGCAACCGTACCGTTGCTATGTAAAGCCTTACGTCGGGTTCGGGTCCTGTTGAGGTACCTTGCAGAACGTGCCAGAAGTGCGCGCCAAGTAAGTCAGTCACCAAGTGTTACCACAGAGTGAGCTCCCCTACTTGTAGGTTGGGTTGTCTTGAAGGTGAACTGTGAAGTAAAGTACTAAAGGTAGTAACCAAGTAACAATGTGCAATGGATCGCGAAGAACTAAATACATGATGCTGAAAAGAGTGTCCTTATATATCCAGTCCTCCGCGGTGTGGTCTACGGTTGGGAATGGGTGATGGTATACCGGACTAGCCGTTCCCGTAGACTAGATAGATAGGGCTCTATCTACTTTAGGAGTTCTATCGATTACCGGGATTCTATATATTAATAGATGCGACATGACTAGTAGGATTTCAGATAGTAAAGACACCAAACAGTATCTATAAACTTCTCTTAATATACCAGAGGCGGTCATTAAATCTAGGCTTCTACTACAACTACTCTGAGTATCATTCAAAAAGACTACATATGGTCAAGTTGACATCTGTTGTCGCTATGTCTGACGTATGTGTTTGTTGATTTCCCTCCAATCTCTTTTGAATGACCGGTCCCTTTGCCTGCAAGCTGCAGCAATCGCTGATACTGTCCGATAATGGCAGGCGAGAAAGATATTAGATCTCAGCATCAGAGGGCGTTTCAGGGATGATTACCTCATGCAGCGGTCGGAACAGGTGAGAGGAGTCGAATGGTAATTCAGTGCTACACGAGGAAGATTGTTGAATATGAACCATAAAGCTACCTACTTCACCAGCTATTACTACGCTACATCTAGTTCATTCCTTTATGTATACGCAGCAGCCCATCAAGGAATGACTAAGAGCAACAATGAAAAAAGAGCGCTAGTAGCATCCCCCGAAGCACGCCTGTATCTGTTGATTAGTATCCATCCCTAAGTCCCTGATCTATGACTGTGCATATATAATGGATAATGTCTACAGTGTAGTACAGGTTCCCCATCATTTCGGGTTGCTACATTTACATTTATTTTTCGGCCTTTAAGGTACCGTGTAACCATCGGGGCCAGAAATATCAAATATTCAATTACCTAAAAGTATCTAGCTGTTAAACCACCCATGGTTCCACGGACCAACCATTAGGCTCCTACCTATTGCGGAGTTGACATCCATTTAACTTCAGTATTTAGGCTTTAACCACCCGGGATCTCCGCAGCCCTATTGTGTCTCAGTACGTCTCTAACCAGAGTTTGGACCTCACGTAAGACTAAGGCCTCCAGCTCCTTCTTGTGAGTACTAAGTTGGTTCATGGGCACCTTATCAGGTGGTGACGGAGATCTCCGAATAGACTCTTTCTAAGAGCCTGGTATATACAGAACCCCGCTTCGGCTTTCTGATTTTACGTCAGACGTAGCCTATGCTTTAGGCATCTCAGCCGTTTCCGGCTGGGATTATGGTCCTCCCTGGGGCGTAGCCAAACTGAAGATGGCCGAGGCTGACCTGGTATAAGACATAAAGCTCCTAAAAGATGATGTCAGGTTAAATGTATACCGTGGGTCTTGTGCGTTACGACACGGGGTCGCCGTGTTGACCACCAGCAATTGCTATATAATGACCGGTTAATTCGAACAAGAATGAATCTAACAAGAAATACTTTCTTGGAATCACTCAAGGAATAGTCCCACATTCACCACGCTCCAATTGCATTATACATCGTTATACATTATGGCAGAGACACATAGCAAGAACAGAACCATGCGGTCGGTCGTTTTTGATGGCCAGCCGTTCGAGGTTCATGTCCGTGATATCCCGAAGGCAAAGGTCGTCAGGCGAACAGATGCCGTGGTTCAGGTCACTTCAGCAGCTATCTGCGGCTCTGACCTGCACAACTACCACGGCGTCTTTGGTAGCGACCAGGTGCCTTATTCTATTGGGCATGAGGCCATGGGTATCGTCGAGGAAGTTGGAGCAGATGTTGCATCCGTGAAGATTGGGGATCGCGTCATTATACCTGACTTCCCTGATGACGTCGGGCTTGATCTAGAACCAACGATTAACCCTGCAGTTGCATTGTATGGAGAAGGCCAACGATTTGGTGATTTGGGAGGTTGCCAAGGTATGGTTGAGCACTGCAGAATCATCCTTTATTATCTCTTGAGAAACGAAACATGAGTCATGATTAAAAAAAAATACATATTTCTAACTGACAAACGCCATTTTTAATAGCCGAATTTGTGCGCGTCCCACTCGCGGACAAGTCCTTGATTCGTTTCGGTAAGGAATTCGATAGCATCAAGGATGAAGATCTAGTTCTTCTTTCAGACATCTTCCCTACTGCCTGGGCGGGAGTCACTTGGTCGGGCTTCGAGGCTGGAGATACGATCGCTATTTTTGGGGCAGGCCCAGTCGGACTACTAGCGGCTTATTCGGCAATTCTCCGTGGAGCCTCTCGAGTGTTTTCCATCGACTCTGTTGAAGATCGACTGGAACTCGCAGCTTCTATTGGAGCCATTCCGATCAACTTCACGAAGGGCGAACCGTCGGCGCAGATTCTGGCCCGGGAACCAGGTGGCGTTCAGCGCACCGTAGACTGTGTTGGGGAGGAATGCGTCAACGAGAACTTGAAGCCCGATCAGTCCTTTGTTACCACACAGGCAATCAAGTGCACCAGTGTGGGTGGTGGCTTAGCGGTTATTGGGGTGCACTTTGCTCAACCGAATTCCCATGGAGTTCAACGAGGAAGCACCATTTCACCGTCGATCACCTTTCCCATGACGCTCTTCTGGGGAAAGAACATGACGATTCGTGGTGGAGCAGTGGACAGCAAATCATATGTTGAGCCACTGCTGGAACTAGTGAAAAGTGGCAGAGCTAAACCGGGCTTCGTCTTCTCCAGCATTATTGATATCGAAGAGGCGCCAAAGGCCTATCGACGGTTTTCTGATCATTTAGAGACGAAAGTCTTGATCAGGTTCTCCTAGAAGAATATACCCTAGTACCTGCGGGATAAAGGGTACTCTCCGGATCCGGGGGTCTGATTGCCCCCTATTTGATATTCCTGTATGTTTCCATTATCAGGCTCCGTCCACATCGCCGCAGAACCTCATCTTCACAACACACTCCGGGAATTTGACCGACGCATTGTTGGGGGGTTGTACAGCAGGAAATAGGGTGAAGTTCCGGGGAAAAGGCCAGAGGACCACGATAGTATAAATTGCACAACTAGGTACTAAACTTAAACCTAATTAATTTAAATAGTAAGGGTCTCAACCTCATCAGAAATCAGCGTTTCATTGTAGATGCCCTGGAGCATAGCAAACTCCCCAGGACGGACTTTCCTGGAACTACTAGAGTGGTATAATACTGTATCGCTATCTCTGTTAATATAGCATGTTATATAAAAAGGGCATGTAATATAAATATTTTATATATATTTCCATATAAATTATAAATAAAAGTATAGTTTAATATAAAATATATGTCAGAATACTTACTAAGAGAATATAAGTGTAATATATGTGTACTGTAATAGTATACTCTAAAATAGTTCCCGTTGACTTACCGCCTTCTAATAGAGACAAATTTAGGGCCGCCCGTGCGTAAAATTTAGGGGCCACGGTGCCTAAGTTATATTTATGGCCCTGAGTTAAGTAAAAGCAGGAGAGTGGGTGATCTGGGTGAGAATATCGGCCTGTTCTCACCCATATCACCCATACTCACCCTGAGATCAAATCCAACGCCATTTTAGAGCTCAGGGCGCCTTGAGAATTGGCCGCGTATTATAATAGGCTTAAGTACGGCTGAGCGGACGGGAAGCCCCGTTCTCCACACCCTATGGTCGTGTGTACTGTTCCTCTCTATCTACTGGCTCATGTAGTATTTGGAAGAATGTAGATCATGGTTGACGACCGGCAAAAGAGAACAAGAAATAAAAATACAAGGGTCTGAGGAACACAAATTAGTAAAAATTATTAGAAATTTGAAAACCGCTGGCATTTCCTGATGAATATATAAGAACTCAATACAACGTCCCTTGAGACGGCAGCTGCTCGAGTTCATCCTCTAAAGCTTCGGAAATATATATCTTGTCTCGACCCCGGGCAACTCCCACCCCCAAAGTAACCAAAACAATAAAATAAAATAATATGAGAATAAAAAGACGAAATGGATTCCCAAGTGAACGGATCCTACATTGTGGAGCTTCACTCTAGGTTCAATCTATTTGTTTGTAGCCAAATTCTCCGAGATAACAACGGCAGGCTTGATGTACATCCGTGGCTTCCTGCCGGGAGTCTAAATACAACCTTTTATCCATTGCTATTTTTATTCGATAGCACACGCAGACCCGTTTGTTCCCACACACCTGATGGTGTTCGCGAGTACGGGTGATAACAGAGGAGAGGTGCTAGTAGAGGTATTGAATCATGAACGGTCTATAAAACGCACATGGTGTCAAATATTGCTATCTGATTCAGCTGGTCCTGCCGGCGCAGGTTCCGGTAGACGCCTGTAGCCCGCAGGGGGTTCTTTCATGGTTTTCCACACGGAGCGTGGCACTGAATTCTCATTCACGTATCCCAGAAGCGTCTCAAAGTCCCGGCAAATATGCTGATTGTTGAAATCAGGAAAGGGTTGATCCCATCCCTCGACCCAGTTGAATAGAATCACGTCGACGCTACTGGAGCATTTAATGGCCTGGGCCAGAATATCTATGCAATGGCTAACATGTGCGATGTGTTCAGCGTCCGGATGGTTTCCAAACCGAGGGAAATAGTAATGTTCGTAGGATATCTCCTTCCGCAACATGTCAAGGCAGTGAAGGAGATGGAACACCTCTGTCTGGGCGATATACGCATCGTTACCGTATCCATGCTCTTCTGGAATCTTCACGGCAACAGAGGGGTCCTTTCCGAGTTTGTAGATTTCATCGGAGGATATGATAATTGGCATGACTCCGGTGCCGATGCGGAACCATTCGGCGTCGGCTTCAGGCCCTGTCGGTATCCGCAGAATCGAAGGCGGATCAGTGTCGTACAATGATGCATTTGGGGTTAAGGTAACTCTTGGAATATCTACACGGTCAAGCAGAGGTGCTGAGAAGGTCAGTGTTACGTGTAAACTGAGTAGAGGATTAATCTAGTGTTACCGTAATGAGATGTTGACTTCCATTTCTCCTGATCGCTCAAGTACTGGACGTAGGCCTGGCGCGAGAATGCTAAGATTAAGAGAATAGCGGACGTTGTTAGCAACACCACATTTAGAAAGGTGAGCCATAGTATCATGGCGTTACCCTTGGGGTATGCCCATTGTGTTGCTCTCGTTATCCACCTGCCTTGGCCATGATCATGCCTATCAGCAATGTCATTGCCAATCAGGAGTGGTTTCGCTAGATCCTCTTGACTCAAGCCTGAACAAATGCCGTCGTCTAAGCCTTTGAAGTCATCTTGGGCCTTCCGCATATTTTCGCCAGACAAGCGATATAAAACCAAGGGGATATTAAGAGTGGTAGAGCTCTTCAGGTTTGTGAAATAGGTTTATGAGATGGAGGGAAAATAGCTGCTGTGAGGAAGGCTGCGCTTCGTTACCGGTCGCAATGTCGCATGAACAGCCCTGAAAGGTACTGAAGGCTTGGAATAACCATTTAGACGAAGATACCGGTGCTGTCACGCCCAAGTAATACATGAGGGCGGGATATCGTAGCCCAGCAAGTCCGTCGGGATTCCGCGACCACATCCCTTGGCGAACTTGGCGAAGAGGAGATATAGATCCTTCATGCGGGCTTAGGGCTTCCCCTCAGATGTTCCAGCTTGTAGGATACACCGGACCCTCATCTATGTTACATCCACTATATTCTAACCATGTATCCTAGCCCTTTAGAGTAATGTAGTATAATCCTTCTTCAGTATTACTATCCTTGTGACCATCGTCGGACGTCGAAAGCCGAATCTAGATTTCGACCCTAAGCGCAATCTGTACGTTGCTATACCCCAGCACACGTCTCAGATCTGTTAGCAGCTCGCATATAAATTCTGTCCATAGACACTGGAGTATAGGCCCCTATCGTCTTCTGTGACCCATTTCTGTGCTCATTTCAATAACCGTTGAGAAATCTCCCTTGAGAATCATCAGCCATCATGCGGTTTAACATGATTGTCGCACTGCTGGCCATTGGTGCACCCTTGGCTTATACTTCACCAATAGGTAAAATGACCGCCAAATCAATGATTCTGGTTCTGACTTTGGGTTTTGTAGTTCGCCAGGACAACGAGGCAATTCCATTCTACGAAAAACGTGGCGACAACAGTGAAGCTATCCCGTTTTACGAAAAGCGTGCGGGAGATAGCGAGGCTATCCCATTCTACCAGCGTCGCGCGGACAACAATGAGGAGAAGCGGGAGGAAGAAAGTGAAGCCATACCTTTCTACCAGCGTCGTGCGGACAACAGTGAGGCTATCCCTTTCTATGAAAAGCGGGCTGAGGAGAGTGAAGCCATACCTTTCTACCAGCGTCGTGCGGACAACAGTGAGGCTATTCCATTCTATGAGAAGCGGGAGGAAGAAAGTGAAGCCATACCTTTCTATCAGCGTCGTGCGGACAACAGTGAGGCTATCCCTTTCTATGAAAAGCGGGCTGAGGAGAGTGAGGTCATCCCCTTCTATCAGTAGTCACTGCTGTTCTCACAAGTGCAGTACAGTATGACCGGCTTTGTGTCATATAGTACACCGTGAATTGAAAGTCTCCATGGTCTAATATTCCGCTATTCTGCATGTCTCTAGACCCTACCCCATCCATGCCAAATGCTGCATCAAACCTGTCATGGAATTTAGTATCCGATGTACTTATCGCCGTTTCTCAAACCCACTAAGGAATTCTAGATTATAAGAGAGCGGTCTAACCAGCTTGAATCGAACCTTGTTGTACATGGGCGAACCCAGTATTCACAACTGAGGAACTCCTATTTCTTGCCCCCGCCCCGAGGAGTCTTCTGCGTAATCTTGACCGATGGCTCTCTATTACGTGGGATTGGCTTGCCTCCACGATTCAGTGCCTACGCCCCGCTGGTCGGTGCACATCCGATCCTGCAATGTAACGTCGGGGTCTGTGGCAAGGATCCATATCCTTGACTGGGGGCGAGAACAGGACAGTACTACTTTTGCCTCCATGAGCCCTTCGCTCGAGCGGGGTGCCTGTATTCAATATAATTGTAGTAGGACTTCTTTCTAGATCAAACTATTCCGTCTTACGTGAGAGTCCTTTGTGCCTTAGTACAAGAGCACCGTCTTAAGTAGCCTCAGTCTGGCTAGCTCACCACGACCATCTCAGCACTATTGCAAAGCACTACAACCTCTACCGAGAGGCCCTTGCTGAACCAAACTCGATCGCCCAGAGAAATGACCAAATACAAACCCCTTTTGGAGGAAGATAGCTCGGGTGGTTCTGAGCATTTTGAAGCTCATTACGAAGCCCCCGACATCGCAAAAGAACGTCCGACGCTCGGCTTTCGAGTCAGATATGCCTTCCTTATATTATTAGCCACATTCGGCGTCCTCGATTTGACATACCGAACATACACCTTGATCCAATCACGCAGGCCAATATCGTGTAATTGTGGAGAGACTGTTGAAGAAGCTATTGCTAATAGCTGTAAATATGACTCGATTGCAGCTGCTTGGCTCCCTCCAGCCTGCCGAAACGACGAACTTCTAGCGCAATTCGAGACGTCCGGCCCGAACCCCGATGGAAGCTGGATGTACTATGCCGATAAAAACAAGACACGGACTCTATCACTTGAAGAGCTGTCCATGCTCCCCAAGACTGGGTCGCACTTCTTTACCACACATCAGTGGCATCTTGTCCATTGTGCATACTACTGGAAGAAGATGTTCTTAGCTGCTGAGATGGGTACGGTGATTGAAGCTCGGTATAATAATCTTGCTCATATCAACCACTGTGAGATGATGTTTCTGAAGCGTGATGCGTTGGACACGATTGTGACCGAGGCGGGCGTGTCACTGCATTCAGATCGAATGGTCGTTGCGAAGAAACATGATCATGAAGGGGATAAGCAAGCAAAGGGCTATTAGACCACCCAAACTATCTTGTACGTACCGAGCAACTAGAGACGTGAAAGTATGATCTGAACAAGAAATGTTATCGTTGCTGAGTGCATCGTATCAGCTATGTCCATCAACCCTATCCATCGTGTCAACAACATTCTCTGCAATCCTCCTCGTCTCTGTATCGACAGACCCACAATCCCGAATAGCAGCAAACTGCTGCTTCCACAATAACCACCGATCCAGGCACAATCCCTGGGTACCTCTGAATTTCCTCCTCAGCTTCCTCCTCTCGGCTTTCGGCAGCATCCAGAGCGGGCCTCCCTGGGTGCCCCCAATGGCTTCATCGCGTCCGTATAGAGCATGTCCAGCATACAGAATCCACACTCCCGCCGCCGCAGCTTTAAACGGCAATTGATCGACGTCCTTTGGATCGGCCGAAACAAGATCGGGACTGCCCCGAACAGGAATCATGACCCCCTCTGCGACATCTGATAAGGCCCAGATGGCATACGTCTCGAGTGAGGAGAGACCGAGCCCAAGGATCCGAGCCGCGTAAGCCTGGAGATTGACGAACCGCCGTTTCTTCTCGTTGTCATCGGCATCGGGACTCACCGCTGGCAGTCGTTAGCGTCCCAAGGCTTCTATATGGTCGGAAAGCAATAAGAGAAGAGCTTACCTTCCCATGTTTGCGGAAACTCGGAGGAAAAATAGGGGAGGTTCCTCCATAGCTTCTGGTTGAGGATCGTCTGCTTCGAAGTAATGTCCGCCAGCTCCTGCACGATGGTGACCAATTTCTCTTGTGCAGGGCTTTCATAGGGTATCTGGCTAGCGAAACTATTTACTAACTCCCAGAATAAAGTGAGGACGCCCCCTGGGTCCTTGTTTGGGTTTTTTATGTAATCCAAATAGACCGCGTCTAGAGCGAGAGCGGCGTCTTTGGCAGGAGAGGGGTTAGTGGATTGGATTGCTGCATTGATGATGGTTTGGATTGGGGTTTCGAAGTCATGAGGGGCGGGAGTTTCGATTCTCAGCTGAATTCGATCCATGGCGACAATATTGCTTTGACGGATAGCAGGCTGTGTACAAAGCCTACTACTATTCTGGAAGTTGGGATGTCGGACGGCATAAGAGGTCCAGCCTACTAGTATAGATTTGGTTAGTATCGCATCTTGGGCCCCAAATAAGGAATAGTGCCATGTGCATTGCTACTGAGTTTTGATATCCGCCCCAATGCTTAGGGTTGTGGATCTATTGAGGTGAAGCCTTACCCTCTTCACTATAAAACCATGGGGTAGGTCAAGCTTTTATTCTCCGTTCTGCATTCCAGGGTTGAAGCTCGAGAATAATGCGCGGATCAAGACAATCCCTTAAACCTCCCCGAATTGAAATGGCTTCCATACAACTCCCTCCGGTCTCGACCCCGGTCGCGATCATCGACCAGTTCATTGCGCAACAAACCGAGTCCTTGGTCCTGAAGGAAAAGATCCTCACCCTCTCGGGGGATAGCTTTGATGTGAGGCTGGTTCCTGGTGAACCTATCTTCCGGATCAAAGGCAAGCCCCTGAGCATCTCGGGTCGCAAATCGGTCTTTGATATGGAGGGCAATCACTTGTTTGATATCGTCAAGGAGCGTCTGCACCTCCATTCCACCTACGTGGTTCAAGCTCTAGATGGAAGCAAGTTACTCGAGGTCAAGAGTAGCTTTTCCTGTAAGTGGTCTTCCCCTTGTGGCTTTCAGCGGCGTTAACTTCATCCCTTAATTATATTTTACCTTTTGGCTAAGAGTTACTTACAGTGATCGGCTCGAACGCCACCGTAACCTTTACACCCTCCAGTACCGAGGGCCTTGTCTCCTTGAATATGAAGGGGAACTGGCGGTCTCGTAAGGCAGCCATTGTGGATGCTGCGACGGGGGCAGTCGTCGCGCAGATTGATCGCAAGCGATTCAACGCTCGCCAAATATTCTTCCACCAGCAGACCTATGTTGTGATGGTCGCTCCGGGGGTGGATCTGGCACTAATCACGGCTCTTTGTGTCTGTTTCGACGAGAAGAATAACGACTGACGAGCTGGACCCTTGTTTTTGATTTCGTATAGCTTGTATTAAGTTTCTTTGTTTCTTGAGAGGACTGGGATATCATGGGCTTTGGGACAGACGGCGTTGATCGAGGCAATGATAGTTATTATAGCTTGCTCAGATGATATCATAAGAGCATGACTCCTATTTGGCTAATTGGATCTGAGAATTATTAGGTCAAGCTGCCTATCCCCTTCATTTAGTGATGATCTGATGGAATAAGATGAGCATGGTTGCAATATTGACTAGCTAGGAGAAGTATATTCCCTAAATTTCGATTTATTAACATTTTCATTTTCGCATTTACCCCCAGCCGATCGCCATTGGCTAACCCAGGATCATCTCGTGCCAGACCTTCTTGGGGCAAAGACGGCTAAGAGTCATAATTAGGGCTCTTAGTTTCATGACGATGTGGACACAAACTCCCGGTAAATATGCAGCAATGATAACGATATATTCTCTACTGTATGCGTGACAGTCTGATCGATACAAGTTTGAAGAAAGCATTGGCTGTCAATACTATGAGCTATATCTGCGTTCAACATACAACGGGTTTGACTAGATAGAGAAAAGGCCGATGGGAAGTGACAAAGTGAGACCAAGGGTCTGTATGTCCCGGTCGATCATCAATTGTCCTCTTTACCGACACCTTCAAGAAGAAACGTCCACAAGGGTTATAGTTTACTTCAACGAATCACCCAGAGATTGGAGCAGGGATTATGCGAAGCCGGTGCTGACCACCCAGCTCACATCATCGTTGAATGAGGTGGTGGCGTCGAACGTTTGAACACCACCGTTGCTCGCTACATAAAGAACGTTTTCATAGTGGCGAAAGTAACGGTTGGGATAGCTCCAGGATCTAATCGAGTTACCCTGGCCATTGAGACCGGCCTGCGGGCAGAACGTGGCGTCTTCGTAGAACTGCTTCGTGCCATCGCTGGCATTGAGTAGGAGGGCAAAGTTATAGTGCCGTATGTAGCTGCCGGGAGTATCAACAGACTCGAACGAAAAACAGGCGCTATTGGCAAGGCCGGTGCGAACAGTCCAGCTAGCTTGCTGTTTCAAGGCGGTGGTGCTTGTCGATGAGACTACCTGAGTGTTGACCGTAGAGCCGCTGTGTGCGAGGTAGCGAGTCGTGTAGCCCGCCGTGGTGACTCGCAGCGAGATCGAGGATCCGACGGTGAGCGCCGGACCACTGGTCAGTGACGTGATGGCGTATTTGGCGGCTACGATGTCCGCCTGCACCGAACTCTCGGTGGCATCGGACGGATATCCGGAGGTCATCACACCCTCGTAGAACGTGCCCTGGGCACCATTGCTGTTGTCACCACCAATGCCAAGAATGATGGCGCCCTCTTTGCTCATGGGATTGTAACCAGAAGCACTTGGGCGCGCGCCACTATAGTACGTCGATAGCGAGCCGGATGCAGCGTTTGCGCCGCGGATTGACCACTGGTTTGCCTTTCCCTTGACGACGGCCGTGACGAACCGGTAGGAAATGGACGGGTCGCCAGCGTTGTTCGTAGAACTGAGGCCAGAGAACAGGCCGTTCTCGAGATCGGCCATGATCCAAGGACCACTGCCAGCGCCACTTCCCCAGACGGTGTTGTCGCCATAGTAGATAGCCTCCATGTGGCCGTTACCTGTATCTGTGCTGCTGACCTCCGCGTTGCCATAGTCGAAGCAGCAGGCACTGTTGTAGTGGGTGCCATCCAACACCGCGTACATGCCCTCGGCCTCGTCGCCGGTAGCTGTGCCGCTCGCCGCGTTGTTGCGATAGCCAGTACCAGGTGACATAAAGACGCCGTACGCCTTCTTGCCGTTTAGCGTGACCGGTGCACCAACCGCGCTTGCCAGGTTGTCGTAGCCATTGGACTCGGGACCATCAAAGCCGCCGGGCGGAGCCTGGGTGAGGTGATTACCGCGACCGGACTGGTCATAAATGATCGTGATGAGGCAGGTCGTGTTGGCACAGAAGGTGTCTTGGGTGGAGGCATCGGCAACACCCCCAGCAGAGAGAGGAGCGATGTCAGTTGTGGTACCGTCGGAGCCTCGTTTCACCTGATACAGTGCGCCGGTGTAGGCGCTGTATAGGGCACGAGTGGTGCTGTGCGCGGCGACGCAGGGCGTTCCGCCGGAGGAGTAGATGTCACAAGGCCCAGCAGCGACAAGGGAGGCCGAGGCAACAATGCCCAGAGCAACTGCGCAGGCACGTTCGAGGCTTAGCCGTGAGGACATGTTTGATGTCTTTCCCAGGGTGAGACGGTCACGCCTGTGAGTGTTTCAAAGCCGGCGATGAAATACTCGAAGAGCCGGTGTGATAGAGTAAGTACATCGTGGGACATTGGTGCATTCTGCGTATCCTTTTATAATCCTTCGCGATGTCCGTCCTGTAGTTTAAGAGGGGTATACGGTAGGTACTAAAGCAGCAAGGATTTTCCTCCAATGGTTCTAGATCCAGTGCGCACTATTTAGTTAATAATATCGCGGAATCTTAGTTCTTAAAAGCTCGGTTAATATGAAGACCAGATCCGATTTCAGATTTATGCGACACAAGATCCAAGACAATATAAGGGACGTCATGACATGAAGCTTCCTGCCAAATATTGGCGGATTTGTATTGTAGAGGGTTTGCTGAACATTCCGCCAATTTACGTTGCCAGGGGGTCATTGCAAAACATACTAGACGAAGCAAATAACTAAGACTTCAAATGCAACAAAACATAGCTCGACAATGTCAGTGTTGGCGGTTAAAGGCTTCGAACGTGCGGAGAGGGGAGATAAGCAAGTCCGTGCATACATTCCTGCGGAGTCGGCGGTACTCGCCGATGGGTCGGTTAATTTGCATGTTGAGAGAGGCATAGCTTGCCCCCGGAGAACTACTCTATGAGGGGGTCTGCATAAATGACGATCGGCGTACATCCCCCGCATTGGTTAGATTGACTTATAAGAAAGGCATATGGGTGAGTTTCGCAAGATTCAGGAGATCGGGCATGTCACTTGCAAGAGAGATCGGTTTGTTTTGTGCTTGTTTGTAGCGCGGATTTGAGGACGTGGTTCAGTGTCCTGAATCATTGACCGGGGTATTAGGGAAATACTGACTGTATTGCTCCATTTTGCCTCTTTCTGTTTCGAGTTGGCTCAATTTGAGTCGATAATACACACTTCAATATGGAACCGGGGCTAATTGCGGGGAAATCGAATTTGAGGCTTTTTGGCGGCTTGTGGTTTCGTTAGCCGGGTCGTTTTATTCCACCTCTAAGACTCAATGAGACTCTGTTACAACGCTGCAGAGTGACAGCGCTACTGGCATTTCGAGGGGGTACCTAGACCTATAAAAGTCACCTGACTACCAGGAGCTGTAGTCCATGGAGTAGAATCAATGTTTTCACCACGTATTCATACGGTTAATATGAAGTCCTGATCAGAGGGTTATCGACGCTCAGTTCAATGCTGGATCCAATGTCGTATTCCGATGCTCACTTGTAGTTCGATGCCTATCCATGAAGAAACTTGATGCTTAAGTTAATGCTTAGTTGAATGCTTAATTCAATGCTTAATTCCATAAGGAATGGTTGGCCTCGGAGATTAAGAGGCAAAAGAAGCCCTAACCAGAGGAGGTCATGTGAAAAGATTTATATTGGTCACGCGTCCAGATTGCGGGGGGCGGCCAATCATCTGTGAGTTGGGAACAATTAACCGATCTACCGCGGAGTAAACGATCTAGTCTATTATTGTTGCAACTTCTTCAGATTAGCTGAGGGCATATCCAGAAGAAGCGTTCATCTCAGGACTACCTCGGAATAACCGGAATTGCCCCGCTTGTCCGTCTTGGATGCCTAATCGGCTCAGGCTTCAAATCGGAAGTCCATGAAGAACCGAATGATGCCTCAGGCTGCTCCCGCTTGCAATACATGTCTGGATCTACGGTATTTGGAGAAATCACATCTTTCAATAGAGGCACTGGAAAGGGTTTCCGACCATGATCGCTCAACAATGAATCTAAAGGTGGACTTCGAACTTGACACCATTCAGCTTTTTGCTGCCCGCTGCGAATTATGTACCATCCTGCTGGAGGGCCTGGTCCACTTTCTAGGACCGCAGGGGATGGAGAGCTGTTACTATATCGAACTTGCGGTCGGCCTACCATCCACGATCCATCTGGACATCTACGATGCTTCATTTAAACGCAAAGCCATTGAGTTTTATACTACGCAAGGTACATAGTTTTTTTTCCAGCTTAGGGGACTCGGTTGGCATCTCTAACGTTGATGTAGAGGTCTCGCTGACATTAAAGCCCTTGATGCCGTTCCCCAGAGGGTACCATGTCCGCTCAACCATGAACTGTAAAGTGGCAGCTCATACGGCGGGCCAATGGCTAGGATAGTACACAGACTTCCATCATGCCTGTTCCAAGAGAGAGAAGCCAGTTCTTCCCAAGCGGGTTGTTCGCCTCGCTTCTTATAATGTGAGCCCTATACTGTATGAAACATCCGATGGTGAAAGGGCGGATTATGTTGCGCTCAGCTATTGCTGGGGAGGCGAAAAGCATCTCCTGACTACTCAAAATACCATTCGGTCCCATAAGGCCGGTATACCATGGAGTAAACTTCCCCAGACTCTGAAAGATGCAATGCACTTGAGTCTTGAGCTTGGTGTGGAATTTATCTGGATCGATGCTCTCTGGATTATACAAGACGACCTGGTTGACTGGAAGGAGGAGGCCTCCAAGTTCGGCTCCGTTTATAGGGATGCACTAATTACGACCAGCGCAACTGCATCCCCAAATACAACCAGTGGTATATTCTGTGGCCAGCGGTCTCATAAACACAAGCTGCGTACCCATGTCGCGTCTATGAAAAATATCGACATCTACATGTGACAAGCATGCTCAACGACACATGTTGGTTTGTTTGAGCATCTCAACATATTCGGCAACGGCTACCAGGAAGAAGAAGCGTTGCCAATCCTTGGAAGAGGGTGGACGTTTCAGGAACGAATCTTGTCCCGGCGCCTTCTACATTGTAGCGGCGAGGAGATAGCATGGGAATGTGTTAGTGGCGACATCCATTGCGAGTGTGCGTCTATGGTACCCTATACACGTCCAAACGTTCCGCGAGAGATACATGGTAATTTGAGAAGCATTCCTGATACCAAGAAGGCTATAGAAGGTCGTCTCCGAGATGGCGTCTCGGAAGCCTGGGACGGAGCAATAGCCCCTTACGTGAATGGGAAGAGCTAACGATGGCTTATTCCTCTTGTCAGTTCACATACCCCAGAGACCGACTGGTTGCTCTGGAGGGTATTGCGCAACAGTTTCAGCAATTTCGACTCGGTTCCTACTTTTTTGGTATGTGGGGAGAGAATCTTCACTTTCAACTAGACTGGATGATTATGACACTGGACGAATTACGAAGACTAGATGTTCCCACGTGGTCCTGGGCTTCTGTCTATCATAAATGCCAGTATAACTCCCATCCATTCTCCCCATCTTATCAGAGCGTTTGGCGTTGTGACATGGTGAGGTCCCCGAGTGACGTTCCACCTCACAGTGATATTTCGTCTCGGGCTCTAGTGATATCGTCAAAGGTAGTGGACGGAATCATCCAATTGGAGGGTGGCCCATCAGATATTCCACTCGACGTACAAGTCAACATAAATGGCAAAATGTACGGCATGATAGCGGGCATTCAGCAGTGGCCGGAAGCATCGAATCAGTGGGGAAACATCCAAGAAGATGAGCGCTTGAATAACGGCCAACTAGTACTATGCTTGGAGTTATCCACATATCACTTGCTGGATCCTTCACGATGTGTGAAGGTCTGCCTCGTTCTCCGCGAATTATCCAGCGCAAAAGATACATATAGGCGAGTGGGCATCATGTTCATCAACGAGTCTTGGAAACCGGCGGTCGGTGATATCCCTGCTCATATCCGGCACATCGATCAGCATGCGAAGAAACGGACACTGGAGATTGTTTAGCTCGTGGTCATTCCCCCAGTCATTCGACACAATCGAATACTGATGTCCATTCGGCAAAACGCGTCATAATTCTTGGTCTTTTCCTTATCCCAATGGGAGTTGTTTCCTTGGTTTTCCGTCATCGCCGAATACATATATTCTCCTCGTCTCCACGCCACTAGTTCAGTGATGGGTATTCTCCTGGGAAAATAAAGGGAAAGGGTAGAGAGATCTTTGGGTGTCTTGATTTTCAAATCATTATCAGGGGAATGCTTAAGGGATGATTGGTCAAGAGTTTTCCTAACTATGAACGGGTGATGGTAAAGCCAAACACCACGATTAGTTACTTTGGTAGCCATTCTATAGAACCTTCATTTTGCTTATTAAATTGAATTGTCAATAAAGGATAAAGGGGAGGCAACTCTTCCTGCATAATGCCATCGTTTATGCTTCTGTCATTTACTTTCTGTATCCACCGTTTCCCAGAGCACCGACCAAATGATATCAACTTCGGCGAACAACAAGCTTAGCCCGGGTGGGGGTTTAGGAGCGGTCAATATTCATGACAACAAGCTCAGCGAGAAAGACACAAGAACTACTGAACATGTAGATAATCTTTTTAATTGAAGGTGAGAATGTCGATCATGGGGCAGATACCCAGTTGCATCGCACCTTGGGTATACATCTCACAATGATCTCGTAGGGAGCCGTAAGAGGCATGGGGATCTGGCTTGGAACTGGTACCTCTCTGAAGCAGGGCGGTCCAGCCTCACTATTCATTGCCCTGCTTCTGACTGCCTCTGTGCTTTACGGCATGACTCGATTACTTGGTGCATGGCCGTCATGTACCACTCCACTCTGCGTATGTTCAGTGAGTGTCCATATTTATTGGCCCCGCTTCGTAACTGGGTTACTGGTGCGAATGAGCTTCAAGTGAGTTGTTGATTTTGTTTCTCCTCCCCCTCCACATGAATTGTCACGTCTTTGGGTGGTGAAGACAAATAACATACTCGCGCTGAATAGGGTATTGTTACAGTTCCTAAGTTCTGGATTGATGTTGTTCCAAGGACTGGTCTTACTACAATATTCTGGGGTGTCATTATTCTCGTGAATATTTAGGCAGTGAAAAGTTATCTACAACTTCATCTTCGCCTTTTCACGTCCAACCTTTTCCCCAAATCCAAACAAATACGCCGCGACCTTGCGCATCTGGATCTCCTCTGCACCCTCTGTAATGCGATACCGACGGAAATGTCGATAGATATGCTCGAACGGATAGTGGCGCGAGTAACCATCACCGCCATGAATCTACCAAATCAGCCCCACCAATCCTCAACCAAGAAGGAAAGGAAGCAGCAAACATACCTGAATCGCTCGATCAGCGGCCTGGCAACACAGGCGATTCGCCCAGAAATTGCACATAGCCACCTTATCACTCAACTGCCTCTCGATGGCAATCCACGCCTTATCCGTCGACTCCGCCACCACCCGATCCATTTCCCAGCTGGTCTTGAGAATGAACAACCGCAACATCTCCACTTGCGTCATGAGCTCAACGACCGGAAACTGCACCGCCTGGTGATCCGCCAGCTTCTTCCCCTCGCCCCAGATCGTCCGACTCCGCGCGCGCTCAATCGCCCGCTCCAGACAGAACTTGGCCGCACCACACGAGCTGGCTGCCTGTCGAATGCGATTCTCATGCACAAAGGTCTGCGCAATCGCTAACCCCTGGTCGACCACCCCCAGCACCGCCGAGTCAGGCACCCACACCCCGTTGAGGGTCACCGTTGCGTGGTCCGTGGGCATATTGAACGTCCACTCGTAGCTCGCAATCTCCACCCCTTCCGTTTCGCGGGGAATCAGGAACGCGGTAATGCCCTTGGCGGATCCATCCTGGCCAGACGTCCTGGCAAAGATGATCATATGCGTGCAGTGATGGGCGCCCGTCTGCCACTTCTTTGCGCCGTTGATTTCGAAACCACCCCGGACGTGCCTCGCCGTCGTCGACATGAAGGTCGCATCGCTCCCATGGTCGGGCTCGGTGAGGCCAAATGTGGTGCGGAATTCCCCGCGGAGTCGCGCGGGGATGAGGGTGCGCTTTTGCTCAGCTGTGCCGAAGTGGTGGAGCATGAGGACGTCCGGGAAATTACCGATGACACTGTGTTCGTTCTGCAGGTCATTGGCGAGCCCTAGACCGCCGCCGTACACTGGATGTGAGGCCATGTGGAAGCGCGTGGCCGACATCCATAGGTTGGTGTCTGGGTGGCCTTGTCCACCGTAGATTTTGGGCAGGGCAAAGCGAAAGAAGCCGGCTTCATCGGCGAGACGGCGGGCTTTGCCTAGTTCTTTGTCAATATTTTCAATCTGGATGATGGTGGTTGGGGTAGAGACGGGCATTGGTATGTACCCAGTAATTCCTCCCATTCTTGCGATGGAAGACCGCCCTTGGCCCAGTCCGTTCGGGCATATTCGCGGCGATGATCGAAGAAACGATTATTATCTTCGGAATGTTGGAGAGGGAGGATGGTCGAGTGGATGAACTGGTCGAGGGAGTCAAGGTGGGCAACCAAGGGGGGAGGCACATCGAAATTCATGTCGGTGCAAGAGTTTCTATCTTCTTTCCAATCTGTTTCGTACTCCTCATGGGTAGTTATCAACATGTCGTACTGGATATAAAGCTATATCTTGGTTCAACCCCGCAGCGCTACCTCGGTCTCGGCTCGGCTGCTCCACTTGAATTGAACCAAGCATATCAACTTTGGCACTACTTCAGTGTTGGTCAGTTCGACATCATCTGAGTTTACGACTGCTGCGCTGGATAAGCTTATTGACTTTCCAATAAATTATGAAACTGCTCGCTGGACGGAAAGATGCTCCTTAAAGGTAACCGCTCGTTGCTTCATTAGACTCTAGACAAGAACCACAGTGGCATTTACAGCTTCTGCTCTCGGATATAACTCTCACGCAACTTCCTGATTGTTTCCCACATGATCTGTGCTCTTGAATCAAGGCTGTCCGCCCATTCTTTGGCGCCCGGACTCTTCGATTGGCCGGTCACGTATCTTGCTGCTATCCCTTGTGCGATGACACAGCCTCGAAAATGAGCGAATGCGATACCCCAATCAAGGTCCGGCCGAGCCTGATATCCTGATTCATTATACCACCTCAAAGACTCCTCTAGACCAGGAAGACCGGGGATAGAATGCCTACCGCCGTCACGAGGGACTGGCGCACCGGGTCCAGATTCTTGGAAGATTGGAGAAAGAAGGTGAACGACATCTGATAGAGGATGCCCGACGGTAGCCATCTCCCAGTCCAGAACACCAATGACCCTTGGCTCTGTTTTGTGAAAGACGATATTATCGATCTTAAAGTCCCCATGAACGATACCAGAGCGGTCCTTGGGCTGGTTGGTCTTGAAAAAGCTGGCAATTTCTTCCAGGTGTGGAAGTTCTCCAAGGGGGACATTCGTGTTAGCATTCACTGCCCTAGATTGACGTTTTGCTATTTCTGTAAAAGTTCGGATTTGACGATCATAGAACTTATTATGCTTGCCCAGTCCTCCTAAGCCGACTGCATTATAGTCGAGGGTGTGCAGTTTGACTAGAGTCCTTACTGCATCTCTCCACCTATTTTCGATCAGCCATGGGAGAAGATCGGAAGAACATTGATTTCTTACATCTCCTTACGATTTTCAGCTGCCACCCCCGGCATGTAGGGATCGGTGATGAATCGACCGTCCAAGAACTCCATAATGTAAAACGCGGTACCGACTACAGTCGGATCTTCGCATAAAATATAGACTTTGGGTACTGGGACTTCGGTATTCTCAAGTGCATGTAAAATACGATATTCTCGCTCCACCTGATGCGCTGTTTTGGACATGATTTCGCCTGGTGGCTTCTTTCGCAGCACATATCGTTGCGATTTTGCATCGGTGATTAGGTATGTTGGATTGGACTGGCCAAATCCGAACTATAGTGTGGGGGGAAGAAAAGATTCAATTTCTGCGTGTCCTCGTGGATGATCGTAGGGAGTAATTTGGGGATAAACTAGTTACCTGCTTCAGATCAAGTGGTGGCGATATTCCCAGGTCGTGTCGCCCAATATAGTTTTCTAGGGCAACCACGTCAACGGGCTGTCTCACAGGGCCGGCCATGATGCGATTCTCGGTGTTTAGCACTCCTGTATATATTCCAGATGCTCTGCATTGCATATAAAGTTATATAAATCCTACCCAAGGAGGAGGCCCTTGGCCAGAAAGCCTGAGTTGTAAACCCCACTCGCGCCCCTCGGCTGGGCTGCTGGAACCTCGGCTTGTTGACGGTGGACCCTGTGACGACTATTCAATAGAGGATTCTATTGGCACTCTCTGTCTCGAATTAAAGGTATCAGAAAGAGAAACGTAAGACTTGAGTATCGCACAGCTGGATAGTCTCCAGTAATGGTATAGCCTCACTGCACACGTGATCACATCTGGATCACTGGGGTCAGCTGACCAGTTCTGCTATATGTTGGGGGACAGCTCATATTTGGCTGGCTCTTTAACTCTTAGTTCAGAAAATGGATGTTTACTAACGTAACCTGTCTAGTAGGTCGTGATCCTTATAACGGTTCAGGCTTCATCGGTCATGGGTATTGCTTTTAGTGAGTGAATAGGTCCGTCCTCTCGCAGGCACCCTATACCGAAGCCCCCTATGAAAATCTGTTCGCAGCTGTTTAATCGATATCAGAAACAAGGAAGCAACATTACCTTTAATGCATGTTCCATACGGACAGAATGTTCTTCGTCAGCAACGAGTGACAGATCGCGGAAGAAGTTTCTCATCTTTTTCGATGCTCCACGTGCGGAAACGAGTTATTTCTCTTCCCTCTCACTCTCTCTATCGGAGCAATAAGAGTCCATCAAGTCCTATCAAAGTTTCCAACATCTTGGTACTTCCCGATTGCATTTAAATTTGCGAGTACGATACCGATGAAGTCGTTCTTCCTTCGGGATAGCTAAATACCCAAGACGGGTGCAGCCATCCTGCATACCATCCCTGTTTATACGAATGGAAAGATCAATCACCGAACAAACAAATACGAGTTGGACCTATCGATTACACGTAACTCATCACTTTTGTGCTACTTTGATAACTCGAGTACATAAAGTAAAGCGGAAACAGGACCAGACAGTACATAGAAGGCTCTTAAAGTTTAGAATAATCCCCCCTATGCTGGAGGAGAAAGCGGAAACTTATTCGGATCAGTGGTGAAAAAGTCATTGCCGGGATTGGCGAGGTTGTTGAGGGCAACAAGTGCGGCTGTCGCGCTCTGCTCCACCGGTTGTTGGAAGTTTACATTCCCATTGCCTGAGCTGTCCGTGATAAATGTGGTGCTGGGAATATTAAAGCAAGGCGACGGCGTCGGAGCCTGAATCAGCCGGACCATATAGGTAGCGCTAGGCGTTGCACCCTGTAAGACAACAGCTGCGATCACTTTGCCGGATGCCGGTTTAACGAGGTTGGCAAAGCCAAATTGTTCAGTTAATTCAGTAGAAGCAAGCGAGCCATCGCAATTTCGGTTGGTGCGTGTTAAGGGAATCTTCTGCGCAGGTATCGCTGCGGCTGAGACGATCGCACCTGTCATAGCCAACATAACAGACAAATGCAGTAGTTTCATAGTGAAGGTTACGGTTCGTGATTCAGTTGATGGTATTCAAGTTGGGAATAGGGTTCTGTCGGGTAGGTGAGGTAAAGTGGCGGAATAGTGGGTCCATTTATATCTCAACTCCACAGTTCTCTTATGTACTCCGACTGTAGCGACGACAGGCACAAACACCATGACAGGTCCAGTGAATGTAGACTCGAACAGGTATCATGAAGCGAATGCAGTACGTACACTGTCTAGAGGAGACAAAGGTCTAGAACTGGGAGCAATTTTTATTTGCCACCACAGCACCAATATGGGTCTACTTGGTTGATATATCCTCACAGGCTAGAACATTCTTGCCAAATTTACTCGAGATTCAGGTCGATTTGCCATTTCATGGAAAAGATTGCCACACCATTCGGGTTGAATGCCGTTGAGCATCTGATCATCTCGAAACACGGGAGCTAGAAACCTTCTTGCTACAACGCCATAGTCAAAGCCCGCGTACGAAGATCTTGTCAAGCAACCTTGGGCCCCTTGATTGATATATAAGGGTCAACACCTCTTTGACTAGACTGGTGGGTGCCTAGGTTATGGTTATGATAATGGGGTCAAGATATCTAACTTGTAAATGTTGTTAGCTCAGGCAACAACTAGATGGTTTCCAATTGAGAAGGCCGAGAAATGTTGATGCAGAACCTGCTGTTCCATTATTAAGATGTGAAAGGTCTGAACACAGACAAGGTACTCAGTAACCCCTTGCCAATTAAACGACCCTCTACGAGAAAGGAACTCCACTATAAACAGCGTTTTCCCGCCAAAATAATCGGATGATATCTGTCCGGTCACCAGGATTGACGTCTTTGCTTCATCGTCCCAGTAAAGGCGACTGGCCCCATTTTTTAGAAGGCATGTCACTTCGCCGTCATTCGATTGAAGGTCTCCCAAGTACTACAATACGGAATAGCGAGGGGGTCGGTTAGCGTTCCCAGCCACTTGAAAGTTAGAGTCTGGGATGCTATGCTGGTTGACGCCGTAGTTGGCTAGGACTAGTTTCGTTCTGGTGAAGACAAAAGCCATCACAGCCTTGGTATCAGTACAAACATAATCGTAACTCGGCGACAGTGAGTTTGGTCTGTTGACATGCCTTGAAGAATCCTGCCAGGCTCATGGAAATACTTTTCCAAGCGTTCCGTCCTAAACCTTCTCTTTGCTGCCATGCGGCAATCCCTTTGTCCTGGTAGCAAAAAGGAGAGCACCAATGACTCAGTAGACCATTTGGGATGTCGTCTTAAGTAAAATGGTAGCATTTTGGTCGATTCGATCCGCAAGGCCAGGTAATGAACCCAATAATACCACGCAGATATGCCTCTACGTTTCTCTGACAGTGTCGGAGTTTGTGCCATTGGAAGAAGAATAAGAGCCAAGAAAGATGTGATGCCTCCCACACTCGTCCAGTCCATTGGATTGTAAAATGAAATTCGTTGGCGTGGGTATTAGACTCTATCTAATAGATACTTTAAACCACCAGAAAGTGAGGGATACTATTCACCTTTCTTAAACTCAAGTTGCTGGTCCACTACATCATCTCGCACCATCCGGTCCCAAGAGCGCCATTGCATCCCCAACTCTGCCTCTGCTTTACCACTGTCCGTTGAGAGAAACTCTTCCTCAATATCCGCTGTGATCTTTGCCCCGAGGCCTAAGTATTCCCGCTAAATTAGATTCGCCACCTCCGTCCAGTTCCCGCCCTTCCCCGAAAGCAGATACCTCGACCCATCCGGGATAGCTGGATCCAGGGCTTGGATGTGTGCTTCGACAACATCATCGATATGCACACCGGGGACCTGGAAGTAAGATTAATGAGGGATTCCTGCCATAATAGCATACCAGAAAAGACCATTTGAGGATTCCTCAATCTCCTTAGCAGCTGTCTGCGTGGGGTTACATCCATATACAAACACAGGATGTAGCGTTACCAAGATAAACCGCGACTTTGCGGCTTTCCGGAATTCTTATGCGATTCTATTGGCGAGCAACTTCGATGCATGGTACAACCGCATAGGTATTCCTCGTGGGTCTTCAAGGCTGTGAAGTCTTCGGCCTCGTCGACGTTAAAGTCCCAATCATTATTCTCTACAATGAGGTCAGAACAGGGACAAGATAGGAGAGGAACCCCACGAAAGCTCACCTTTGACGACGCCAACAGGCGGTATTCCGTCAAGTGGCATCAAGGCCGCAATGGATGAGGTGATCACGACTTTCTTGATGCTTGGCACACGAGCAGCCTCCTTGAGCAAGGCGCTCGTTACTTTTACAGCTGGAGTGAAATAGTACTCCTTATCTGTTCCACTAGGAAGAGGATGTGCAAGATAGATCATGTAGTCTACTCCATTCAGATGTCCTTTGAACAGGGCTTCATCTGTCCAATCGGAAACGGGTAATGAATTCCACCTGTTCGCTATATTCGGACAGCAGAGCCTGTAACCTGTCCGAGTGCTTTCGAGGAGAGATTCGCAATCGGTATCCCCCTTTAACTACTGCGATAGCGGTGGCACTGCCAACAAAACCTGTTGCGCCGGTGATGAAGATCAATTCACGCTCCATGCTGTGTGAAGCTCGAATCCAAAGAACTTAGATGGTGTAGAATAGGTAGAGGCTTTTTTTCCCTGTGCATGGACGTGGTCAGAGAACTACCACAGTTTTATTTCCGATCAAGTTCATGCTGCTCAACGCAGGGAATCTTGGAGATAACCGATCTATAATCTTAAACCCCCCATTTAAACCTTTTCTGGAAACTGATCCACTGACTGGAGCTGGCGATATTGCTTCGTATCCATCATGTGCAACAGACGTGAGGCTTATGTTCCGTAGCCGGGGCGCCGGATCCCGCTCCTCTTTGCATCAGACCGCGGCCGTGTTCGCCGTTTTCCAGGGATCAGTCTGGCTCCTGCTGCTCGATAGTGCTCTCCCCATGCACCCGCACCACGCCTTCCTCCTCCTCCAGACCCATCCAATTAGGGTTCTCGCTCCCCGCCTCCCTTACACTCACCCTCCTATTCCCCCTGTCCACGTCAATCGCCCAGAACGCCTTCAACAAATCCGCACTTTACGCACTCAACTCATCCGAATTCAGCCGGTTCATCTCGTTCATGTTCTCCTGCACCTGCTCGATCATCCCGCGATCGCTCAAATACTGGTTCGCGAGCAGAGTTTCCGCCCCGTCGCGACGACTATCCATATGTGCGAGGAGGAGTGCCATGGCCGCCATGAGCGCGAGAAAATCGATGGTGCGACAGCTGTACGCGATGCGGTTGAAGCTGCGGAGCGAGATGTAGCGCGCGAGAACGACGCATTGACACACGTGATCCGCGAATACTCGGATGGGCTCTCCGCTGACGAGGAGCGCAGCAGAAACGGCAGATGCAACTGGTTGAGCAGGTTGTAGTGACAAATCTGCACGAGGCGGCGCGTATCCCAAAACACTGCTTGCAGGTCGGTGGTGGCCATGTCGAGTTTAGGGACCATCCACCACTTGTTCGGGAGGGTGCTAGCGGCGTTCTGCAGCTCCAGGTCGATGGCGCGGGTGGCGGCGAGGTCTGGACAGCTCAGCTTGGATGCATTTCGTTCCAGCACTCGGGACATGACGGCACAGTGCAAGCGCTCAAGACGGCCCATGGGACAGTCGTTGGCGAGGCGGGTCTCGGAGGCCATACTATGGTCGGTGCAACCTTGAGGTAGACCTAAGAGCAGGCACAGATGGCGGTCTAGAATGATAATCCGGAGCCACATGAGTTGTGGGTTGTATTTCGTCTTGGGATCAAGCGCCTTATATCCGGTCTGGTTATCCGATCGATGAAGCCCCATCAACTAGGCGATACCTATGGCTCTCCGACCAGCGACCCAGCCTCGTCGAAAGTTCCCGATATTCACCTAGCATAAACTCTCCAGCATGATGCATTGGAGGCTCTCAATGCTGCCGATAAGTTCCTCGTTGGTCGTGAGGTGATAGATTGCAATATCTGCTAAACGTTCCATGATGGCTCGAGGTAGTTCTGATAGGCCTTTAATCTCCTTGTGAAGATCCGGGGGGGGGTGCTGTAGAAAAAGGGCAAGCTGGAGCATGTACCTCGCGATCAAAACAGGATGCAAGTTGGGTTCCGGGGTCATCAGTAGACTGTCCGGCGTTCGGAGGCCGTTCTGGTAGAGGGTCATGTATGGCATCTTCAACAATTCGTGGGAGAGGATGGAAGAGTGGCGACTGGCGCTGCAGATCCTCTCGGTATCTTCTCGCGGCGGGAGTAGTGCATGCAAGAACCGAGACAGTCCCTCATATTTACGTGACGAGGTGTCACTCCTAGTGGTCGTAATATATTGCTAGAAAGTAGTTAGTAACAATCGTACAATACTCCAGGGGGGGAATGTTGAAGGAGAAAGACCTCGGAAGATTTATGGTATTGTGAAGGCTCGATGTTGGTTGACCCTGCCCTCTCACCGGGCGTGGCAGCGCGAGTGTTGCCCTCAAAGGGAGTGCCATCAGTGCTGCTCGATCCCATGCCCATGAGGACATATGCGAGGTCCTCAGGGAATTCCTGGCTGATACACCGAGGACCTCATTGTCGACAGCCGTTGCAGGAGGCGCTAACAATGCGCGGATCGAATCGACATTTCATCTTCCGCCGCTTGCATTCCCAGCAACTGTGGGTGCCTTTGCGCACCTTTCGCCGTTTGGCTTGCCAGAATGCGTCATGTGACTGTGCAACATGCGGAACAGACATGGTAGATGAGAGACATGGACACGGAAATGAAGATGTGTAATGTTGTAGAAGTGGCGAGAAAAGAGAAAACAAACGAATGACGTTGCTGTGGTGGAAGAGTGGGGAGACACCGCCTCAGGTGATCGGACATCCCGATTAGGCGACTCCGCCAAAGATAACGTGATCGGCAACTCCATATATCTGTCTCCACCAATTCAAGGCCAATCAAGTCACTTAAAAAGGTCTGATGTTGGAATAGGATTAAAGCAATAGGATTCGAATTATCCTTAATTATCCGGGTGATATCTCATCCAGAGCGGCTGCTCCCGCGGCGATATGTACATTTTCAAGTGAAAGGCAATCCCTGTACAGCTAGTGTGCCTGGATTAATATATAGCTGCAGATCGAATCCCTTCCCGGTCAACCATCGGCCAACCTGACCAGTTCCCTTTCCGCAATAGACTGGAAGTCTACGTGATACGAACTCTATATGTGAAGAACAACTCATAGAGACACATATGTCTGGGCCTGGTTGTGCGACTCCCATTGCCAGCAACGATGACTTTAGGGACATATAGACAGATCTAAATCGTCGAGACAGTTTATCTTACTAGTGAGGGGACCCGTAGTCGCGCATATAGTGGTATGCCTTTATTACAAAGGTTTCTATAGTAGTGGTAAATAGATGACCACCGGAATTATGATTTCTAGAGAAAGGGCGAATGGCAGTTCTTCTTCTCGCGAGTTACCGTTCAAAAATGAGACGGAATGAACGAACAATACATGAGAACATCTGCAAGGCCAAACAAAGGCGGTGTTACCAGCCTGTGAAGGGATTATTGTACCAGCTAATCCATATAACATACCCATTTCTTTCCTCCCTGCCCTGTTTCTCCGTCGACTATTATCCGCCTGTGTATCTTTCGCCTTGGAGCTCAGTATGGTGCTTGGCATTCCCAGTTCTGTGCCTCATTCGGGTCTCCTTCGCCTATGCAAACAGCCCTTTGTGGATAAAAGCACAAAGGTCGTTGACGGTAGACGTTCTCGTGGGAGGTGTCGTTTTCCCAGGTCGTGGCAATTATAGTTTCTGGTGCAATTCCCCGCTCAACCCAATCCATTAATGCCAGCAGAATATCATGTTTTGCGTCCGAAAAGCCAGGAACACTGTGCAGACTGGACGATAATGCTGGACCCTGGTTGGGGCTAGCAAAATACCATGGCGCATGCATATTATCAGGTGTGCCTTCGCAATGTCTGGAATCTTTGTTAGCATATAATGAATGGAAAGCATTAATCGGGCGTAGAACTGACTGCATTCCAGGAACATAGAAAAACCGATAGAAACTATCCAGTTCGATTCCTTTCGGTGCGAGAGTATTGGTCACTTGGTTGTAGTAATATAAACTGCTATCCGTGGGAATGAACCCGTCAGCCATACCGTGATATGTTAGCAGCTTGCCACCATTCTTCTGGAAAGGTGAAATGTCAAAATCGTTCGCAGTCGTGTTGCTGGGATCGAGCTGGTCCGCAAGCTGGACGATGCTGTAATCAAACTGCTCTTGGGCCCACTGTTTTCCAAGACCGAGGAAATACTGTATATAGTCTATGCCGAGCGGATTTACTGTGCCATTGCCGATTACGACCTCCCACTGAGACTCACTCCCCGGAAGAAGATAAGGAAAGACGAAAGTTTGATTCACATCGACGTAGTCACTGTAAATCAGGCGTAGAGTATCGAGCTGTGCGGGACTTAAACAATCTGTTTGTTGTGCTGGCCGACATAGTAAAGTCTCAAGATTAAGATTGCATCGTTGAGGCGCCGACACAACCGTATCACGAAGCCTATCCTGTGGATCGCACTGCCTGATGATTTCGTTGCCGATAACAGGGAACATACTTTCAGGAATCTGACTGGGCGGGTTGGCATTGTATGTTCCGGCCTTGACTGTCCAAGTTTGCAAATGCGACGTCCACCAAGCCGCTGAACCAGCAATTACACCATCAAAGTCGTCCGGATAGAGTTCCACTGACCGTAGACCCTGACGACTACCAGTCGAGCAGCCGCTGTAATAGTTGTATGTCGGATTCTGGGCGTAGTATGCCTCAATTAGCTTTTTCGAGAGTACGACTGAGCCATACATTGCTCGGTAGCCCCAGTCGATCTGTTTTTCAGGAGCATCATATGCCCAGGTTCCGTCGGAGGAGATGCTATTGGGACCAGTATCCGTAGACATAGAGGCAAACCCATATCGTGCGCCAACGCCCTGGCAGGTATTAGTGGCAATGTTCCGTTATCGATTGATATAGAGCAAGTTTGAGACAAACCACGTCCACCCAGTTAATTCCTCCAGCAAAACCACCGTTCCCAACAAATAATGGAAGAGGCCGCTTTTCGGATGGTGCTAGCAACACCCAATTCCTCAAAATACAGATCGAGCATCTCGTTCTCTATTGGCCAAGAATCGCCAGTCCTTTACAACACTTTTGACTCAGTCGACGGGTTCCCGAGCATCATGGCCGATACATCGAACAATACCCAGACTTGCACGGTTTCAATCTCTTTCCAGACTCCTGAAGACAGCGACTACTTTCAGTCATGTTTGATAGGACTGTCTTCGCATCCAGACAACCAGAAAATGAGTTTTGATGTTCAATCACTCTCAGTCTCAGAACTCAAAAGACTTGGCGGAGAAGCTGCGTCATCAAGCAAACCCGAGTTTGGAAGAGCAAATACCATCGTGATAGGCCCGCTGCTCAATCACTCATTGAATCATGACCAAGAAAAAGAGCCTGAACTTTTGAGGATTGTAAATTTGATAGAGCGAGGATCTTTCGTGGATCGCATCATTGGGGGTGAGTGATATTTCTGTTAGAAAACAAGGCTCACATAGACTGACCAGCAACAAAAAGATCTGGAAAGCCTGAAAATCGGGTTGGATGTCATGAAAACGAACTCGATACAGTTATATCGAACCGAGCAACCAAGACTTCTTACAACCGTATCATCCTCGGACCAAGCCAGCCAGGGAGCCCGTGATGCTATGAAAGAAATGGGCAAACTCATGAGCAAGGGTTTTCCGTCCAGCTTATAGATTTTTCCAACAAAAAAGGTTTATTGTTACGTGTATATACAAGCACAACTTGCAAATCGTACTAACACAATCGTCGGACCTTAGATTTACATACTTTCATTGAGAGAATCTTTGGATATGGTGTCATTTTTGATGGGTGAGTAATGATTTCCAAAGATGGCACAAGCGTCGGAATTGACCACGAACTAAGAAGGCTGGTGAACGATTTCATATTCACGCGACCGCGGACAAAGATCCCATTGACCACTAAAAGGTGGTGTGCTGGGTTGACCAGGGTACAAGTACTCCGACGAAACAGGTCTTACCAATTGTTGGTTACGTTCAACAATTTCCGCCGTGGAAGATGTATGTCATTTGTTGTGAAAAGCACTGATGAGATTGTGTTTTATAAGGACAAGAATGGATATGGAGTGCGAATCATAGATGCCAAGTATCCGATGCCAGACGAGGATATAATTGGGATCAGCCTCGCCAGTCCACAGTATCCCGCAGAGCACGGTGACCTGAGCATAATTTTCACGGAAAAATCAGGTATGACAGATCAAGCTTACCATTTCTAAATATCTGGCTATCAAAAGATACATGCACTGACAGGGTCGAAGTGAGGGATACTTTCGCCACTTACTTACCAGCGTTCGCGAGGGAATACTATATCTGAATATGCCCGAAAAGGACAAGTACATAGCTATCCACTTTACTTTTGTATACCAAAATGTAGTACTTAATAGGCATTGTCCGCTCACTTTTTGTATCAAAAACCAGTGTGCCACTTAGCTTTTTAATGAGCACCATCACTTACACAGCGAGATGGACGGATGAATTACCAATCATTGCAAAGCGGCGACTACAGACTGTTGTATAAAGTCCTCCTACTACACTAGTGTATCTTCCAAATAGGGCGCTCCGTTCGAAGTATTGCCGAACTTCCGGGCTCGTGGGGTGGGGCTTAGCGCCGAAGTGGATGTAAAATTTCGATCCGTTGACCCCCTAATCTTTTCCCCCGGGTACTCGACGAAAGAATCTAATACCCTACTTTGTATCCACCAAATTTTTCGAATGTCTCAATCATATAGCTAATGTACGCTGCTTGTCTCAGATGGGTATAAGTAATATGCAGCTGAGACACGTGTTTTGGATCAGGGTCTTCCTCCTCTCCACCCTTAATATCCTAGCCTGCCAAGCGGCATGGGTTAGGAAGTTTCCGTGCGAATCACGCGAATACAACTTGAATCCACTGGAGAGCCCATTTCGGATTGACAGTCTCCACGGCAGTTTGGAAACGTTTGATCGCTCGACAATATTGTCATTATCAATATTGGCAATCCATGACATAGAACGATTCAAATGTAGCGATCTCGATCTGCCACTGGTGGAGGAATCCTTGCGTTTCCATGCACTCGGTATGCCAGTTGGTGTTCTAATGAATTTTAGCAGTAATTGTCCTCTCCCAATTACCACCAGTCTGACACCGTGAGTTATATTATTCAACCTGGCAAAGTTTTTCGATTCCTGTTCTCCGCCAGCTGACACGATCCTGTAGTCCCGAGGGTTCACTCTTCTCAAAATTCGATGTTTTGTACTCCTTTGATCATACCCTTCGACTCCAAACTGTCGTCGCAGAGATCAACTTCATTACCCAAGATGGTGTTGAGCTTGATTGTGTGACACCGAAGATCACTCCGGACATCGGCACGGCTGCTTCTGGCGTATTCACTTATTTCCCGGCTGCCGTGATGGCCATAGTGGGAATCGCATCATGGGCGACAAATCGTAGGGATGTATCGATAAGGCCTCCGCTTTTTGAGAGTAGAGAGGCCCAGTCGATTGTCGGCCCAGTGTGGACAGTCATCTTCGAACTATCCGATTACCTACGGTATCTTCAGTTCATGTTTCTAGCTGGTTCACTTACCTTAGAGTATCCCGGGTTCTATCAACCAATCATCGGCCAAGCGGCCTGGTCATCTCTTCTTTATTGGACTGGTCCTATCGACCATGGCTTTACTTACACTGGAGTAGAAGATGGAATGTACGTCAGTAACAGATCGTACGGACTGGAGTACATGTCGCAAATGATTGGCTTCCCCCAGATGACGGATATCATGGTTGACGCATTTATCAACCTATTAATTCTCGTCTTTGCGGCCCTTGTGGGATTCCTGATCCTATATCTGGCCATGTCGCAACTTAGCAAGGGCTTTTATCTAAGTGTTGTCTCTTGGGATGCGGCTTTCATTCTCCTTGGCATGATATTATCATTCTTCAGCCTTCCTGTGCTATCCTATCTCTCCTACGAGCTAATTCTCATCGGATATCTACCTAACTACCGCATTGTTCTAGTTGGGCTGTCGATGGCAATCATTGTCTATTCAAATTTCCTTGTCGCCCGCAACGCAATCAGTCAAAAGGATTACGGCGACCACTCATCTCCGGATCCCTCTTTCCAGGCCAGCAGGTCCCTCAGATACCTAACAAAGGCCAATCAGTATTTGGCACAATATCTGCCGGCCGCTGTTCCACTATTACAAGGCATCATGATTGGTGGATTGCAAGACTGGGGTATGTCACAAGTCCTTGTGTTGATGGGGATCGAAATAATCCTTCTCCTCCACTTCGCCATATCACTTCGTGATAGGCTCTTTGTGTCAATTCCTGCTTGGTGTGGTATTGCTCGACTTCTAATCATTTGCCTCACCCTCACTTTTGCATGTGTACGAAACGAGGTTGCAAAGCAATGGGTCGGCTACGTAATGCTATGTTTTCATGGCATTGTGATCATCTTCGGCTTTCTCTGTGTTGCGCTTTGGCGACTCGCCCAAGTTGGATTTGGGAAAACTCGGACCGTTCGGGGAGCACAATCGAGTGAAAGAGGCGGGTCCAATTCTTTTGAGGTAACACACTTCTTCAGCTCTTGTCCGCCAATTGTAGAAGCTAACTTGCTGTGAAGTTTTCATCCCATGGTGAATTCTCGCCTACTACCCAGGGCCAAACTAGGTGCTTCCCATTGAACAAAATGAAAGGATACCGACATAAAAGAGGACTTCCTGCATTAGATCAATTGGATGATCTCGAGATATCTGGGGGATTGTCTTCACCTCAGGATGATCTCGAAAGCTCCCCTGACCCTTTTCTCACGACACCAAACTACACAAGGCATTACGTTACGGACTTCTCTGCCTTCTACAGACAGCCGCGGCAATCCTACGCACGTCGAACTTCACGCAATGGTCCATCGAACCCAACAGGTACCCGTAAGACATCTCACGAAGGGTCTGGTGAAACTCTGTGCAGTGATTCAAACTTATCAACAGGGTCTCAAGACTCATTTGAGGAGCTTATGGAAGTTCCCATCAGACCCGACATTGACTACTCAGTGAGGGAGTCAGATGCCTACTACGGTGTTTCAGGGAACGGCCTGGTTTCGTCGCCGTCAATTCCACCAGAACTGGCAGAGGAATCTCAACAAGATCAAAGCACTCTTCGTGTATGGGCAGTAAGGGCTGTGGAAAACTTCAAACGACCAAAAAAGAAGGAAAAGGGATTCCAAGTAATGAGACCTCCACGTCCACCACCACCACCGACTCCTCCTCCTCCACAGCCAGATCTATGAATCGAATTTTATTCATGAAATGTCTGCCCATTATCTAATTATGTGCAATCTGAACTTTATCAAACAAGTCCATTGTAACTTTCCTTTGCTGGACCGTTGCTGTCGCATGATCTTCAATAGCCTTTCAAAATTTGGAAGCATGCAGTCTATAGTAGAGTGGCATTATCTAACTGCTGTCACCTAGCCATAATCTAATCTAACCGACCCCGATTAGATTAAGATATAAAAATTTTTAATTAATCGGCCCTAGTTAAATTAGATTATAATTAATTAATCTCTTATACCCTATTCCATCAGGGATGCAGGGTGTATCCTGTATCCGCGCCCGCAGATTGGTTGAATTTTTATATTCTCCTGTGTTCCCGCTGCTATAACTATATAGTAATATATCTACTGCTGTCCCTGTTTATTATCTCTTATTATCTAGCGGTATAGATAGCCCGTCTAGAGTAGTACGGTTTAACCGGTAAACCCGACCCGAACCCGCCCCAACTCGGCTCCGGGTTGGGGGCGGTTTCTAGATCTAGGAACCGCTCCTAGTTTTGGGTTCTAGAGCCAAAACCTGCCCTGAACCTAGAAATCTACGCGGGTTAGAGCGGCGTAGATTTTCTAGATTAGATTTAATCTACTAATCTATATATATTAAATATAGAATTAAAATAATTATTTATTATATATACTAAATTTCTCCTATAGATAGATTTCTTTAATTTAATTTATTTTAAAAATTAAACTATAGTTAGATTTTTTATATATTTTTTTATAGTTTATTACTTTAATAAATTGATATTTTAAATTTCTACTATAAAAATTTTATAAGATTAAAAATTATTTATTTTTAAATTTAGCTACAGATAAATTAATTAAAAAATTATTTTATTATTTTACTATTATTTAGCTAATAAAATAACTTTAGTTTTTAATATATAATAATTATATAGTATAAA